>CM060913.1:556950225-557591617 GCA_030737875.1 Allium sativum
GAGTCAAAAGTTATGCCATGTACAAGGCTGATAGGGGTAAAATGGTCATAAACAAATCGGTAAAAATTATGATCATGTCTCACATCCCCATAAACAACATATTAAAAGATGTGAATGATCCAACCCTTAGAGAATAAAATAAAATTATTTTACAAACTTCTGATAGGTAAAATGCGGGCTGTTACATTCTCCCCCCCTTGAGAATTTCGCCCCCGAAGTTCCAAACAAACACAAATAACCACAATGATTCCGCATGCCTATCATCCATGAAAATCCAATTCTATCATCCAAACTAGCAACCATCAATCCATGCATCCATAGCCTTATCCTAGCACGTTGAATTTTAACAAACAACAACAAGATACAATGATATAACGAAGACACGATATCAAAGGGTCCTACCGACAAAGGGTTCTGGATGAGTCGCTCTCATGCTCTCTTCCGTCTCCTATGTACAATCATCTCCATCCTCACTCCATTGTACCTTGACTAGCTTAACCGTCTTCCTCCTGAGCTGTTTCGTGTCATCCCCCACAACACGAAGCGGCTTACGAGATTTCGAAACTACGGTCTCTACTTCAAGGTCTTCGTACTGCTCAGGAGATACCACCACATTTGAATCATGCATGAACTTTCGTAGAAACGACACATGAAACACATTATGCACACTCGACATCTTCTCATGGAACTCCAATCTATACGCGAGCTTTCCAATTCGCTCGACTATCAGAAATGGTCCAACAAACCTTGGAGCTAACTTTCCTTTCTTACCAAATTTAACCATGTTCTTCAACGGTGAAGCTTTCACGAAAACCATATCGTCCATGTCGAATTCCAAGTCCTTACGACGCTTGTCGGCGTAACTCTTCTGACAATTCTGGGTTGCCTTCATTCGTTGCCGAACTATCTCGAGACAATCCGAGGTTTCTCTAATCATCTCAGGCCCAAGTACCAACTTATCTCCAATTTCTAACCAACATGTTAGAGAATTGCATGGCCTTACATACAATGCTCCGTATGGTGCCATCCCAATGCTAGACTGGTAACTATTATTATATGCAAACTCAACTAGATGTAGATGGTCTTCCCATGATCCTCCGAAGTCTAACACACAATCCCTCAGGAGATCTTCCAAAACTCGATTGACTCTTTCGGTCTGACCATCGGTTTGGGGATGATATGTCGTACTTAAGCATAACTCGGTTCCCAAAGCTTCTTGCAAACTTTTCCAAAATCCACTCTTGAATAATGGATCTCGGTCACTTACCATACTCTTTAGTACACAATGGAATTGAACTATCCATTCCACATAAAATTCAGCCAATTTCGATGTCGTCCTAGTCGACTTGACAGGAAAGAATCTCGCACTTTTGGTCAAACGATCCACGATGAACCAAATCCCTTCATTTCCTGCCCTGGTTCTAGGTAGTCCATCAATACTTGCTCCCACCTCCACATAGGAACTTCCAATGGCTAAAGTAAACCGCTCGGCTCCTTCTGTCCAGCTTTCTGACAGTTTATACACTTGGAAATGAACTTTCCAATATCTCGCTTCATCCCTTCCCAGTAGTAGACTTTCTTCACGTCCTGATGCATCTTATTTCCACCGGGATGAATCATCAGCTTCGAGTGATGACATGCTCTCAGAACCTCATCCCTCAATCCGTCGATATAAGGGACAACTAATCGCCCTTTCTTTCTAAGCCAACCTTCTCGATCGACCTCGAACTCTTTATCTTCTGGTTCCAGTTTCTGAATGAACTTGACTAGCTTCGCATCTTTCTTTTGGTTCTCGCCAATCCTTTCGAAAGAATAGGTCTTATCGACAAGCTTGCCCACATTTCAGGTTCCAACTCACACCTTGGCCTAAAATCGAACCTTGCCAAGTACTCTAGGCTCTTCCATTCGGAAAACATCGCTCCCAAACTTGTGTGTCTTCGACTTAACGCGTCTGCAACTGCATTACCCTTGCCCGAAGTATAGACTATGCCAAAATCATATGACGCCAGAAACTCTAACCATCTTTGCTGCCGAAGATTCAAATCCTTTTGTGAGAAAAGATACTTTAATGCCTTGTGATCCGTAAACAACTCGAATCAAACTCCCAACAGGTAATGTCTCCACATCTTCAGAGCAAATACAATCGCGGCCAACTCCAAATCATGAGTTGGGTAATTCTTCTCATGCGGCTTTAGCTGTCGACTCGCATGGGCCACAACCTTATCCTTCTGCATTAGTACTGCTCCAATTCCAGTACCACACGCATCAGTATACGCCACCATCTCTTCATTCCCGCTAGGAATGGTCAACACAGGAGAACTCATCAGTCTCTCCTTCAGGATTCTGAACGCTTGTTCACACTTTGCCTCCCATGTGAACACTTGGTTCTTCTTCGTCAATCCTGTCAATAGTGCAACTACTTCAGAGAAATCCTTGACAAACCGTCGGCAATATCCTGCCAATCCAAGGAAACTCCGAACATCCGTCGCAATCTTAGGTCGTTCCCAGTCCTGGATTGCTGCAACTTCAGTGGGGTCAACCGCTATCCGTTTTCCAGAAACTACTTGACCTAAGAACCTCAAATCATCCTTCCACAAGTGACATTTTGAGAACGTAGCAATAAGCTGATGCTTTTGCAAGATCTCTAACACCCTATTCATAAGATCCACGAAATATGCTGGCGCGTTAGTCAATCCGAATGGCATCACTGACCATTCGAAGAAACCGGATGGTGTCCTAAAAGCAATCTTTGACACACTATCCTTAGCCACCCTCAACTGGTGAAATCCCATTTCCAAATCCATCTGAGAAAACACTTTGGCTTCATGAAGTTGATGAACAAGTCATCTATCCTTGGCAACAGATACATGTTCTTCTTTGTCACTTTGTTCAGCTCGTGATAGTCCACACACAATCTTAACGAGCCATCCGCCTTGGTTGCAAATACGAATGGTGCACCCCATTTGGATACACTCCTCTGAATGAATCCTTTTCCCAAAAGGTCTCTAACTTGCACCTGTAACTCTCGCTATTCCTTAGGCGCCATCTGCCTAAGTGGCATAACGTTTGGTCTAGCACCCTCGATCAAATCGATCCTAAACTCGATCTCATGATGTGGCGGCATCCCTTTGACCTCGTCAAAGACATCTACATACTCATTAGCGATCTACACTGATGACATGCATTATTGTGGAATCCCAAGTGAATATAGATAACTCATGAAGACCCCGTCTTCACGCTTACATCTAATCAACACCTTTCGCCCTTCCACATCCCCGACCCTCGCCTCTAGCTTCTCGCAATTTACCCTTACCGCGTACCTCTTGAGCTAATCCATGCCCAAGATGATCCCAAACCCAGCCAAGTTAAGAACAAAGCAATAACACACAAAAAAGCAACCATGACTCGACAACACTTGACCACGACATATCATGCAAAGATTTGACGAACCCCCAATTGGGTTAGTCACTAAGAAGGGTTTATCACAAATCTCAGGTTCCAAACTCAAATGACACATAAGCTCATTGCAAATAAATGAATGAATGCTCCAATATCGAACAAAACTGGAACTGAAACACCATTAATAGAAAGGGTACCACCCTTTTCCTTCTCCTTCGCAGTAGAAGCCTTCGAAGAAGATGGCATGGCTTCCAAAGCATATGCCTTCACAATCTGCTTGCCCTTAGATGATTCTGGACATTCTTTCTTCTCATGCCCAGGCTTCCCACATTTGAAGCACTTCTTCTTAGCTTTGGGATTCTTGCCCTCATTAGCAAAATGACCTTTATGCTGGCAGTTAAAGCAGACCACCTCACTCTTGGGTTTCTCTTGGCCATCTTTTCCCTTTTGTTGCCGCTACTTCCTCTTCTTATTATTACCACTCTGTTGTGGTTTCTGAGCCTCTTTGGTTGCAGCGACAACATTTGCTTCCTTAGGAAAGAAGCTCTCATGATGAATAGCTTTTTCCACAATCTTCTCAAATGAGTCACCAAGATGGTCCACTAACGGCTTTCCGATATAAGCATCCAAACCCAAGAAAAACTTCTCGTTCTTCTGATAGGGTGTATCAATGTATAAATGAGCACATCTTGACAAAGCCTCAAAATCAGAAATGTAGACAAGAACTGATCTGCCATTCTGCTTCAACTCTACGAACTTCTTGAAGAGAACAGACTTCTGAGCAGTGGAGTTAAACTTTGTGTAATGACCCGCATTGGCAGGGGTATTATGATTAATTTATTTAATTATATAAATAGTGATTTAGGGAATAAAATCGTCGTTAATTAAATTATGGTGAATATTTAATCTAAAATAATAATTAAATAATATATTTAATTCTGAAATAATCAGAATTGGCTGAAATGGCAACATGGTGTGAATGGGATCATCTGTGATATTTAATTCAGTTTAGAATTTGAATTAGATAATGAATATATTTTATATACGACAGTTAGAACGTATAGTTTATAATATAATTATAAACGAGCTTGAAATGGCGCTGCAGTTCGTAAATTGGCGATTCGAACTTCAACTGAATGTACAGGATTCGTTTTAAGCCGGATTTCTGTGAAACAAGAAACGTGTGGAGCTGGTGGAGTATATCTTTCTAGTGGAAGAGAAAAATCAGGATTTCGTCGTGTAGATTTTGAGATATGTCCAAATCTAATTCTAGAAAAGTCGCTGTAGAATTCCTTTATATTTTATAAAGGAATTATTTATATTTTAAAAAGGAATTTCAATATAAATCGAATATCGGGTTGACCCAGATTTGAAATATCGAGTTGTAAATCCCATTGGAGTCGTATGGTATTCCACTGTGAATATATACGATAATATTTATTTATAAATATTTTATTTAATTTTATTTAAATATATTTATATATTTAAATGGTCATCCAGAGCTTTAAAAATAGCCGATTTTGCAAACGAAGTCGGAATTCGACGAAACTAGTTTTGTTGGATCCGCAATGTCAAATAGTTGTTAGATTTCCAGTTTCGTGATTTTTAGAGTCAGTGTGTGGCCGTACGGATTTTTAGAGTGAGAAACAGTCAGTATTTTGACAGTTAAAAATACGTTGTGTGAGCATACGGAGTCGGAATTCGACGAAACCAGTTTCGTTGGGACCGTAATGTCGAGCTCTAGCTACATGTGCAGTTTGGTGATTTTTAGGTATCTTATGTAATCACCGGGATTTTTAGAAGGAAGATACAAGGAGAAAATCGATAAAATAAAATAAAAAAAATCAAATTAAAAATATCCTAGTTATAAGTGGACTTAAACAACCCACACAGACTCTTTCTCAACCACGAACGACACCTACCAACAACACAGCATATATATAACCGTATAAAACCCAACTTTGCCACTTTCAAAAATCCACTAAAAACCAAATAAATTCCCATAAATCTCTATACAAATATTTCTGAGTTCGTGAGGGGATAAGCTTCAATTCCATACATGTATTATTGGGTTCCGAATCATTGGTTGTCGCTGTTATTTACACAGCGAGATCCCCTTTCGATTAGGGCTGGAAACTTTGAGAAATGGAGGCATCAATCAGTGAAACAAAGTTCATTTTCATGATGAGAGAGTTGAATAACATCCGATAGGAATTTTTTGAGTATTTCCGTGACAAAAAGTGACGCGCGATACCCTCTCCGTTCTTGAACTGGAAGCCATCGGGGGTCGAGGCGGGTGTTCGAGATGATGTGGGGAGGGGCGCTGAGTTGTTGATGACGGTTTATATGGTGGTTAGGGTTTCCAGTAGTTGATAAGAGAAGGGGGTACGAAGGGAGTTCGGAATTAGTGGAGGCCGATTTGGTTTCGTGGAGGAAGAAGAATGAAAATGGGTTCGGGTTTAAACGTTGGGCGGGTCTGAGTAGAAGATGGGCTGGAGGTGTTAAAGGTATAAGGCCCATGTTTTATTTTAAATCCGTGTTTTATTTTTTATAAATATGTTTAAACTTCAAACGGTTATAACTGGGTCGTATGTTATCGGAATTACGCGAAATCAGATCCGTTGGGATCGTAGGGACGAGAGCAACACAATGAGACTGACTGGAAGCGAATCCGAGCTCGTTACAATTTATGGTGAAATACATTGTCCGACTCAATCAAAGAACGCAAACCGATTATTTAACGGTTAACGCGCCAATGTGAGTAAATCTCACTAACTCTGAACAGTTTAAAATTTCATGTTGTATTTTTAGAACTATTAAATATTGGCTGATTGACTGTGTGTTGACTGTTTGATTGAACTGCTAGTCAGTTAGTTGATTTTCTATATTGATTCTGTTTAACAGAATATATCATATGGAACTGAAAGTGATGTTGTCTATATTGTTTAACATCTGTGATGCAGGGAAACAGGTTGGAGGAATCCAACTGGATTCCTCAACATTTATTTTACTGTGATTCATATATTGTGATATATGATGTGATATATAATCTGTTGTTGATTATGTGTGTTTGAACGATATTTATCATTGTTATATGGTATGATAAATACCATAAGAAATACTGGATATGGGGAAGGGGATTTTCAAAGTGTATTTTGAAAATGAATTATTTATATAAAATCGATGGGTTTTATATAGAAAAGGAAAAGAATTTTTATAAAAGAAATATTTATTAAAGCAAAGGATAAGTTAGAATAAAAGGAAATCATTTGTAAAGTGAAGAACCATTACTAAAAGTAAATCTTTATAAATGAATAGTTTATTCGAAAAGGAGTTAATCGATGTTAGTTAATCAATTAGAGAATAAAGTAAAAGGAGTTAATCGATTAGAGAATAAAGTAAAAGGAGTTAATCGATGTTAAATTAATCGATTAGAGAATAAAGTAAAAGGAGTTAATCGATGTTAGTTAATCGATTAGAGTTAAAGTAAAAGGAGTTAATCGATGTTAGTTTAATCGAATAGAGAATAAAGTAAAAGGAGTTAATCGATGTTAGTTAATCGATTAGAGTTAAAGTAAAAGGAGTTAATCGATGTTAGTTTAATCGATTAGAGAATAAAGTAAAAGGAGTTAATCGATGTTAGTTAATCGATTAGAGAATAAAGTAAAAGGAGTTAATCGATGTTAGTTTAATCGATTAGAGAATAAAGTAAAAGGAGTTAATCGATGTTGGTTAATCGATTAGAGAATAAAGTAAAAGGAGTTAATCGATGTTAGTTAATCGATTAGAGTTAAAGTAAAAGGAGTTAATCGATGTTAGTTTAATCGATTAGAGTTAAAGAATAAAGGAGTTAATCGATGTCAGTTTAATCGATTAGAGTTAAAGAATAAAGGAGTTAATCGATGTTAGTTTAATCGATTAGAGTTAAAGTAAAAGGAGTTAATCGATGTTAGTTTAATCGATTAGAGTTAAAATAAAAGGAGTTAATCGAATATAGTTTATTCGAAGAAAGAAAAAGGAGTTATCGAATATAGTTTATTCGAAAGGAGTTAAGTGAAATGAGTAAATCAATAGCGTTAGTCAAATAGAGTTAATCCAATAGTGTTAGTCCAATAGAGTTAATTGATAAGGGTTAATCGAATAGAGTTAAGTGAAAAGAGTCAATCGAATATAGCTATTCGAAGGAGGGTTAAGTAAGGAAGTTAGTAAAGGAATATAAAGTGAACTTTGTCTATTTCAAAGTTAGAAATGTTGTTCAGTTAAGGTCTGAGAGGTAGTTCTACCCCAACTTGATTGGCTTCGTTTTTAGCTAAGGAATAGTTAAGGTTTGGCAGTAAAGGAAATGGGTTGAGTTGGCATCGCGATGGTTTGTTTAAACATCTGTCTAAGTCCAATGAAGAAGCTTTGGAAATGTTTTCCAAATAAGAAACTAGAAATGTTTTCTAATAAAGAAAACAAGAAATGGAAATGTTTTCCATTGTAAATAACGTATATTTTCCAAATTTAGAAAATAAGAAATATTGAATATAGGGAAGCAGGAGATAAGTAAATTAATGAAATAAAGAGATAAGTGTTGAATGATGTTTGATCGATATAAATTTCCATTTGGAAATGATATCGTTGTTTGCACATCTGTTTTCTTCGATAGTTAAATCACAGACTATCGAAGTTTTTTGACCATTTTAACGTTGTTAATATTGAGAGACCGGTTGGATTATTATCCAAAGAACCACTCTGTATTGGCATAAGCGTTGCGAATCATATATGCCAAAGATAATTGAAGACGGAGTAAAGTGCAAGGGCTATTGTATAAGTCTTAGATAACACTACCTAAGATGGATGTACTGAATAGTGCCTTCGGTTCATCCTGTTCCTGGGTGACTTGTATGGATGGATGTCTGACAGAGTATTTCCAGACGATCACGTATATTGATTTCTCCAACCGTACCAAGAGTGGAAGCGGAGAAAGAAACTTCTTTTAGCTAACACATAATGTATGGTTGAGGATGTCAATCGGTGATTTGATGGATATAATGATGTGGCATTCAAAGTGAATCTGATGTGATGAAAAAGCGTAGCCTCTAGCCTCACAACCGGTTAAATGACAGAAATCGGGGAGGCAGCATGGCTAAGTCGGTCGCACCGAAGTAGGGTGTATAATCACCTGATCTAGAGTTTCATTCATTTCTAAAAATCTATTGTCGATACTGTCCCATTCGGGAAACGGTTGCTGATCCCAACCGTTGGTGATATACATTCGATACACTCAAGCGAATTGAGTGGTCGGTCATGTGTGGCCGGGTTGCAAGATGTTCTTGTTGAACCCAGTGTATTCCTCTCTAGAGGTACACAAGCGAAAGGTGGTTCCATACCTTGTCATAGTTGGAAATTCATTACCCAATACGTGCTTGCAGTTTTGATTGTATACTATATATGTAGAACGTGAGATGAAAGCATTTCTGCTAGATGATTATATATACTGTGATTGATAGGCATTATTATAATATCAAAAGGTTTTGATATAAAGTTATTTTGGATTCTCATAAGGGAAAAACCCGTTTCGTTATGCGGCGTGGTCTTATGAGATATCGTTTACTTGTTCAAACTGTTTTTAAACTGTTTTACTCATACCAGTCCCATGACTGACCCGGAGTTTATTTTGTTGTTTTCCCTGAACTCTTGGGTGCCTAAATTTGTATGGGCAGTTAAGTAGTCGGGATTTTACAGATATACTGGAAGAGCTGGAGCAGGAGGCTTCAGGATCATATAGCTATAGTTTATTTTTGCTGTGTTGTAAGTATTATACCCTGATAATGTATTGTATACATATAATGATTTATTTCAAGGATATGTTATCTATTATATGTTATTCATTCCGCAGTGAGATTCGTGTTACTCTGAGGTTGTGTTCTTCTTCTTCTTCTACTCTAAGTTTCTATCTTATCTTTCCTCACCCTCTAATTTCTTTCACTAATTACCAGGATTTTCCGGTGTTTTGGTTATCGACATCGAGTTTATGTCGATAACCAAAGCCGCTCAAAATCCGGGTCATTACACTTTGCTTGGAATTGCTCCCATGAAATTTCTTCCTCTAGAGTCTCAAGTGTAACAGAATTCCACCATTCCATGGCCCTGCCCTGCAGTTGGCTTGATGCAAGCTTTCTCTTTATTGCATCCTCAATACCCAAGTCTCCAAAGATTCGGACACATGAATCCATCCACCTTTGAACCTCTTCATCTGGTTCAATTCCCTTGAATGGTTTTCCCCCTAGAGATGTAAAGTCCTTGCACAGCTTTGCAAAATCTACTACTCTAGGAACTCGCACACCAACATCTACCATTGCCGCCACTAGAGCGGGTACCCTTCACATAATCGCTTCTGCCATGGCTTCAAACATGGCCGGGTAATTAGATTCACCACCATTTCCCCCTCCAGTATTGGCTCCCCTAGCAGCGTGTCTTGTTTCTTGTCTACTCATTCTAAGTCTGCAATTTAGAATAATTAGCCACCTTCAAGAAAAACTGCTTAAAGAAAACAACCATCACTACTATATATGCTAATATATATAGTAAGCATCTAACTAAAATCTACAAGTACGTCTCTCATACGTGAGTGCATCCTTGAACTTTGGCTAAAAATCGTTGACCAGAGCTCTAATACCAAATGTGACGACCGTCCATAACCCCCGCACTATATAAGAGAAATAATATGCTAAAAGGTGTGCAAGCCAGTCACGGGCGATCATCAGAGTAGGTAAAAACAAGCGGAATCTGTCGTAAACTTACAGCGCAAGGATAAAATATAATATAACATATCCAACAGGTGGTAATGGTGAAGCAGAAACACTGGAATTTCAAACAACTAAAAGTAATATCAACCAACTTGGAAATAGTGTTTATACAAAGTTGCCTCACTACATCACTTAGAAAAGCAAACAACAGAAATCTAATTATTAGATAGTAGTAAAACTGGTACGTAAGCCTCCTGCTCATCATCGATCAGCATCGTCGTCCTCACTAAAGCATTACCTGTCACCTGTTACTTAGTGTGCCCATCCACAACCGGATGAATAGACCAAGGTAATAAGAGGAAACATAAAACCTTGAGTTAGACAACATTCTTTGTGAGCGATAAAACAGCTAACAAACTTCAACAATAAAGTGTATGAGAAAGTATAGATAAACATACTAATCTACTAATGACATCAGAGAAGAACTCAACCTTATCTTCCCTACATCGGACAGTGATAGCCTTTACAATCTATTCAATCAAAGGAATAACAATTCATACAAGGGAACCAGAACAAGCATTGATCAAATTCATAGCATCCAGATTACATAGGTCTCACGTAGACAACCCTAATCGAGTTTAACATTCCCCAAGTACTCTCCCCAGAGGCCTAAACCAATATCAGTTAAGCACTCAAAGAACATCTCCCTCGATTTTGGATTATCAGATAGTACAAACAGAATAACCAATCATCCATGACTGACTCTGGCTATCGCCGCCAATCCTGCTTTGAAACCATCATTAATCGTATGATGGCCAACCTTTCCGTATGTCAAGGGCTAATGGTAACCCCAGTTCTAGCATAAACTGCATATGTCCAACATTGACAATGTCCAACCTTGACAACTAGGTCTTTCACTGATACCCAAGGTACTCGACCAACAACCTTCCAGTCTATTGGGTGCCCCCATTGTACCCCTGCTTTGAGCCTGCTAGAACTTACGATAACGATGACTTCTCGGCCTTCGCATCTCTTATCATCCAACCTTGATGACATTTCATTGCTCAAGCAACCTTCTCGAGCAACCATTATCCACCAACCCACTTCCTTTGAGTTGTTACTTCATTCAGTGTTTTACTCCAATCAACGAACACCTTTCAACACTTCGAACCTTCCTACTTGAATTTACTTCGAAGTCACACCATCACCGAGCTAATTACATCACTGCGCTCCGAACCAAGATGACTGAACACCTTTCGATAGTTTGAACACCTTTCAACACTTCGAAGTCACACCAATCCCCTAAATGACCGATCTGAACCAAGATGACTGATCCAATCTCCTAAATGACCGATATGAACCAAGATGAGCGATCCAATTCCCTAAATGACTGATCACCAAGATGACCGATCCAACTCCGTTTGGGTCCAACTTCTCGCCGACTCAACCTATGGCTGAGCCAACTCCTGGTCGATTCAGCCTATGGCCAAGCCAATTCCAAACCGAGGTAAGTTCTGGTCGATTCAATCTATGGCCGAGCCAATTCCTGCATATTGCAATTCAACTCCGATTTTGGCCAAAACTTCGCCAAACGACGAATCCGATGAAACCAACTCAACCAAAATCATCAAACACAATCATAAACATATCATAACATTACTAACCACATGAATATGACAATTACCACAAAAATGATGTAAATCTCACCAAAAACCATTAAAATGAACATATGATCAAAATGAGAGATCTAACTAACATAAACATGTAATATGACATGAAATCAATGAGTAAAACATGTTAGATTCGATCATAAGGTGATGCATATGAAAATGAACTTGCAATGATGTAAATCTATGGGAAAACATCCCAATTTGATGAGAAACAAGCACAAACACTCATATACTTCATTGCGTTCATGTGAGAGATGTAAATCACTCACCGATTTGCCGAAACAATCTAAAACGATAGAAATAAGAATCCGTAAAGCGAATACTTCGAACCAAGCTCCTTGATCCGATGAATTTGCCCTTGAAACGATGTTGATCTAGCCTCGAATGGTGTATATCTTCGTTTTTTTTCTTCTTAGATTTGGATTTTTAATGGTGGAAAGGTGTTAGAGGAGGAAGGAAATCAATGCCTTCAAATGAGAGAATGAGGAAAGTAAACTTTTTCCCTTCAGTCTCACCCCCTATTTATAGGATTCCACTAAGGCTCCAAAACCTAAATAACCAACTGAAAAACCTTAGAACAACGATTTCTCCCATACCGCTAAGCCAAATCCTTAATGTAACCACTTTATGGAAAGGAAATCATCAATTCCTTTCCAATGGCATAGGTCTCACCCTCTGATTTGACCTGAGTCAAAAGTTATGCCCTGTACAAGGCTGATAGGGGCAAAATGGTCACAAACAAAATCGGTAAAAATTATGGACATGTCTCACATCCCCAAAAACAACATATTAAAAGATGAGAATACCAACCCTCAGAGAATAAAATAAAAATATTTTACAATCTTCCAATACGTAAAATGCCAGCTGTTACACAAATGGAGCAGCTAAATCAGAAGCTTGCAGAGTATGTGCACAATCATGGTACTTTTCCTTCCTCGTCTGGTGGTTCCGGAGGCGACGAAGATGATGCCTGAGGTATGTGTTTTTTAATGACTTAGAGATGGCGAGAATTTTGTTTTAATGTTGTATATATTGGTACGTAGTGGGTAAGGATGATAATTTGGATATATTTTGATGGTTTGTATGTAGTTTGTAGACATGCAACGTTGATGTGTTGGTTTTTGAGATGTTTGGATGGTTTGTTTTATATATATTGATGTTTATTTTATTTATATTGGTTGTTTTTATTGTTATTGGTATATAATATATGTGGAATTGATTGGAACTGGATTGGAAATGGAATGGATTTAAAACAAGGTGGCTAGAAGGTAATAGACTTGCTGTCAGAAAAGAAATAACCCACTTGTTCCAACAACTAGCAACGGTTTCCAACGACTTATAGGTTTTGCTTTGAAACAGTTTCCAACGGCTGATCACCGTTTGAAGCTGTTGCAACAGTCGTTGGAAATAGTCTATTGGATCCATTGGAATCCGTTAATTCTATTCCGACGGCTTCGAACGGCCGCCAACTGCTTTAAGCCGTTGGAATAGCCATGTATTCTTGTAGTAAGATTGTATCTTTCAAAATCTTAACTAGTTAGTCTTAAAAATAAATTACAAAATGTTTAGAAGAGATAAGATTAGAAGAAGTGAAGCTAATTCAGTAGAGTACTGGCATCTCCAGTAAGATCCAAAAAGATACTTTTCTAGTTGTAGAAGGTCTTATATTAATAGATGAAACTAATGAGTGTTAGGCCAGGAAACCATGTGCAATAGAGTCTAGAAATCAAGCTATCATAAAACACAACTAATGACGAGTCAATGCTATACTCGGGATCAAGCCAAGGAGTTGATTTACGGTTGAGTCATGAATTTGGCATTTTTCTGCACTTTGGTTCTTGAATCATTCTTCTATCTTCTAGTTGAGTATCTTGATCAAATTTTGAGTAATTCCTGGTTTATTTATGAATTTATCTTCTTACACATTATGGTTTGGCTAAGTCAAGGCGTAACTGATCCAAATCTCATTTGAATCTCATGTAACTTCATGGCCATGACTTAATGAAGCAAGGGAGTTGAGATATAAAGTCAAAGAGGTCATCAGGCAAGCCTCTATGAGTAGAACTCGAGTCATTGATATGACTCGGAACCAAGTAAAAAAGTTCAACTTAAAATCACATGATTTTTTTCTAAGTTCATTATTACATTCTTCCAAATGCTTCTTCCAAGTTTCAAGTTATTCCGACTCGATTTGAATTCTCTAGATCCAATTAAAGTTGTTTTGTCCTAAAAGTGGGTAAATAAAAATGAAAATAATACTTTCCAGTGATATTGCTTTGGTTTAAAAGTCAATAAAATGAAATGTAAAATGTGATACGAAAGATTATGAGTAAAAAATTTGGATAGTGATGTGTTTTGGACTGAAATGAAAACTTAAACAATGTATGCAATACACAAATGCAAAGTAAAAAAGAATCAATATATTAAATAATTTCAAAAAGTAAAAAAAAAAAAAACATGATATCAATCTAGTTACTTATGTCGAAAATTTGAATATGCTGCAAGAATGCTGGAAAAAGTTAGTATGTTTTTTCATACACCCTTCACAAGATTTTCAGTTAACTTATGCCTTGTTTTTTTGTAGCCGGCCAATGATCCTGTTATAGCTAAGGTTTAAAGTGAGTTACCTCAAGTTAGCCAACATTGTTGTGGCAACCCAAACTTCCCCGTGAAGGAAAGCCCGGATTGCTTCGATAACACGACAAATCGGAACATAAACAGAAGAACATTTCATTGCTTATTACAACAATTCCATCAGACGAATATAACAGAGTATGAATAAATATTATACATCAGAAAAATATCAGAGATTTAAATTACATTTAAATACATAGCAGCGGAAAACAATACAAAACACAACTGAAAGAGATACACGGATACATAGATTTTCGAATATCATTCCAGTTGTTAACCAGGATCCTGTGAATATAAATCTGCAAAAACCCAACTACTAGCTGCCCATGTGGAAAATAGGGGCACCAAGAGTTTAGGTTAAAACAATAAACTTCGGGTCAGTCATGTGACTGGAGTGAGAACTAAAACAGTTATTTAAAATTTTACTTTAAAATAAGGTAAATCAAGGGACTATGCCATATAACACGGAACGGGTTTACCCCCAAGAATACTAGTGCCTAAAACAAACAGCGCAATGCTAAATAAAGATAAATGAAGCTGTTATAAGACTCGAGTCCCACCACACAACGCAACGCAAGCCGGTGGATAGAGTTTTATCTTATAATAGCCAAATATGGTTGGTACGTTTTAAAATAAATCTTTTATATTATTACTTTAAGTGAAGAAATCAACTTCAAATATAAACGTATCAATCCTAGGCGGCATGAGCGCCCCATCCCACTATGTCGCCATATACAATCAAAACCAAAAAAATGTCGTATTTGGAAATTGGATTTCCATACTGGTGGTTACTGATTCGAAAGATCTATTGCGTAGTACAATTCCCAACGGCTTACGTCGCAGGCATGTGAAAACGCCGTAATGCACATCCGCATTATCCAGGAAACAAGTTACCGCGACTTACGTCGCAGGCATGCGAAAACACCACTAACTCTATCCATCAGGGAATCGGGGGGAGGGGGTGTGCACTATCCCTCACCTCGGTCGACCGAATCCACGACAACCCATAAGGTGTCTATCCTCATTTCAAAAGCATACTGATCTAACCATCAGTTTACTACCATACCAGTGTGTGAGGCTCGCGAATTAACGCTACACAAAGTCGTGCTATATTAAAGCTGTGCTTTGATCATCAACCATAAGACTCTGCTTTTCAACATAAGCCTTAAACATTTGCCACTTAGGCATGTGACACAGGCAATTTACGCCATGCAACTGATGTCTATCGATATACAACCTCTGATCCCATACGTGTCAAAGAAGGGTGAAGTAAGGGAATAAGTTCCCCTTCACCAGGCAGATGTATATCTAATAGAGATCAATCAACACAGAATAAAATACAATGTCAGACATACCATCCATTTACAAGTCCATTTTAGGTCTGAACGAAACCGGAGGCACCTTATTCCTCGTCCCGTAAGTCCAATACATGAGAGAGGACCTCGCATATCTGTATAATCAACAAGCACGTTCGGACGGCTACCACTTTAGCCCCTTCAAGGTAGCTACTCTAATCATGAGCATCAGTAGCAACCCATCCATTCGATGTGAAGATTGTTGGTCTTGCATCATCTTCAATCTCTTCGACTTTTCGTCGTATCAGCTATTCAGAATGGGTTAAACTCGGCCTTTCCGAATAACTCGCGTATCTTATAATCAAGTGCTATGACAACACATCATACGCCTCATTCCAATCCATAATATTCTTTTATTCAAATATTCTTTTCCTTTGGGAAAGGTTCCCTTTAATTTTATCAAAGATAAATTCTTTAAATTTATTCTTTAATCTTCCTTTGGATATCAAAACATAATAAGGTTTTCCAAACTAGTCAGGATTAGCGAACTACACCGAAGTAATTATTTATTTTATTTCCCAATCCCAACCTATTCATCCCATGGAGCAAAACTGGTAATACTCCATATCTAACACCATGGTGTTATCGGTAAGTATTAATTACCATTTCACGTTCAAATCTAATTAAAGATTTAACTATCGCTTGGAGCAAAACTGGTGATACTCCGTTCTCGATCATTTTCTTGAATTGATAATTTTAATTATCACATTCACTTTTCAATCTAATTAAAGATTCATTAAAACTCCATTTAGTTTTAATCTTCCCAAAAATTAATATTAACAATTATTCAAAGCTAAGAAATTAATCTTATCTTTAACTGGGTTAAAGAACCAATGTCATTTAAAACACGGTTCATGATAAACCCAAAATCACATTCCATTAATTATGGAATCAACAAATCAATATATAATCGATATCAATTTCCGTATCCGACTAATAATATAAACGGAATAACGACAAAGCCTTTTAAATTCCATATGTATTAACTGTCTTCCTCCACAAAAGCTCACTTCGATTATTACCAAATCAAATTCCATTCAATTCCAATTTAATATATTAAATTGGAAATCTTTACTTTGGAAAATTCCATAAATCTTAATTAAAAGATTATAAATTCCAACTCATATTCTTCACTATTAATTGGTTTACAGAAAAGTGTTATTTAAAACACCGTTCACGATAAACCCAAAAATCTAATTCTTTTATTCCATTCCAATTAAATATTAATTAATTGGAAAACTTCACTAAGTATTAATTAAAAGATTTATTCTTTTCTCAACAGGGTTTAACAATAGTGTTAATGAAGACACCATTCACGACAAACCCAAAATCCAATTTGATATCAAATACGAGGCTCTGAATAGAAAATATATCGGCTTATATTCAATATCAAATTCTGAAAACAACGGATATCGTATTAGATATATATATATATATATATATATATATATATATATATATATATATCTTCCAAAATCCTCCACGATGTCCATATAATCGCAGAATCCAAAGCCTTGTTTAAGAATAATGTTAATGAAGACACCATTCACGACAAACCCAAAATCCAATTTGATATCAAATACAAGGCTCTGAATAGAAAATATATCGGCTTATATTCAATATCAAATTCTGAAACCAACGGATATCGTATTGGAATAACGATATATGTAACACCGCACGTCCATTAATGTCACTCACAAAGGGAATGCATTAACTTCCATGGAGGTTTTAAGTGAATATAGAACAGTAAAATTACAACAAGACAAATATAAAATAGTACTTGGAAATTCAAAAACTTTATTTCATTGTAGCAGAAGTCAAAACATGTTTGATTACATCATAACACCATATTCAATGTCAAGTACAATATCTATCTTGATAAAACAAGTACATAATCCCATTACATGAATAGCCATTAAAAAGAAAGATAACAAGCTGGACTTTACTTCAGCAGTCCAAGCTTTCCAGAAGATAAGCGATCCAACTAGACTCCACTAGAACTTGGCCCAACCTGCGGACCTGAAGGGAGAAAAAGGATGGAAAAGAGGGGGTCAGACATAAAGTCTGGTGAATATGATAATTCTACAATACTATTACCAAAATAACTGGACTAAGGCATAAGCTGGAAAACAAGAAAATGTCTATGAAGAGCAGATTAAGGACATAGACAATCGCTAAAGGCAACGTTATAGGCGCTCCTAAATACTAAAGGATAAACACTATACTGCACCACACCAGTCACCCTAAAGATTCATCCCACTTAGCTTCACTTAGAAACTTTCCCAATGGCTTTACGTACCCCTAGCTGACTACATAGGTGCCGCCTGCCCCTATCTCCACTAGGTGTACCCTACTTCCCATTATTCGATTGGCTCCCTAACTCGTAGATACCCGTGCTGGCCCCACAGTGGGTTGTATCACTCCCCTAAAGTGGCAACCTGATACAACGGACATGCACGGCTTATACCTACACGATGCAACAACGTCTTACCTACCAGCCCGGGTCCACACACGCATATGAAACCCGTTGGACTTGCGTTGCCACCGCTCCCTGTTTTGGCCTCTTATAGTCAAACCCAGTATGCGTGTCCCGTCCTCGACTTGGGTCGAGCCCACAAAGATACGTTTTGGGATACTGGTTGAAATGGGCCCCCACTATTTACCACAAGCATTCCACCTAAGCTTGTCCCCATTAGTCCATCCCACTTAACCCACTTAGTCATGTTCATTTACATGTGTGTTTGGTTAAGTCTAATCGTATTTCAAATGCCTCTAAAGGCAACCACCAGATTCCTCATGCCACCCAAGGCACCTACTTAACCCCCATGTCCCACCTTACATGATTATCTGGTTAAGTATTTCTTAGTTCATTAAGGCAATAACCTCATAAAGACCTCTCACATTAGACTGGCATTTATGGCAGCTGGATTTGCCGGGCGGGTCCGGGCAGTCTTACACCATAAAAGAGTCTAACCTCGTGTCTTTACAACTGTTATGCTTTAGTTTGGGCCTAGGACCTCTCACATTGGGCCGACATTTGTGACTACTGGATTTGCCGGGCGGGTCCGGGCAGGTTTACATCACAAACGGGTCCAACCTCGTGTCCTAAGCATTGATTATTAATAATAATCCACTTTCCCCCAATTTTAATAATTCCCTACTTGAATTATTAATTACTTCCAATTTTTAACAATGTCCATAATTGACTCAATTATGGACATTCATTCATGGTATGCAACATCTTACAAAATTGCACCCAATTTATTAATTCCTAATATTACCCCTACCCCACGTTTGAACGTTTATTCGCAAAATATATGTTAGACTCGAATAGCCTAACTCATAGCATAAAAGAGATTATCATAATAACAACATGTATATGTGACCAAATGAATCATAATAAGGGGTGAAACTTGCATATGTCCAACTTGCATAGATTATACATGTCATGGATCTAAAGGTGTCAACTTGTTCAAAATTCACCTAATATGATCTCAATCAATTTTCATAAACTTACATATGAACATGTGTGAATCAACATCATCTAATTTTTTAACAACATGGTTTTATATGGGTACACCTAACTCAATAGGCAAATTCCCATAATCAAGTTTTATTTAATTATAGTTTCAAGTTTATGGGTACACCTAACCTAATAGGCAAATTCCCATAAACAAGATCCATTTAAATTAAGAAAAAAAAACATAACTTTAAGCATGATCCAACAACATCATGATTTTTCAACATAATATAGCATGATTTATAACATGGCATAGTATGATAGTATAACATAGCTTGACATGATTCTCAACATAGCACGACGTAGCATAAGAGAATTTACAACATAGCATGACATAGCATATATAATTTACATCATACGACAACATAATAACATAATAAGAGAATCCACAATATATAGAATTTACAATTACAAATCACATCACTTTCTTGTGATCCATTCATAACTGAGTCAAATTAGTTTGTAATAGTCTTGTGAGAATCATCATACTCACCAACAAAAGAAAAGAATTGGAGAAAGAGAGATCTTTTGATTTGATTTGTGTAGATTTAGTTGTAGATGATTAGGCTTCCTCTTCTTAGTTTGTGACGGCTATGCTGAACTCCATGGCAGCAGCATGACGGTAGCTTCTCTAATTTTACAAGTGATTTAGGTCTAGGGTCTACCCACTTATTTATAGATTTTTAGAATTCATTTAGGCCATTAGATTTAACCTAGAAATAACCGCAGCCGTTCAGACAAGATGGGGTTTATCTTGTTGACTCAGCAATGAGTCAGAAGTGACTCAGCAAACACTCAGCATATTAATAAACTTCTATTCATGTCATAAATATATATATATTTTCTACAATGTACATATTAGATACATCCCCCTTTACTTATTATTGTTTTTATATACATATTAGATACATCCCCTCTCTTACACACTTATTAATATTTTTATATTCATATTAGATACATCCCCTCTCTTACACACTTCTTAATATTTTTATATTCATATTAGATACATCCCCTCTCTTACACACTTATTAATATTTTTATATTCATATTAGATACATCCCCACTCTTACACACTTATTAATATTTTAGCAACTTTAGTGTTAATAGAAAAATCGGGGTGTTACAATATATATATTCCAAATTCCTCCACAATGTCCGTATAATCTCGGAATCCAATATCGAAATATTCTGAAGATAATTTTGATTCAAATCTATTCCAATTCGTATATTGGAAATTCTGGTTATTTTTAAAACCATTTCAAATCCAATTTATTTATTTATAAAAATAAATAAATTATTTTTCTAGTTAATAACTAGTTCATTTTGATAAAAAAATATTTTTATCTTTCCAAAACTATCCAAAATCTTTCCAAATCATTTATTATGATTTTACATAATTTTTTCATATTTTTAATAATTTTATTATCACCCGTACAGTCGGTTTCCAATAACGGCCACCGAACTGCATCCATAGCGACCTTTTCTGAAATTGATTTGGACATATCTCCAAATCTAACTGTTAGATTTTAAATCTCTTATATTCATTGGAAATCTCTTTTCGATACGAACCCAACGGTTGCGGTTTTAGGAGAATCTGACAGTCGGATCTCCCGTAACATCCATTTGAAGTTAATGGTCGAAATTCACGGACCGCCGCTGCGCGACGCGTTCTATTCAGGCCATTATAATATATATATATATATATATATATATATATATATCATCGATTTACATTTAAAACGAATTTTAAAAATTGTTTTAAATTCGTTTCAAAAACGATTTCCACTTCCATTTCTAATACAAATCAAAATTGAATTTTCCATTTTAAATTCGTTTATAAATTCATTTCAAATCATTTCAATTCAATTTCAATTCGTTTTAAATTCATTTCAAATCAATTTCAATTCTATTTTAAATTCATTTCAATCGATTTCAATTCTATTTTAAATTCATTTCAATCGATTTCAATTCTATTTTAAATTCATTTCAATCGATTTCAATTCTATTTTAAATCATTTCAGCCGATTTCAATTCTATTTTAAATTCATTTCAATCGATTTCAATTCTGTTTTCGAATTAAAATCAAATTTTAATATTCCATATCATTTCATTTAAATGATAATATTTTCAAAATATCAGATTTTGAAATCACTTTTCGATATTCATTATATGAATAAAATCGACAGAAAATCCCGTTCGTATTAAAATGGCGTTTAACTACTTAACACGGTTTCACATTTCAACAATTACTGAATATTATTTTAAAATATTCGTCAATTCTGAACTGGAAACAGACTCAATCCATTACCATATAATTTTAGTTATATGAACTTCAACATCACATATATACAACAATAATGATAAACAATCATTAAAAATTCATACAACATCCAGAGTGCATTCTACAACTGTATAAGCATTAAAATAAATAAGTAACACTTATACAGTCTTTCAACCCATCGATCGACATACCACTAATTATTGGGATCAGTGTATGTCAAATATTATCCCAATACCCGTGTGGGGTTTTCAAACAACAAACACTGATTATTATTTGTGCAGTTGGGCGATGTGTAAAATTTATTGTCGCAATCAATATCAGATAAATTGGTGTGCATAAACAAACCGTCCAGTTTATAAATGAATATTTATTTCCATTCATATACACGTTAAAAATTATATTTTTAACGATAAAATATTTATTTCAACACATGAATATTTTACACAGTTCATTTGTACAATAAAAATGATATGTTTATTATTCATATATTTTATACAGTCCATTTCACATCACAATCAATTCACAATACAGTATAATCAAACAAGTCGTCCATGGTCTGTGGACGACGGGGAGCTGTTCATATATGTAGTTATAAAATAAATTACTGTACAGAAAATAATAGTGAGAAGTTCTCATAGTCGGTTTTCATTTCTGATTGGATTCGAAATTACTTGAAATTCCCACGTGCTCTGTTATCATCCCAGTTAGTGCCATGTTGTAGCTCTCTTTCCTGCGATCTCAACGGATCCGAAATCGTTCGATTTTGTTTCCGTATGAAGAAATTATTGCATTTTATACGTTTGATAATTTAAGCAGGCCATTAATTAATTAATTAATTACTATAACCTTTCTCTAATCCCTTTCCTTAATTACCCTTCCATGGTTTCTTCCTCCAGGCAATCATCGTCTTCTTCAAACCTAAACATCATGACCTAGGGCACACCCCAACTACCCAATCACTAAGCTAGAGACCAATCACTCAGTGCCACGCGGAAGGGCATGGCGGCGCCTCCCCACACTAAGAACTTGGCCGAGTTGGGTGGGCCCCAACGGCCAGAAACCACCTGCGAACGACGAGGGTTCGTGATCCATTTCCTCCCAAATTACTACACCATACTCGATCAAACCCCTACCCATTTGAAGATCGAACAACATACTATAATCTTCGTTTCATAACCATGATGTAATTCACATTTAATTGAAAGAGATTACTGGTTATTTCTGAGAATCGCAGCCTTTGAAATGAGGTAAGGCGGCGCAGAACGATGTGATTAGGGTTTGGACATTTTGAGGGGTATTTATATTATTTTTTTATTATATTTAATTCATTTAATTCTCTAATTAATTCGTTCCACAACTGAACTCCAATCAAACTCCAACGACTGTCGCCCCCAGCCAAATACCCCCATTCCGAACACAACGGAATATGTTTCATAAGCCAATTCTAACGTTTCGATCGGTTTTCTTTTAAATTAAAATTTAAATCAATATATATTCAATTTAAACGTACATTTTAATTTACCGGGACCACATATTGACTCCAAAAATTCCAGAAAAATAAATTTAGCTATGTTTTGACAATACGGTCCTAACAAAACTAATTTCGTCGAATTTGGAGACCGTTTGAAAATTTGCCATTTTCTGGTCGATCCAAATTGACTGAAATTAACAAAACACGTTTTCTTTTGCACGCTCACATATTGATCTCAAAAATTATGAAAATTGGAATCTAGTAATAATTTGATATCCCGGATCCAGCAAAAGTAGTTTCATCGAAAATGGAGGTCATTTGAAAAATGCCTATTTTGAAGGGCTTTAAATATTTTTGGTTTCACTAAAATCTGAGTTATTTCGAATCCTGTACATTTAGACAAGGTTTGAAATTGAATTTTCAAACTACTGTGCAACTTTCAATTCCTTTTATATTTAAAATAAATATTTACATTCTAACTTCAATTTAAATAAATTTATACGTTCTAGCTCTATTCAAAATAAATTTCTGGTCATTATTATTTAAAATAAATCATTTCAAATATTCAAATTTCATTAAAATTGCCAAAATAAAAATTGTGAATTGGTTTTGATTTTTCGGATTGTTACAATCTCCCACACTTAAAAATTTTTGTCCTCGAAAAGGAACGGTGCTAAAAGTTTTATAACTAACCACCTCAACTTTCATTATTCTAATTATGGCTTAAGTTCTTCAACTTTTCAGTTTCTAAAAACTTTTCAAATTCTTCAAAAATTTGGCTAACACCCTAAATTTTCGAATTTTTTTGCCATAACTTCCTTTGTATGAGGAGCGGTTTGGAAATTTATTGGGCCGTATTAGGCACCCAATAAATCCTAAAAAGCATACACATAGTGATATATTCCGGTGTCCACATGGGAGTGTGTATAGGTCATAACTCCAGAGAATAAATTCTCGTCACCCTATAAATAGTTTTTGTGCCTTAATGACTAGAGAGACGTGATTATTGTCAACTCTAGACCCGTGTAGGGTTTTTATTAATTTGGCAATTTACCGTTACATTTTATATAGTCCATATCAGTCTTCGGTTCAACCTGAAATATAGTCATCGCCATACAAGCCACTTGCTTGTATGTTAAATCTTCAACCTCGTCACATAAGCTCCATATGCTTATGTGGTATATGATAGGGTATGCTATCTTCAAGAAGTATGCCATGTAGTGTAGTTCAAATTAATTGTTACTATCTTATGGTGACGTTTATGATTTCACACAAAACAACCAGCACTCCGCATCCAATGGCATTCACGGGAGTTTGTATAATAAATAAAATTGCGCATCCAACTCATTAAGGTTTACCTATTTGTTGGGCATGCAAATAAATTCTTTACTCAACAGCAAATTCGTTTACTTGTTCAATGTATATGCATGTATATATAGGAAACTCTAACCAAACTTCAATCTAGTCCAATATTTGGTCGAGTTGGCTAATTTTACCTTTCGTTCTCATGCTGGTTTTATTATTCCAATGTTTTTGTTAGTTAAATTAATAATCAAACAAAACAACCAGTAATCAATTTGTGAATTAAATTTCCAAAACAAATAACTTTTGTATATATATTCAAAAATCATATTTCTAGTGTTAAATCACAAACAATAAATTTAAAATAAGGTTTTGATTCTCACACTAGTCGATTGGAAATATACAGATATCCACCTTTGAAACTCGAACACATATGCTGATGATGCAATCGCTATCATCAGAATCATCTCTGGGCGACTAGAGTGTGACTCTTTATCTACCCAGTATACTTGAGACTTCGAACATGTGTATATTCAAAATCTTGTTACACTTGATAGTCCAAATTCAATATAAAATAAATATTTAAGTACGAACAATGGATATAAAATTTTCAAGTCTAATTTGATTTTAAAATAACACTCTTCCAACTCATTCTAGGATACTACTGATCTCATCTCTAACGAGTCATTCCCATTGGATATTACTAATCCAATCCCTGATGAATTCTTTCGTTTGGTTCTAGTATGTCATGCTCTCTAGCTCTGTAAACCAAAGCTCTGATACCAAATGTAGCGACCCAAACTTCCCCGTGAAGGAAAGCTCAGATTGCTTCGAGAATACGACAAATCGGAACACAAACATAAGAACATTTCATTGCTTATTACAATAATTCCATCAGAATACATGAATATAACAGAGTATGAATAAATATTATACATCAGAAAAATATCAGAGATTTAAATTACATTTAAATACATATCAGCGGAAAACAATACAAAACACAACTGAAAGAGATACATGTATACAGAGCTTTCCGAATATTATTCCAGCTGTAAACTAGGATCCTGTGAATATAAACCTGTAAAAACCTAACTACTAGCTGGGCGGGTGGAAAATAGGGGCACCCAGAGTTTAGTTTAAAGCAATAAACTTCAGGTCATTCATGTGACTGGTGTGAGAACTAAAACAGTTATTTAAAATTATACTTTAAAATAAGGTAAATCAAGGGACCACGCCGTATAACACGGAACGGGTTTACCCCCAAGAATACCAGTGCCTAAAACAAATAGCGCAATGCTAAATAAAGAAAAATGAAGCTATTATAAGATAAAACTCTATCCTCCGGCTTGTGTTGCATTGTGTGATTTGACCTAAGTCTTATAATAGCTTCATTTTTCTTTATTTAGCATTGCGTAGTTTTTTTTAGACACTGGTACTCTTAGGGGTAAACCCGTTCTGTAATGACCCGCAAATCCATAACATCAGAGTTGACTATATACATCATACGTCCAACCCAAATATCACGAAAATACGAAACATTTTTTTTAGAAGAAAAAGATAGAAAAAAAACAAAATTAACCACACAGAATCTCACATCGCAGCGGAACAAAATATAATATATCATATCTCTGAAATACAAAATCTCAACTGTATAACATATACTTATCAGAGTACAACACTTATAAAACAGCGGAACAAAACTCTATATAACTAACGCTGAAGCCTCCTGCTCCAAGCTCCTTTAGATAGATCTGTAAAATCCTGAACTATTTGATTGCCCGTACAAATTTAGGAACCCAAGAGTTTAGGTAGAACAAAACAAAATAAACTCCGGGTCAGTCATGGGACTGGTATGAGTAAACAGTTTAAAATAGTTTCAGAAAAACTAAATGATATCTCATAAGACCACGCCGTATAACGGATCGAGTTTTCCCCTTATGAGAATCCAAAATATCTTTATATCAAAAACCTTTTGATATTATAATAATGTCTATCAACCACAATATAATAATCATCTAGCAGAAACGCTTTCATCTCACGTTCTGCATACAAAGTATACAATCAAAACCGCAAGCACGTATTGGGTAATGGAGTTCGAACTATGACAAGGTATGGAACCACCTTTCACTAGTGTACCTCTAGAAAGGAATACACAGGGTTCAACAAGAACATCTTGCAACCCGACCACACATGATCGACCACTCATTTCGCTTGAGTGTATCGAATGTATATCACCAACGGTTGGGATCATCAACCATTTCCCGAATGGGACGGCATCAACAATAGATTTTTAGAAGTAAATGAAACTCTAGATCAGGTGATTATACACCCTAATAGGTGCAACCTACATAGCCATGCTGCCTGCCCGATTTCTGTCATTTACCGGTTGATGAGGCTTGAGGTTACGCCTTATCATCACATCAGATTCACTTCGAATTCCACATTGTCAGAAACATCGAAAATCACTAATTGATGTCTACAACAGTACATTACATGTTAGCTAAAGAAGTTTCCTTCTCCGCTTCCACTCTTGGTACGGTTGAAGAAATCAATGTATGTGACCTTTCTGGAAATACTCTGTCAGACATTCATCCATACAACTCATCCAGGAGCAGGATGAACCGAAGGCACAATTTCTATTAATAGAAAAAGTCCTTGCACTCTACTCCGTCTTCGATTATCTTTGGCATATATGATTCGCAACGCTTATGCCAATACAGAGTGGTTCTTTGGATAATAATCCAACCGGTCTCTCCATATTGACAACGATGGTCAAAAACTTCGATAGTCTGTGATTTAACTATCGAATAAAAACAAGTGTTTCTATAGTCGATGATTTAACTATCGAAGAAAACAAGTGTTCATCCAATTATCAAACAATCACTGAGCCCTTAATTAATATTCCATTAATTAAATCACTTCTCTATTTCTTTATCAATATTTGTTAACCAAATATTTTCAATAACCATATGGGCCTTTTACGTTATTTGGAAAACATTTCCGAATATCGCCTTCCTTTATTTTCTAAACTTTAGAAAATATATACTATTTATAATTGGAAAATATTCCAATTTCTTATCTCTTTCCTGATCTCGTTTATTTCTATACTTAGGAAATATTCTTTATTATATTTCCAAGCTTACACTTATTTGGGTTAAAACGGATGTTGTGTAAAACATCTTTACGACAACCCAAATACTATATTCAACTAACTCTTATCCAACCTTTGATCTTCGAGACTGAAATCTTACTATTTATTTGTTAATAATAAAATCAATCAAGTTGGGGTATAACTACCTCTCAGACCTTGACTGAATAACATTTATAACGTCAAAACAGATATGACTACTTACTCGAATAATCAATACCATACAACTACTTATTCACTTTTAAACACGTACACTTTCTCTTTCTATTCTTACTTGATTTTATTCTTATACGTCCTTTTTGTTTATACTATTCTATTTTTAAGTTCGTTTCCTTATCGACTTCTATATATATTGATATATAGATTTCTAGTTATCAAACTTTTTAAAATTGTTCTAACTCCTTAAATTCCCGGAAAAATTCGCCATAACCTCCTTTGTACCGGGAGCATCGGGATATTTAAATAGCCTCCCATGGCCCTCACCAATCCAAAAGAAAAAGAAAAAGCCAAGCGACTTGCTGATACGGCGCATAAAATCTCATATATGAATTAAATACGTACCTTTTTGTCGAGCATTCTATCTATATCTCTTCTAACACTTTATTCCAAACCTGTCTCATGTATATCCATACATTTCTAATTCATTTCAACTCAATTCAATCATTTTAACTCAACTTGTTAATTGACTTGCAAATTTACTCCTTTTGTCAATTTCACTTTGAACAGCACATGTTCAAATATATTTCAACCTATAAACTAATTGAAATTCTAAATTTCAATTACATTTCATATTCAATTTCGAATATAAATTCACAAATCCCATTTACCTTTCAAAGTTCGACTTCAATTCAGAATTTCCACTAACTAGTTGCTAATTAACCGTTTTGCCTTTTCACCTTTATATTTGAATATAACTTGTTCAAATATATGTTAACTAGTTTATACACTGATTGAATTCCATTTTCAATTCAAGTCTTATATTCGATTTCCATTTCAGTTCTATTTGAATTTCCTATATTCAAATTCCATTTCAATTCCCCTTGAATTCTATATTCAAATTCCAATTCAAATTCCCTTCGAATTCCATATTCAAACTCCATTTAAATTATTCAAATTCCATTTCAACTCTATTTGAAATCCTATATTGAAACTCCTTTTTAATTCTATTTGAATTTCAAATATTCAAACTCCTTTTTAATTCTATTTGAATTCTCTATTTGAATTTCTTTATTCAAATCCATTTGAATTCCTCTGAATTCAAATTCTAATTTAATTCCTTTGAATTCAAATCCTATATTTAAATTTCTTTGAATTCAAATATTCAAATTACCTCTTGATAATTTATTCATTATATTTATAAACACTATTTTATATAAATTTCCTTGTTTTATTTAAACAAGCCTATTTCGAAATCTAAAAACCAAAATCTTAATTTGGAAATTCTCTTTGCATTTTCTATATTCAAATTCCATTGAATTTATCATATTCAAATTCTATTTGAATTTCTCATATTCAAATTCTATTTTAGAAAAATTAGAATTTCCTCTTAAATCTGCGAAATTCCTTTTCATGATATTTTTAAATATCAACACTTAGGCCAAGTGATATTTAAACAACAGATCAACCAATTATTTATTTCAGGTTTTCTAACACATTATATACGACAGTATATATGCAAACAAATAAACAAACAGATAATATATTTTTGAGGAATCCAGTTGGATTCCTCCAACCTGTTTTTCCTGCATCCACAGACGTAGCACATAAATAATACCCATTCTGCTTCGTGGCAGAATATTGCGGTATAGAAGGTCATCCACTATCATAGCGTGGGGCGCATAGGGTAATCATCCGCTAATGAAACCGCGAGCATCCGCTAATGATACTGCGGGAACAATCCAATCATCAACCCAATATATATATAATAGTCAAGCCTAAATAACTATATATTTTATAGCAACCAGAAAAATCCAAACAAGCAATAACAATTATTTTTAACAATATAAAAATAATTCTAAACAAACAGGTGAGATTTACTCACATAATTTTTTCTTATGTCGAATACCCAGCTAATTGCTGTATCGTCTCGACTATGAATCTCACTTGAATGAATTCATTTTGCTCCTACAATTATTTATTTATTTATCGATTAACAATTTCCAATTTAAATAAACTACTAAATAAATGAATAAATTAATTATCCTATGTAATTTAAATTTTGATAACACCGTACCTTATGGTTACCGCACTTAAATCGACAAATCAACGAAGCATCCATAACCAACTCTTACACTGCTACTAGCCCATGACTGCCATTTTGCCCTAGTCACCATGCCTTCTTCTTCCTTGATTATCTTGGCACCTCCTTCTTTACACAAAATAAAATTTAGTCCTTCTTTTCACTGCATTCAGTCCATGTTGACCTTGCTTTGATTGTCACCAACACCCCCTCTATCACCAATTACTACTGCCAGTGCCACCAAGAGATTTTGCTCGCAAAGATCTATCTAAGTATCTCCGTTTACCCCAGTATCAAAGTCCACCGAGATTCATTGACAACAACTGCAGCAACCACCTCATCCTCACGTTTTCTCCAGGTCCGAACCCCAAATCAATCTCGCTCAAAGCCCAGTATCGCACCATCCCCAAAAATGAAATCGAATGGTCCTCCACTGCTACCTTTCCTCAATCCGTGTGCGCCTCCATCTACCAAGACCTCATCGATGTCAGCTCTGATACTGGTTTGAAACCCCCAATATCAAATCTCGAACCCGCTGACAGAGAAACGTTGATCTCATCCATCGATAGTACACGAGACCGAAGGAGTTGATTTCGATCCCCAGATTTCTTCCGACGCCTTGGACCTTGGTACTGAACTCGGAGAAGAAGCGGTTAAATTCTCATTTGATTTTGAATTAGAGAAAACACAAGGAGCGGCATAAAGTTTTGCCTGAAGTTTGGATATGATTTCCTGAGACTTTGCTGAGAATGGAAAAGTGAAACAGAAGAGAAGGGCGCTCGCGATTTTATAGAGGGAGGTGTGGTTTCCAAATGGAACAGCGATGCTATAAATTTTGTGTAAAATAGAGAGGCCGCGGCATATGGTTAGTTGGAAGAAGGACTACCACAAAAATTTTATTTAATTATTTTATTTTCCTTTGAATTGAACCGGTATCTTTTAAATTAATTACCCATGATGCCGATCTCCTTTCTGAACCCAACAACTATCCATTCCAGGGTAAAACCACTATTCTGAACCCACTGGGATAAGTCACGAATTCCAGTTCGATCGTCTGTGGAAGATATTTATTTAAATTGATATAAATCAAATTTTAAAACAATAAACTCTACGAAAATAAATTAATATTATTATTCGAATTCAAACAGAAGTCTGAACTGTATTTAATTCGGTTTTAAATCTCGAACTGAATTAAATTTTCGCATAACGATGTTTTAATATATTCAATATTAAATCGAAATTTGTTATTAAATTAGTAACTTAAAATAAATATTCATTTATATTATCTACTCGATATTTAAATCCGTATTAAATATATAAAATTTACCCATAAGAATCTGGGTCATTACACGTTCCGTGTTATATGGCATGGTCCCTTAATTTACCTTATTTTAAAGTAAAATTTTAAATAATTGTTTTAGTTCTCACTCCAGTCACATGACGATCCTGGAGTTTATTGTTTTAACCTAAACTATGGGTGCCCCTATTTTCCACACGGGCAGCTGGTAGTTGGGTTTTTGCAGATTTATATTCGTAGGATCTGGTTTACAGCTGGAATGATATTCGGAAAGCTCTGTATCCATGTATCTCTTTCAGTTGTGTTTTGTATTGTTTTCCGCTGCTATGTATTTAAATGTAATTTAAATCTCTGATATTTTTCTGATGTATAATATTTATTCATACTCTGTTATATTCGTGTATTCTGATGAAATTGTTGTAATAAGCAATGAAATGTTCTTCTATTTGTGTTCCGATTTATCGAGTTCTCGAAGCAATCTGGGCTTTTCTTCACGGGGAAGTTTGGGTCGCCACAATTGCTATCAAGCGATCAATTATATAAGCTATCACATGGTGATTATGAATGCTAACACATGATGATTCATATGAGATATAGAATAATGGTTAAAGAAAGCCATCGAGTGTTAACTCATAATAGCCATCACATGATGGTATAAGAGCTTTTGTGAGCGTATTTATTAGAGCTATTCCATGATAATAAGAACCTTCACAAGATGATTCACAAAATCCATCACATGATGACGTACAAGCACTCACAAGTTTACTCATACGGGTAACTAAATGATGGTATAAAAGCCTTCGTGGGTTAATTCACAACAGACATCACATGATGACTATGAGAGACATTTGAGAGTGATTTTTAAAAATTGCCGTGTAATGATTACTAAACACTGTTGAAGGATGGTGTGTGCAAGCTACCGCATGATGATAAAATAAGCAACTAATGGACAATAATTTAAAGCTATTATATGTTGATGTAAAAAGCTATCAAAGGCTTATAATATAAAGCGATCACATGGTAATGAGTGTAACAACCCGCATTTTACGTTAGGGGTGAGCAATATTCGATTTAAACCGAATTAACCGACCAAACCGGTTCATTTCAGTCGATTCGGTTTGGTTTTAAAACTAAATTGGTTTGAATTCGGTTTGTAAAATATTATTATTTTTTTGTTACCGGTTTAACCGAATTAACTGAACTTGTAATTTATTATTTAATTTTATGGTATTGTAGCACTTTAAATAATTAGTTTAGCTATATAATACAAAAGCATTTGTTGCAAATAGATCAAATCTTATCACAAAAATAAAATTTACGATATAAACTTTCTCCAAACGTGAATTTATGGTTTACATTGAGTGAATACATCATTTGAATTATAGTACATCCTTTAAGTTCAGTTAAATCAGTTACCGATTAAATTAACCGAAATTAATTTGGTTCGGTTCGATTTGAAAAAAAAAATCGGTTTCAATTCAGTTTGAGTTTTTTTACGTCCAACCCAACCGAACCGACCTAATGTTCAGCCCTATTTTACATATCGAAGGACCGTAAATATTTTATTCTCTGGGGGTTGGATAATTCTCATGTTTTAGTATGTTGTTTATGGGGATGTGAGACATGTCCATAATTTTTACCAATTTTGTTTGTGACCATTTTTCCCCTCTCAGTCTTGTACATCGCATAACTTTTAAGTTGGATCAATTCATGCACTAAGATCAGTCTCATTGAAAAGGAAATGATGATTCTCATTCCATAGAGTGGTCACATTAAGGATTTGGCTTAGCGGTTTAGGAGGAACCGCTGTTTTAAGGCTGCACCGTTGGCTGTTTAGATTTTAAGCCATAATGGGCTGATTTGTAGAGGCCCATTAGTGGGCTTATGGAAGGCTATAAATAAGGGGTAGGAGGCATGGAGAATAGTTTACTTTCTCCATTTTCTCATTTGGAAGAGCTAGAGGTTCTCCACTACTCAGTCTTCTATATCTTTCCACCATTAGAGCTTATATCCACACTAGAGAATCAAAGATCTACATCGTTTGAAGCTAGATCTACGTCATTCCAAGATAGTGTTCATTGAATCAAAGGGTTTAAAGCAAATTATTCGCTGTCCGGATCTAGATCTAAGTGTTTTTGAGTTGTTTTAGAGACTTGATGAGTGATGTGCATCTCTCACACGGATTCAATCAAGTATATAAGTATTTGATCTTATTTATCGTCTTTTTAAGTCGGTTTCTCCTAGATCTACATCATGGTAAGTCTATTCTCATATGAATCACCATTGGATCTAATTTAGTAACATAAAACCAGTAATTTCTATGTTATTTCATATGTTTATGCAAATTAGATCCATAATTTAGTTAATACATTCATTCATCATGATTTTGGTGAACTCTACATAACTATAGATGAAAATTGTCATTTTCGAGTTGTCAGTGATTTCATATCATGTTTGTGGTTGAATTGGATGAGTAGATTTCATCGATATTGTCGTTTGGTGAAGTTCTAACCAAGTTTGGGGATGATGTAAGACCACTCCGTAAGACCACTTGGTAAGACCACTTTGTAAGACCACTTGGTAAGACCACTCCGTAAGATCACCTGGTAAGACCACTCCGTGAGACCACTTGGTAAGACCACTCTGTAAGATCACTTGGTAAGACAACTCCGTAAGACCACTTGGTAAGACCACTAAGTAAGACCCTTGGTAAAACCACTTGGTAAGACCACTCCGTAAGACCTCTTGGTAAGACCAATCCGTAAGACCACTTGGTAAGACCACTCTGAAAGACCACTTAGTAAGAACACTTGGTAAGACCACTCCGCAATACCACCTGGTAAGACAACTCCGTAAGACCACTTGGTAAGACCACTCAGTAAGACCACTTGGTTAGAGCACTCGGTAGGATCACTCAGGAGGACCACTCGGTAGGATCAGTCGGTAGGATCAATTGGTTGGATCGGTCGGGAGGGTCAGTCGGTAGGACTGGTCGGACGGACTTTGAAGCGAATTCAAGTGGGAATGTCGAAGTGCTGTGACGTGTTCGTTACTAGTCGAAATGCGACGGGTATAATGACAACTGTAAGGTGTTCTGAGTTAGTTAATAATGGTTGGATAGTCGCCGTCGATCACAACTAGAAATCTGAAGGTCGTGGAATTATCATTGTTGTAGGTTCTAGCGAGTTCAAAGCTGAGGTATACTTGAAATACCGGTTGTAGGTCGAGTGCCATGGGTATTGTTGAAAGGCTTAGGTACGTATCGTTGAAAGGTGCATGGAGTTTTTGCTAGAATTGGGTTTTACCATTATTCCTTGACATATGGCAAGGTTGGCAATCATACGTTTAATGAGGGTTTCGATGCAGGATTGGCGGTGACAGTCAAAGTCTGTCATGAATGATTAATTTCTTTGTTTGTACCATCTCACGTAGATTGTCCAACGCCAAAGGAGATGTTTCTTGGGTTCTTGTCTGATATTGGTTCAGTCCTCTGGGGCTTGAAATTGAGGGATGTTGAACTCGATTAGGATGGTTTACATGAGATATATAATCTGGATGCTTGAGTGTTATTGTTGGTCGTTTCTGCTTGCCATGATTGAATGGTCATTCTGATTACCATGGATGAATTGTTGTTCCATTGGTTATATGGATTGTAAAGGTTATCATTGTCCGATGTGGGGAAGACAGGAGTTGAGTTCTTCTCTGGAGTTATGGGTAGATTAGTTTTTTTATTTACCCATTCTCATGTACTTTATTGATGATGTTAGATATATTTTTATTGGTCACTAAGACAATTGTCTGACTCAAGATTTTGTGTTTCCCTCTTATTACCTTGGGCTGTTCATCCGATTTTTGGATGGGCAGACTGGATGGCAGGTGATAGGTGATAGCTTAGTGAGTACGAATTTGTAGTTCGGAGGCGAGCAGGAGGCTGGCATATTACCTTTCTTACTTCATAGTATTTGGATTCTGCTGTTTGTTATTCTACTCTGAGTGTTGTAGTGTGGAAAATTTGTACATACATGTGTTGTTACCCTGGTGTATGGATATACTTTCTAGTTGATTTGAAAGTTTGAAGTTTCTATTCAAACATGCTTCACATTTCTTACCTGTTTTATATGTTCAATTATATTTTATCCTTGTGTTGTGAGTTTCACGAAAGGTTTCGCATTATGTTTCATATCTTGATGATCGTCCATAGCTGTCTGGCACATCTTTCAGCGCATTATTTCTCTTGTTAAGTGTAGGAGTTATGGGCGGTCGTCACAATGAGAAAGCCTTCAGAATAGTGATATTTCTTTCCTGGCCTATGTTCATTGATATAACGACCATTTGCACCTCTAACACTAAAATAATTCGCCACAATGGCGCTTGGTCGATATAAGGTGATTTGAAGGTTCTAAAGTAAGCAAACAACTTCAAGCTTATCGTATGTCACAAAGCATCGAATAAAGTACGATTTATAGGTCAGACAAAAAATAACTAAAACAAATCCAAAAAACAGAAAAACAGATCCAAAATTTATGAAATAAAGAGTAACTAAGTTATACATTCTAAAATAACTCATAATTGACTGTCTTTCAAAATAAAAGCACTAGCCCCCCATAACTCATAATTGACTGTCTTTCTAAAATAACTCATATGTAAGCCTCATAATGTAGTGTAGTAAGTAGAAATAAATGTAAATATAATAACACAAGAGATAGCCTTCTACTCTCACTTGTCCAACTTCACCTATCCACCAAAATTGCATATAATCTACTTATTTAAGAGTATTTGGAGTAATAAAAAGCAATGCGTTAAACCCCAAAGTAGTAAACAATTTGGTCAAATACTAAATGGAGATATCTTGGATAAATGTAATGGATGATCATATCTTACATATACCTACATCCACAAAGTTTGCACAAAGATATATACTACTTTAGGATAATCATCAATGAGTATACTACATGTCAAAATATTAAGGTGATAAGAAACTAAGCAAACATTTGGCTTCTCGATACTTGAATCCATGACACTTAGTGTGCCAAGAAACTAGAATGCCAATCATATGTGATCCATGATACAACGTATGTAACATTGTAAGGGGTCATCTTATCCCCGATGTCATTGTGTCCCAAAGTGGAGAATATAAGAGCTATCATATTCCCAATGGACACCATCACACATACCCTCGCAATCTATGAAGACCTATGATCCCGATCCTTTAGCACATGTTCTCTACGGTAGAAATCGTCTTGGAACTGCCCGTACAATAATTGTCAACAATTATCGTACTTGGGAGCCATCCTAAACAATCATTTCTTATCATAAAATATTATTATGTGTTTTCGAGCCTCCTTTGATGGTTCCATCAATTTGACTTGTTGTCACCTTATTTGCATTTAATAGTGTAGAAATCCATCATTTTCCATTATGGAAATGCCATGGAATGATAACTGATGAACCAACACCGGTAAGTAATCATCGACAAGCGATACCTACCAGTCCAACACCTTACTAATGAACTTCTGCATGCCTCCCCATGCTACCCTATAGTCGCACCTTAATTGGGTCAAATATCATAGTTTGATATCAAACCATGGGACTTATCCAATCTTTAGGGAATATTTATAAGTGGTACTACCCTACGGGACTTAGCCAATTTTTTGGGATTCTAGCTCCATCGACCGATACCATATATAACTCCACACAACCATAGTTACTTGAGATCTCGGCAACCAATAAGCCTCATGCAGTCCATTTATCCATAATGGAGTCCACCTTTGATCTCTAATTGAAGTCATTACATTGACCATTACCATTTGACTCTCCGTCGAACTGTCAATGACGAACGATCCCCATTGAACCATGCTTCAGATGCGATCGTACCAACTTCAAATGAGCTAAAAATTGATTTGCAAATTCATGAAGACTTCCTTATAACCGCATATCAGTCATGCCTCAATTGGAAAACTTGGACTTATAGGTCATTTATGAACCATGAATCCAATCCAAATCTAAATTGCCATTTGATAGGCATTTTCAAGCATTAAATAAGAATACATATATTATATTATAACCAATACTCAGAAAAACATCCAATTATACCCATTTGACGAATGATCCCCATCGAACCATGCTTCTAATGCGATCGTACCAACTTCAAATGAGCAAAAAATTGGTTTGCAAATTCATGAAGTCTTCCTTATAACCCCATATCAGTCATGCCTCAATTGGAAAACTTGGACTTATAGGTCATTGATGAATCATGAATCCAATCCAAAACTAAATTGCCATTTGATAGACATTTTCAAGTATTCAAGCATTAAATAAGCATACATATATTATATAATAACCAATACTCAGAAAAACATCCAATTATACCCATTTCTAAGAAACTTAAGTTCAAGTTGGAGTTTAGGAACTCATCAAATACATTTGTGCAACCAAGTTCAAATTTTATAAAACTCCCATATATAGTTTAAAATGATCTAGAAACATTTATAATATTTTTTGACATCATCAAGCATGTAAGATGGCCTAATTGATAAATATAGTATATAGTATATGTTCACTCACTTAGTCCAAGCTTATCCCTAAATCCTAAATAAACAGTAGTAACGTGAAATCTACGGCTTCTCTAAAAGAAAAACAATGATCTTAAGCGTTAGTTTTGTTAGTATTCTCTTAATAATGTAGTTTACCTAATAACATTGTGATTAAATGTTGTTTTTTATGAAATACGAAGTTTTAAAGGAGATTTAACATATTTTGAGAAGAAGATAAATAATGCAAGTGATATCAAATCAGTCTCCATAAACCTAACTCAACGTGACAATAATGACACAAATTTCCTACTTAAGCCGCTTAAAATCAATAAAAAAATCAAATGGTTGCAACTCTTAGATGGTAAGTCAAAATTCTTAATATAACCATTGAACAACGATTATCTAAATCCAATGGAAGTGGTTTCAGATATTAATTAAATTCCCAACAAAATTTATAGGCCAAATAAGATTCAATAGGGGAAAATGACTGTAGAAAAAACTAAATTTCTTAGGAAAAGTGTAACATCCCATAAGTTTATGATATTAAAATTGACAAATTAAAGAATACTTAATTTTTATAAGAAGGATTAAGGGAAACGGGTTGCGCCATTGCGTTCGTCTCGGAATTCTGCTTGGAATAGAGCCAGAGTTTGCGTAAATCGGATTGATAAGAAGAAGTTATGAAGCTTAGAAGAATTCAAGAACTAGCAGAATTTAAATTAAAATAACAACTAAAAATCAAAAACGAGTTTAAAAATCAAAATCAGGAAATCTGGATGAGTGGGAAATCTCCCGTGCTAGGGTGTCGACCCCCCCAGGGGAGTCGACATAGGTGTCAACCCCCCTATAGGGGTGTCGACATAGGTGTCGACCCCCTGTAGGGGTCGACCCCATTGGGCCAGAATGGGCAGTGACGAATTTTTGTGGTTTAGGGATTATGTGGCACCCCAGGATTGGCTGAGTGATGTGGTTTTCTGGTTTGGATGGTTTATATGGATCCTAACCTAATCTAAAGGCCTTAATAAACCTAGAACATCTATAAAAGAGCCTTAGACCTAACCCTAATTTCATTACACAAACCTATAGCGCCTCCATGCTGCTCAAAACTAAAATAACCTAGCCTTTCAAGTTGGAAGATAAAGATCAAAGTCTACATCAACGATTTAGCTATTCAACTTCAAAAATCAAAATTCAGAACTATTCTCTATCCTTAATCTTATCGCTGTGAGTCTATGTCACTTCCACAAGATAATTAAATTAAAAGTGATTGTGATAAGTTGTAAATTGGAATTAGTGTGTATATCTGTAATGAATCTTATCAAGTTTGCTAATTATCACCTTTTTGATTCATATCCATAAACTTGTCATATGCCTTTCTGATCTATTTTATCGTTACATGCCTGTTTATGTTCATATGCAAGTTCTTATGTTTATGCCTGTTTTGATTCTCTTCCCTCCTCTTTTTCCTTTTTCTTTTTATGAGATTAGGCTAACTTCGGGCCTAACATATTGTGTGAGATTTGCGTACGAATAATGTTTGAACAATTGGGAAAAGTTTAGGAAAATATTGAATAATATGTAATTAGGCATAAATTGATTTGTAATCACGCAGTTGATTTGGGGAATAATTAGGTATAACTTGTATACATGAGTTATGGCATAAGTTGGATGTGGGCATAATTATAATTTATATACATGAGGTTCGGCATAACATGTATATATAAGATTTTAGGCCTAATTTGGATTAAAGATATGAACGTAATTTAGATTGGAAATTATGGGTAATTGGGATATAATTTAATCCAAGATTTAAAGTTGGACTTGAATCAAGAAAGTGATAATGAACGCCTAAGACACGAGGTTAGATTTGGTTTTCGGTAGAAGTCTGCTCGGAACCGCCCGACACATCCAGCAACCTTAAACGATAGTCTAATGTGAGAGGTCAAAGGCAGAAATTAACTGCGTAATAATGCAAAGACACGAGGTTAGATTCAGATTGTGGTATAAGCCTGCCCAGAATCGCCCAACATATCCAGTAACCGCAAGACGGCAACTTAATGTGGGAGGTCTTGCTAATGAATTAATAAACACTTGACCAAGATAAGACATGTAGTAAGACATGGGGGTTAAGTGGGTGACATGGCTGACATGTGAAATATAATTAGAAGCACTTAACCATGGTGAAACATGTAAGAAGACATGGGAATAAGAAGGGTTTAAGTGGGAATTCCTAGTGGGAACCAAGCTTAGGAGGGAAGCTTGTGTCAAGTGAGTGGACCCTTTTCAACTAGTAACCCATTATGTATTTATGTGAGCTCGAACTAGGTCGAGGACGGGACACGATTACGAGGTTTGATTGTAAGAGGTCAAAAGAGTTAACGGTGGCAACGCAAGTCTAACGGAGTCATGTGCGTGCGTGGGTCCGGGCTGGTAGGTAAGACGTTGTTGCATCATGTAGATATATGTCGTGCCTTTTTAGTAGTATCGGGTTGCCGCGAGTTAAGGAGCCGATCGAGTGGGGAGGGTAGTGGGTGCAACTAGTGGAGATAGGAGCAAACAGAACCTATGACAGCAGCTAGGAGTACACGAAACTACCATTATTATTACTACTACTACTACTATTATTATTATTATTATTATTATTAAGAGGGATCAACTTTTAGTATGGGACTAGTAATAGTGCAGAGTAATTAGCATGGGTGTGGTGTAGGAATTATCTTATAGTGATTAGAAGCGCAGTCAACATTACATCTTGTTCATCTTGTTACCTTGTCATATCTGCTTATGTTACAGTCATCTCTTACATCCCATTTATGTTCTTATCATGTTACTTTACTGATTATATTGTTAAAGTCACTAGACTCGCCAGATGTATGTCTGACCCCTTTTTGTTTCGCCTCTTTTCTTTCTTCCCCCCCCCCACCCCCACAGGTACTCAGGGTGTGACTTGTGAAGCTTGACTTGGATTACTTTCTTCTTGAAGTGCTTGGAAGTGTTGAAAGTAATGCCCAGCTTTATCTCTTTTTCATTATGGCTATTTGGAGTGGGATTATGAACTTACTTTTATGTACTCTAACAATAAATTTATACAAGATGGATATTTGTGTACTTGACTCTAGTATGTGGTTTTGTTGTTGTAACCAAACATGTTTTGCTTTTCCGCTGCAATGAATAAATTTTGAATTTTCTTAAGCACCATTTTATATATCTGTCTTATGATATTATGTTCTATACTCTTATAATACTCCATGAAAGTTAATGCATTCCCTTAGTGAGTGACATTAATGGACGTGGGGTGTTACACGTGGTATCAGAGTTGAAGGTTACCGGAACAAATAAAAGATTTTGGAAAAACCATTTTCAAAAGCATTTTTTAGAAATAAGTAATTTTAAAAACATGTTTTAAAGAGAATATTTTCAAGAGAAAGTTTTATTATGAAAAACATAATCCCCAATAGCCATATATCTATCTTTCGATTCTCTATTTTGAATCTCTCCCTTTTTTGTAACAACCCGTATTTTCAATAACCTGTTATAACATAAATGGAGGCAGAATTAAACTGTAAAATCTGAATCAAGGGAAACGGGCTATGCCATTGCGTTCGTCTCGGAAAAATACGCGAAATAGAGTCCGAGTTTTCGAAAATCGGAGTCCGTATGACCAAGATATGGCCTCGCGAAGTTTCACTAAAAATTCCCAAATTAAAGTATACTTAATTAAGTGAAATGGGTTGCACAGAGAAATATATATATTGATATATATATATATTGATATATATATATATATATAATTGAAAATTAAATAAATAAATATGCAAAAATGTTCAAAACAGCGAATTGGGAGAGGGGAATAACCGAACCGGCCGATTTTTGAGGTCGGCCCGAGCCCGCTGGGTCGACTAGGGGTTAATCCAGGGTGTTTGGCTGTCAACCCGTGGGCCGATTCGCTCAAATGCAGATTTTGCATTTGGATGGTTCTCATGGTTCATCTTTAATCTAAAGGCCCTAGATGGTTCCTACACTTGACTTCTTCCCCAAGACATGCTTTGATGGCTTGGATTGAATCTAGGTTTAATCCTATGGCCTAAAACACTTGCCTAATCTATAAATAAGACCCTAACCTATCCTAAATCCTCATTATTCATTCATGCAACTAAACTATGGCAAAATTTTACCTCTCATGGCCTCCACTCTCTTCATAAAATTTCTAAATGGTTTCTATGAGAGATTTTCCATGCATACAAGTGTTTTCAAGCTTGTATGAGTGTCATTAGCTTGCATTCAAGTCAAGTTTATATCTATGCATCATAAAGCAAGGGTTTTGATCATTTTGGCTCAAGGGTTTTTATGTTAGAGCTTGCATTTTGGGTCTATTTGATTGCATAAGGGCTTTGTCATATCTTTTGTGCCTTCATAGCAATGTAAGCCCTTTCCCTACTCTTAGATATTAACTATGAAGTTAAATGTTCATGTTGCAAGTTTGGGTTTGATCATTGAGTATGATACATGCTATCATGTCATGCAAGTTTATGAAGTCATTATCTTGATCTTGTGAGCTAAAAGCTACAACCTTTATGTTGAAATGTTGCATTAGGCAACATGAGAACCCTCATAACCTTTATGTCAACTTGCATATGAAGTCATAACCCTTATATGATGATATATGCGAGTTACTAGTCATCATTCCATATCTTTTGTCACCATGATTCGCTTATGTGCCAAGTTTGGGTTTATGCATGTTTTGAGGCTTAAGAATGTAACATGCAAGTTAATGAACACATTTGTGCCTCAATTGCCACCGTGATTAACTTGTGGCTTAATATCCATTGTTGTCATGCCTTTGCCAAGTCTCTTCTTTTAATCCATTACGTTGTCGCGAACGTATATGCGAGTTTAAAAGCGTTGGGTTATGTTATGGGTAATTTCTAATGACATGAAAATACAACTTGAAAACATGACTTGAAATATAACATGGAAGTTGACATGTAAGCATGCATAAAAACATAAGCTTGGGAATTTACCTATTAAGTTAGGTCTACCCTTTGGGAATTTACCTATTAAGTTAGGTCTACCCAAATGCTTGAAAACTTGTAACATGTTTTGGGAAACATGATGGACATGACACTTAGATAATATAAGTGTGGCCAACTCGAGGTTGGGTTGAGTTTGCAACGTAAAACTACCCGGAACCGACCGGCCTAACTAGTAGTTTGCAAACAATAGGACCCAATGTGAGAAGTTGGTCATGTTGTGCTTGAACCCGAGGTTAGACCAAGTTGTGGTGTAAAGCTACCCGGAACCGACCGGCTTAACTAGTAACCACAACAAAGTCTAATGTGAGAGGTGAAGGTGCATTAAGTAATTAATGCCACATGATAGGGTTAAGTTAATTTGATTAATGACTTTTAACCAAATATGACGTGGACAAATGGGTTAAGTAATTTGATTAGGCTAATGATACTTAACAAAACATGACAAGGTTGGGTAGGTTAAGTAACTTGATTTGCCTAATGACACTTAACCATTTTTATATGACTAGTGGATGGGGTTAAGTTAACCAACACTTAATCAATCCAACGCGATAACTTGGTAAGGTTAAGTAAGTTTTCTTAATGACGCTTAACCGAAAAATACGGTTAACGAATGGGGTTAAGATTAGACTCAACTAGTCTAAACATGGAAATCGGATGGGGTTAAGTTAGCCTAGACTTAATTAATCCCACTTGGTAGTTTAATGGGGTTAAGTTAAACACTTAACTAATATAAACATGATGAATTGATGTGGTTAAGTGACCTATACTTATCCAATCTAACTCGTTAATTTATTGTGGTTAAGTTAACCAATACTTAACCAATATAACATGAAAACATGATAAGGCTAAGTCACGAATCGCTTGAATACACTTGACCGATTTGACTAAGTAAATTGATAGGGTCAAGTTAATATATACTTAACCAATCTAGAATGATAATTGGACGAGGTTAAGTCGTGAATTGCTTAATATACTTAACCAACTTGAGCATGGTTTGTAGGGTTAAGCCTTGAACTTGGATACTTAGCCAATTTTGACAGGATTTGTAGACGGGTTAAGTCATGAACTTAAGTGACACTTAATCCATTATGTAAACCCTAGTTCTGAGGATTAGGTGGATAACCGTAGTTAACAAGGATAACGGGAACAATGCTAAGTGGTAAACCTTAGTTGAAGAATAACTAAGTAATGATTCTTAGTCAAGGAAATTTAGACCAGTTCATAGATAGATGAGTAACCTGATACGGTAGGTCATCGTTTAAGTATACGAGTAGGAGCAAGTATCTGATTTAGATAAAGGCTCCAGCGAACTGGGTAACGAAGCAGCGGCTTCGGGGAACGTGAGGATATTCTTGGTATCCCTCTATGAGCTGCCAGGTGATTATACTAGGCTCATGAGAGGTTAAGGTCTGCGTTAGAAGAACCAAGAGTATGCCTTGGTTGCTATACGAGCGACCTAAAGACGGGGATGGATAGGGGATAGTCGACGATACACGGTCGTACCCTATATAACATTTCGTCAGGCTACCTACCATCTTTGGTCAAGCGTGTACGTACGGAAAGGCAGAGAACACCCAAAAGACCATAATTGCTATCTAATTATGGTTGCGGTAAGGCTTGGATGTGGGTTGGCCAGTGTTGTGTTCTCATACAGGATTTATCCTGTCTTGTCTTTCACTAGCTGAGGGAGTGGTCTCGTGGGACCATAGCCACGTATAAGAAAAACAGACCTTAGCATCTGCATCGGCAGATAAATCGAAAGCTCCCGACCGAGTCCTGTATTTCTTGATTTGCCCTGTGACAGGACTCGGATGGCACGATGTGATACATGTGCATACAGTCATGGAAAAGCGATTCACGATGAATGCATGGGAAAAAGGGCGCGGTTGGCGGTTAGCGTAATCCCTAGTGGCCCTAGGTGGTTGAACCCAAACCGAGATACGAAAATGTGCAATAGGTAAGCATAATCCCTAGTAGCCCTAGGTAGCATAAGTCCTAGTTGTACAGACAATAATTCATGTTGGAAGACCCTAGCTAGGTTTAGGGTAACAGTCCAAACCGATCTTAAGGATCATGGAACTATGTTAAAGTAATATAGAATCTCATGGGAAAGCCCGTATCGTCTACGGCAAGGGACTGAACATTTACATGGAATAAAACATACAAGTTGAGTAACCTATATATGCGATATATTAGGTTGACATGGACCATTACACGACTTTTGAGTGAGGGTCATTCTTGGTTAACACATGACACGGTGGGGATACTAGTACGGTAGGTGCAGAGCTAAAATACATGATAGATATCACGGGGCGTTATACGTGACAGATATCTTGGGGATATTATACTTGATAGAAACCTGACGATGTGATACCTTGTTTTATCTTGACATCGTAATTTATCATGACACCTTAATTTATCTGAGTTCAGTAGTTCATCCTGTTATTTTGATTTAGCTTATCTATCTTGTTATCATGCTTATGTTCATCTCAGTTTCTCATGTCAGTTAACTTTACTAGTTTTTATGCTAATAGTAGATAGGGCTTACTCAGTCTTTTTAACTGACCCGTTTTGTTTCGCCTCTTTTCTTCCGTTTCCCCCTCAGGTTACAGGGAGGAAATACTGTTGTTTATTTCGGACTTCTTCTGCTTGAAGGTCATCATGGATGGCTTGGACTTTTCTTGGCTAATGGCTACTTTACTGTTTTTACTTGGGGAATAATTTATGAAAATGTCTTTATGCTTCTTTACTATTGCAAGACAGGTTTTGATGTACTCTGATGTAAAAGGCTTTAGACCTTATTTATTCATGTTATGAAAGTTTGATTTTACTTCCGCTATTTTATATGTTCTGTCTTGTGATATTTCTGTGCATGTTTACCAATAATGCCCCTCTAAAGCTAGTGCATTCCTTTGCGAGTGACCCTAGCGGAGGCGGGGTGTTACACGTGGTATTAGAGCAGAAGGTTACCAGACTGGGCAAAAGTTTTTAAAGACCTTCTGAAAACTATTTGAAAAAAAAACCGTTTACAAAGAAGCATTTTTCAAGAAAATTTTCTTTTAAAAGAAAAAGGCTATTCCCCAAAGGCCATTAGCACTATCCTTGTTTCCTTAATTGAGTCTCTTTTCCTTTCTTTCCTCCATCTGTAGTCACAGTAGTTTTAACTGCGAATAGTCTTTTCTACCTACGAAAGTGCTTTCCATACGATGGAGGTGGTTCTCGAGAGACCAGTGGCCGCGTTATAAGAAAGGATCGTGAGAAAGAAGGATAAAGGATACGAGCTTAAGGATGAGCAACTTGTTGGTATGGCTTAGTCCTCAAAGGAGGGAGAAAGATGAACAATGAAACCCATGACGAGAGAGTACCTTTGGCATGGTAAAACGGGGCGGATAGTTAAGTATTATGGGACAAGGACAAGATCATCGGGAGGGCAGTAGTATGCTCTCATTTCTAGAGTACCTCGGAAGGAGGGTAACGATCTTGTTAAAGGTTTAGCTTTTCTTCTCTATCATCCCGTTAGGACTTCATTGTTCGTATCATTTAAGTCTGCTGCGATAGTTGAGTCTCTGCACCTTAAGTACTAGCGTAATAGAGAATCCCATTTTTGTCTCAAAGTCCTATTGGAGAATCAGTCCATTTATACATGACTTGTTTGGATTTGGGAATGTCTATGTCAAGTGTTGAGTTTGGAAATAATGCTTATGTTTATAAGCTATGGATGGATTCTAGGGATGAAGTGGTTATCCAGTAGGGGGTGCCACTCTCGGTTTTGATAGGAGGGTAGTTAGACCTTTTGACTAGCCTTGGTAATGCCCTCGAAGTATCGGGTAACCTTTTTGAGGTTCTGTCATGACTAGTTACTTAGAATCCCTTGATGCCTTTATTGGACATTTGAAGCCCGATCGAGTGGTGTTCGCCAATAAGACGGATGGTTTACTTCATTTATGCATGGGTTATAGAGATCACCCTAGTAAGTGCGCATGATAACCTGATTGACATCTGTTTACTTTCAAGAGAAAGTTCTTCTACATGGAATGCCTTATAGTATATAAACGAGATCCAAGATTCACTAGTGAATTTTGGAAATCTTGCATGAGATCATGAGTACGCAGTCATGTTTGCGTCAAGTATTCTAGGAAAAGGATAAGTGCAAGTGGAACGAGAGGCGACGAAGAAATGAGTTCCAGCTCATGTTATGGAAACAGGAATAAGAAGCTACAAAATCGCGAAGTTAAAAGACGTCTTTGATGGTCAAAGACTAGATACGCGCATAATATCTCTTTTTGGGAGTATATCCTTGATCCCTGTTTTCTGTAGAGCTTACTTGTAGGCTATCTTTTGTGGACATCCTCTCGGTCCTATTCTCCGTTACAAACCCTGTAAGGAGTTTGTCCTGTTTATCTTCTCGACCCTGTTTCAGGGAATTCTAGGTAGAACCCTATGGATGTAAACATGTATTTGAAACATGTTATGATTGATATGGTTGCAAGTGGTTGCAAATGGATGCGCGAATACACATTAGATACTAGCTCGACTCGGTCACATTTCATATTGCATATGCACGAGTATTTATACTTGTTTATGGATGAAATCGAATGTATTATCATGCGGTTGTTGCATATGAATGAATGATTGTGCACGCATATAGTATCTATATGACTAGGACTATTTGCATACATGTTGGATTCATGGCACTATACATATTTTGCATTAGAAAGATTATTCAGGCCTGATCATTAGCATTAGCTAAGGAACATGTACACACACGTTTTGCATATATTCATACAACATTAGAAATCATCTAAGGACAATGGTTGCTTGTGGATGATGTTTTGAGTAGATGGATGATGGATGGTAGGATATGTTCTTCCTAACTTGGAGATTTCGGGGACGAAATCCTAAAAGGTGGGGAGAATGTAACAACCCGTATTTTCAATAACCTGTTATAACATAAATGGAGGCAGAATTAAACTGTAAAATCTGAATCAAGGGAAATGGGCTATTCCATTGCATTCGTCTCGGAAAAATACGCGAAATAGAGTCCGAGTTTTCGAAAATCGGAGTCCGTATGACCAAGATATGGCCTCGCGAAGTTTCACAAAAAATTCCCAAATTAAAGTATACTTAATTAAGTGAAATGGGTTGCGCAGAGAAATATATATATATTGATATATATATATATATATATATAATTGAAAATTAAATAAATAAATATGCAAAAATGTTCAAAACAGCGAATTGGGAGAGGGGAATAACCGAACCGGCCGATTTTTGAGGTCGACCCGAGCTCGCTGGGTCGACTAGGGGTTAATCCAGGGTGTTTGGCTGTCAACCCGTGGGCCGATTCGCTCAAATGCAGATTTTGCATTTGGATGGTTCTCATGGTTCATCTTTAATCTAAAGGCCCTAGATGGTTCCTACACTTGACTTCTTCCCCAAGACATGCTTTGATGGCTTGGATTGAATCTAGGTTTAATCCTATGGCCTAAAACACTTGCCTAATCTATAAATAAGACCCTAACCTATCTTAAATCCTCATTATTCATTCATGCAACTAAACTATGGCAAAATTTGACCTCTCATGGCCTCCACTCTCTTCATAAAATTTCTAAATGGTTTCTATGAGAGATTTTCCATGCATACAAGTGTTTTCAAGCTTGTATGAGTGTCATTAGCTTGCATTCAAGTCAAGTTTCTATCTTTGCATCATAAAGCAAGGGTTTTGATCATTTTGGCTCAAGGGTTTTTATGTTAGAGCTTGCATTTCGGGTCTATTTCATTGCATAAAGGCTTTGTCATATCTTTTGTGCCTTCATAGCAATGTAAGCCCTTTCCCTACTCTTAGATATTAACTATGAAGTTAAATGTTCATGTTGCAAGTTTGGGTTTGATCATTGAGTATGATACATGCTATCATGGCATGCAAGTTTATGAAGTCATTATCTTGATCTTGTGAGCTAAAAGCTACAACCTTTATGTTGAAATGTTGCATTAGGCAACATGAGAACCCTCATAACCTTTATGTCAACTTGCATATGAAGTCATAACCCTTATATGATGATATATGCGAGTTACTAGTCATCATTCCATATCTTTTTTCACCATGATTCGCTTATGTGCCAAGTTTGGGTTTATGCATGTTTTGAGGCTTAAGAATGTAACATGCAAGTTAATGAACACATTTGTGCCTAAATTGCCACCATGATTAACTTGTGGCTTAATATCCATTTTTGTCATGCCTTTGCCAAGTCTCTTCTTTTAATCCATTACGTTGTCGCGAACGTATATGCGAGTTTAAAAGCGTTGGGTTATGTTATGGGTAATTTCTAATGACATGAAAATACAACTTGAAAACATGACTTGAAATATAACATGGAAGTTGACATGTAAGTATGCATAAAAACATAAGCTTGGGAATTTACCTATTAAGTTAGGTCTACCCTTTGGGAATTTACCTATTAAGTTAGGTCTACCCAAATGCTTGAAAACTTGTAACATGTTTTGGGAAACATGATGGACATGACACTTAGATAATATAAGTGTGGCCAACTCGAGGTTGGGTTGAGTTTGCAACGTAAAACTACCCGGAACCGACCGGCCTAACTAGTAGTTGCAAACAATAGGACCCAATGTGAGAAGTTGGTCATGTTGTGCTTGAACCCGAGGTTAGACCAAGTTGTGGTGTAAAGCTACCCGGAACCGACCGGCTTAACTAGTAACCACAACAAAGTCTAATGTGAGAGGTGAAGGTGCATTAAGTAATTAATGCCACATGATAGGGTTAAGTTAATTTGATTAATGACTCTTAACCAAATATGACATGGACAAATGGGTTAAGTAATTTGATTAGGCTAATGATACTTAACAAAACATGACAAGGTTAGGTAGGTTAAGTAACTTGATTTGCCTAATGACACTTAACCATTTTTATATGACTAGTGGATGGGGTTAAGTTAACCAACACTTAATTAATCCAACGCGATAACTTGGTAAGGTTAAGTATGTTTTCTTAATGACGCTTAACCGAAAAATACGGTTAACGAATGGGGTTAAGATTAGACTCAACTAGTCTAAACATGGAAATCAGATGGGGTTAAGTTAGCCTAGACTTAATTAATCCCACTTGGTAGTTTAATGGGGTTAAGTTAAACACTTAACTAATCTAAACATGATGAATTGATGTGGTTAAGTGACCTATACTTATCCAATCTAACTCGTTAATTTATTGTGGTTAAGTTAACCAATACTTAACCAATATAACGAGAAAACATGATAAGGCTAAGTCACGAATCGCTTGAATACACTTGACCGATTTGACTAAGTAAATTGATAGGGTCAAGTTAATATATACTTAACCAATCTAGAATGATAATTGGACGAGGTTAAGTCGTGAATTGCTTAATATACTTAACCAACTTGAGCATGGTTTGTAGGGTTAAGCCTTGAACTTGGATACTTAGCCAATTTTGACAGGATTTGTAGACGGGTTAAGTCATGAACTTAAGTGACACTTAATCCATTATGTAAACCCTAGTTCTGAGGATTAGGTGGATAACCGTAGTTAACAAGGATAACGGGAACAATGCTAAGTGGTAAACCTTAGTTGAAGAATAACTAAGTAATGATTCTTAGTCAAGTAAATTTCGACCAGTTCATAGATAGATGAGTAACCTGATACGGTAGGTCATCGTTTAAGTATACGAGTAGGAGCAAGTATCTGATTTAGATAAAGGCTCCAGCGAACTGGGTAACGAAGCAGCGGCTTCGGGGAACGTGAGGATATTCTTGGTATCCCTCTATGAGCTGCCAGGTGATTATACTAGGCTCATGAGAGGTTAAGGTCTGCGTTAGAAGAACCAAGAGTATGCCTTGGTTGCTATACGAGCGACCTAAAGACGGGGATGGATAGGGGATAGTCGACGATACACGGTCGTACCCTATATAACATTTCGTCAGGCTACCTACCATCTTTGGTCAAGCGTGTACGTACGGAAAGGCAGAGAACACCCAAAAGACCATAATTGCTATCTAATTATGGTTGCGGTAAGGCTTGGATGTGGGTTGGCCAGTGTTGTGTTCTCATACAGGATTTATCCTGTCTTGTCTTTCACTAGTTGAGGGAGTGGTCTCGTGGGACCATAGCCACGTATAAGAAAAACAGACCTTAGCATCTGCATCGGCAGATAAATCGAAAGCTCCCGACCGAGTCCTGTATTTCTTGATTTGCCCTATGACAGGACTCGGATGGCACGATGTGATACATGTGCATACAGTCATGGAAAAGCGATTCACGATGAATGCGTGGGAAAAAGGGCGCGGTTGGCGGTTAGCGTAATCCCTAGTGGCCCTAGGTGGTTGAACCCAAACCGAGATACGAAAACGTGCAATAGGTAAGCATAATCCCTAGCAGCCCTAGGTAGCATAAGTCCTAGTTGTACAAACAATAATTCATGTTGGAAGACCCTAGCTAGGTTTAGGGTAACAGTCCAAACCGATCTTAAGGATCATGGAACTATGTTAAAGTAATATAGAATCTCATAGGAAAGCCCGTATGGTCTACGGCAAGGGACTGAACATTTACATGGAATAAAACATACAAGTTGAGTAACCTATATATGCAATATATTAGGTTGACATGGACCATTACACGACTTTTGAGTGAGGGTCATTCTTTGTTAACACATGACACGGTGGGGATACTAGTATGGTAGGTGCAGAGCTAAAATACAGGATAGATATCACGGGGCGTTATACGTGACAGATATCTTGGGGATATTATACTTGATAGAAACCTGACGATGTGATACCTTGTTTTATCTTGACATCGTAATTTATCATGACACCTTAGTTTATCTGAGTTCAGTAGTTCATCCTGTTATTTTGATTTAACTTATCTATCTTGTTATCATGCTTATGTTCATCTCAGTTTCTCATGTCAGTTAACTTTACTAGTTTTTATGCTAATAGTAGATAGGGCTTACTCAGTCTTTTTGACTGACCCGTTTTGTTTCACCTCTTTTCTTCCGTTTCCCCCCCAGGTTACAGGGAGGAAATACTGTTGTTTAGTTCAGACTTCTTCTGCTTGAAGGTCATCATGGATGGCTTGGACTTTTCTTGGCTAATGGCTATTTTACTGTTTTTACTTGGGGAATAATTTATGAAAATGTCTTTATGCTTCTTTACTATTGCAAGACAGGTTTTGATGTACTCTGATGTAAAAGGCTTTAGACCTTATTTATTCATGTTATGAAAGTTTGATTTTACTTCCGCTATTTTATATGTTCTGTCTTGTGATATTTCTGTGCATGTTTACCAATAATGCCCCTCTAAAGCTAGTGCATTCCTTTGCGAGTGACCCTAGCGGAGGCGGGGTGTTACATTTTTCCTTTCAGTATGTCTGGAGAACCCGAAATACCCGAGGACGTACAGATACCAGGCTGGTTCAAAAGGTATCTGGAGGCAAGGGATAATGCTGTAGGCCCAACAAACGCTCCTCCTCCCCGTTCTCATGTAGACGCTTTTTCGAAGATATGCAAAGACTTCCGTGCGATGGGCGGGATACCGTTTCATGGGACTGAGACGTTTGTCGAGGCTAGAAATTGGCTCAAGGAAGTGGAGGATTTATTTGGTATCTTTGAGATAGACGATGGAAGAAAGGTTCAGCTAGCTGCTTAGTTGATGAAGGACAAAACTTCCTTTTGGTGGGAAGTAACTAATGGAGGACGTCCAGTGGAGACGTGGGTGGATTTTAGATGAAGATTAGAGCTGAAATTTCTTTCACAAGAAGAGGAGAGTTTATACATGGAGAGGTTCTTGGCTTTGAAACAAGGGATTTTGTCTGTGAAGGAGTACATCAACAAGTTTAACCAGTTAGCAAGATTTGGTATGGAATTAGTTAATACACCACATAAGAAGGCCATGAGATTTGCTAAGGGTCTGAATGAACCATTGCACGGGTTAGCTATGTCCCACCTTCCTATGGGGGAGTACTTTCGAGACACTTGTTGACATGGCATTGATGCATGAAGAGGAGAAAGGTGCAAATGTAGATAAGGCACAGGATAAGAAAGGGGATCCAAAGAAGGCACACTAACAACAAAAGAAAGGTGGTAAGGATAATAAGGGCAAAGGGAAGAAAAGGTGTTTTAATTGTGGAACACCGGGCCACTTGAGCAAAGACTGTAGGAAGAAGAAGAAGATGGGTTGCTTCTAGTGTGGTGAGGCAGGACATATGATTAAAGACTGCCCAAGGAGGCAAGGATCAGGGCAAGGATAGAGGACAGGATCTACTTTTGGAGGGCAAGTTCACGCTTTCATGGCACCTCCGCAAGAGAGAGGTAGAAACATTTCTATTGAAAGATTGATTTTCCTTTTTGATCATCCTGTTCGAACTTTGTTTAATTCTGGCACTTAACATTCGTTTATATCTGCTTTATTAGTTGAAACACTGTATCTAAATACTAGTCTAGTTATGGATCCCGTTGTAGTCTCAAATCCTATTGGGGGTAACGCTCATCTTTCTATGTTATGTCGGGATTTGAGAATATATGTGTATGGCATTGAGTTCGAATGCAACGCTTATGTGCTTGGCTTCACGGCTATGGGTTGATTCTAGGAATGGACTAGCTATTTAAATATGGTGCCATTCTCGACTGTGAAAGGAGGGTGGTTAGACTGTTGACTAGTTTGGGTAATACTCTCGATATCTCATGCGACCCTAAGGGTTCTGTTATGCTTAGCTACCTAGAATCTCTTGACACATCTATTAATGATTTGCAATCTGTTCAAGTAGTCCGTGAGCATGCAGATGTCTTTGAGGAGGTTAGGGGCTTACCTCCAATGCGCGAGATAGATTTCCGTATATACTTGGTGGACAATGCAAAGCCAGTTGCATTGCCTGTGCGTCACATGGCTACAAGAGAAAGGAGGGAGCTTAGTAATCAAGTGAAATAGTTGCTTGATAAAGGGTTCATAAGAAGAAGTATCTCGAAGTGGGGTGCTCCAGTTGTTTTTTCTATGAAAGCTGATGTTTCACTTAGATTGTGTGTGGACTATATGGAGCTAAATAAACTCACGGAGAAAAATAGACACCCAATGCCGAGGGTAGATGATTTGTTCGATCAGTTGGTTGGTGCTTCGGTTTTCTTGCAGTTGGACTTAGCTACATGATTTCATCAGTTGAGAGTAGCTGAGGATTGTATAGATAAGACTGCTTTTAGGACTCCCGACGGTTTCTTCAAGTGGCTTGTCATGCCTTTTTGGTTTGACGAATGCACCCGCATATTTCGTAGACTTGATGAGTAGGGTGTTTAGGGAGTTTCTAAAGAAATTTGTGGTGGTCTTTGTGGATGATATTTTCTAAAAGCGAGGAAGAGCATTCCCTACATCTTAGGGAAGTATTAGAGACCCTTCGAGCACATCAACTCAGAGCTAAGTTCTCCAAATGTCATTTTTGGAGGAAGGAAGTGAGGTTCTTAGTGCACGTGGTCTCTAAGGAATGGATAGTTGTGGATCACGCGAAGGTAGTAGCAATCCAAGATTGGAAGATTCCTAAGAATGTAACAGAAGTAAGAAGTTTTCTTGGTTTGGCGGGCTATTACAGAAAGTTCGTCATGTAATTTGCTAAGATATCAGCCCTACTTACACGGTTGACGAAAAAGAATTTGACCTTTTCTTGGGATGTTGACTGTGATGATGCTTTCCAACGTTTAAAGACGACATTGATGACAGCTCCAGTTTTAGATTTGTCGGATGGGAGTAAACCGTTCACAGTTTATACCGATGCTTGTGGGATAGGGCTTGGCGCAGTTTTGATGCAAGAGGGAAGGATGATATGCTATGGTGGAAGGCAGTTGAAAGTCCATGAGAAGAATTACCCTACCCACGACTTGGAGTTAGCGGCCATATTTTTTGTGCTTAAGTCTTGGCGTCACTATTTGCTTGGAGAGAGGTTTGAGTTGTATACAGACCATTAGTCGCTTAAATACTTGTTCTCTCAAAAAGATCTAAACTTAAGACAACAGAGGTGGATGGAGTTTTTAGCATCCTACGATTTTGAGATTGCATGTACCCCTGGCAAGGGTAACGTTGTAGCGGACGCCTTGAGTAGAAAGAAGTTGACTTTGAGTCCTTTGTTTGTCGAGTGGCAGAGCTTAGAGTATGTCTCTCCCTTTGACTTTAGACCCTCTATTGATTATGTACCCGGTTTGTTGGCATCATTAGAGTTGCGTCCTACGCTTTTGGGACAGATAGGTGCGGCACAACGAGATGACCCACAGTTAATGGAGATAATAGACAAGCTCATAAGAGGGGAGTCTTCGAGCCATCTTAGTAGGTATACTATAGAGGAGAAAGGTTGATTGCGTAGGGATGGGAGACTTTGCGTATCTCGAGACGAGAGCTTGAGAAAGACAGTCCTTGATGAAGCACATCGTTCGAAGCTGACCATACATCCCGGTGGAGACAAGATGTATAGGGACATGAAGCGAGTTTTCTTTTGGGCCAGAATGAAGAAGGATGTGGCTGAGTTTGTTTCTAGATGCTTAGTGTGCCAACAAGTCAAGGCTGAGAAAAAGAAGCCTGGTGGTTTACTTCACCCTTTAGAGGTTCCACAGTGGAAATGGGAAAGTGTTTCCATGGATTTCGTCGATGGGTTGTTGAGGTCGAGGAAGGGTAATACGGGGATTTGGGTAGTAGTGGATAGACTTACCAAGTGCACCCATTTCATTCCCGTTAAGAGTAAAAGAATAGTGTTATGGTTAGCATCAGTTTATCTCTGAGAGATAGTTCGTCTACACAACATACCTTCTTGTATTGTGAGCGATCGAGATCCCATTTTCACTAGTGAGTTTTGGAAGAGGTTGTAAGAGACGATAGGAACGCAATTATGTTTGAGTACCGCTTATCACCCTCAGACGGATGGCCGGACAGAAAGAGTGAATCGGATTCTAGAAGATCTTTTGAGGTTATGCATCTTGGACTTTGGAGGAACATGGGAGGAACATCTTCCATTAGTAGAGTTCGCCAACAACAACAACTATCAGACTAGTATTGGCATGGCACCTTTTGAAGCTCTATATGGACGACCTTGTCGATCATCTACTTGTTGGTGGGAATCTACGGATAAGATTTTGCTTAGGCCCGAGGTGATTAGGGAAACTTCAGAGAAGATAGATTTGATTTGAAGAAGCATGAAGACGGCACAGGACCGGCAAAAGTCATATGCTGATAAGAGAAGGACCGATCTTGAGTTCGATGTTGGAGACATGGTCTTTGTTAAAGTATCAACATTGAGGAATGTAGTTCGCTTTGGAGCTGTAGGGAAATTGGCACCAAGGTTCGTAGGGTCATTCCCCATTAAAGAGCGAATTGGATAGATGGCCTACAAAGTAAAGTTGCCCGAGAAGCTTAGTGGTATGCATGACGTGTTTCATGTATCGCATTTGAGGAAGTGTTTACATGATATTGCAGAAGTAGTAGAGCCGAGCACGCTTAGAGAAGTGGAAGTAGAGCGAGATGCCACGATTAGACGAGCTCCCACATGCATAATTGGATCGGAGGTCAAGAAGTTACGCAACCGCGAGGTCAAGTTGGTTAAAGTCTAGTGAGGAGATGATCAAGGAGACGCGACTTGGGAAACGGAAGATAAGATATGTGCATCGTACCCTTTCCTTTTTGAGGGTATGTTCTTAACTTCTCCTTTTTTTCTACTGCTTTGTTTATACTTGTTCTATCGTTTAGTGTATCCTCTCGATTATATCTTCGATCTTTAGGTAGAAAATCCTATGGTTGTAAACATGTGTTTGAGACATGTTATGTTTGATGGATGCAAGTGGATGTAAGTGTTTGCTAGTGGTTGCTCGTGGATGCATTTACACACACATTAGGCACTAGATTGACTCAATCACTTTCATATTGCATATGAGTGAGTGTGCATATTTAAGTTAATGGACGAATATTGAATGTGTTATGGATGTTGCATTTGAATGAATGGTTGTGCACTCATATAGAAATGATATATATCATTAGGATTCTTTTGCATACAAAATGGACGCATGGCACTATCATTTTTCGCATTAAGGAGGTCAACTGAATCAGTAGACCGCCTGATCTTTTGCATTAGATAGGGGACATACACACACACACTTTTGCATATGTTCATATAGGATTAGAAATCTTTTAAGGACAATGGATGCTTGTGAATGATGGATGAGTATATGGATGATTGGATGGTAAAATACATTCTTCTTGACTTGGAGATTTCAGCAACGAAATCCTTTAAGGAGAAGAGAATGTAACACCCCGTAATTTTATAATATTAAAATTGACAAATTAAAGAATACTTAATTTTTATAAGAAGAATTAAGGGAAACGGGTTGCGCCATTGCGTTCGTCTCAGAATTTTGCTTGGAATAGGGTCCGAGTTTACGTAAACCGGATATGGTATGAAGAAGTTATGAAGATTAGAAGAATTCAAGAATTAGCAGAATTTAAATTAAAATAATAATTAAAAATCAAAAACGAGTTTTAAAATCAAAATCAGAAAATCTGGATGAGCGGCAAATCTCCCACGCTAGGGTGTCGACCCCCCAGGGGAGTCGACATAAGTGTCGACCCCCCCAATAGGGGTGTCGACATAGGTGTCAACCCCCCCCTGTAGGGGTCGACCCCACCGGGCCAAAATGGGCCATGACGAATTTTTGTGGTTTAGGGCTTATGTGTCACCCCAGGATTGGCTTAGTGATGTGGTTTTCTAGTTTGGATGGTTTAGACGGGTCCTAACCTAATCTAAAGGCCTAAGACACCTAGAACATCTATAAAAGAGCCCTAGACCTAACCCTAATTTCATTACACAAATCAATGGTGCCTCCATGCTGCTCAAAACTAAATTAACCTAGCCTCCACCATAGTAATTCAAATTCAAGTTGGAAGAAAAGATCAAAGTCTACATCAACGGTTTAGCTAATCACCTTCAGAAATCAGAATTCAGAACTATTCTCTATCCTTAATCCTATCGTTGCGACTATATGTCACTTTCACAAGATAATTAAATTAAAAGTGATTGTGATAAGTTGTAAATTTGATTTAGTGTGTATATCTGTAATGAATCTTATCAAGTTTGCAAATTGTAACCTTTTTGATTCATATCCACAAACCTGTCATATGCCTTTCTGATCTATTTTATCATTACATGCCTATTTATGTTCATATGCATGTTCTTGTGTTTATGCCAATTTTGATTTTCTTCCCTCCTCGTTTTCCTTTTTCTTTTTATGAGATTAGGCTAACTTCGGGCCAAACATATTGCGTGAGATTTGCGTACGAATAACGTTTGAACGATTGGGAAAAGTTTGGAAAAATATTAAATAATATGTAATTGGGCATAAATTGATTTGTAATCACATAGTTGATTTGGGGAATAATTAGGTATAACTTGTATACATGAGATTTGGCATAAGTTGGATGTGGGCATAATTATAATTTGTATACATGAGGTTTGGCATAATATGTATATATAAGATTATAGGCCTAATTTGGATTAAATTTATGAACATAATTTAGATTGGAAATTATGGGTAATTGGTATATAATTTAATCCAAGATTTAAAGTTGGGACTTGAATCAAGAAAGTGATAATGAACGCCTAAGACACGTTTGGTTTGCGGTAGAAGTCTGCCCGGAACTGCCGGACACATCCAGCAACCGCAAACGATAGTCTAATGTGAGAGGTCAAAGGTAGAAATTAAATGCGTAATAATACAAAGACACGAGGTTAGATTCAGATTGTGGTATAAGCCTGCCCGGAACTGCCCTACATATCCAACAACCACAAGATGGCAATCTAATGTGGGAGGTCTTGCAAGATTACGGTTATAATGAATTAGTAAACACTTAACCAAGATAAGACATGTAGTAAGACATAGGGGTTAAGTGGGTGACATGGGTGACATGTGAAATATAGTTAGAATCACTTAACCATGGTGAAACATGTAAGAAGACATGGGAATAAGAAGGGGTTAAGTGGGAATTCTTAGTGGGGACCAAGCTTAGGAGGGAAGCTTGTGTCAGTTGTGTGGACCCTTTTCAACTAGTAACCTATAATGCATTTATGTGAGCTCGAACTAGGTCATGGACGGGACACGCTTGCTGGGTTTGATTGTAAGAGGTCAAAAGAGTTAACGATGGCAACACAAGTCCAACGGAGTCATGTGCATGCGTGGGTCCGGGCTGGTATCTAAACATTGTTGCATCGTGTAAGTATAAGTCGTGCCTTTTTAGTAGTATCAGGTTGCCACTTTAGGGAGTGATACACCCTACTGTAGGACCAGCACGGGCATCTACGAGTTAGGGAGTCGATCGAATGGGGAGGGTAGTGGGTACAACTAGTGGAGATAGGAGCAGGTGGCACCTATGACAGCAACTAGGAGTACACGAAACTACCATTATTATTACTATTAGTAAAATGGATCAACTTTCAATATGGGACTAGTAATGGTGCGGTGTAATTAGCATGGGTGCGGCGTAGGAATTATCTTATAGTGATTAGAAGCACAGTCAATGTTGCATCTTGTTCATCTTGTTACCTTGTCATATCTGCTTATGTTACAGTCATATCTTACATCCAGTTTATGTTCTTATCCTGTTACTTTACTGGTTATGCTGTTAAAGTCACTAGACTCGCCAGACGTATATCTGACCCTTTTTTGTTTCGCCTCTTTTCTTTCTCCCCCTGGTCCTCAGGGTGGGAATAGTGAAGCTTGACTTGGATTCCTTTCTTCTTGAAGTGCTTGGAAAGTGTTGAAAGTAATGCCCAACTTTATCTCTTTTTCATTATGGCTATTTGGAGTGGGATTATGAATTTATTTTTATGTACTCTGATAATAATTTTGTACAAGATGGATATTTGTGTACTTGACTCTAGTATGTGGTTTTGATGTTATAACCAAACATGTTTTGCTTTTCCACTGCAATGAATAAATTTTGAATTTTCTTAAGTACCATTTTATATATCTGTTTTGTGATATTCTGTTCTATACTCTTATAATACTCCATGAAAGTTAATGCATTCCCTTAGTGAGTGACATAATGTACGTGGGGTGTTACAAAAAGGATGACTACAGTAGTCATTCCAAAATTATAGAATCATAAAAATACAAATGAAAACAGTATTGGCATTTTTACAATCTTTTGATACGTAGAATACAAGTCATTACGTTATCCCATTTTTGGAATTTTACCTTTGAAATTTCATGAACAAATCGGTAGAGTCATCTTACATGCCTAAAAATCACAAAAAAGGATTGGCAACCATCAAAATCTAACATGCTTGAATATTAATAAATGAAAAAGTAACACCAAAACCTATCCTAGCAAGTAAGATACTATGTTATGGAACATTAATGATAGCATAAGTGAAAGTAAAGTTGGTAAATAGCAAGTCTTACTAAGTAAAGAGCATTGGACATTATGTATTTAAGCTCTAATCAGTCTCTTAAGTGATTACACCTACACTTTCACTCCATTGAACATCCACCAATTTCATCGTCTTCAACCTAAGCTACTTTGTATCATACCCCATGATATGAATGGGCTTCTGAGTTCTTGAAGCTTATGGTAAAAACTAGATATCATCCATTTGATTTGGTGTTATATTTTTGGTCGAATTATGCACAAATTTCCATAAATGAGAAACATGGAATACATTATATGATCGGGCCATCTTCTAATATAAGTCTATTTTATAAGCTAGTCTCTTAATCCTTTCTAGATCAAAAAGAGACTTATTAACCCTAGTGCCAATTTCCCTTTACTACCAAATCAGATGACATTCATCAATGGAGAGATCTTGACAAATTCAAAGTCGCCAACAGAGATATCCACATTTCAATTTATCTTATCAACATAATTATTCTATTTTACTCGGTAGCTTTCATTTGTTTCCGAATGGCCTCGATCTTTTTCCGAAGACTTCCTTACCAGCATAGGCCTAATTATGTGATTTTCTTCCTCCTCCAACCAACATAAAAGGATCATTACACAAAAGGCCATACGATGCCTTGAATGTAGCCACACTAGTGCCAGACTAATAAATATTATTGTAAGCGAATTCAACAATATGCAAGTGATCATCCCACGAGCCTACAAAATCAAATATGCAATCATGCAAGAGATCTCTTAAGATATGGTTCACTCTGTTAGTTTGTTCATCGGTTCGTGGCATTAGTGAACAATGGGTCTTGTCGGTCACAATTCTCTTTGGCACACTATGGACTCATACAGTCTACTTTATGTATACAAATCAACAAGTTTGATTGTTTTTCTACATGACTTGATGGTAATAAATCTAGTGCTCTTAGTCAATCGATCATCTATGACCCAAAAGTTATTGTACCATACTCGATTCTTTAGCAGTCTATCGATACATGTCCTCACCTCTACATAAGAACATATGGAGGTTGCATTAAATAAACAGATTTCTTTTGCTTTACCTTAACTAACTAACTAACATATCAAGCACTTCGAGATGAATTCTCTAATGTCTCTCCTCATCCCTTCCCAATAATTTTTCTACCTCATATCGCGGAACATCTTGTTAACACTGGGGTGTATAATCAATCAAGATTAATGACAACCTTGAAGCACCTCATCCCTCAATCTGTCGACAATTGGAGCAAAAATCTCTCATTCTTTTGAAGCCATGTTTATGGAGTCTGTACCATCTTACACCTTTTGACTTACCCAAATTAAATTTTAGGGAAGTTCTTAGTCAATGTATGATCACGTCTCTGATTAGCTCTAATCTATTCAATAAGAGAAGGTCTAGTAGTTAAGCTTGCCAACATCTCAACCTCTAACTCACATATAAGTCAAAAATCATACCCAACAATATACTACAACTATGCCACTCTAGAAACATATCTCCGAAGCTGACATGTTTTATACTCAAATTATCTCTAACTGCGTTATCCTTCATAGGGGTATACGCAATATCAAAATCAAAGGAGGCTACACTACAAGAAAAATACCCTATTGCAACTAGCTATTTGCAACAGGCGGCACATGACAGTTGCAGTAAATGATATTTAGCAACAGACCAATTATAGTAGTTGCAATAGATAAGATTTAGCAACAGAATTTTTTTCCTATTGCAAAAAACATATTTTTAGTAACTGCATATCCCTTCTTGTTGTAAAAAGCATACTTTTAGCAACTGTGCTTCCGTAATAGTTGCATCAAACATATTATTCGCAGCTCCGCTTCCAAGCCAGTTGCGAATAAATATCTTTAGCAACTGTTTTCGCCACTTGCAATAATCAATCTCAAAATAAGTATTAAATTTTTAATGATTAACTTTTAATGATTAACTTTTAAAACTAAGTTGCGAAAAACATACTATTAAAAATAAGTATTAGTTTTTAATGATTAACTTTTAATAATCAATTTTAAATAGTTACAATTAAATGATTAACTACTAATAATTAGATAATAATTAAGAATAATAGTTGATAATTATTTATTAATCGTAAAATTTTATGTATTATAAAGTGATATTTATAACTGATAATTAAATAATAATAATTAATAATTAACAAACAATAATAATTGGCATCTAAAAATAATAAAATAAATAATTATCAAATAATAATAAATTAATAATAAATAACAAGTGGATATAATTAATAATTAATTTGAAATATGAATATGCTTAGATGCCAAATAAATAATAAGTAATTAAATAATTCATAAATTCATAAAAAATAATTAACTTTAGCCATTTTAATAATTATGTTCGATTATAATTAATAAGCAATAATTGTTAATTAACAATTAATAAATAAGTAGTAGTTTTTAATAATTATGATTACATTTAAATCATTTTCGTTCAGTAATCGATAATTAGTAGTAACTAAGTCTAATGTTTGGTCACTAATAATTAAAAAGTAAGTAATATATAATAATTAAGAAGTAATATTTATAGTTTAGTATTTGATATTCAAGAGTTAGAATTAACAATAATTTTTTTTGTTTCAAAAAAATTATTTTGTTTTAATATAAATGAATAACTTAAATAGGAAGTAATAAATGATAATAGATAATTGATAAATAGGAAGTACTATTTTATATTTTATAATTAATAGATATTATCAAATAAAAGATAATTAATTATTAAAACTAAGGCTGATTATTAATAATTAGAAATTAATTAGTAGCTATTATTGATGTTTCAACAATAATAACTATTATTAGTGATTAATAATTCAAATTAATATTTAATTTTTACCATTTAATAAAAGTTTATTTGGCTCCAAATAGTTAAATTATTGGCTTTTACGTTTGAAATTTTGGCTCCAAATTCAAAATTTATGCCAAAATATTCACACGTATCGAGGGTTGCTTAGCTGGCATTAAACATTTTCAAAATCGTGTATCATATCTCCTCTGACTTAATTAATACTTGCCAATCTCGCTTGAAAACCAATATCCCATTTTCGCCTTCTCCTCAAAATTGTTCTACCGCCCTTCCCTCCAGTCCTTATTTTTGCCACCATCTTCTCATCAAATTTGTTCTGAGCTGGTGATTTATACATCCTACTCCGTTAAACTTCCTTCAGACCTTGCTCTTATGTCTTACTCTTCGCTACCGCAATTGAAATTCGAAATTAGAAAATTCAAAATCCACTTAATTCTGTTCGAGAACTCGCAACTGGAAGTCGCAATTGCTGATCGAGGGCGCGATGGTGTGATTTTGTGCTTCAGGCATCTCGCGATTTGTGAAGATTTGGGAATTGGTTGAGCGTTGAATTCGGCTTTGTGATGCAAGTTTGTTGCTTAAGGAAGTCGATTGAGGTAGGCGCAAGTTGAATTCTCCGTAGACGTAGGTGCGAGTAATAGTCATGGATTTGATTGCTGGCCGAAGGATGCATGAGATTGAAGTTCTATATATGGCGGTGATTTCTATTTGGGGTTTATTTTGTGACTTGGTTTTGGTTGAAGGATGCAGCAACATTATATTTGCAGGCCAATTTGACACAGCAAATCACAATCCACACAATACAGTACAAAGATTTATATATTAGCTACAGGAAAGACCGCACTGCAGAAGCGATGCTAAGAACAACATAGTTTAATGTTCACCATCTACCATGAGGAGGAAAAGTACACTTGTAAATGCACATTAAATGCACGAGAAAAGGCTCATTCAACTTTGATGGAGTTATCTACTTCAGGGCGGCGAAGTGTTCCAAACATCCAGTCCATCCAAATGGTGTAGTGTCCGTAATTATGGTGATATGTCGTGTGATGAATGGTATGTATACAGTACCTATAGCTGGCCATAATTTTACATGGATGAAGTCATGGTTATTTGTTGTCCATATGGCTTCGCAGAATAGCAGAAGAAGGTGGGTGAAGAGTTGGCACCATAAATAGACATAACACATGGTGTATTGCTTGTAGAATGCCATTCAGTGGATAAAATGCCAGCCCAGAAAACGGAGAGAGCGTATTTTGCTTGTTATAGTCATAGATATGGTGTGTCGCATGAAGTTGCTTGTACACTGGCTTAATATCATGCACTCCCTATGCATCCAGTATATTCCAAACTCACAAATGACAAGATATATGGCCAAAAAAGTAAAATGGCCAACCAATCTCACTAATACATGGGAAACATCTTGTCCGTCCATTTTCAACCATGTATTCCGAAACTGTTTGAAGAAGAGTGTACCAGGCATAGCTTTCACTACAACTTTTATTTGCAAAAGCATGGCATTGTTTGAGGGTAAGGAATCCTTAGGAAAATAAACATTACGCTTGAAGTAATAGATATAAAAGCATCACATAAATCCAGAAAAAAGAGAACGGACCGATCCTCCTATATAATTGTGAAAGAAGAAATTGTTGCACATGAGTGATGTATGAAAATTATAGAAATTTTTGTTGTAATTGTTTGAACTATTAAAACTTTCTTAAAATAAAATTTTTATTTGTTTATTTCATTTTGTGATATATACTATTACTAAAACGAATACATTTAATATGTAATATCTATAAGCTGTAATATTTTTTTATAGATTTATGGATCTATTGCAACAGGCATATACTGTTGCAAAATGATCTGTTGCAACAACAAAAGCCTATTGCAAAAAAGTATACCGCAACATGTTATTGCAACAGGCAGAAAATGTTGCGGACTTTTTGCAACTTCGGCTATACCAACAGGCGTAGTTCTGTTGCAATAGGTCTACTGCAACAGATATCGCTTGTTGCGAAAAGTGTTTTTTGTTGTAGTGCTAGGAACTCTAATAATCAACCGACAAAGGTTAAGGCTCTTTTGCAGAAGCAGTTAATTAAATTATTTATGGTCAATGAAATGTTAGAACCTCTCTCTTAAGAGATAGTATCTCCTTATCTTTTATGCAAGAACAATCATTGCTGTTAACGGTATTTTTCGTCAACACCAGAGATAGGTCTAAGGAAATGGACCTAAGAGAAAATGGGATTATTTAGTTTCTACAAGCTTGATTTAGTTCACCGTTTTTCTAAATATCAAGGCTTTAAGCCTAAAAATTAGTAGCTCTTCCCTCAAAGGGTGAGTATCACGCTTATGAGACTTAACAACCAACAGTTACCTTGAGATAAGGGTTCCCTAAGCACAACACAAGATAGAAAGCTAAACGGTTTGTGGAAAGGGGTTTCTCAATAATCTTGAGGAAGGGTTTAGACTTGTGTAAGAAACCTTTGTCATGTAGGAAGCATAAGGTAGTATGTAAAGGAAGTAGTCAAACAACTCATAGGAATTATGCTAAGTGTCGATTCACTCTTTATTGCACATTGATTTGAGTACGTAAGTGTTTACAAAGGGAATCCCCAAATTGATTTAGAAATTAGGGCTTACTTATAAGAAAAGAGTACAAGATTAAGGAATGAGAAATTGATCCCAAAATGTGACCCCTGGGGTCTTATTTATAGACAAATCGGGACCCCTTTTGTCATTGAGTCAGCAAAAGCCTCTTCCGTGTGCAACAATTATGTGTCAGCCGCCTTTTACCTTTTGGTTCTGGTTGCCTTAGCTCGGTCGTCCATTTGGTGTTGTTTATAGATATAATAGAGCTTTGGCGTATTGGTCTTGGCTCTCGAAAAGCTGGTCTCGGTCCTTGGATCCATTCTTTGATGTTGCTTCTACCTTTCGTATCGATGCCAAGCCCGTTGGTATGGATAGCTTGAAGAAAGGCTTTCGGCTTTCGGTCATGAGCTTTCAGTCTTGTCTTTAAGTCTTCATAGTATTGGTTTGCGTGCTTCAACTTCCCTTGTTCCGGGAACTATCACCCATTTCGGTACCGACACTAAGCAAGTTAGTATGGATAACTCTTCTTAAAAAGCTTTAATTTGCTTTTAGTAAATCTTTGGAGTGGATCTCATTCTGCCGAAGGGATGCTCTCGGCGCATTACTCGTTAACTTCTGAAGTTGTCCCTAGGTGGTCGTTAAACTTTGGTCTTGATATCTGACTTTTGGAAGGTTTCTCTTATGCTTCAGTTTCTTGTGCCTTTGATGCCTTCATCTCCTTTCGTATCGGCATTAAGAAAGTTAATGTCAATAGCCCTTTTGTCATTCCTTTGGCTTTTCTTGATGCTTCTTATCAAGTCATTGGCCTCGGATCCTAGGCTTTCGTCATTTCTTTTTTATTTGCTTCCAGCTTAAGGTAATTGGCTTTTAGTATTAACTTCACATTAATTGTCTCTCGTTTTAGAACTACCCTGCCGGTATTTAAGCTTTCTCCTTCCAAGATTGTGACAGCTACATGTTGTCCAACTTGCCCCCTTTTATACTTTCGGTTTTCTCCTGGTGCAGGGTCTGATACCCCTTCACTGATAGCATGTTTCAATGTTGGATTTTGGTAGTAACATTTGCCCCCTCCCTTTATGAATGGGTGATTTCAACTTTTCAAGTGATACTTTGACTTTCTTTTGGTACTTTGACTTCCAACCTCTTGGTATCCTTCAATCTGACTTGTTGATTTAATCGTGGCTGTACGGCTGAGATTTAAAATACAATTTGACATATATACTCCTTCTTCTTCCTCGTTTTTTCACATGCGAATTCGTTGCTTAAACTAGATCACTGCTCTCCGAGAACTGCACAAGTTTTTCAAAAATTAAAATTCAACTTTCTGTAAGTATTTCTATTTCAATTACAAGTAGAAATAAAAATTATGTTTTCAACCTGTCTAGGAAATTTATCAGGGTTTTCATGTATTAATGGTGAGTTAAGCAATAATGGCATCTTGGGTACCGGTTAATGGCATATATGATAGGTTATCTCCTTATCAAATATACTTTTAAGGGTTCAAAATGTAAAATCTAATATACGAAAGGTTAATTTTATTATAGAGTAAGATGTTATGCTTTGGTACGGGTGATCTCAACACCATTGTTGTTGACTCATTTTGCTTCCGATTTTGCCGACACTAATTCTTGTTTTTACTTAAGTTTGGACCCCGTGGGTGTCGGTTCAGTATGAAGGTGATGCCGAAAGCCCTGTTGCCTTTCGGTTTTAGTGTCGTAAATTTTTTGAAGTTTTCATATTGAATCATTTTGATTTTGGTTTCACCTGTACCAAATCTCAAGACCAATTAAGCTTTTAGTGATAATGCCAGGTCATTTAGTTTAGTTGAGCCTTTACCAAATGTGACCGACAGTCTAATCCCTTCGACACCTGCTTTTTATGCTTTTGACTTTGGTGTCAAGATAATTATTTAATCATCACCAAAGATTTAACTGTTCCTAAGTATATGTGATTTATGCATAAAATCTTGTCAAGATTAATTGCTATGATCAACCTGATGTTTTACAGTTTCAATCTGTAGTATTAGCAAGTTTTCGTGTTGTTTACCCATTTATGGATAATATGTGCATATTTATGTAAAAGAATGCGGTGCTAACTCATATGTTATGAAATGATATCACCTGGCAACATCATGTCTGGTAGCTCTAATAAGTCGAAGTCCAAGAGTTCCAGTACTCCACGAACTAATAAGGAGTTTACTTTAAAGCAATCTCTAATCACTTCCCAAGAAGAGGTGAAGACTATCTTTGATAGACTTAGGGTATCTGGTATAGATTATATTGCAGTTACTACCCAAGGTACCATCCAGGATCCCCTAGAGGGGTACTTTGCATACTCAGTGATCCATATTTGGCATAGGGGCTTTCTTCCTTTTCCACCTTTCATGCTCAAGATTTTGTGTGATCTGGGGATTTCTCATATTTAGCTTTCACCCAATACTTATACTCTCCTCCTATGCCTTGAGATTCTGGCACTTGAGTCAGATCAGGCTTCCTTTAGTCCTAAGCTCATTCGTCATTTGATACAATTCTCTAAAAGTGCGGTGTTACCTATCTTACATGCAAAACCCCATAAGGAACCTTATAAGTGATAGCATTAGCAAGTCCAAACCCTAGGAAGACAAGTTCTCTTATGTTAGGTGCATCTCTTGTATATCTGGAAAAAAAATTGATCTTGGTGAGTTTCTTGTCTTCTAAGAATTATTATGCCATATCACATTTTTGTGTAACTTTCGTTTTTGTTCACATCCTTCTTCTAGAAATGTTATTTTATCAGCTGAGGAGTCTCAAATTATTGAATCCATTTTAAGGCGTCTAAGACACATGGTCATTGGTCATCCTTGCTCACTGTGAATAAACTTCGCCAATTCGGCCTTCTTGCTCCAAGGCAAAAGATTTTGGGACAGTCACCTATCCATTTTCGGGCACTAAGTGCTTATCCCGGGGCTACAATACTTTTAATGTAGCGTCTCCCATATTCCCAGGTACTTTGTACAGGACTATGATTTTTTCAAACATATAATTTCTCACTTTTTTATACTAGTTCTCTTATTCTTCTAATATGGTTGTTTTTCTGATCAGGAACTTCAGTTTCTGAAGATACTTCTGCCCTTGACGCTTTAGCTCAATCTGACATTAAAGTTACAAAGTGGCTTGCTGATCCCATTATTGAGCCATCACCTAAAAGGCCGAAGCATGACATGTTCATCTGCTTTTCCGAAGATGTTACTTTTATGATCGAGGCATAGATAACCCCTGGTCCCGCCATTCATGATGTCAACAATGTGGTTGATAATCACCTGAGACACCTCCCAAGGACAAACTCGCCAGTGATTCTATAATTCCCAAAGCCCCAAGAGAATTTGATACGAGATAACATGATTTGTCTCCGTCTTCTCTTTTCAACACGTTAGTTCATCCAGTCTGTCCTCATCGATCCCGTACTTTGATAAGCTCATGAATCTTGCTCTTTCCTCTGCCAAAGTTGCTAGCATTATGCAACCCTCCATGCCCCCTGGACTCGGAGGATTTTTATCGATAGCTTATCAAGGATTAGCTTTTAATATGTGTTCATCCTCCTTAGTTTCTCTTTTACCATGTTATTTCCACACGAAGGTTAACCTATCCCTCTCTTTTTTATATCCTCTAGGTGATGAAAGGATGGCTCTTGTCCAGGGAATGACTCCTTCATCTTCTGTTGAGATTACCTCACTTAGGGAGCAAAACAATGCCTTGAAAACCAAAGTTGACATTTTGTCCCGAGCGAAGACAAAGAGCGACGGTGAGTGTGAGAGATTGAAGGCCTCCCTTGAGGAGGAAAAACAAGCTAAATACAGCTTATCCGAACATATTTTAAGTCTTAAGAATACGTAAGCAGAGACGACAACCTACCATGTCGCCCAGCTGGAGAAGGTGAATGGAAGACTCTCTAGTGTGAGATGAATAATTTATGAGACCAGCAATAGGATATCTGAATTTTTGAAAGATCATCTTTAGAAGATTGTGATGGAGTATTATGAAAATGCTCTTTTACTTGCCTTTTCCGATAATCATAAAAAGTTTCCAGGAATCGAATTCATTTCTGTCCATCCTTCTGTTTGGAGTAAAGTTATGGAAAGGATTGGGTTGACTAAAAAGGAAGCCAAAGTCTCAAAGAGGGACAAGATGATGCCTAAGAACCTTTTGTTCATTGAAGAGCTTCCTGATGACTCTGACGACGATGAATAGGTCATGGCTGTTGTTGATGAAGAAACGGGTAGTGATGATGTTGGTGATGGGAGTCAGCAAGTCGAGTCTATTAAGGATGGTCGTGACCCACCTTCGCTAACGTTGGTACGCATATTTATGAAGTAACCAAAGTTGACCCTTTAAGTGCCTCCACTGCTCAAGACCCGGTCGAACATCCAACCAAGGAGGATGGTTCCTCTGGACTGAAGGAGAAAGAGCTCCCATTTAAACTAGCGTTCGTGCTGCACAGGTATGGCTATCGCTTTCAAAGTGCTTTCTTTCTTCTTGAGTTCATAGCAATGACTAGTTTCTTTACATCGTGACAGAACCTTACTTCCACAAACGTGTAATTTTAAGAAGTGCCTCATATCTATTGATTTTAGATTAAAAGAAGGGTTTTCAATGAGCTCGTCCCATGAACCTGGAAAGATCACTTTGTAGGAAAGCTTAAATGTGTTTGTGTGAAGTACTTTTCACTCCTCCATGACTCATAATTTAGCTTTCGATAAAACTTATGATTAACTATGTCGTATTGACGTAGAAAATGGACAAGTATATTGATAAGTGAACTATGTTCTTGTAATTTGTGGATGTGTATGATTGTTAACATAATTCAGAATGCATGTCTAAAGTTTATGCAGTAGTTCTCCTTCAGCAAGCATGATATTATTAATGTCGTTATTAGACATATCGCTTTTGTATGTTACTGTTCTTTATCTTTTTTATGAATAGGGGAATCAATCCCAGACTCCCCCCTCAATTTAGGAATGAGTCACCAATAATTGTGGGTTAAAAAGACATTTTTAAGGATACTCTCATTTCGAGGTGGGAAAGGACATACTATCTTCAGAGGATAGCTAACAGGAATCTAATGGAGCAAGTATCCTTTCTGGAAAATCGAATCAAAGAGAAAGATAAAACCATCCTTGAATTACAAAATCATTTAAAAGCCAACCCCTCTACCAATTCTGATGCAGTAATAGGCAAATTACTTCGTCAAATTGACGAGCTAGAAGTTGAATTGATAAAAACAAAAGAAGGCTATGCGTCTTTGGAATTTACTTTAAAGAATCCTGACTCGGATTAAAAGTCTAGTTATTACAGGACTTCTCTACTGGACGATTGTGTCATGGTGTTTGTGTGACTTAGATGTAAAACACTTAACATAGCAGTAGTATGTACATGATAACTTGTGAAATGATTTTGTAAACAAGTTTGTAGATTGTGTGGATGCCGCCTGATATGTGATATTTTCCACTGCTAGGAACACCCCCTTTCCAGAGTCCCATTGTACTATTATGCACAAACTTAACACATTGTCTTGTGTTAGCTTCATAAGATGTATACAATAATTTGCCTACTTTTTCTGAAATCGTTAGTATTGTGATAATAAATGTATGATAGGGTAATAAGCTTATTCACATCTTAAGTATTGGAGACAATAGCTTTGTTTAATAGAAGTTACCCAGGATCTTTCCTTTGCGAGTTGTTTGGGAAAACATAACCTTTTTCATAAAGTTTTATTGGGAAAGTTTAAGTGATCCACTCAAGCTCTTCCCTGAGCTTGTGTTTCCAAGCAATGTGGTTATTTATATTATTTATTTTGTTGGAATAACGAGCAATGACTTGGCATATATAATTGAGTTAAGGAGATCTCCATGAGCAAGATGGAAAATCACAATCTTCATCTGAAGGTCTCTATGTAGCAAAACCAAGTCATTACTCTGAGTATTGATAGTTGATCCTTTTCTTCAGGGTTAAGAATCAGACTATTGTGATCCAGATTAGGGTATTTAGTAAGATGAGGCCATAGTACCTTCCTTGGTAATAATTAAAAATTAAAAACCGTAACCTATACTCAGGTGCTTAATAGGAGTTCAGAAACCATTTCTACTAATGATGGGAGTCCCGAACCAACCCATATTCGGGTATTTGATGAAAATTTAGAAATCCACTTCTGGCTTTTAATAGAAGTACCAAATCAACCCATATTTTTGTATGTAAGAATTTAAGACCAGAAACCCATTTTTGGAAATAATAAACGCCCTGAACCAACCTAGATGAGAGTATTTAGAATAGAAACCAAAAACTCACTTCTGGCGATAATAAACTCCCGGAACCAACCCAGATTTAGGTATTTAGAATAAACGACCAAAACCCACTTTTGGCTTTAAGTTTCATTATACCCTTTAGGTTTGATTTGTGAAGCAAAGGATGTACGTTCTTCTTGATCCACTCTATGAGCTATTTATTGTTAAAGAAGAGGATGTACGTGCTTTGTTGGCCACTCTCTAGGTCTATGCATCTGGTGTGCTTGGCTAGCTTATTCTCAAGTACGGCCCAAGGACTTACCTGACCTCCCTCCAGAAGGTGCCTTACCTCAGCCATCGTAGTCGATGATAAGGGCTTAGATGCTTAAACCGAGCTCTCGTAGATGTAGAATTAAGGCTTACACTTTTGATGCTCTAAACCAACCATCGTAGCCAATGTTAGAGGTTTACACTCACCTCCTCCATGCCTTACCCTGGCCATCGTAGGCAGTGATAAGGGTCTTCGTTCCCTCCTGCGGGTAACGAGGAACATAAGCAGAGGTACTTCGTGCTCTTCTATGAGCAGAGGTATGACGTTCTTAGTTCATAGTAAAGGCATGGGATACTCTTCTGCGAGCAGAGGCAGGGGATACTCTTCTGCGAGCAGAGGCAAGGAATACTCTCTTACGAGCAGATGCAGGGCATGCTAATTAGATGCTCTGTCTCAACCATTTTTGTCGTGGATCGAAGGCTTACCCTTTCGATGCTTTAACCTGGCCCTTTCTGATTTGGGCATGGAGAAATGCTTACACACCACACCACCCCTCCGGAGGGTGCCCTTCCCTGACCATCTTGGTGGTGACAAGGGTTTTTATCCATTTATTCATTTGACTCTTCTTGGGTTATTCTGAGTTTTTTAAGAGGGTTTCCATCCTCTAAGTTATATGCGTGTTCTTTCCACAAAGAACCAGTTGCTATAATTGACTATTTTTCCTTCATATACCCATACAATTTCCCTTGTCTAAAAAAATTGATGATTACCCCTTTTAGAACTTTGCAATGATTAGTATCATGCCCGTTCTTCATATGATAGTAGCAATAGGGTCCTCCCAACCTGACTTCATTTTTAGGTTGCTTCTTTTGTGATGGCCAATAAATGAGTTCCATTTGGTTAGAAAGTAGATATTCTCAATGGTTGTTGTAAGTTTGCAGTCCTTCGACAATCGTGATTCAAAGATCTCTTTTCGTCGTTGAAACATAATCCTTTTGTTACTTAACTTCCTTGGCTCTTCTTTATCCTCGAGCTTGCTCTTTGTTGTGTTGTGAGATTGAGTTGCAATTTTCTTAGACCATCTTGATGTAATCTTCTTGGGTTTCTCCAATGCTCTTTGCTCAAATATAGTCCCTTTAGCTTGTGCACAAATGGCCTTTCTCAGATGGGTGAATAAGTTGAACCCTTTTGAGGTCGAATCACTTATATCAAAGACAGGAGTCGAATCTATGTGAAAAGGGTTAATGCTCCAACGGTCAGGGTTATAAGGTTCTATTTCCTTTCTTCCACTTTCAATTTGTAGGGATTCTAAACTAAGTCTTGGTTCTTCCATCACTTTCGGGTCAGAAACATCTGGCATATCAATTTGAGATCCAAAAGATACTTGCTTGACCTTTTTCCCATAATCCTTCTTCTTCAAAGCTTAGTCCAATCCAGGACGGAAAAACACAGTTAGTTATATGGCTATTAATCACAAGGTCAGAGATTCAAGCCCTCCTTCTAGTGCCAAAATGTTAACAATATTTTTTGTCAACACCGGAGATAGGTCTAAGGAAATGGACCTAAGGGGAAAATGGGATTATTTAGTTCCTACAAGCTTGAGTTAGTTCACCGTTTCCTAGAAATCAAGGTCGTAAGCCCGAAGATTAATTACTCTTCCCTCAAGGTGTGAGTATCGCGCGTACGAGACTTAACAACCAACAGTTACCTTGGATAATTGTTCTCTAAGCCCAACAAAAGATAGAAAGCTAAGTGTTTTATGGAAAGGGTTTTCTCAATAATCTTGAGGAAGGGTTTTGTGTAAAAAAAACTTTTGTCGAGTAGGAAGCATAAGTAGTATGTAAAGGAAGTAGCTAAACAACTAATAGGAATTATGCTAAGCGTCGATTCACTTTTTATTACTCATCGATTTGAGTACATAAGTGTTTACAAAGAAAATCCCCAAACTGATTTAGAAATTAGGATTTACTCTATAAGAAAATGGTACAAGATTGAGGAATAAGAAATTGGGCCCCAAAACATGATCCTTAGGGTCTTATTTATAGACAATTCGGGACTGCTTTTGTCATTGGGTCAGAAGAAGCCTCTTTTGGTGCAACAATTATGTGTCGGCCGCCTTTTACCTTTCGGTTATGGTTGCCTTAGCTCTCGGCCATTCTTTTGGCATTGTTTATAGATATAACAGAGCCTTCAATGTGTCAATCTTGGATCTCAGAGAGCTGATCTCGGTCCTTGGATCTTTCTTTGATGTTGCTTTTACCTTTCGTATCGATACCAAGCCCATTAGTATGGATAGCTTTGAGAAAGGCTTTCGGTCATAAGCTTCCGGTCTTATATTTAAGTTTTCATAATATTTTTTGCGTGCTTCAACTTCCCATGTTTCGGGAACCGTCACCCCTTTCGGTATCGACACTAAGCAAGTTAGTGTAGATAGATCTTCTTCTTAAAAAGCTTTGATTTGCTTTTGGTAAATCTTTGGAGTGGATCTCGTTCTTCAGGAGGTATGCTCTTGGTGCTCGTTGACTTCTGAAGTGGTCCCTTGGTGGTCATCAAACTTTGGTCTTGATAGCTAGCTTTCGGAGAGTTTTCCTTGTGCTTCAATTTCTTTTTCCTTTGACACCTTCATCTTGTTTCATTTTGTCATTAAGTAAGTTAATGTCGATAGCTATTTCGTTATTCCTTTGGTTGTGCTTGATGCTTCTTATCAAGTCATTGGTCTCGTATCCTAGGCCTTCGTCCATTCTTTCTTATTTGCTTCCGGCTTGAGGTAATTTGTTCGGGGATCGACTTCACATTATTTGTCTCTCATTTCAGAACTACCCTATCAGGATCCAAGTTTTCTCTTTCCAGGAAGGTGATGTCTACATGTTGTCCTACTTGGCCCCCTTTTTTGTTTTTGGCTTTGTCTTGGTGCAGGGTCTGATACCCCTTCACTGATAGCCTATTTCAGTGTTGAATTTTGGTAGTAACAATTGCTATTTCTAAATAATGGGCCGAGTATTTCTTATGATGCGGTTGACTAGCATATGCAATAACCTTATGTTTTTGCATCAATATCATGCCCCTTCTAATGCCATATGCATCCGTTTATACCATAATGTTTTCATTCACGCTTGGAATAAACAATACTGCACTCTCGTTGACTTTTCTTTTAGACAAACAAATGCATGTTCACATCTCCTATCCTAAGCGAAAGTCTAATTCTTCTGTGTTAGACGAGTCAAAGGTGATCTACCTTAAAGAAATCCTGAAACAACCGGCTTTCGTGACCCTCAGAAATCGATGCAAATACATCTATGGTATACACATGTCACAAAACCAAGTGCTGGAGAAGCGAGTTGTTTGTGATAAGGAAGAAAAGGGTGAGAAAGTAGAATGTCATAATTCTGCACAGTAGAAAAATCTATTATTTTTTATCATCTAATATCATTACAATGGAAATTTTTATCTTACTTATCAGAGTGAAATTAAATTAGCCTGGACAGTTGTAGAACCTATCCTTACGACTACTGAAATAAACAAAGGAAAATTGGGGATAAATGGTGATCTCCAAATTCTTTAGCTCCAAGTTCCATCCAATCAATCCAAGTAAAACCCGGACTATTAGGATGTCGGTAGAAAATAGGAGCACCCAAAGTTTAAGGGAAAAACAACTTTGGCTCAGTCATCGGACTTGTGTAAGAAACTTAAATTCTTTATTTGGAAATAAAGGGTACCTATAAGACCACGACGACACATAAACATGGCACATGTTATAATTATATGGTAACCAAATTATTGTACGTCAAAATTATCTAATATTATTTTAAATGACATGTGCGCTAAAACCCATTAAAATAAATTATAGAAATATACAAAATTATTACATTGATTAAATTCTACACCCCTACTCTCATGATCTACAATAAAATACGCAACTCTTAGGGAGAGTGAATTTCCATACAATGGCAAGATAAGGGACGACATTTCATATAGTGCATTTCTAGAGGAATGCACATAGAACTACCCATACTTTCTGGCAATTCTGGCCTCCGCTCCAGGTAGGACTGACCTAGATACACAAACCCAAATGTGGTGCACTATTCCGAATATGAAAACATCTAGGTCATAAACGACGCATTTGGAGGCCCAAGCATACACCACACACTTGACATATAATGAGTAATCTAGAAAGGTGATGGTCATATCCTAATAGGCACGTACCATACAGCCAAATGACGGGCCATGTTTCTATCATTACGAGGTGACTGAGCTAGAGGCTATGATTACCTTTCATCAAACACATTCTTCACTTTTAATGCCACGTTCCCTCACACAATTGATTTCCACTAATGTACGGCCTCTAAGCTCGTACATCTTAGAGAAGGATATATACAGTGCAGTAGAGTTGCTTCCCATACCACCAACCAAATGTATATTTGTGGAGATCAATATTTACATATTTAAATTGCAATGTCAGACATTCTTCCATACAAGTTATCTTGGGTTTGGATAAACCGAAGGAACTTCTCTTCATTAGATCGTGTGATCTAACTCCAGGTAGCCCTTGCATCAAAGATCTGAATGCAAAATCATTTTCTAATTAAAATGTGGGAAAATTCCTTTGATGGTTAGTGAAAATTACCCTACAATCAATCACATCATTATTGCTTCCGAATCGTCGATTAATTTGGAGCGGTTTTCAGATAGGAATCACCCAAATCCAATCTCGGTCACTTCGGATCAATCATTGTAAAAATATTATTTAAGTAGTTTTGAATGTTCTTCATTTCTTAATTCATTACTTCATAAAACATCTTAAGGATGTATATCTTTCAAACACTCTTCGGGCATATTCACAGAATTATTAAACCTCATTCATTAAGTCATTTGGATAGTAAATCTGTCTTAGTTTAATAGATACGAAGAAATCACACTTATTTTACTCGATATCAAATTACGTGTTCCAACCCGACTATCCATTGAACAACAATATTGACACCTTCAAATTCTTATGGATAGTAAAGGTTCCCCTTGCGGAATTTGATACTAAGTACAACAACATCGCCTCTAAGAAATCAGATTCATTTATCTTGAGAAAATTGACTTTTTATACTTAACTCGTTTCACGACATTTCAATCTTATCTATCCCTCGTCTACAGAAGGGTCAGATAAGCTAGGGCACTGATTTCTCTTGAACATCTCCTTATTTAAACACCCACATCTGAATCTGAGAAATAGAAAAATCGGTTTTACTCATTGGCTTATTAGAGCAAGATTAAATCATTTCTTATTTGATTTAATTCAATCATTAAATTATTTTAAACAAGTTATAAAACTTTTCAATCATCTTTAAAACATATTTTTAATCATTTGAAAGCATTCATAAGATAATGGATAAGATTCGTGAAGTTTAAATCCAAGTTTCCTTACTGCTGGGAAAGTGTTGCAAAAAGTGTCATTTAAGCTTTATTCATAAAAACAACTTTTCTATTGTTAGAAAATTCATATGATCAACTTAAATCACTTTTAAAATATTTAAAATTATTTATAAGATTTATTTCATATTTTTAATAGATTAAAAATCTCAATTTTAAATAATTGGATTTGTAGGATTTCGAACTACAAAATCGCGATGTTTTACAAATCTTGTTTTGGTCATATTTCAAAATTTACCTAACGGAATTTTAATTTTATCGATTTTTTGGAAATGTATGGTTATATTGATGCCAAAAAAAATCTTATTTCAAAATGTCTAGATTCATATTTTTCCGTGTACAAAAGATTCACTTTTTAAGGAGTGAAATCACGAATTACCGTTTCGGGACACACTAAAGTTTCTTGAAAATTCATATTCTACTCAAACTTCACTTATACATTTGGAAGTGCTTAATATTCATTTCAAAAACATTTCATATTATTTTGAGAGGCTTAACAATCAATTTTTCACATCTCATTCAATGACATTTGGTCATTGAATGAAGAAGCGTAAGAGCTAGGACTTCCAAGACATTTGGTTCGGAATTGTTAACATATGAGTTAGAACACAAACCTCAAATGCATAAGGAAGCAATGTCATCTAACGAATCTTCATGTTGGAAAGAAGCAATCCAAAGTGAAGTTGATTCAATTCTAAGTAATAAAACTTCAGAAATGGTTGGTCTTCCACCAAGAATAAAACTAATTGGTTGTAAATGGATCTTCAAAAAGAAGATAAAATCAGATGGTTTTATTTACAAATACAAATCGAGATTGGTTGCCAAAGGATATCGTCAAGAAGAAGTGTAGACTTCACTGTTACATATTCGTCGGTAACACAAATAACCTCTATAAGAATGTTAATAGCAATTGCATCCATTTATAATTTAGAAATTCATCAAATGTATGTAAAGACAACAATCTTAAATGGAAATCTTGATAAGGAGATTTACATGGAGCAACCTGGGGGTTTTATTTCCAAACGAAATGAAAACAAAGTATGTAGATTAGTCAATCATTGTACAGGTTAAAACAAGCTCCGAAACAATGGCACTCAAAATTTGAAAGTATCATGATGAAAAATGGTTTTCGTATAAATGAATGTGATAAATGCATTTATTATAAACAATTTGGACAATCATATGTGATGCTTTGTCTATATTTGGATGATATATTAGTTTTTGGTCTGAATACTCGGGTAATAAGACCATAAATAAATTGTTTGTAACAACCCGGGATTTCTGAACCAATTTAATTTTTTTATTTTAGCTATTTTAATAGGTTTTGAATATTTAAAATGATTTATTTTAAATAATAATGACTTAAAAGTTATTTAAATTGAAGTTAGAATAAATAAATTCTAATTATAAATAGAGTTTGAAATGGTGCAGTAGTTTGAAAATTCAATTTTAAATTTTAATTGAATATACAGAAATCAAAATAAATCGGATTTCAGTAAAACTAAAAACATTAGAATCTGTTTAATTATATCTTTCAAATGAATGTAAAAAAATTCAAATTTCATAATATAAATTGAAAGTTATGTCCAGTTTAAAATTTAAAATAGTCGCTATGGATTTTTTTTTAATATAACATATAGCCCTTAAAAATAGCCATTTTGTAAACGACCTCCGTTTTAGACGAAACCACTTTTGTTGGATCTGGAACATCAAATTATTGTTAAGTTTCAGTTTTCATAATTTTTGGATTTAATATGTGAGCGTATTAAATTTAAACGTGTTTTGAATTTCAGTTTAAATTTAATTGACCAGTTAAAAAGGCCATTTTTAAACATTCTTCAAATTTGATGAAATTAGTTTTGTTAGGACCGTATCATCAAAACATAGCTAGATTTATTTTTCTGTAATTTTTGGAGTCAGTATGTGGCCTTGGTAAATTAAAATGTACGTTTAAATTCAATATGTATTGATTTATATTTTAATTTTGGGAAAAACCAGTCAAAATAGTCGAGTTGGCTTACGAAACATATTCCATTGTGTTCGGAATGGGGGTGCTTGGTTAGGGCATTAGTCATTGGGTTTGATTCGGAGTTTGGAGTGTTAAACAAGTTATTAACGAATTAAATATTATTTAAAAATACATACTTACATATATATATATATATATATATATATATAAAGCCCAAATTAGAAAAACCCTAGTCACAATTAAAAACCTGCTGCCACTTCAGATTTAACGGCCAAAAATGCTCCCAAATTTAATCCTAAAGATCTCGAAAACTATCACGATTTAATTGCTGGTTTCAAAATAAAAATCATTGAGGTTTGTATGCTCTTCGATTTGATACCATTTTGATTGTTTCTAGTATCGTACTTGGTGCGAATTTTGTGCTCGAAGTAAGAATGTTTGGCTGCGTTTTCATGGTGGAAGGGGTGATCGAGTTCCCTCTCGATTTTTGTGCAGGTAGAGGGTCCGAAGGTAAGAAGCATGATGGTCGTGGATATGGGTCAGATCATCCTAGGAGGCGACGCGATGGTCCTAGGCTTTACGAGGTTGGGTTTCTGAAAACAAACGATGGCCAGAAAATAAAGAAGAGGAGCGACATCGTTTTTTTAAGTGTAATTAATCAGTTCATTAATTATTTCAATTATATTGGTTAAGTAATTTATGTTTACATGACCATAACTTATTCAGTTGGAATCAAAATTCAACGATTTCGGATCCATTAAAATCATCATGACAGGATCTACGCAATGAAGCAGTTTTGGTCAGATTTGGAGCTAGTAGTGATTTTGACTAAATTAAACGAATAGTTTAATTTAGTGATAACAACAGTTATATAAACGATTTCTAAAACTGATCAATGTGAGAATTCTCTCACTAAAATTTTGTACAGTTATCTAATTTATTTTATAACTGTAAATACATAGAAATTGCAAGTATTGATTTTTATCTGTTGTATGGAGTTCAACACAGAATTCGCACAAATCACATAAATTGGAAGCGATGTATGGGTATTACCGACATTTGGATTTCATATTCCACGAATGACCACTTATGATGTCGTAAATGGCATTGGGTAGTTGAGTATTTATTTATTTGGATGATAGGGTGATTTGTGTACTGTGATGATGATTTTGTGATATTAAACATGTTAGAAATGTTAATATTAAACTGATAGATGAAAATGGACAAAATAATCATTTATATATTGAACAGTGAATATTGGTTAATTAGAAAAATATTCAAACCGAACTAGAATTGGTTAAATTTATTAACCAATGATTTCTTTAAATAGACTGTTGTTGTTTGAAAATCCCACACGGGTATCGGGATGATATTTCACATACACTATTTCCAATATTTAGTTGTATGTCAATCGATGGGTTGACAGGCTATGATGATCATTATTTATTTATTTTAAACGCTTATACAATTGTAAAATTCACTTTGGATGGTTTTTGATTGTTAAATGATTATTTATCATTATTGTGAATACATGCGATGTATGAAATCCATATAACTGAAATTATATTGTAATTGATTGAGTTGCATTCCGATTCAGAAATAACAAATATTTTAAAATAATATTCAGTGAATAATCAAAATATGATTTCGATGTCCGATTTTGGATGGACACAGAAATATATAAAAATATATGAAGTTGGATTAAGTACAGAAACTCCATTTTACCCCGAACGGGTTTATCGATCGATTTTATTAATTTGATATACGAAAAAGAAATGGATTTCCAAATCTGATATTTTAAAAATATTATCATTTTAAAATTATAATGATGTGGAATATTCAATTTGAATTTAAAATTGAAAATGAAGTTGAAATCGTTTTGAAATGAATTTATAAATGGTTTATGAAATACGTTTTGAATAAAAATCGATGATATATGTTATACATACATACATATGTATATATAATTGGCTTGAATAGAACGCGCCGCACAGCGACCATTCGCGTATTTCAACCATTGACTTCAAATTAATGTTACAGGAGATTCGATCGTCGGATTCTCTTAAAACAAGAACCGTTGGGTTCGTATCGAAAATATATTTCCAATGAATATAAGAGATTTCAATTTGAATGGTTGGATTTCAAAATATGTCCAAATCAGTTTTGGAAAAGGTCGTTACGGGTTCAGTTTGGTGGCCGTTATTGGAAACCGACTGAAATGGCGATATTAAAATTATTAAAAGTATGGAAAAATTGTGTAAAATCATAACAAATGATTTGGAAGGATTTTGGATGAAAAATTCCATATTTGAAAGGATAAAGATATTTTTATCTAAATGAACTAGATATTAACTAGAATAATAATCCAATGATTTTTAGAAATAAAAAAATGGATTTGTAAATGGTTTGAAAATAACCAGAATTTTCCAGTGTATGAATTAGAAAAGATTTGAATGGAAATAATTTTTGGAATATTTCGATATTGGATTCCGTGATTATACGGATATTATTGAGGAAACTGGAAGATATAGATATCATTATTCCCAATACGATATTTGTTGGTTTCAGTATTTGAAAATAAATATAAGCCGATATAATTTCTATTCAGAGCTTTGTATTTAATATCAAATTGGACCTTGGGTTTGTTGTGAATGGTATCTTCAATAACACTGTTCTTAAACCCAGTTGAGAAAAGAATAAATCTTTTAATTAAGATTTAGAGAAGTCTACCAATTAATTAATATTTAATTAGAATAGAATTGAAATTGGATTTTTGGGTTTATCGTGAACGATGTTTTAAATAACATTAGTTCTTTAACCCAATTAACAGTGAAGATATGATTTGGAATTTATAATCTTTTTATTAAGATTTAATGGAAATTTTCCAAAATAAAGTTTTCCAATTTAATATATTAAACTAAAATTGAATGGAATTCGATTTGGTAATAATCGAGATGAGCTTCTGTGAAGGAAGATTGTTACTATTTACGGAATTTAAAAGGCTATGCAATCGCATATGGGAATTTATATCGATTATATACTGTTATGATTTCTGTGTAGATTCCATTTTGATGGAAGATGATTTTGGGTATATCGTGAACGATGTTATAAATGACATTCGTTCTTTAACCCAGTTAAAGACATGATTTATTTCCTAAGTTGACTAATCATTAAGTAATGATTTTTGAAGATTAAAACTAAGATGGAGTTTTAATAAAACTTTAATTAGATTGGAATGTTAACGTGGTAATCAAATTTTCCAAATTTGAGAAGTGTGCGAATGGAGTTCCACCAGTTTTACTCCATGCGATAGTTAAATCTTTAATTAGGTTTGAACGTAGAATAGTAATAGAATTTACCAATAACACAGTGTGTGTTAGATATAGAGTACTACCTGTTTTGCTCCATGGGATAAATAGGTTAGGACTGGAAAAATAAAATAAATGACCACTTCGGTAAGGCTCGATAATCCCGAATAGTTTGATAAACCTTAATTGGTTTAAAATTATGAAAAGTCAATACAAAATCTTTTGAAATGGTTTCCAAGTGAAGATTTAAACAAGAAGTTTAAATGAATTAAATCTTTGATAAGATTTATTGGAATAATTCCCAATGTAAAGAATATTTGAATAAAATAATATTCTGGATTGGAATGAGGCGTATGATGTGTTATTATAACACTTGATTTTAAGATACACAAGTTATTCGGAAAGATCGGATTCAACCCATAATGAATAATTGATTCCACGATTAAAAGTCGAAGATATTGAAGACGGTGGTTGATGACCAGCGATCTCCACGTTGAATGGATTACTACTAATGCCCTGCATTGGTTAGCTCCCAGGAAGGGGTTATAGTGGTAGTTGTCCGGATGTACTTGTTTATTGTTCGGATATGCGAGGGCCTCTCTCCTATATTGGACATATGGGATGAGGAACAAGGTGGCTCCGGTTTCGTTCAGACCCAGAACGGACTTGCAAATGGATGGTATGTCTGACGTTGTATTCCTTTATACTGTATTTGTTGATTTCTGCTTAATATATATTTGTTTGGTGATAGAGAATATATTCACTTGCTTAACACCCTTCTCTGAAATGTACGAGCTTAGAAGTTATATATTGGCAGAAATCAATGGTATGTTATGGATTAACAATGTGACATGCTGAGATTCATGGATCAAGGCTTTTGTTGAAAATAAGAGCTTTGTGGATGGTAATCAAAGCATAGCTTTAATTAGCATAGCTTTAATTAGCGTTAATTCGCGAGCCTCACACACTGATATGATGGTGAACTGATGGTTTGATCAGTATGCTTTTGAGAAGAGGATAGACACCTTTAGGGTTGTCATGGATTCGGCCAACTGAGATGAGCTAAGTGTGGTCGCTCCATGCTCAGAGGGATAGGACACACCCCCCGATTCCCATAGGGATAGAATAAGTGGTGTTTTCTCTAGCTGGGACGTAAGTCGTAGTGATACTTGATTTCCTAAAAAGGCGGATGTGCATTACGGTGATTTCTCTAGCTAGGGCATAAGCCGTTGAGAATTGCACTACGCGAAAGATCTTTCAAATCAGCAGCCATCATGATGGATATCCAAACTTCCAATACGACATTTTTCGGTTTTGGTTGTAAACCTATATATGGCGACATAATATATGGTACTTATGCCGCCTATGATTGATACACTTATATTTTAAGTTGATTTCTTCACTTATAGTAATAATAAAAGATAAATTTCGCGTACTAAGCATATTTGGCTATTATAAGGTAAAACTCTGTCCTCCGCCTCGCGTTGCATTGTGTGATGGGACCTGAGTCTTATAATAGCTTCATTTTTCTTTTATTTAGCATGGCGAGTTTTGTTTTACAGTACTCATGGGAGGAAACCCGTTCTGTGTCATATGGCGTGGTCCCTTGATTTACTCAACTTTAAAATAAAGTTAATAACTATTTTAGTTCTCACACCAGTCCCATGACTGACTTGGAGTTTATTGTTTTAACCTAAACTCTAGGTGCCCATATTTTCCACACGGGCAGCTAGTAGTTTTGGTTTTTGCAGATATTTCTTTTCTCAGGATCCTGGATTACAGCTGGAGCTATATTCAGAAAGCTTTGTATATGTGTATTTCTTTCAGTTGTGTTGTTGATGTATTTTCCGCTATACATTTTATTTATACATTTAAAAATTTCCGTTGTTTTATAATTTAAAACTCCGATATTTTCCGCTGTATAATATTTATTCATACTCTGATATATTCTTGTATTCTGATGTAAATTGTTGTAATAGCAATGAAATGTTGTATTGTTTGTGTTCTGATGCGTCGTGTTCTTAAAGCTATCCGCGCTCCTCCGTCTCTTCGGGGATCCGGGAAGTCTGGTCATCTAAGTTTAGTATCAGAGCTTTGGTTTACAAGGCTAGAGAACAAGACACATTAGAACCAAATGAAAGAATTCATTAGAGATAGGATTATTAATATCCTATAAGAAAGACTCGTTAGAGATAGGGCTAGTAATACCTTAGAATGAGTTTAAAGAGTATTATTTATAAAAAAAATGAATTTAATTTTGAAAATTATATCCTACTTTACATATTTGAGCATTTTATTTGATAATTAATTTGGACTGTCGAGAACAAGAAGATTTTGAATATACGCCTTGCAAACGTGTATACAAAGCCTCAAATAAACTGGGTAGATATAGAATCACACTCTAGTCGCCTGAAGATGATTCTAATGATTGAAGCTACATCAACAACATTTATGTTCGAGTTTCGAAAGTGGGATATCTATATATTTCCAATCGACTAGTGTGAGAACCAAAACTTAGATAGGGTTAATGTTTGAGATTTGACACTAAAAATATGATTTTGACAATATATATTAAGGTTATATGTTTGAAAAGCTAATCAACTAATTGATTGATGATTGTATTGTGTGATTATTTGTTCAACTAATTAAAATATTAGAATGATCAAACCAATAAGAAAATGAAAGGTAAATTTAGCCATATCGAATCAAATATTGAATTAAATTAAAAATTGATTGAAATTGCATACATATACATGTATATATATTGAACAGGTCATAGCATGGAAGCTAAGAAGAGGAATAAAATTGTATGCCCGACAAATTGGTACATGATTCCTATATTCATTGGGTTTGATGATTTTATGAGCCGCTTGGCTTTTTTGTTTTCTTTTGGATTGATGAGGGCCCGGTGACGTAAGTGGCGGTTTTACCGATCAGCCCGTACAAAGGAGGTTATGGCTAAATTTTTCGAAAATTTAGGGTGTTAGCCAAATTTTTGAGAAATTAGAGAATTCTTAGAAATTGAAAAGTTGAAGAATGAAAATTGAGTTGGTTAGTTAAACAACCTTTAGCTTCGTTCCTTTTCGAGGACGAAAATAATATGAGTGGGGGAGATTGTAACAACCTGGAATTTCTGAACCAATTTAAAAGTTTTATTTTAGCTATTTTAATGCGTTTTGAATATTTAAAATGATTTATTTTAAATAATAACGACTTAAAAGTTATTTAAATTGAAGTTATAAAAAATAATTGATTCTAATTATAAATAGAGTTTGAAATGGCGCGGTAGTTTGAAAATTTGATTTTAAATTTCAATTGAATGTATAGAATTCAAAATAAATCGGATTTCAGTAAAACCAGAAACATTAGAATCTATTTATTATATCTTTTTAATGAATGTAAAAAAATTTAGATTTCATAATATAAATTGAAAGTTATGTCCAGTTTAAAATTTAAAATAGTCGCTATGGAATTTATATATATTTTAATATAACATATAGCCCTTAAAAACAGCCATTTTCAAATGACCTTCGTTTTCGATGAAACCACTTTTGTAGGATCCAGAATGTCAAATTATTGTTAAGTTTCAATTTTCATAATTTCATGATTTAATATGTGAGCGTAGTTAATTTAAACATGTTTTGAATTTCAGTTTAAATTTAATTGACCAGTTAAAAGGGCTATTTTTCAAACGGTCTCCAAATCGATGAAATTAGTTTTGTTAGGACCGTGTCATCAAAACATAGCAAGATTTATTTTTCTGCAATTTTTGGAGTTAGTATGTGGCCCTGGTAAATTAAAATGTACATTTAAATTCAATATATACTGATTTATATTTTAATTTTAAGAAAAACCAATAGAAATAGTCGAGTTTGCTTACGAAACATATTTCGTTGTATCCAAAATGGGGGTATTTGGTTGGGGGCGTTAGTCATTGGGTTTTATTTGGAGTTTGGAGCGTTAAACAAGTTATTCATGAATTAAATATTATTTAAATATATATATAAAGCCCAAATTGGAAAAACCCTAATCACAATTAAAAACCCGCCGCCACTTCAGATTTAATGGCCCAAAATGCTCCCAAATTTAATCCAAAAGATCTTGAAATCTATCACGATTTAATTACTGATTTCAAAACAAAAATCATTAAGATTTCTTTACTCTTCAATTTGATACCATTTTGATCGTTTCTAATATCGTATTTGGTGTGAATTTTATGCTCGAAGTAAGGATGTTTGGCTGTGTTTTCATGGTGGAAGGGGTGGTTGAGTTCCCCCTCGATTCTTGCACCGGTAGAGGATTTAAAGGCAAGCAGCGTGATGGCCGTGGATCTGGGTCCAATCGTCGTGGGAGGCGACGCGATGATCGTAAGGTTTGTGAGGTTAGGTTTCTGAAAACAAACGATGGCCAGAAAATAAAGAAGAGGAACAACATCGTTTTTCTAAAGAGTAATTAATTAGTTTTTCTAAGTGTAATTAACTAATTCATTAATTATTTTAATTAAGTAATGAATGTTTACGCGACCATAACTTATTCATTTGGAATTAGAGTTCAGCGATTTTGGATCCATTGGAATCGTCATGACAGGGTCTACACAATGAAGCAGTTTTGGTCATATTTGGAGCCAGTGGCGATTTTTGACTAAATTAAACGAACAGTTTAATTTAGTGAAAACAATCGTTATATAAACGATTTCTGAAACCGATCAATGTGAAAATTCTCTCACTAAAATTTTGTATAGTTATTTAATTTATTTTATAAATGTAAATATATAGGAATTTCCAATATTGATTTTTATCTATTGTATGGAGTTCAACACATGAATTCACATAAATCACATAAATTGGAAGCGATGTATGGATATTACCGACACTCGGATTTCATACTCCGCGAATGATCACTTATAGCACCGTAAATGGCATTGGGTAGTTGAGTATTTATTTGGATGATTTTGTGATTTGTGTATTGTAATGATGATTTTGTGATATTGAACATGTTAGAAATGTTAATATTAAACTGATAGATGAAAATGGACAAAATAATCATTTATATATTGAACAGTGAAAATAGGTTAACTAGAAAAATAATTCAAACCGAATTAGAATTGGATAAATTTATTAACCAATGATTTCTTTGAATAAACTGTTGTTGTTTGAAAACCCCACATGGGTATTGGAATGATATTCGACATACACTAATCCAAATATTTAGTTGTATGTCAATCGATGGGTTGACAGGCTGTGATGAGCGTTATTTATTTTAAACGCTTATACAATAGTAAAATGCACTCTGGATGGTGTTTGATTGTAAAACGATTATTTATCATTTTGTGAATACATTCGATGTGCGAAATCCATATAAATGAAATTATATGGTAATTCACTGAGTCGCATTCCGGTTCAGAAATAACGAATATTTTGAAATAATATTTAGTGAATAATCAAAATATGATTTTGATGTCCGATTTTGGATGGACATGGAAATATATGAAAATATGTGAAACCGGGTTAAGTATAGAAATGCCATTTTAACCTGAACGGGTTTATCAATTGATTTTATTCATTTGATAATGAATACGAAAAAGAAATGGATTTCAAAATCTGTTATATTGAAAATATTATCATTTTAAAATTATAATGATATGGGCATATTCAATTTTGATTTGAAATTGAAAATGAAGTTGAAATCATTTTGAAATGAATTTATAAGTGATTTAGAAAATACGTTTTGAATAGAGATCGACGATATATATGTATATATATGGCTTGAATAGAACGCACCGCATAGCGATCGTTCGCGAATTTCAACCATCGACTTCAAATTGATGTTACGGGAGATCCGACTGTCGGATTCTATTAAAACCAGAACCGTTGGGTTCGTATCAAAAAAATCTTTTGAATGAATGTAAGAGATTTAAATTTGAATGGTTGGATTTCAAAATATGTCCAAATCAGTTTTAGAAAAGGTCGCTATAGATGCAATTCGGTGGCTGTTGTTGGAAACCGACTGAAATAGCAATATTAAAATTATTAAAAATATGGAAAAATTGTGTAAAATCATAACAAATGATTTGGAAAGATTTTGGATGAAAAATTCCATATTTGAAAGCATAAAAGATATTTTTATCTAAATGAACTAGTTATTAACTCGAATAATAAACCAATGATTTTTAGAAATAAAAAATAGGATTTGTAAATGGTTTTAAAATAAGTAGAATTTTCCAGTGTATGAATTGGAAAGGATTTAAATGGAAATAATTTTTGGAATATTTCGATATTGGATTCTGTGATTATACGGATATTGTTGAGGAATTTGGAAGAAATAGATATCATTATTCTCAATACGATATTTGTTGGTTTCAGAATTTGATATTGAATATAAGCTGATATAATTTGAATTCAGAGCCTTGTATTTAATGATTTTGGGTTTGTCGTGAATGGTGTCTTCAATAACACTGTTCTTAAACCCAGTTGAGAAAAGAATAAATATTTTAATTACGATTTAGATTAGTCTACCAATTTAGTTAATATTTAATTGGACTTGAATTGAAATTGGATTTTTGGGTTTATCGTGAATGGTTTTTTAAATAACATTAGTTCATTAACCCAATTAACAGTGAATATATGATTTGGAATTTATGATCATTTTATTCATATTTAATGGAAATTTTCCAAAATAAAGTTTTCCAGTTTAATATATTAAATTGGAATAGAATGTAATTCGATTCGGTAATAATCGAGATGAGCTTCTATGAAAGAAGACCATTACTATTTACAGAATTTAAAAGGTTTGGCTGTTATTCTGATTATAGTATTAGTTGGATACGGGAATATATATCGGCTATATACTATTATGATTTCCGCGTAGATTCCATTTTGATGGAAGATGATTTTGGGTTTATCGTGAACGATGTTATAAATGACATTCGTTCTTTAACCCGGTTAAAGACAAGATTTATTTCCCAATTTGAATAATCATTAAATAATGATTTTTGAAGATTAAAACTAAGATGGAGTTTTAATAAATCTTTAATTAGATTGGAATGATAATGTGGTAATCAAATTTGCCAAATTTGAGAAGTGTTCAAAATGGAGTACCTCTAGTTTTACTCCATGTGATAGTTAAATCTTTAACTAGATTTAAACGTAGAATGGTAATTGAATTTACCAATAACACAATGGGTGTTAGATACAGAGTACTACCAGTTTTGCTCCATGGATAAATAGGTTGGGATTGGAAAAATAAAATAAATGACCACTTCGGTAAGGCTCGATAATCCCGACTAGTTTGATAAACTTTTATTTGGTTTAAAATTATGAAAAGACAATAAAAAATCTTTTGAAATGGTTTCCAAGTGAAGATTTAAGCAAGAGGTTTAAATGAATTAAATTTTTGATAAGATTTACGGGAATAATTCCTAATGTAAAGAATGTTTAAATAAAATAATATTCTGTATTGGAATGAGGCGTATGATGTGTTATTATAGCACTTGATTTTAAGATACGCAAGTTATTCGGAAAGATCGGATTTATGCCTGTAATAACCCGGAAAATGCGAGCCAATTTAAAAAATTTAAATTGATTATTTCAAAGGAATTTGAACAATTGAAATAGAATATTTCAATAAAATAGTGAATTAGAAATAGTGAGTCAGTTTGAAAATTTGAATTCAAACTTTGACTGACTATGCAGGGTGGAAAATATAACGGATTTTAGCGAAACCAAAAGTTTTTAAATCTGTTAGTTAATACCTTTCTAACGAATCTGAAAAATCGAAGTTTCATAACGGGAATCAAAAGTTATGGCCGAATGAATTTTCAGAAGAGTCAGTATATATAATATATAGGCCTGGAAAATTGATGTTTTGCATACGACCTCGGAATTCGACGAAACCATTTTTGTTGGGTCCGGGATGTCAAACTATTGCTAGGTTTCAAATTTCATAATTTTTGAAGCTAGTATGTGAGCGTGGCAAAAGAAAATGTGTTTGGTCGATTTCTGTTAAATTGGATCGACCAGAAAATGGCCACTTTTCAAACGACCTCAGAATTCGACGAAACTAGTTTTGTTGGGACCGTAGCGTCAAAACATAGCTAGATTTATTTTTCTGGAATTTTTCGAATCAGTTTGTGGCCCTGGCAAATTGAAATGTGTGTTCAGAGTTAAAAATTAAATGTTTTATACTTTAATTTGAAAAATAACTGACTGTAACAGTCGAATTGGCCTACGAAACATATCCCATTGTGTCCAGAATGGGGGTATTTAGCTAGGGGCAACAGTCGTTGGGTTGAAAAAGGAGTTCGTTTAAGGAAATACTATTTAAAAATTTAATATAGTTCTCGGCCAATCATATTTCTCCATTCATAAAAAAAAAAAAAAAATTCAGAAACCCCCCCCCCCCCGACCCCGACTTCGACGGCGAAAAGCTTTTCCCTCCTTCCCAGGCGATTTCCGATCGCCACGGCCAGAATTAGCTCCTCCCCCAGTTCAACTTTTTGTAGTTCTCCCTCCCCTCTTCAAATCCATATAAGGAGCTCCCCCTATCGTCGTCTCTACGCCGAGATATCCACCTCCAAACTTCCGACCTTCAAACCGCCGCCGCCGCCTTTCTGCGCGACCGAGCTGCACCAAACCACCGCGCACCTGTAGCTCTCTCGAAGCTCTTCCACCTCCAACTTTCTGATCGTCCCCTCGTGTCCCGGTTCTCGCGAAAACCGCAAACCTAGTTTTGAAGCTTTCTGAAAGTGCGTTTTTCTTTGATCTTTACACTTTGAAAAATCATATCTTTTTGGTGTGTTGACGAAATTCGATGAAACAGGAAACATCGAGACCGCAAGGAAGCTCTCTACCCAATAGAAGAAGCTGCGGATTTTTCTGACATCGTATCGATTTTTAGCGCTCAGAAAACCAAGGTGAGAAATCTAAATTAACGTGAAATTGAATGGAAAATGTCGTGTATAATTTATATAAGCGAAATCTAAATTACATACGTGTTGTATACCTCATGTACATGCGTAGTGTAAGCTATATGAGCGAAGTATGAATTTTTACATGCATAGAATAATTGATATATGTGTTGAAATGCAAGTGATATATATTATATTATATTATATATATATATATATATATATATATATACTCCCCTCGTCCACAAACCATGGACGATATTTATTGTGGTGAATTGGTGTGAAATATTGGGTGAAAAATACGAATGGTTGAATAATTGTTTGTGGTTGATATTGTTTGGTTGTGGTTGAAAAATACCCATTGGTGATTGAAATGAATTGAAAATATTTGTGGAAATAAAAAAATAAACATGCCGCCTGCGTGCGAATTAGATGCATGAATCCCCATTGTCAAAAACCGCGAGGTTTTAAGGTAGAGCGAGGAGCCGTACTAGGGACGGTGCCGGTTTTAACTACCCTACCGTTATGCTGCCGAAATTTTGAACAATCTTTGTGTGTTAGAATTATTTTCATATGTTGAAATTATTTTACATGCATTGAAATTAAAGCCATATATTGAAACTAAATCCATGTGTGGAAATTGTTCATGTGTTGAAAAATGTTGTGTGAAAATTAAATTCATTTGTGAATGAATGAAGTGGTTAAACAGTAAAAATCACATTTTTATATATATATGAAGTATGCAAAATATTCGCCTTATATAAATAGTTTCAACAATCAAAATTTCATCTTTCTAATATGAACAACATAAATAAAATGTCCATGTGTGGGAATGCTCATTTGTTGAGAAGTGTGTGTAGTGGAAATATTCATGTGTTGAATAAAAAGATTGAACAATAAAAATTACATTCTTATTGAAACTATGAAGTGTTGAAACATCTATTTGTTGAATAAATATTTTGAACGATAAAAATATCATTTTTATCATATGTGTGATATGCTAAAGATATGCGGACGTTGAAATAAATATTTGTGATAGAAATATTATTTTTAACATGCATAGGAACTAAATGAAATAGTCATGTGTTGAAATCTATTTTAGTTCACCAAAATTATCATCTTTGAAATGTGAAGTGTTGAAAATAGCCACTTGTTCAAATAAACGTGCATGAGTTGAAATATACATTAACTAGCTAATGATATGATTTTAGCCTATGCATGCAATATTGGAATGAATGGTGTTTTTAAACCAAAGCAAATCAAATATGAAATTGAATGGAAAATGATAAGTGATAGGAATTGTATATATGTATATGCATATCTATTGAACAGGTTAAAGCAAAAAGGGGCTAGAGAAGAGAAATAGAATTTTGTGCCCGACAAATAGGTACACATTTACCGCTTTGTTTGTGTGATGATTTTATGAGCCTGTTGGCTAGCCGCTTGGCTTTTTCTTTTTCTTTTTGATATGAGACGCCCGTGTGGCTATTTGGGAATTTTCCCAGACCCTCCCGTACAAAGGAGGTTATGGCGAAATTTTCCAAAATTTAAAGGCGTTAGTGAAATAATTGAAGTGAAAACGATATAGAAATTTTTGAATGAACTATATTTATATAAATATATAAATATAAATGGAATTAAAATGAAACGTGGTCGTGCAGTTCGTGTTTTGAAACCGTGATTTCAAACGACTAGTGCGGAAGATCCAACCATTGGATTTTCCCGAAACCTCAACCGTTGGGTTCGCCTTGGAAATATCTTTCCAACGGCACCAACTTTGTGAAGATCCGATGGTTGGATTGTCTGGAATGTTTAATTCAAAACTGAAGAAAAACAGCGCCAGAAACGATTATATTTATATATATATATATATAAATATAATTAAATTAAATCGAATAACGACGCTGCAGTTCGCAAATTGAAATCGTAACTTCAAATGGTTAGTGTGGAAGATCCGACCGTCGGATTTTCCCGAAACTGAACCCATTGGATTCGTTTTGAAAAGACCTTCCTAATGATGTAAAATTTGTGAAGATCCAACGGTTAGATTTTCCTATATGTGTAAAACAAAATTAGTGGAAAGCAGCGCCAGTGCATCGACACGACCTGAAACGTCGTTTAATTAAATATGGCCGTTTTAATTAAATAAAAATGGCGATATATCGTTATAAAATACTATTGACGATATAGAGTGGAAATAAACCAATTTTGTTGGGTTTGCTTGATATGTGATGGTTGAATGTATTTGACATGAAAATTATAACTAAATAACTGAAATGTGAATGTTAAATAGTCCAACCATGTGAATAATTGATTTGAAAATCTAAATATACGTGGGTTATTTGAAAAGGCCGAGTTTATCTCATTTCAAATAATCGATCGACGTTGAGAAGTCGAAGAGTCGAAGACGACTGAAGACCGACGATCTCCACATTGGATGGATGGGCGCTACTGATGCTCGTGATTGGAGTAGCTACCATGAAGGAATTGAAGTAGTAGCCGTCCAAACATATTGTTGATTGTACGGATATGCGAGGAATTGGTGCCTCCGGTTTCGTTCAGACCCAGAACGGACTTGTAAATGGACTGTGTGTCTGACATTGGATTTTGTTCTGTGTTGATTGATCTCTGTTAAATATATATTTGTTTGGCGGCGGAGAATTTATTCTCTTGCTTAACGCCCTTCTCTGAGACGTACGAGCTCAGAGGTTATGTATTGACAGAAATCAGTCGCATGGAGTGGATTGCCTGTGTGGCACGCCTAAGTGGCATGTGATCAAGGCTTCTGTTGCAAAGCAAAGTCTTGTGGTTGATGATCAAAGCATGGTCTGTGTGACGTAGCTTTGTGTATAACGTGAATTCGTGAGCCTCACACCTCGGTATGAGTCAAAAACGGGAGAGTGACTGCAGGGAGAGCACGACGTTTCTTTCTAGCTAGGGTGGTGTCAGTGACCTACCAGCCCTGACATTATATATACTTTTCACCTGTGTGGTTGTTGGAATGCGAGGCGCCTCGATATAGGTCTGCAAGGACCGGGAAACGTGTGTTCAGGAATAACTAATCCTCAAAAGTAAGAGAGGACCAGCCCTGAAGATCCAAGGATCATAGTGGGGTCCTGGGACATTTGCTAGAGTGTCTCGAATAGGAGAGGAGCTTGCCCCTTGCCTCGACTCATGAAGGAATCCAATTTCCAATACTAAATATGCGGACATGATTGTATTACTAGTATGGCGACATGATATATGGTACCCATGCCGTCTAGGATTGATATTTATGATTGAATTTGCTTTTGAAACATATATGCACTAGTAATAATATCAAACACTTTTGTTTTATACGTATGAAACATTTTTGGCCATTATAAGGGAAAACTCTATCCTCCGGCTTGCGTTGCATTGTGTGATGGGACCTGAGTCTTATAATGGCTTCATTTTATAAAAAGCGTTGCGTTGATTTAATCATTTACTTTATTTCATGCACTAGCACTCATTGGAGTAAACCCGTTCCGCGAAAGTGGCGTGGTCCTTTGATTTGCCTTATTATTGTTGTTAATAAATTGAGTAGATTTCTCATACCAGTCCCATGACTGACTCGTAGTTTCTTTCACCTTGCAAACTCGGGTGCCCTCATTTTCACACGGGCAGCCTAGTTACAGGTTTCTGACGCACCTTTTGGCTCATGGCGAGGCTTGACTACACCGTGCTGACTTGGATTTTCTCCGCCATTATTGTATCTATATTATGATTCCGCCACTGGCGATGTAGACTGATATTCCTTTTGTGTACTCTTTATGTATGATTCCGCCTCAGGCGATGGTGACTGATTATGTATCATTATACACTAAGTTGTATCCTGTACTGTGCTTCTCTGATGTGATGATATCTATATGATTCCGCTGTCATATGTGTGTAAATTATTCTATTTTCTGTTTATGCTATTATCTGTGATCTGCTAATGATGATTAATGTGTTATATTCCAATGATTATCCTTAACGCCGTGTCACGGGGTTATGGGATCGCCACAATGCCATTCTGAATAATTGATTCCATGATTAAAAATCGAAGATATTGAAGGCATTGGTGGAAGACCGGCGATCTTCACATCAAATGGATTACTACTAATGTCCTGGATTGGTTAGCTCCCGGGAAGGGTTTATAGTGGTAGTTGTACGGACGTGCTTGTTGATTGTTCGGATATGCGAGGGCTCTCTCCTGTATTGGATATATGGGATGAGGAATAAGGTGCCTCCGGTTTCGTTCAGACGCAGAACGAACTTACAAATGGATGTTATGTCTGACGTTGTATTCATTTATACTATATTCGTTGATCTCTGCTAAATATATATCTGTTTGGTGGTGGAGAATTTATTCTCTTGCTTAACACCCTTCTCTGAGACGTACGGGCTTAGAGGTTCTATATTTGCAGAAATCAATGGTATGGTATGGATTGACAATGTGACATGCTAAGATGCATGGATACAGGCTTTTTTTGAAAAGCAGAGCTTTGTGGATGATGATCAAAGCATAGCTTTGATTAGAATAGCTTTGGGTAGCATTAATTCGCGAGCCTCACACACCGTTATGATGGTGAAGTGATGGTTTGATCAGTATGCTTTTGAGATGAGGATAGACACCTTTAGGGTTGTCACGCATTCGGTCGACCGAGATGAGCTGAGTGTGGTCGTTCCACTCTCAAAGGGATAGGGCACACCCCCCTGATTCCCATAGGGATAGAGTAAGCGGTGTTTTCTCTAGCTGGGACGTAAGCCGCAGTGATACTTGATTCCCCAAAAAGGCAGATGTGCATTGTAACAACCCGTATTTTCAATAACCTGTTATAACATAAATCGAGGCAGAATTTAATTTATAAATCTGAATCAAGGGAAACAGGTTATGCCATTGCGTTCGTCTCGGAAAAATACGCGAAATAGAGTCCGAGTTTTCGAAAATCGGAGTCCGTATGACCCGATTAAGGCCCAATGAAGTTTTCAGAAAATTTCAAGTTCAAAACAGATTTGAATTTCATGTTCAAAATTCAAATTTCGGGCCTGGAAGGCTAGGCGGGAAATTTCCTGCCAAGCCAACCAAGTCGACAGGCCTGCCGACTTGGCAGTCGACTTGGTTGGACCCAAGTCGACAGCCCTGTCGACTTGGGTGTCGACTTGGTTCAGCCGGGCAGTTTTGCCTGATGCACCATTTTGGGGTTTTGGTTAGGTTTTGGGGCCAGATTCGGTTTTAAGGGATGAGATTGGAATTAGGGTTTAATCCTAAGGTTGAAACTAATCCTAATCTCTATAAATAAGACCCTAACCTAACCCTAAATCATCCTTATTCATTCATACAACTAAACTATGGCAAAATCATTCCTCTCATGGCCTCCACTCTCTTCATAAAATTCCTAAATAAATTTCTATGAGAGATTTTCCATGCATACAAGTGTTTTCAAGCTTGTATGAGTGTCATTAGCTTGCATTCAAGTCAAGTTTCCATATTTACATCATAAAGCAAGGGTTTTGATCATTTTGGCTCAAGGATTTTTCTATTGGAGCTTGCATTTTGGGTTTATTTGATTGCATAAGGGCTTTATCTCAATCTATATATATATATTTGTGTCTTCATAAGCATTGTAAGCCCTTTTCTACTTTCATATTTAAACTCTAAAGTTAAATGAATGATGCAAGTTTGGTTGATCATTATGATATGCAAGTTTGCCATGATATGCAAGTTCACCATGTCATGTTATGCAAGTTTGATATGTTATGATATGCAAGTTTATCATGTTATGTTATGCAAGTATGCCATGTTATGATATGCAAGTTTACCATGTTATGCTATGCAAGTTTGCCATGTTATGATATGCAAGTTTATCATGTTATGTTATGCAAGTTTGCCATGTTATGATATGCAAGTTTATCATGTTATGTTATGCAAGTTTGCTATGTTATGATATGCAAGTTTGCCATATGATATGCAAGTTTGGGTTGATCATTTTGCTCATGTTATCATGTTATGCAAGCTTATCTTGGGTTTATGAGCTTAAAGCTTCAAGCTTTATGCTAAAGGTTGCATTTTGGCAACATATAAGTTATCATATCCCTTATGATAACTTGCATGTGAGGCTAAATGCGAACTTATGGCAACTTCTACATGTCATTTATCACCATGTATCACTTATATGCAAAGTTTGGTTTTATGCATACTTTTGAGGCCTAATGATGCAATATGCAAGTATATGAACATATGTACATTTCATATGCCACCATGTTAAACTTGTGGCTTCAACACCATTTGTCATCTTTATGCCAAGTTCCCTCTTTCTATCCTTTATGCGCTATTGCGATTATGTAAGCGATGGGATTGCGTTTGGGGTTGGGTAAACTTAAAAGACATGAAAACATAAGATTGGGAATTTACCTATTAAGTTAGGTCTACCCATTGGGAATTTACCTATTAAGTTAGGTCTACCCAAATGCTTGAAAACGTAATATGTTTTGGAAACATGATGGACATGACACTTAGAAATAATAAGTGTGACCAACTCGAGGTTGGGTTGAGTTTGTAGCATAAAACTACCCGGAACCGACCGGCTTAACTAGTTGCTACAAACAATAGGACCCAATGTGAGAAGTTGGTCATGTTGTACCTTGAACCCGAGGTTAGACCAAGTTGTGGTGTAAAGCTACCCGGACCCGCCCGGCTTAACTAGTAACCGCAACAAAGTCTAATGTGAAAGGTTAAGGCACATTAATTAATTAATGCCTCATGATTAGGGTTAAGTCATGGTCCACTTAATACTTAACCAATTTGGGCTTGGTAGATTAATCAGGGTTAAGTCGTGAACTCATCGTTACACTTAACCAAGTTAATCCATGATTAGCAAGAGGGTTAAACCGTACTTAACCCACTAGAAAATCCTAGCAATGGGGGTCCACTCCAGCAGTAATCCCAAGTTTGTATCATTAAGACCCTAGGACTAGGCTAGGGTGGGGGGCATGATTACTGGACTTGAGGTAAGTGACCAAAAACGACGGCAGAGTGGTACGCCGATGTAGTTCCGGACGGACTATGATCGTGCACGTAGTCCGTATTTGGAGAAGTCAAGCATGGGTACCAGTAGATCTAGACTGTGCACTTACGTTTATGGTGTCCAGGGGTTGACACCCTAGGGCTTGATACACCCGACGGGAGACCCGGCACAGTCTGACTACAATTATGTTTGGGCCGTATTGACACCAACACGTGACGAGTTAGGCTTATAGGGAGCCGATCGACTAGACCGTTTGGTTGTACCTCGTATTAGGGTCACCTCATGTTACTGGACCTCATATTAGGGTCATTTCATGTTATTGGGTCAAAGCTTGGGCCAAGGGATCAATACGTGTTTATTCAAGTCATGTTAGTTTGCTAGTACACCTGTGGTGCAAGACCTAAAACCTGATTATGCGATGACACCTTTATCTATCATGCCAGTATGTAGTTATCCTTATGTTCATCCCTGCTTCTCATGCCAGTTAACTTTATCAGTTTACATTGATTGTAGTAGGGCTTACTCAGTCTTTTTGACTGACCTGTTTTTCTTTCGCCTCATTTCTTCCGTTTCCCCCCCCCCCCCTCCCCCCAAGGTTCTCAGGGTGGGAATATTGGAGCTTAGCTTGGATTTCTGATCGCTTGCTTGTGGGATTTTAGCTCATGTATGGTCTTGACATGAAGCTAGCTATGGTTATCACTTATTTTGGGGATAGTACTTATGTATTTCAGTTTTTCAGTGATGTTGTTTTCATCTAGACTTGTGTATTTGGAAAGTTGACATTATGTTGTACCAGACTTGTTTTGAAATAGTTTGAAATCTTCCGCTGTTTTACTTATCTTATTTACTCTGTTTACATATATACATATGTTCTTGTTCTGCCTTGATATATCATTATGCATGTTTACCCGGTACAAACGCCCCTCCAAAGTCAGAGTGCTTGCAAGAGCCACCCTGGCGGAGGTGGGGTGTTACATTTGGTATCAGAGCGTATGGTTTACGAGAAGGAACAAAAAGGTTTTTAAAACTTTTGGAAAACTATTTTCAAAACTAAGTATAAATTATTTTCCAAAGAAAAGTCTAGTTTATTTTAAAGGCTATTCCCCAAAAAGCCATTAGCAAAATTCCTTCGTTTTTCTCCATTCTGAATCTGTCTTTTTCTTCGTTTTCAGTATGGCCGATAACTTTACTATTCCGGAGGGAGTGCACGTACCTGTTTGGTATAGGAGACTTTTGGAGGCTAGGGCAACCGAAGCCGGCCCCGCAGATGTTCCTCCTCCTCCTCCGGTAGTTAATGTTCCTCCTCCTCCTGTCGCTGAGGTTCCTCTTCCTCCTCCCCCTCAGCATCCTCAAGCTGACTTCGCAAAGATTTGCAAAGACTTTAAGGCGATGGGTTGCAAGAATTTCATTGGAACCGAGACTTATGTAGAGGCAAGGAATTGGTTGAAAGAAACCAAAGATCTTTTTGCCTTCTTTGATATAGATGACCGTAGGAAGGTTTTATTGGCAGTATGGTTGCTAAAGGAAGAAGCTGCACGTTGGTGGGTGGTCACCACCGCTACTAGGCCAATTGAGACTTGGGATGACTTTCGGGGAAAGTTTGGACTAAGGTTCCTATCACTGAAGCAAGGGGACATGACTATTAGGGAATACATAGATAAGTTTAATCAACTGGCTCGGGTCGGTGTAGACTTGGTTAACACAGCTCAGAAGAAGGCCATATACTTTGCTCTAGGACTAAACGAGCCATTACGCGGTTTGGCCATATCTCATATACCCATCGGAGCAACCTTCGAGAGTTTGGTAAATATGGCCCTGCTTTAAGAGGAAGATAAGAAAAGGTGCTTTACTTGTGGAAGCTCGACTCATCTAAACAAGGATTGCAGAAAAAGGAAGGGCACTTGCTTTAACTGTGGAGAAATGGGACAATTCACTAGGGATTGCCCGAAGAAGCAAGGGAAAGGCCAGGGTCAGACTCAGCGTGCTGGACCTTCAGGAAGGCAAGTTCATGCTCTTAATGCCGCTCCAGTTCCCGATCGAGGTAGTATTTCTGTTGAAAGTCTTGTTTACATTTCTGATTTTCCTGTTCGTACTTTGTTTGATTCTGGCGCATCGCATAGTTTATTTCATCTGATCTAGTTGAAAGTTTGCACCTAAGTACTAGTCTAGTTAATGATCCCGTGTATGTTTCAAATCCAATTAGGGGTTCCGCCCATTTGTCTATGATCTGCGTGGATTTGAAAATTTCTATCTTGAGTGTAGAATTCTCGTGTGATGCTTATATTCTCGGTTTCATGGGGTATGGGTTGATTTTTGGGCATGGATGGGTTGTCCAGTTTTGGAGCCATCCTTGATTTTTGAGCATAGGGTTGTGAGGCTCATGACTCGCCTCGGTAATACCCTAAAAATTTCTTGTAACCCTATGGGTCCCGTCATGTTGTGTTATCTTGAATCCCTCAACTCGTCTATCGATAGTTTGCAATTGGTGAGGGTGGTCCGAGAATATCCTGATATCTTGGGTGAAGTGAATGGGGATTACCCCTAAGCGAGAGATTGATTTCCGCATTTATCTAGTTGATAATGCCAAGCCAGTTACGTGGCCGGTTAGGCACATGGCCCCGCAAGATGAGAGTTAAGAAAGCATGTAGTAACCCGGATTTTCGGCGGCTTTGGTTATCGACGTAAGCACGACGTCGATAACCAAAACATCGAAAAATCCCGGTAATTAATGAAAGAAATTAGAAGGTGTGAATAGATAAGATAGAACTTATAGAATAGAAGAAGAAGAAGAAGAAGAACATCATCATCAGAGTAAACACGAATCTCACAGCGGAACGAATAAAATATAACATAACATATCTTTGAAATAACATCAGTATATGTATACAATAACAATTATCAGAGTACAACACTTACAACAACAGCGGAAATAATAATAGCTATAGAATCCTGAAGCCTCCTGCTCCAAGCTCTCCAAGTGTATCTGTAAAATCCCGACTACTTGACTGCCCGTACAAATTTAGGCACCCAAGAGTTTAGGGAAAACAACAAAATAAACTCCGGGTCAGTCATGGGACTGGTGTGAATAAACTCAAATCATTTAAACAGGTACATGATATCTCATAAGACCGCGCCGTGAATACAGAACGGGTTTTTCCCTTATGAGAATCCAAATAACTTTTCAAAGCAATATCATTCTGATATTATAATAATGTCTAAGTACAAATAAATATCAATCTAGCAGAAACGCTTGCATCTCACGTTACTACATATATAGTATACAATCAAAATCGCAAGCACGTATTGGATGATTGGATTTCCAACTATGACAAGGTATGGAACCACCTTCCGATCAGTGTACTCTAGGAACGATACACTGGAGTTCAACAAGAACATCTTGCAACTCGGCCACACATGACCGACCACTCATTTGCTTGAGTGTATCGAATGTACATCACCAACGGTTGGGATCAGCAACCGTTCCCGTATAAATATGGGACAGCATTAATAGATTTTAGAAACAAATGAATATTCTCTAGATAGGTGATTATACACCCTACTTCGGTGCGACCGACTTAGCCATGCTACCTGCCCGATTTCTGTTATTTACCGGTTGATGAGGCTAGAAGCTATGCTTTATCATCACATCAGATTCACTTTGAATGCTACATTGTCAAATCCATCGAAATCACTAATTGACGTCTACAACAGTACATTACGTGTTAGCTAAAGAAGTTTCCTTCTCCGCTTCCACTCTTGGTACGGTTGAAGAAATCAAGGTACGTAATTGTCTGGAAATACTCTGTCAGACATCCATCTTCATTCACTTAGAATGTCACATCGTCATACCCGCCAAATCACAAATTGACTTATCCAAAAATAACACGGGTATACAGCTAAGAGAAACGAATTCCTCCGCCACCAAACGTGAATACGTTTGAACAGATCAACTTACGCGATCCATTGGATATACTCTGTCAGGCCTTCGTCCATACAAGTTGTCCTGGGACTGGACAAACCGAAGCACTATTCTGTAAACAGGATAGCCCTTGCATTTTACTCCGTCTTCAATTTTCTTTGGCATATATGATTCGCGACGCTTATGCCAATACAGAGTGGTTCTTTGGATAAAAATCCAACCGGTCTCTCCATATTAACAACGTTAAAATGGTCAAAACTTCGATAGTCTGTGATTTAACCATCAAAGAAAAACAAGTGTGCAAACAACGATATTATTTCCAAATGGAAATTATATCGAACAGACATCATTTAACATAAATCTCTTTAGTTCATTTATTTACTTATCTCCTGTTTCCCTATATTCTAAATTCTTATTTTCTTTTATCAGAAAACATTTCTGGTTCTCGTTTGGAAAACATTTCCAAAACTCCTTTACGATCAAACCTTACCATTTCTTAGTTAAGAAGAAAGTCACTCAAGTTGGGGTATAATTACCTCTCAGACCTTAACTGAACAACGTTATAACTTCGAAATGGTCAAAGTTTATCTTTTAATCTTTAACAACTTATTTATGCCTTTCTCGGATCCAATTTTACTAATCCACTTCTATATTTAAAACATTGGTTATAACGATAACGTTATAATCCCTACTTTCGAATTATCTAACTTTAATTATAACTTCTATTCTTATTAGTGAATAATTAACCTAACACTTATTTATTTATAAATAAATAAATCTCTATTTAAACACTGGAAAGTATAAGTACTCTCCCGAATTCGATATAATCGAATTTGCCGATTAACTCTCTTCGAGAAATCTCTATTTGATTAACTCTTCTTCGAATAACCTATATTTGATTAACTCCTTCTCGAATAAACGATATTCGATAATCTCTCTTCGAATAACTAATATTCGATAACCCTTCCTTTTCAAATATCTCATATTTGAAAATCTCACTTTGATTAAACTATAATCGATAACTCCTTTCGATGAAACTAATATCGATAACTCCTTTCGATGAAACTAACATCGATAACTCCTTTCGATGAAACTAATATCGATAACTCCTTTCGATGAAACTAACATCGATAACTCCTTTCGATGAAACTAAAATCGATAACTCCTTTCGATGAAACTAACATCGATAACTCCTTTCGATGAAACTAACATCGATAACTCCTTTCGATGAAACTAACATCGATAACTCCTTTCGATGAAACTAATATCGATTTATTTAACTCGACGAACTTAACTCGACTAACTTAACTTGACTCGACTAACTCGACTTACTTGGTTCGACCAATTCGATTCGATTAACTAGGCCCGACTAACTTAACTCGACTTACTTGGTTCGACCGACCAATTCGATTCGATTAACTAGGCTCGACTAACTTGACTAACTTAACTCGACTTACTTGGTTCGACCAATTCGATTCGATTAACTAGGCTCGACTAACTTGACTAACTTAACTCGACTTACTTGGTTCGACCAATTGGTTTGACCATTTGGTTCGAATACCATATTCGACTAACTCCTCTCGATTCATTAAAACCGATTAACTCATCTCGATTGACTAAATCAATTAACTCCTATCGATTAACTAAATCGATAAACTCCTTTCGATTAACTAAGTTTGATTTACTCGACTCGACTGACCTGGTTCGACTAACTTGACGAGCTTGGTTGTACTGACTAGGTTCGACTAACTTGACCAGCTTGACTCGATTGGTTCGACTCGCCCATCTCGACTCGGTTGGTTTGACTCGACCATCTTGACTCGATTGGTTCGACTCTACCATTTGGCTCGATTGGTTCGACTCGACCATTTCGACTCGGTTGGGTTCGACTGCTTGACTAGTTTGGTTCGACTAGCTTGGTTTGACCACTTAACTAACTTGATTCGAATATTTACATCCGACTAACTAACTTTTCTTTTATTTCTATTTATTTTAACTTCTATTTATTTCCTAAATAGATTTCCTTTTATATAATCTATTTATTTTCCTAAATAGATTTTTCCTTTATAACTCTAATTATTTAATCCCTAATTAAATATCCTTTATTCTATTTATTTAATCTAAATAAATATTCCTTTATTTTATTTATTTATTTCTAAATAAATATCCTTTTATAAAATCCTTCGATTTTATAAATAGATTCATTTTCAATATAAATATTGAAAATCCCCTTTTTCTACATTTTCAGTGTTTTCTATTGTTTTAAACAACTAACTGTCAATGATCAATATCATCCAAACATATACAGTCAACAACAGGTTATAATTCACATCATATATCAAAATATATGAAAAACAATAAAATAACTGTTGAGGAATCCAGTCGGATTCCTCCAACCTGTTTCCCTGCATCCACCGATGTTAAACAACGTATATAACATCACTTGCATTTCTAATGAAATACACTGATAACAAAATCACCGTTTAATAACGATATATATATATGTAGATATATATATATATATATATCCATACTGTTTTCAATCAATTATTTAACAGTCCAATCTACAGTCCAATTTAACAATACAACTTAACAGTCCAAATTAACAGTACATAACTAGCAGTCAAATACAGAAATAAAATACAATTTATATAAAAATATAAATTGAGGAGAGTTAGTGAGTTTTTACTCACATTTGCGCGTTAGCCGTTAAATAACGGTTTGCGTTCGTTGATTTGAGTCGGACAATTTATTTCGCCATAAATTGTAACGAGCTCTTATGGACTTCCAATCAGCTTCATTGAGAAGCTCTCGTCCATACTGTCCCAACGCAACTTATGGTTCGTCAATCTGATTTTGTATGACCGAGATATTTGATTTACAAGTTAGTATACTATTTTGAATTAAATTAACTTGGATTTAAATAAAAATAGATGGGCTTTACCCAACACTCTTTGGCCCATTTCCCTTCTACTTGAACCCGGCCCATTCTGTACTCCTTCTCCCTCAAACAAACGGCCGTGACCTGTTGAGAACCTCCCACTCCATTTCCAACTTTCCCTCTCCCCTTTCTCCTTCTAGATACCACCGAATCCCACAAAATCTCCACCGCCGGCCTCCTCTTCCCGAAGGCTATCTCCCCATACCATTTTCAACCCACTCGAGCTCGTCCCCTGATTTCCGTCGTTCTCAGTTTTCCACCGAGACCAGTAAATCGCGCAACACAAATGTAGTCAAAAATCCACAAATGAATTTTCGCAAGTGCTAGACCTCATCATAAACCCAAAAATGAACTCGAATTCAAGGATCGAAACCTAAATCCCGAGATTACCTTAACCCTAGTACACGCGACATTATTTCAGCGCTGCTAAAATGAGTTCGAGCCCAGTAAATCACATATCAAAATGAAGAGTAGATCACCAGCTACTCAAATATATTTATTTTGGGGTTTACAAGAATTGATTTGGATTTTACAGAATTTTTCTGAAGATCGAATTGATTACAGGAAGAAATATTGGAGGCGCGACTTTTATTTGACTGGAGAATGAGATTAGGTCTTAAGGAATTGTAAAGTGGGTATATATAGGGAATTTAGATATTTTATTTTTATTAATTTATATTGGTTTTAGCACTCTAAAAATCTCTACGAACACACACGATACCTAAAAATCACGAAACTGGACATGCAGCTAGAGTTCGACATTACGGTCCCAACGAAACTGGTTTCGTCGAATTCCGACTCCGTATGCTCACACAGCGTATTTTTAACCGTCGAAATACTGACTGTTTTCCACTCTAAAAATCCGTACGGCCACACGGTGACTCTAAAAATCACGAAATTGGAAATCTAACAACTATTTGACATTGTGGATCCAACAAAACTAGTTTCGTCGAAAACGGAGGTCGTATGGAAAACTGGCTATTTTTCAAGCGCTGAACTGACCTTTTAAATATATAAATATATTTAAATATAATTAATTAAACATTAATAAATTAATATTATCGTATATATCCACATATGATATCGTACAGCTCCAGAATATCATATCAGAATTTACAGTTTGATATTTCAGATTTTAGATTTATCGATATTCAGTTTATATCGAAAAATCCTTTTATAACGTAAATAAAGCGTCGCAAATTATAAAGGAATTATACAGCGACTTTTCTGAAATTTGATTTGGACGTAAATCAAAATCTACACGACGAAATCCAGATTTTTCTCTTCCATTAGAAAAATATACTCCACCAGCTCCACACGTTTCTTGTTTCATAGAAATCCGACTTAAAACGAATCCTCTACATTCAGTTGAAGTTCGAATTGCCAATTAGCAAACTGCCGCGTCGTTTCAAGCTCTATTTTAATTATAATATAATTATACGTTCAAACTGTCGTCGATTGAATATATTGGTCCATATAATTCAACTAAGCTGAATTACATCTTAGGGATAGCCCCGTTCACAGAATATTGTGATGTCCAATATTTTTGATTATTTCGACATTATAATATTTTTTTATTATATTATAATTATTAATTAAATATTCAATATTATTTAATTCACGTTTCGATATCGATAAATCGATATTTAATAATTTAATAAATAAATTGTTCAACAGCTAAAATGCGGGTTACTACAATCTTTCCCCCTTAATAAAATTTCGTCCTCGAAATTGCTAAGCTAGGGGACGACCCTATCTACTGGGTAAAAATTTATCTGTTTACCTCTTATCTCCGGTTTCAACTGAACCAATTAATATTGACAAAAATATTAATTTATTCTAACTAACTAAATTTTCAAAAATTTTGAAAATTTTCTAACGCCTTAACTTTTCAAAAATTTTGCCAGCACCTCCTTTGTACTGGTCAATATCTCAAACTCCAACTCGCCTCTCTGGGCCTTCTTTAACCCAAAAGAAAATCAAACAGCCAAGCGGCTTGCCAATTCGGCTTATAAATCTCATATCCATATATAATATAAACTGGTACCTTTTTGTCGGGAATATCAACTCTATCACTTCCATATGCTATCAACTCAGCATATACCAGTGTTATTTCCATCAAATTCCAATCAGTTCATATCCTCAAAACCAAATCGAATTTCATTCGAACCCAAGTATCAAATTTCAAATTCTTAACTCATCAACCCAATTCCATAACAGATTATTCTCTAATCCAATTCAATTCTATTTAACTCAGTTCAAGTTAATAATTCAATTTATTTCTACTATCTTATTCTATTTAACTTCATAAATTAAAATTAAATTCCGAAACTTAATTTCCTGGGTCTATTTCAAATCAATTTGAAATTACAATGCCAATTCAAAACCTTTGAATTTCTAAACAACTTGTTTTCTCAAAACAATTCAAAAACAAAACTTTTGGTAGTAGTCCGTCACTTAGAACTCAAAAATGAACACTGATGATGTCGCGATTCATCATCAGAATCTATTTTCCAGCTATCGAAGTGAGTTCAATACTATATCACCTTCAGTTTGAAAAACGTTTTCAAAATCTTCCAGGAACTTAAAATTTCCTTATTTTAATTCAGATTTTTCTTCATTTTATTTCATATAGTTTACTTATATGAATTCTGATTAGTCATTTATAATCATTTCACTTTATAATCTCATTCGATTATAACTACAACCAATATATCTAATATATGATAATATATCACATATCCATACTGTGTCGGTCCATCGTATTCAAGTGTTTATTTACTCCTACCGATATAGTGGATCAAACTGATCGACCAGAACTCATAAACAACTCAGCCAATGAATCTCCACAATATAAAAGCATTTTTATATCAAATACAAATACGCACTCGTATATATACACTCAAACTCAGTCTAGGATATTACTAATCCCATCTCTACTGAATCACGCCACAGAGCCAAGGTAATAACTAAACCAATGCTCTGATACCAACTGTAGTAACCCGGATTTTCGGCGGCTTTGGTTATCGACGTAAGCACGACGTCAATAACCAAAACATCGAAAAATCCCGGTAATTAATGAAAGAAATTAGAAGGTGAGAATAGATAAGATAGAACCTATAGAATAGAAGAAGAAGAAGAAGAACATCATCATCAGAGTAAACACGAATCTCACAGCGGAACGAATAAAATATAACATAACATATCTTTGAAATAACATCAGTATATGTATACAATAACAATTATCAGAGTACAACACTTACAACAACAGCGGAAATAATAATAGCTATAGAATCCTGAAGCCTCCTGCTCCAAGCTCTCCAAGTGTATCTGTAAAATCCCGACTACTTGACTGCCCGTACAAATTTAGGCACCCAAGAGTTTAGGGAAAACAACAAAATAAACTCCGGGTCAGTCATGGGACTGGTGTGAATAAACTCAAATCATTTAAACAGGTATATGATATCTCATAAGACCACGCCGTGAATACAGAACGGGTTTTTCCCTTATGAGAATCCAAATAACTTTTCAAAGCAATATCATTCTGATATTATAATAATGTCTAAGTACAAATAAATATCAATCTAGCAGAAACGCTTGCATCTCACGTTACTACATATATAGTATACAATCAAAATCGCAAGCACGTATTGGATGATTGGATTTCCAACTATGACAAGGTATGGAACCACCTTCCGATCAGTGTACTCTAGGAACGATACACTGGAGTTCAACAAGAACATCTTGCAACTCAGCCACACATGACCGACCACTCATTTGCTTGCGTGTATCGAATGTACATCACCAACGGTTGGGATCAGCAACCGTTCCCGTATATATATGGGACAGCATTGATAGATTTTAGAAACAAATGAATATTCTCTAGATAGGTGATTATACACCCTACTTCGGTGCGACCGACTTAGCCATGCTACCTGCCCGATTTCTGTCATTTACCGGTTGATGAGGCTAGAAGCTACGCTTTATCATCACATCAGATTCACTTCGAATGCTACATTGTCAAATCCATCGAAATCACTAATTGACGTCTACAACAGTACATTACGTGTTAGCTAAAGAAGTTTCCTTCTCCGCTTCCACTCTTGGTACGGTTGAAGAAATCAAGGTACGTAATTGTCTGGAAATACTCTGTCAGACATCCATCTTCATTCACTTAGAATGTCACATCGTCATACCCGCCAAATCACAAATTGACTTATCCAAAAATAACACGGGTATACAGCTAAGAGAAACGAATTCCACCGCCACCAAACGTGAATACGTTTGAACAGATCAACTTACGCGATCCATTGGATATACTCTGTTAGACCTTCGTCCATACAAGTTGTCCTGGGACTGGACAAACCGAAGCATTATTCTGTAAACAGGATAGCCCTTGCATTTTACTCCGTCTTCAATTTTCTTTGGCATATATGATTCGCGATGCTTATGCCAATACAGAGTGGTTCTTTGGATAAAAATCCAACCGGTCTCTCCATATTAACAACGTTAAAATGGTCAAAACTTCGATAGTCTGTGATTTAACCATCAAAGAAAAACAAGTGTGCAAACAACGATATTACTTCCAAATGGAAATTATATCGAACAGACATCATTTAACATAAATCTCTTTAGTTCATTTATTTACTTATCTCCTGTTTCCCTATATTCTAAATTCTTATTTTCTTTTATCAGAAAACATTTTTGGTTCTCGTTTGGAAAACATTTCCAAAACTCCTTTACAATCAAACCTTACCATTTCTTAGTTAAGAAGGAAGTCACTCAAGTTGGGGTATAATTACCTCTCAGACCTTAACTGAACAACGTTATAACTTCGAAATGGTCAAAGTTTATCTTTTAATCTTTAACAACTTCTTTACGCCTTTCTCGGATCCAATTTTACTAATCCACTTCTATATTTAAAACATTGGTTATAACGATAACGTTATAATCCCTACTTTCGAATTATCTAACTTTAATTATAACTTCTATTCTTATTAGTGAATAATTAACCTAACACTTATTTATTTATAAATAAATAAATCTCTATTTAAACACTGGAAAGTATAAGTACTCTCCCGAATTCGATATAATCGAATTTGCCGATTAACTCTCTTCGAGAAATCTCTATTTGATTAACTCTTCTTCGAATAACCTATATTCGATTAACTCCTTCTCGAATAAACGATATTCGATAATCTCTCTTTGAATAACTAATATTCGATAACCCTTCCTTTTCAAATATCTCATATTTGAAAATCTCACTTCGATTAAACTATAATCGATAACTCCTTTCGATGAAACTAATATCGATAACTCCTTTCGATGAAACTAACATCGATAACTCCTTTCGATGAAACTAATATCGATAACTCCTTTCGATGAAACTAACATCGATAACTCCTTTCGATGAAACTAACATCGATAACTCCTTTCGATGAAACTAACATCGATAACTCCTTTCGATGAAACTAACATCGATAACTCCTTTCGATGAAACTAATATCTATTTATTTAACTCGACGAACTTAACTCGACTAACTTAACTTGACTCGACTAACTCGACTTACTTGGTTCGACCAATTCGATTCGATTAACTAGGCCCGACTAACTTTACTCGACTTACTTAGTTCGACCGACCAATTCGATTCGATTAACTAGGCTCGACTAACTTGACTAACTTAACTCGACTTACTTGGTTCGACCAATTCGATTCGATTAACTAGGCTCGACTAACTTGACTAACTTAACTCGACTTACTTGGTTCGACCAATTGGTTTGACCATTTGGTTCGAATACCATATTCGACTAACTCCTCTCGATTCATTAAAACCGATTAACTCATCTCGATTGACTAAATCAATTAACTCCTATCGATTAACTAAATCGATAAACTCCTTTCGATTAACTAAGTTTGATTTACTCGACTCGACTGACCTGCTTCGACTAACTTGACCAGCTTGGTTGTACTGACCAGGTTCGACTAACTTGACCAGCTTGACTCGATTGGTTCGACTCGACCATCTCGACTCGGTTGGTTTGACTCGACCATCTTGACTCGATTGGTTCGACTCGACCATTTGGCTCGATTGGTTCGACTCGACCATTTCGACTCGGTTGGGTTCGACTAGCTTGACTAGTTTGGTTCGACTAGCTTGGTTTGACCACTTAACTAACTTGATTCGAATATTTACATCCGACTAACTAACTTTTCTTTTATTTATATTTATTTTAACTTCTATTTATTTCCTAAATAGATTTCCTTTTGTATAATCTATTTATTTTCCTAAATAGATTTTTCCTTTATAACTCTAATTATTTAATCCCTAATTAAATATCCTTTATTCTATTTATTTAATCTAAATAAATATTCCTTTATTTTATTTATTTATTTCTAAATAAATATCCTTTTATAAAATCCTTCGATTTTATAAATAGATTCATTTTCAATATAAATATTGAAAATCCCCTTTTTCTACATTTTCAGTGTTTTCTATTGTTTTTAAACAACCAACTGTCAATGATCAATATCATCCAAACATATACAATCAACAACAGGTTATAATTCACATCATATATCAAAATATATGAAAAACAATAAAATAACTGTTGAGGAATCCAGTCGGATTCCTCCAACCTGTTTCCCTGCATCCACCGATGTTAAACAACGTATATAACATCACTTGCATTTCTAATGAAATACACTGATAACAAAATCACCGTTTAATAACGATATATATATATATATATGTAGATATATATATATCCATACTGTTTTCAATCAATTATTTAACAGTCCAATCTACAGTCCAATTTAACAATACAACTTAACAGTCCAAATTAACAGTACATAACTAGCAGTCAAATACGGAAATAAAATACAATTTATATAAAAATATAAATTGAGGAGAGTTAGTGAGTTTTTACTCACATTTGCGCGTTAGCCATTAAATAACGGTTTGCGTTCGTTGATTTGAGTCGGACAATTTATTTCGCCATAAATTGTAACGAGCTCTTATGGACTTCCCGTCAGCTTCATTGAGAAGCTCTCGTCCATACTATCCCAACGCAACTTATGGTTCGTCAATCTGATTTCGTATGACCGAGATATTTGATTTACAAGTTAGTATACTATTTTGAATTAAATTAACTTGGATTTAAATAAAAATAGATGGGCTTTACCCAACACTCTTTGGCCCATTTCCCTTCTACTTGAACCCGACCCATTCTGTACTCCTTCTCCCTCAAACAAACGGCCGTGACCTGTTGAGAACCTCCCACGCCATTTCCAACTTTCCCTCTCCCCTTTCTCCTTCTAGATACCACCGAATCCCACAAAATCTCCACCGCCGGCCTCCTCTTCCCGAAGGCTATCTCCCAATACCATTTTCAACCCACTCGAGCTCGTCCCCTGATTTCCGTCGTTCTCAGTTTTCCACCGAGACCAGTAAATCGCGCGACACAAATGTAGTCAAAAATCCACAAATGAATTTTCGCAAGTGCTAGACCTCATCATAAACCCAAAAATGAACTCGAATTCAAGGATCGAAACCTAAATCCCGAGATTTCCTTAACCCTAGTACACGTGACATTATTTCAGCGCTGCTAAAATGAGTTCGAGCCCAGTAAATCACATATCAAAATGAAGAGTAGATCACCAGCTACTCAAATATATTTATTTTGGGGTTTACAAGAATTGATTTGGATTTTACAGAATTTTTCTGAAGATCGAATTGATTACAGGAAGAAATATTGGAGGCGCGACTTTTATTTGACTGGAGAATGAGATTAGGTCTTAAGGAATTGTAAAGTGGGTATATATAGGGAATTTAGATATTTTATTTTTATTAATTTATATTGGTTTTAGCACTCTAAAAATCTCTACGAACACACACGATACCTAAAAATCACGAAACTAGACATGCAGCTAGAGTTCGACATTACGGTCCCAAAGAAACTGGTTTCGTCGAATTCCGACTCCGTATGCTCACACAGTGTATTTTTAACCGTCGAAATACTGACTGTTTTCCACTCTAAAAATCCGTACGGCCACACGGTGACTCTAAAAATCACGAAATTGGAAATCTAACAACTATTTGACATTGCGGATCCAACAAAACTAGTTTCGTCGAAAACGGAGGTCGTATGAAAAACTAGCTATTTTTCAAGCGCTGAACTGACCTTTTAAATATATAAATATATTTAAATATAATTAACTAAATATTAATAAATTAATATTATCGTATATATCCACATATGATATCGTACAGCTCCAGAATATCATATCAGAATTTACAGTTTGATATTTCAGATTTTAGATTTATCGATATTCAGTTTATATCGAAAAATCCTTTTATAACGTAAATAAAGCGTCGCAAATTATAAAGGAATTATACAGCGACTTTTCTGAAATTTGATTCGGACGTAAATCAAAATCTACACGATGAAATCCAGATTTTTCTCTTCCATTAGAAAAATATACTCCACCAGCTCCACACGTTTCTTGTTTCATAGAAATCCGACTTAAAACGAATCCTCTACATTCAGTTGAAGTTCGAATCGCCAGTTAGCAAACTGCCGCGTCGTTTCAAGCTCTATTTTAATTATAATATAATTATACGTTCAAACTGTCGTCGATTGAATATATTGGTCCATATAATTCAACTAAGCTGAATTACATCTTAGGGATAGCCCCGTTCACAGAATATTGTGATGTCCAATATTTTTGATTATTTCGACATTATAATATTTTTTTATTATATTATAATTATTAATTAAATATTCAATATTATTTAATTCACGTTTCGATATCGATAAATCGATATTTAATAATTTAATAAATAAATTGTTCAACAGCTAAAATGCGGGTTACTACAAAGCAAGTCAAGGAGTTGCTTGAGAAGAACATCATTAGACGAAGTATATCTGAATGGGGAGCGCCTGTAGTATTTACTACCAAGGCAGATGGTTCTCTTCGACTTTGTGTTGATTATCGTGAGTTAAACAAAGAGAATAGGCAACCATTGCCAAGGATCGATGATTTGTTTAATCAGCTTGTAGGAACATCTGTTTTCTCTTGATCTTGCTACTGGATTCCATCAGCTCAGAGTAGCTAAGGATAGTATAGGCAAAACGGCGTTCAGAACTCCAGATGGATTCTTAGAATGGCTGGTCATGCCATTCGGTTTGACTAATGCACCCGCCTACTTCGTGGACTTGATGAGTAGGGTGTCTAGGGAGTTCCTGAACGAGTTTGTGGTAGTCTTTGTAGACGATATCCTGACTTTCTTAAAGAATGAGGAAGAACATGCTAGACATCTCAAGGAGGTGATGGATACGCTTAGAGCGCATCAGTTGAAAGCCAAGTCCTCCAAATGTCATTTTGGAGAAAAGGAAGTTAGATTTCTTGGGCACATAGTTTCTAAGCAAGGCTTAGTGGTGGATCTTGCTAAAGTGGTCGCGGTTCAAAACCGAAAAGCTCCGACGAGGACAATTGAAGTAAGAAGTTCTCTCAGTTTAATTAGTTAGTTAGCGTCCCTTGAGCTTATACCTACCCTTCTGGATCAAGTAGGGACTTCACAGAAGGAAGGCCCGCAGTTAGCCGAGATCATGGACAAGTTGATTCGAGGCGAGATGTTAAGTCACCTCGCTATAGATGACAAGGGATGGCTAAGACGCGATGAGGGAAAGAAAGTTCTTGAGGAAGCGCATCGCTCTAAGTTGACTATACATCCGGGCAGATATAAGATGTATAAAGATAGGAAGCGCATTTTCTTTTGGCCTGGGATAAAGAAGGATGTGGCGGAGTTTGTCTCTAGATGTATCATTTGCCAGCAAGTTAAGGCCGAGTCGAAGAAGCCCGGTGGGCTATTGCATCCTCTAGACGTTCCACTATGGAAGTGGAAGAGTATTCCCATGGATTTTATCGATGGATTACCAAGGTCAAGGAAAGAGAATACGAGCATGTGGGTCATAGTAGGTAGACTCATGAAGAGTGCTCATTTCACTCCGGTAAAGAGCGAAAGGACTGCATTATAGCTAGCAACGGATTAATTTCAAGAAATAAGGAGGTTGCACGGGGTTCCCTCAAGTATAGTTAGTAACCATGACTCAATTTTCACTAGCCAGTTTTGGAATAGTCTACGGGAAGTCATGGGCAAGCGACTGAATCTAAGTACGGCCTATCATTCACAGGCGGATGGTTCATTTCGTTCAAGCATGAGTTATAGAAAATCACGTTAGTAAGAGCAATTGGCAACGTGGATTGGTATTTTCAAGAAAAGTTCTGCTGCGTGGAATACTTTATAGTAAGTAAACGAGATCCAGGATTCACTGGTGAATTTTGGAGAGCTTGCATGAAACCATGAGGTCATAGTTATGTTTAAGCCAAGAATGATAGAAGAGTAAGTGAAAGAGGAAGACGAGAGGCGACAATGAAATGGGTTCCAACTCATATTTGGAAATAAGAGTTAAGAAGCTAAGAAATCATGAGGTAAAAGACGGTCAAAGCACAGTGGAGTTAAGCTCAAGGAAACGTGACTTAGAAGACTGAAGGCTAGATACGCGCATCATATCTCTTTTTAAGAGTATATTCTTGATCCTTGTTTTCCTGTGGAACTTACTTGCATGTTATCTTTCACATATATCCTCTCGGTCCCATTCTCGATCCCATTTCTGTTGTAAACTCCATAAGGGGGTATGACTCATCGGTTAGAAATACATGTCAAGGTTTGAAAGGGTCCGTTAGGTTGACTAAACCTTTTGGGCTTTCATAGAATATGGGTTGGGTTAGGAAGGGATTTCTTGTAATCCAAGAGGAGTATATCTTGCTTATCTTCCCGATCTCTTTGTAGCATATCTTTCTTTTGCTATCTATATCGTGTTAATCTTGTCATGAGAACCTTAGGTAGAAACCCTTTGGATGAAACATGTGTTTGAAACATGTTATGCTTGATGTTTGCAAGTGGTTGCAAGTGTTTGCAAGTGGTTACTCGTGGATGCATTATACACGTTAGGCACTAGATCGGCTCGCACACTCCTCATATTGCATATGCATGAGTGTTTATGCTTATTCATGGATGAAAATTTTTGTGTTATCACATGGATGTTGCATATGGATGTATGTTATGTGCACACATATAGATGTTATACATTATGTTAGGAATTGCATACATATGGATTCATTTCACTAACATAATTTGCATTGATGATATTTGCATTAGATAAGTACATATACACACACCTTTGCATATGTTCATACAACATTTAGAATCTTGTAAGGACAATGATTACTCGTGGATGATGTTTTGAGTAGATGGATGTTGGATGGTAGGATACATCCTTCCTAACTTGAAGATTTCGGGGACGAAATCCTTTAAGGAGGGGAGAATGTAACAACCCGTATTTTCAATAACCTGTTATAACACAAATCGAGGCAGAATTTAATTTATAAATCTGAATCAAGGGAAACGGGCTATGCCATTGCGTTCGTCTCGGAAAAATACGCGAAATAAAGTTCGAGTTTTCGAAAATCGGAGTCCGTATGACCCGATTAAGGCCCAATGAAGTTTTCAGAAAATTTCAAGTTCAAAACAGATTTGAATTTCATGTTCAAAATTCGAATTTCGGGCCTGGAAGGCTAGGCGGGAAATTTCCCGCCAAGCCAACCAAGTCGACAGGCCTGCCGACTTGGCAGTCGACTTGGTTGGACCCAAGTCGACAGCCCTGTCGACTTGGGTGTCGACTTGGTTCAGCCGGGCAATTTTGCCTGGTGCACCATTTTGGGGTTTTGGTTAGGTTTTGGGGCCAGATTCGGTTTTAAGGGCTGAGATTGGAATTAGGGTTTAATCCTAAGGTTGAAACTAATCCTAATCTCTATAAATAAGACCCTAACCTAACCCTAAATCATCATTATTCATTCATACAACTAAACTATGGCAAAATCATTCCTCTCATGGCCTCCACTCTCTTCATAAAATTCCTAAATAAATTTCTATGAGAGATTTTCCATGCATACAAGTGTTTTCAAGCTTGTATGAGTGTCATTAGCTTGCATTCAAGTCAAGTTTCCATATTTACATCATAAAGCAAGGGTTTTGATCATTTTGGCTCAAGGATTTTTCTATTGGAGCTTGCATTTTGGGTTTATTTGATTGCATAAGGGCTTTATCTCAATCTATATATATATTTGTGTCTTCATAAGCATTGTAAGCCCTTTTCTACTTTCATATTTAAACTCTAAAGTTAAATGAATGATGCAAGTTTGGTTGATCATTATGATATGCAAGTTTGCCATGATATGCAAGTTTACCATGTCATGTTATGCAAGTTTGATATGTTATGATATGCAAGTTTATCATGTTATGTTATGCAAGTATGCCATGTTATGATATGCAAGTTTACCATGTTATGCTATGCAAGTTTTCCATGTTATGATATGCAAGTTTATCATGTTATGTTATGCAAGTTTGCCATGTTATGATATGCAAGTTTATCATGTTATGTTATGCAAGTTTGCTATGTTATGATATGCAAGTTTGCCATGTGATATGCAAGTTTGGGTTGATCATTTTGCTCATGTTATCATGTTATGCAAGCTTATCTTGGGTTTATGAGCTTAAAGCTTCAAGCTTTATGCTAAAGGTTGCATTTTGGCAACATATAAGTTATCATATCCCTTATGATAACTTGCATGTGAGGCTAAATGCGAACTTATGGCAACTTCTACGTGTCATTTATCACCATGTATCAATTATATGCTAAGTTTGGTTTTATGCATACTTTTGAGGCCTAATGATGCAATATGCAAGTATATGAACATATGTACATTTCATATGCCACCATGTTAAACTTGTGGCTTCAACACCATTTGTCATCTTTATGCCAAGTTCCCTCTTTCTATCCTTTATGCGCTATTGCGATTATGTAAGCGATGGGATTGCGTTTGGGGTTGGGTAAACTTAAAAGACATGAAAACATAAGATTGGGAATTTACCTATTAAGTTAGGTCTACCCATTGGGAATTTACCTATTAAGTTAGGTCTACCCAAATGCTTGAAAACTTGTAATATGTTTTGGAAACATGATGGACATGACACTTAGAAAATATAAGTGTGACCAACTCGAGGTTGGGTTGAGTTTGTAGCATAAAACTACCCGGAACCGACTGGCTTAACTAGTTGCTACAAACAATATGACCCAATGTGAGAAGTTGGTCATGTTGTACCTTGAACCCGAGGTTAGACCAAGTTGTGGTGTAAAGCTACCCGGACCCGCCCGGCTTAACTAGTAACCGCAACAAAGTCTATTGTGAGAGGTTAAGGCACATTAATTAATTAATGCCTCATGATTAGGGTTAAGCCATGGTCCACTTAATACTTAACCAATTTGGGCTTGGTAGATTAATCAGGGTTAAGTCGTGAACTCATCGTTACACTTAACCAAGTTAATCCATGATTAGCAAGAGGGTTAAACCGTACTTAACCCACTAGAAAATCCTAGCAATGGGGGTCCACTCCAGCAGTAATCCCAAGTTTGTATCATTAAGACCCTAGGGACTAGGCTAGGGTGGGGGGCACGATTACTGGACTTGAGGTAAGTGACCAAAAACAACGGCAGAGTGGTACGCCGATGTAGTTCCGGACGGACTATGATCGTGCACGTAGTCCGTATTTGGAGAAGTCAAGCATGGGTACCAGTAGATCTAGACTGTGCACTTACGTTTATGGTGTCCAGGGGTTGACACCCTAGGGCTTGATACACCCGACGGGAGACCCGGCACAGTCTGACTACAATTATGTTTGGGCCGTATTGACACCAACACGTGACGAGTTAGGCCTATAGGGAGCCGATCGACTAGACCGTTTGGTTGGACCTCGTATTAGGGTCACCTCATGTTATTGGACCTCGTATTAGGGTCATTTCATGTTATTGGGTCAAAGCTTGGGCCAAGGGATCAATACGTGTTTATTCAAGTCATGTTAGTTTGCTAGTACACCTGTGGTGCAAGACCTAAAACCTGATTATGCGATGACACCTTTATCTATCATGCCAGTATGTAGTTATCCTTATGTTCATCCCTGCTTCTCATGCCAGTTAACTTTATCAGTTTACATTGATTGTAGTAGGGCTTACTCAGTCTTTTTGACTGACCTGTTTTTCTTTCGCCTCTTTTCTTCCGTTTCCCCCCCAGGTTCTCAGGGTGGGAATATTGGAGTTTAGCTTGGATTTCTGATCGCTTGCTTTTATCAGTTTACATTGATTGTAGTAGGGCTTACTCAGTCTTTTTGACTGACATGAAGCTAGCTATGGTTATCACTTATTTTGGGGATAGTACTTATGTATTTCAGTTTTTCAGTGATGTTGTTTTTATCTAGACTTGTGTATTTGGAAAGTTGACATTATGTTGTACCAGACTTGTTTTGAAATAGTTTGAAATCTTCCGCTGTTTTACTTATCTTATTTACTCTGTTTACATATATACATATGTTCTTGTTCTGCCTTGATATATCATTATGCATGTTTACCCGGTACAAACGCCCCTCCAAAGTCAGAGTGCTTGCAAGAACCACCCTGGCGGAGGTGGGGTGTTACATGCATTACGGTGTTTTCTCTAGTTGGGATGAAAGCCGTTGAGTATTGCACTATGTGATAGATCTTTCGAACCAGCAGCCATCATGATGGAAATCCAAACTTTCAATACAACATTTTTCGGTTTTAGTTGTAAACCTATATATGGCGACAAAATATATGGTTACTATGTCGTCTATGATTGATACATTTATATTTGAAGTTGATTTCTTCACTTATAGTAATAATAAAAGATAAATTTTTGCGTACCAAGCATATTTGGCTATTATAAGGTAAAACTCTATCCTCCGCCTTGCGTTGCATTGTATGATGGGATCTGAGTCTTATAATAGCTTCAATTTTCTTTTATTTAGCATGGCGAGTTTTGTTTTATGGTATTCATGGGAGGAAACCTGTTCCGTGTCATACGGCGTGGTCCCTTGATTAACTCAACTTTAAAATAAAGTTAATAACTGTTTTAGTTCCCACACCAGTCCCATGACTGACTCGGAGTTTATTGTTTTAACCTAAACTCTAGGTGCCTATATTTTCCACGCGGGCAGCTAGTAGTTTTTGTTTTCGCAGATATTTCTTTTCCTAGGATGATTACAACTGGAGCTATATTCGGAAAGTTTTGTATCCGTGTATTTCTTTCAGTTGTGTTGTTGATGTATTTTCCGCTATACATTGTATTTATACATTTAAAAAATTTCATTGCTTTGTAATTTAAAACTTTGATATTTTATGCTGTGTAATATTTATTCATACTCTGATATATTCTTGTATTCTGATGTAAATTGTTGTAACAGCAATGAAATGTTCTATTGTTTGTGTTCCAATGCGTCATGTTCTCAAAGCAATCCGGGCTCCTCCGTCTCTTCGGGGATCGGGGAAGTCTGGGTCATCTCATTGTTAATTAACAATTTCAATATGAAAGACTTTGGAGTTACAAACATTATTTTGGGAATCAAAATTATAAGAACACCTAATGGAATTGAATTATTTCGGTCACACTTTGTAAGCGATTGAAAGATTCCAAAATTTTACGACTAAAGGAGTATGAACACCTTTAGTCCCATCAGAAGTACCGCATAAAAACACTAATGGGAGAATGCAACTGGAATACTCTCGTGTAATAGGGTATCTAATATATCTCTTGAATTGCACAAGACCAGATATAGCTTATGCGGTGAGTCAATTGAGCTGGAAAACAAGCAACTCAGGGAAGGAATACGAGAAAGCACTAATAAGAGTGCTAAGATATTTAAAAATTACCATAGACTTTTCCTTACATTACGGAAAATATCCTTTCGGCTTAGAAGGAAATAGTGATGTAGAATGAATTGCTAATTCTGAGGAATCAAAATCAACTAGTGGTTATGTCTTCACTTTAGCAATAGCAGAAGTGTCATGAAAATCTACTAAACAAACATGTGTAGCTCGATCCATTATGGAATAATATTCATAAATTTAGATGCACCAGGCAAAGAAGCAGCATGGCTTCCTCATTTTTTATAAGATGTTTTGTTTTGTCCTAAACCTATACTGGCCATATGCACACACTATGATAATAAGCAGTGTTATGCAGAGCAAAAACTTTGTGTATAATGTAAAGTCACAACACATTTGAAGACGCCATAACATAGTTAGGCAGTTACTCTCAAATAGAATTATTTCCATAGATTATGTGAGAACAAATGATAACCTAGCGGATCCATTTACTAAACTTTTATCAACAGAGAAAATTGACTGTATATCGAGGGGAATGGTTTTAAAAGCCTAAACCAACAAGAGTTATCTTATTTAGAAGCCTATCCTAGCGACTAGAGATCACACGGACCAGGATAAATATGCAAACCAATTCTGAATAAATCAAGACATAATGCATTCATTTGGGCATAATCATGCTCCATTCCTATGGTGCACAATATAAATGCATGCCTACAGTAGTATTAAAAAGTTAAAACTATGTTTTTTAATGATGACGATATCTTGAAAATAATAAGTGGGGTATACATAGGATGCTCTTAATTGTTGTGATCGCCTATATTACTATGATCTAGGTCGGCTCTACGGGAATATTAAAGGCTTAAATTCTTTATAACACTCGCGAAACCAAAAAATGTTCAGGACAAAAATGAACATAACCAAGAGATGGAATGAAAAGGAAATCAATGCTTTGTAAAGGTTATTGTCTGGATATATAATAAAGGCTAATGGTTCAAGATGAATTAATTTACCGACTAGTCAAGTAAATCCAATAACTTTTAACTAGGGAAAGTTCAATGTGAAATATCAAATTATCCATGATAAAACATTATTTCATATGTACTCTGTGATATTCCACTTTATGTGTGGGGGGGGGGGGAGGGGGTCTTTTCCACAGAAAAAGGGAATCTTTTGTTACAATAGAACCAGAAGTGATGTGGATCATTCAAGAATCGAAGTTGATTTGCTTTATAAAAAGAAGATATCAATGAACTTCTATGAAATGGTTTCACGGGATTCGGCCAATTGTCACGATCGTGGGATATCATTGAGAAATAGGAATCTATGTCGGCCGAGTGGTTTCTTAGGCCTTCGATGGTACTTCTGGATTCAAAGGCACAAGAAGGCGAACACCCTATGCTGCGCAAGCAGCCACTTTAGATGCTATTCATACTGTAGTAGATCAAGGTATGCAACAAGCAGAAGTTATGATAAAAGGTCCTGGTCTTGGAAGAGATGCAGCATTACGGGTTATTCGTAGAAGTTAATTGAATAATAGAAGAAGAAGCTCCATTTACTCACTCTAAAACTTTTTATTTGTCTACTACTTGTTATTTATTATGTTTTTATTTATTTAAAATAATGAATGTATGAATGTAAACGTATGAATCTAAACAAAAGATTTCCAATTTAACACATGAAAGTCGGACGGGAAGTGGTGTTTCCAGTGGCAGACGGGTGAGTAACGCATAAGAACCTGCCCTTGGGAGGGGAACAACAACTGGAAACGGTTGCTAATACCCCGTAGGCTGAGGAGCAAAAGGAGGAATCCGCCCGAGGAGGGGCTCGCGTCTGATTAGCTAGTTGGTGAGGCAAAAGCTTACCAAGGCGAAGAGTTGTTGAACGGTGAACAACCAGAGCCTATTACTTACTACATCAAAGAATTTCCATTAATAAAACCATGGAAATCCATCGGAAAAGAAAAAAATACGCATGTCCAATGAAATGATTATTGCTATCTGCTCCAATAATGAATCACTGGTTTAACTGAATAACTAAAGAAAATAGATAGACCTTTCTCTTTGTCTACCAAGAGCTATAGTCATAGTGATCCTCCTACTCAACTACTTCAACCATTTCCGAACACATCATCTCATTTTCAGGGCATGTAATAGTCCAATTATGTATGAACGATTCGTTGTTCCATTCCCTTTAGAATACAATGGGTTTCGAAAAAAAAGAAAATTCTTTTTTTTCTATTGGTTGATAAACCAACCTAGGTAAATCCATGAGTGCAATATGACTATTTAAATCAATAGAGAACCTTTTCTTTTGTATGAATCGATATTGTTACCTTCCAATTCCTTCCCGATACCTCCTAAGGAAAATATCGAATTGGATCCAAAATTGACGGGTTGGTATGAGCTTATCCATGAGGTTATGCACCTTTCAAATAGGAATCCATTTTCTAAAAAATCCTGGCTCTCGTGCTTTGGTGAGTCGTCCGAGATCCTTTCGATGACCTATGTTCTGTTGGAAAATCATACAGTTACCTCATGGAGAGTTGGCTGCCCCCACGAATGATATAAATACTATTGTTGCTTTAGCTTTACTCATGTCTGTGTCATATTTTTATGTGATTCTTACCAAAAAAGGATTAGCTTATTTTGGAAAATACATTCAACCAACTCCAATCCTTTTACCAATTAACATCCTAGAAGATTTCACAAAACCTTTATCTCTGAGTTTTCGACTTTTCAGAAATATATTGGCGGATGAATTAGTAGTTGTTGTTCTTGTTTCTTTCGTAACTTTAGTAGTTCCTATCCCTGTCATGTTTCTTGGATTATTTACAAGTGGTGTTCAAGCTCTCATTTTTTCAACTGCTGTTTTGCCGGTCTGTCTGTCCCCAATAATTAATTCTCGCTGGCCATGTCCTGTAGGGATCATCGCATCAATAGCAATAAGTCATGTTTGAAGAGGCTCATATACGGTGCGTCTTGAAGTAATACCCGGAGTAGGATATCCAATTAATCGAGATTCAGAAGCAGAAATTGAAAGTGTTGATAGACGACTTTAGGCAGAATCAGTAATATGGATATGCGGAATATATAATATATACTAAGAAAGATCTCACAGTAGCAATATCATAGATAAGTAAATGCAGTAATAGAAAAATCACACCAGGGATTTTTATACTGGTTCGGAGCACCGTCCTACGTCCAGTCCCAGACCTCTCTCTGGATTTTCACTAATCAACAACCTCGCTTCATCCGGAGGAACAGGTTCACAACACCCAAGCAGCCGAACGGGATTTCACGCCTCTAACAACACGAGGACTTCAACACTTGCCTGATCACACACAAGACTTCAACACTTTCCTGATCACACATAGGACTTCAACAACTCGGCTCTTACAACACCAAGGACTTCAAACAAGATATAAACTTGTAGTTTGACAATGTGTGTTCTAAATAACACGAATTTGTCAATTCTTGTACAACCTTCCTATAATCTTATCCTCAAATACAATTTTGATATTATGAAGATTTGGAAGATGATATCGTTGTTTTGAATCTAAATAATAATATATATATTCAAGGATTCAAATAACGATATATGAGAATAGTGAGCTTTTGAATGCTTTTAAAGAGTAAGAATGAAATCAGCACTTAGATAGCAAGAATAGAAAGAATTGTTGTTATTAAAAATGATGATTTCATGATGCTTTTATAGAGGATGGAGAGATGTAATCATTGGTGAAGAGAAACCATGAAAAGAGATGATTTTTTGCCAAGAGAAAGGATCATAACCATTGATGAAATAGGGTGTCTATTCGAAAAGATGGCTTCAGTTCGTAGACCAGTCGACTGGTAAAAAATGACCAGTAGACTGATGTTTGAATATATGTACGTTATATATATATATATGTGTGTGTGTGTGTGTGTGTGTGTGTGTGTGTGCACGTTCATTGTGCGTTCTGCACAGAAATGGTCGACCGCCTATATATGAACCGGTTGACCGATTTCTGTTAGTATGCCAATGAATGTGCATACATGTATAAACATATATATATTCAAACTATATAGGAATATGATTATTTGAGGATAAATTTTAACATATTTAACTACACTCGTACTCTAAATAATCAACCTATACCATTGAATATCTTCTTTTTGTCGATCTTGAATTTCTCCTTGTCATTGATCAAAACACCTTGAATTCCTTTACTCAACATTCTCCCCCTTTTTGTTTGATGACAATATAGATCTGAAAGAATTTATTACTCCCCCTGAAATACATATTTAAGAAATATCTGCAAAACACAATGTTAGTAACATTTTATTTCTCCCCCTTTTTGATTGATGATAATATAGATCTGAAAGAATTTATTACTCCCCCTGAATGTATACTCCCCCTGAAATACAAACTTAAGAAATATCTGCAAAACACGATGTTAGTAATATTTTCTCCCCCTTTGTCATCGACAAAAAGGAGTAGAGATTACACAAGTTATAAATAACACGATAAGCATTTAACATAGTAGCATATTATACAACCCAAGCATACCAAAAGCAAGTCAAGTACCAAATGTTTTAAGACGTACACACCCAAAATAAATACGACACTATTTACAAACAGGCGCCATTTAGTTTTTGCAAAATAAAACATAAAGCATATATGAATGATAACAAACTAGTGCGATGGAGAATCGGATTTCGTAGATTCAGAATGAATCACTATCCTTCCACCTCCTTCCTTGTCTCCTTCATCTTGAACGTCTTCTTCGTTGTCGTTGTCATCTTCTTCCTCCTCGGTCTCGTGAGATCCACAACCATGTCCAGTATTAATTCCTGAACTTGCGCCTTCCTTAGATGATGACCATGTAAATGTTGGAGGCATGGGTCGTTTTCCCAGATCTTGTATTTGAGTGGAAGAAGAGGTCAATACACATGATATTGCTTCCCAAATAGTACCGAAGAAAGACTTAAGCTTGGAGAACCGTTTATCGAGCTTTGTGTCTAAACGGTCGATTTTGGTGTCGGTTCATTTAAGTCCAGCTTCTAAAAGAAATTGGTTTCGTGCAATTTGTGCAAGTGAGTCCTTAGTTGACGAAGAGGGTTCAAGGAGTTTAACTTCCTCCGGTTTAGGCTTAGGAGTAGTAGGAGGAGCGGTTTCTGAAGGACCATGTTGTTGGTATTGATCAAACGGAATGATATTAATACAAGGGTCAGGGAGCTTCATCCTTTTTTGGGTTGCTTTGTCGATACACTTTGGCTTGGAGATTTTAGAAACACAAGACGGGACTCCACAATTGATTAAAAGCCGCATTACATATTCATTGTAAAATATATGTGGCCTTTTGCGATCATTAACAAGCAAAATCTCATCGAAGATCATGTTTATCCAATTTATTTCAATATCTCCATAAATCGCATACAAAGCCTTGAAATTTTCTTTGTAAACGACATCAAAGTTTCCAACCCTCGGCAATAAAGAATGGATGAGGGTATGATGAATAACACGGGCCGTAGGACGCAAGTTAATCGCCTTGGTACTAATTTTATGATCCTCGATGAACTGACGACTAATTCTATCACGAGTATGAATGGTGCAAAAGTCAGAAGAAAATTCTATTCCGCTATTTGGTGAACCGAGTACCATAGCCATTCGTTCCTTGGAAATGAAAATATGATGACCACAAACTACGGACCAAAGGCAATTCGCTGCATTTTCTGGCTTGAGTTTTTGTAGGTTAAGGTTGGCATAGAACAATTTAATCATAATATGATCAATTTCTACATTGTTCTCATCAAAAGTAAGTAGAGATTTTATACGAGCCTTAACCAATTGTTCTTCAACATCATATAGGATAAAAGCATTGAGATTTATGAAAGAACCTTCATGGATTGTGAAATCCTTCATGGCATTCCATCGTCTCACAGCAATAGGATCCATGAGCCATTGTTTTATGTTGGAATCTATTGGTTGGAGAGAAGTGGAGGATGATTTCTTTTGTTTCTTCTGAGGAGGTGCCATTGAATTTGAAGAAATTAAAAAGGAATTTTTGGATTTCTAAGAGTTTGAGAAGATGGAAGTATAAAAACAAAGTGAAGAGATGTATAGGAGATGAATCGACGTATCGATTGGGGGCAAAAATCCTGGAAAACACGTGACCGGTGAACCAGTTTTTATGGACCAGACGTCTGGTTACTGGGTAAATATGTTCCAGAGAAGTTTGCCGATCGACCGGTGGATTTTAAACGGTCGACTGGTTCCTGGAGGAAATTAATTCCATAGGACTTTACCGGTCGACCGGTGGAAATAAAACGGTCGACTGGTAAGCATTTGAGATAAAAAAATTCCAGAGAGTTGAATGGTTGACGTATTTTTTAGACGGTCGGCCGTTTCAAGTATATGATCATTTCCAGAGATAAAAACGGTCGACTGGTCCAAAAATACGGTCGACCGTTCTGCTTGAAAATTGTTTTTCTGGCTTGAAAAGATTATATACCGTCATATAACTTGAAATTTATTCTAACTCAAAATGAATTTGAATGAAGAACGTGAAAACAAATACAACAATAAAAATTATTTTGCAATACGAAAACAACATAACTTAATGAAAGGTAGATGACTTGTCTTCGGATATTTCATGAATATTCGAAACTCTCGGCGTCCATGGCGACCAATTTTCTCTTGATCCTTCATTTCTCGCATAATTACGGTCCCATGAGTTAGGACTTCGAGATGTAGACGGAGGGTGTGGCATTGGTATTGGTTCGTGTACCCCATGTCTATCCGTGCTACAGAAAAATGACGCCATTCGTTCTAAGAGAGTTAAACGATCAGATGTGAGTTTTTGTTCATAATGCAGTTGACGCTGGAGATCCAACTGATGTATCTGGTAGTGATGAATTTCATTGATCTTCTCTCTCGTACCAGGAGAACAAAATAGTGCTTTCTTAGCTCGTTTGGGTTTGGGTGTATGTCTAGGAATATGCGAACATTCCGGTCTGCTCTTCGGTTTTTCCGGAGAGTAGTACTCCTCCGGTTCAAAGCTAGTGACCGAGATGTGAGACCGTTGAGCACATTCATCACATATGTGTGCCATAAGAGTATATGGACTTGTGTATGAATGTTAAAAAACTAGACACTAAGAAAGTGATGCAGAAAACAATAAGAAGGGGTATTGTATTTATAGCTTTTACGAAGTAGGAAGTAATGGATGGAAAGCATTCATAGAATATGAACCACTCAAAGTTTGTAAAGCTCAAAATGTATTGCTAATAATAGTAAAAGACTATTAATTAGCTATGTTAAAAAACAAATGAATGTACCAGCTAGAGAAGAACTCAATAGTGTATATATATATTTATATACATTATACACCAAGTTCATTTCTAGAAATCAAGCCGAGCTTTCTACGTAAAGAGATAAAACTAGATTCGAGTAGAGGCTTGGTAAAAATGTCTGCTAATTGGTTGTCGGTTTGGACATATTCGAGACATATTGTTCTTTTTCAATATTATCTCTTAAGAAATGATGTCGAATATCAATGTGCTTTGTTCGGGAATGATTGATTGGGTTTTTTGATAAATTGATTGTGCTTGTGTTATCACAATATATGATGGACTTTGATAAATGAATATCAAAATCTCGAAGTGTTTGTTGCATATATAAAAATTGAGTACAAGCTAGAGCAGCTATGTGTATTCAGCTTCACATGTTGAGAGTGAAACGCAATTTTGTTTCTTACTAAACCAAGAGACAAGTGATTTTCCAATAAAATGGCATGTACCACTTGTGCTCTTTCTATCCGTGCGAGAGCCACCGAAATCAGCATCGCTATACGATACTAATTCAAATGGACAATATTTCGGGTAGAAAAGACCAAAGTCTTTGGTGTTATTAAGATATCGTATTATTCGTTTTACAGCTCGTAAATGTGTTTCTTTAGGATTATCTTGAAACCTTGCACATAAACAAACACTCATCATAATATCAGGACGACTTGTGGTAAGATACAGGAGAGAACCAATCATGCTTCTATATAACTTCTGGTCAACATTCTTACCATGTTCATCTTTTTCAAGATGTGTGGTCGTACTCATAGGAGTTGGTTTACCAGAGGTATTTTCTAAACCGAAGCGTTTGACTAAGTTTTCACAGTATTTTTCTTGACTAATAAAAATACCGTTAGAAAGTTGTTTGATTTGAAGACCAAGGAAATAGATAGTTCTCCCATATGAAACATTTCAAATTCTTTGGTCATAATATTTGCAAACTCTTTGCAAAGTTCATCGTTCGTTGAACCAAAGATAATGTCGTCTACATATATTTGGATAACTAATATATCTTTTTGAGAATGTTTAATGAATAGAGTCTGATCAACTTTACCAATTTGAAATCCAGAATCGATAAGATAGCTTCTTAATCGTTCATACCAAGCACGAGGTGCTTGTTTCAATCCATATAAAGCTTTCTTAAGTTTATATACGTGATCAGGATATTTCTCATGTATGAACAAAGGAGGTTGTTCGACATATACATTCTCTTTGATAAATCCATTTAAAAATGCACTTTTGACATCCATTTGATAAAGTTTAAAATCATGATGACAAGCAAAGGACAGTAAAATTCGAATAGCTTCTAATCGAGCTACGGGAGCAAAGGTTTCTTCATAATCGATACCTTCTTCCTGATTATACCCTTGTGCTACTAATCTTGCTTTATTTCTGGTTATATTTCCTTGTTCGTCAGCCTTATTTTTATAGACCCATTTCGTACCAATGACTTACTGATCAGCCGGTCTTTGAACAAGTTCCCAGACATCATTGTGCTCGAACTGATTTAGTTCTTCTTGCATGGCAATGATCCAGTAATCATCAGTAGCAGCTTCTTTCGGATTCTTAGGTTCGATATTTGAAAGGAATGCGACATGACCCATTTGATTTAGTTGACTTCTTGTTCTAATTTTTGATGTTACTTCACCAATAACATTTTGAACTGGATGATCTCTTAGAATTCTCGGAGGAGATCTAAATCTTGGTGGAGAAGGTATCACAGCAGGTTGAGGGATATCGTCAACAATTTCTGAATCAAAGTCATTATTTGTGATGAAAGGATTATCAGTGACTATGGTTTCTTCGTCATCTGATACGATACGAGATGATTTAAAGAATTCATCAAAAGAAACATGAAGTGATTCTTCAATAGTTTTAGTTCTCTTGTTAAATATACGATAGGCCTTGCTTCGTTCCGAGTATCCGACAAATATACCTTCATCGGATTTGGAATCAAATTTTCCAAGATGGTCTTTCGTATTTAAAATAAAGCATTTAGAACCGAAAACTTCGAAATATGAGATATTTGGTTTTCTTTGATTAAATAGCTCATAGGATGTATTTTTGGTCAGAGGTCGAATAGATACACGATTCAAAACATAACACGCAGTTACAACAGCTTCTGCCCAAAAACGTTTTGGTAGAGTGGATCCATTTAATAATGTTCTTGCACATTCTTGTAAAGTCCGATTTTTCCATTCTACAACTCCTTTTTGTTGTGGAGTTCTAGGAAACGAAAAATTATGATTTATACCTTTCTTTGTGCAAAAATGTTCAAAATCATTATTTTCGAACTCTCCGCCATGATGACTTCTTATGTTTTTAACTTTAAGCCCTTTTGATTTTTGAATTCTTTTGACGAAGGATTTGAAATGTTTGAAAGTGTCACTTTTGTTTTTCAAGAAAATTACCCATGTATATCAAGAGTAATCGTCAACAATTACAAACACATATCGATTATGATTTATTGACTGAACCTGTGTTGGTCCAAATAAATCCATATGTAATAGCTCCAATGGTTGTAACGTTGATATGACTTTCTTGGATTTGAAAGTCAATTTGGTCAATTTTCCTAATTGACATGCATCACAAAGATTATCAACCTTAAAGCTTACTTTGGGTATTCCTTTAACTAGATCATTCTTGGCTAGCTTGTCAATAGTTCTGAAGTTTATGTGACAGAAACGTTTGTGCCATAGCCATGGATCATTATCATTTGCTACAAGACACATATCTGAATTATGATTGGTATTCATATTCAGAATATAGATGTTTCTGTCTCTATATCCTTCAAAAGCTATATTTCGATCTTTATCTAAAATACTACATTTATTGTCCGAAAAAGAAATGATAAAACCTTTGTCGCACAATTGACTGATACTTAGTAAATTATGTTTCAAATTCCTAACTAGCATGACATTAGTAATAAGAGGTAAGTTTGATGTACCGTAATTGCTCACATCGCCTTTGCCGATGATATAGCCTTTTGAATTATCTCCAAAAGTGACTGAGCCACCATCCGAATAGGTGATATTTGTTAATGAGCTCTTGTCTCCAGTCATATGCTTCGAGCAACCACTGTCTAGTATCCACTTTCCTCTTTTCTTAAGTGGGACCAACAAAAAATAAAATCAAGTCCATGGTACCCACCTTTTTATAGGGTCCTAAGAGTTAGGTCTTAGGAGTCCAAACCCATACGGGTCCGATATCCCCTTTATATATATAATTTGGATTATGATGCACAGAACTCAAAAAATTTTGAATGTACTTGTTCCTAATCAAATTGTTATTTGTTTTAGGAACCCACATTTTTATAGATTTGACATTCTTCTTTTGAAATTTCACAATCGGTTTTGGTTTCGAATATAATAAACTAAGATTTTTCTTAGCTTTAGTTTCTCGTACTTCCTTATTTTTCTTTTTTCTTCTACCAAGATGTTTATTGATAACTTGTTTCTTATATCCCAAACCTTGTTTATTTGTAGTAGTTTGTGAACTTTCAATAATTTTTGTTAAATTTTCTCGACCTTTGTTAAAGTTAGAAACATTTGAGTAATGTCGTCTAACTTTGTTTGTAAACTAGCTTTTTCAAGGTCTAACATCTTGACTTTTGCCTTAAGCTCATGATTTTCGGTAGTTAGAGCATCATTTTTCTCTTTTTGAGTTTCAATTTCTTGACTCAAAAGAGATAGTTGAGAATCAATATTAGATGATGATTCTTGAGCTTTTTCAAGTTCCTCCTCTAATATTTTCTTCTCATCTTTTAACATATCTCGTTCAAATTCTGCTCTACTTAAATCAGCTTGAGCTTGCTTTCATTGTCGTTTTACATCTTTAAATTTATACATTAACTCAGCATTTATATCTAGAACTTCTTCAAAAGTCGGAATTTGTACCTCATCTTCTTTAGCCATAAAGCATGCATTAGCTTGTTCATTGTCTGAGTCACTTTCACTATCAGATGAAGATGAGTCTAAATCATCCCATGTCACTGAGAATGCCCGTTTCTTTGACTTGTCCTTTCTGTGTTTGAACTTGTCATTTTCTGTCTTCTTCTTTTGTTTTAGACAATCCATTTGCATGTATCCCTTCTTATGACAGTTAAAGCATTCTACATTTGATGATGATGGCTTATTTGATCCGAACTTCTTTCTGTTGTATCGACTAGCTTTTCGTTGCTTTAAGAATTTTTTGAATCCTTTTGCAATGAATGCTAGATCCTCATCTTCGTAATCTGAGACGTCTTCATCTTTCTCAGCATGAAAAGCTACATTTTTCTTTTCTTCTTTTTGTTCTTTTCGAGCCTGTAAGTTTGCTTCATAGGACATAAGATTTCCTATCAATTCATCTGGCTTCATGGTGGAAAGATCATTAGCTTCTTCTATTGCTAATACTTTTCCTTCCCATTCATTAGTCAGTGTTTGTAGGACTGTTGATACTACATCAAAATCAGAATATTTTTGTCCTAAACCGATAAGAGCATGATGAATGGTTTGAAACCTTGAATACATCTCATTGATTGTTTCATTCGGCTTCATTTTGAAATTTTGAAATTGACATTTCAACAAAGCTATTTTTGCTTGTTTAACCTTGTTAGTAACTTCATGAGTGGTTTTTAGCGTTTGCCAAATTTGATATGCAGAGGTACAGATACTAACACGGTTATATTCGTTTTGATCTAATGCACAAAACAACATATTTATTGCTTTTGCATTTACAGTAGCTGCGGCTTTCTCAGCAGTTGTCCATTCTACATACTCAGTTGTTGGATTGACTATTTCTTTCTGAGTAGCATTCCAAGCATCATAACTTGTTGATTGCATATAAAAAGCCATACGTGTTGCCCAATAGCTATAGTTTAGGCCATTAAAAAAAGGAGGTCTTTGTGTTGACTAACCTTCTGTGTAAGTGGTGTTACTAGTGCTTGCGTTATTTGCCATATTACTAGAATATATCAAATAACTGTGTTACGGTTATGAGATGACCTTGCTCTGATACCAAATGAAAGTGTCGATAGACGACTTTAGGCAGGATCAGTAATATGGATATGCGGAATATATAATATATACTAAGAAAGATCTCACAGTAGCAATATCACAGATAAGTAAATGTAGTAATAGAAAAATCACAGCAGGGATTTTTATACTGGTTCGGAGCACCGTCCTACGTCCAGTCCCAGACCTCTCTCTGGATTTTCACTAATCAACAACCTCGCTTCACCCGGAGGAACAGGTTCACAACACCCGAGCAGCCGAATGGGATTTCACGCCTCAAACAACACGAGGACTTCAACACTTACCTGATCACACACAGGACTTCAACAACTCGCCTCTTACAACACCAAGGACTTCAAACAAGATATAAACTTGTAGTTTGACAATGTGTGTTCTTAATAACACGAATTTGTCAATTCTTGTACAACCTTCCTATAATCTTATCCTCAAATACGATTTTGATATTATGAAGATTTGGAAGATGATATCGTTGTTTTGAATCTAAATAATAATATATAGATTCAAGGATTCAAATAACGATATATGAGAATAGTGAGCTTTTGAATGCTTTTAAAGAGTAAGAATGAAATCAGCACTTAGATAGCAAGAATAAAAAGAATTGTTGTTATTAAAAATGATGATTTCATGATGCTTTTATAGAGGATGGAGAGATGTAATCATTGGTGAAGAGAAACCATGAAAAGAGATGATTTTTGGCCAAGAGAAAGGATCATAACAATTGATGAAATAGGGTGTCTATTCGAAAAGAAGGCTTCAGTTCGTAGATCAGTCGACTGGTAAAAAATGACCAGTAGACTGGTGTTTGAATATATGTACGTTATATATATGTGTGCACGTTCATTGTGCATTCTGCACAGAAATGGTCGACCGCCTATATATGAACCGGTCGACCGGTTTCTGTTAGTATGCACAATGATTGTGCATACATGTATAAACATATATATATATATTCAAACCATATAGTAATATGATTATTTGAGGATAGATTTTAACATATTTAACTACACTCATACTCTAAATAATCAACCTATACCATCGAATATCTTCTTTTTGTCGATCTTGAATTTCTCCTTGTCATTGATCAAAACACCTTGAATTCCTTGACTCAACAGAAATTTCATATTTCCATCAATAGGTTTAGACAGAGCATTTATAACACGACCCAAATAAGCCTCGCTTACAGATATTTGAGCAATCCTTCCTATTGTTTTTACAGAACTTCCCTCTTGTATCATTAAATCATCACCCATTAATACAACATCAACATTATTTGATTCCAAATTGAGAGCAATGCCTATTGTACCCTCTTCAAACTCTACTAATTCACCTAACATTACTTTATCATGACCATGAATACGAGCAATGTCGTCCCCCACTTGAAGTACAATACCGGTATTTACAACTTTTACTTCTCTATTATATTTTTCAATACGTTAATGGATAATATTACTAATTTCATCAGCTCGAAGAGTTACCATTAGTGCCTCTTACATAAATCCAGTAGCCCAAACGAAATGTCCAAATAAAACATCCATGCCTATACCGATAAACTATTCATACCAAAAGGGTTATATCCATTGATAAGTTGTGAAGAGTTTAACCATAGGTAATCTCTTAACCACCCTATCAAATAAGTGGAAGATTCATTAAATTATGAAATGTTACCCTACCATAATGTAATATGTTTAGGGTTTAAATGGTTATTATAGTAAAGACTAGTCGAATTGACTCATGGATTTACCTAGGTCGGTTTATCAACCAATAGAAAAAAATTCTTCTTTTTTTTCGAAACCCATTGTATTCTAAAGGACATGGAACAATGAATCATCCATACATAATTGAACTATCACATGCCCTGAAAATGAGATGACGTGTTCAGAAATGGTTGGAGCAGTTGAATAGGAGGATCATTATGACTATAGCTCTTTGTAAAATTGCCTAGATTTCAAAAAAATCCATCCTACTACTGTTTTGTTTATTAAAAACAAAAAAACAACATCCATTGCCGATCTTGCAAGAACTTATACGCCGCACTTGCGACTATTGTGCCAAGAAAATAACGGGGCTCCTCCTACTCACACCCTTTATATTGTCTGTTTCATTTCATGTTGCAATAGAAAATTCTTATTTGATTATACGATACTAGATTCTCCGAGAATAAATTCTTCATTTATTTATTATTTCATTTATTTATTATTTTATAGTATTTATTATTTCTATTTTATAGTACTTATTATTTCATGGTATAGGAAGAAACAACTATTTATATTTTCGATGGTAATTTTTTTTGTACATGACATGAGATAAACTTTTCTCTTTATATTTGGGTTGAATAAGCCCTTATGGAATAAATACTCAGCTGCTTGTGAACCGTCAGGTACTGTTTTATTCAATGTTTGTTCAATTGCTCTTTTACCTGCGAAAGCAATGTACGCGTTAGGTTCAGCAATAATGACATCTCCCAATATACCAAAACTGGTCGTTACTCCACCTATTGTAGGGGATGTATACATAGAATAACTTTTTATTTGACTGATAATTATATGAAGAAGAAGATATTTTAGCCATTTGCATCAAGCTCAAACTTCCTTCTTGCATACGTGCTCCTCCGGAAGCACACACAATAATAACAGGTAGAGATCGATTAGTAGCATATTCGATCAAACGAGTGATTTTCTTGCCTACTACAGATCCCATACTACCCCCTGTGATCTCTGACCGTGTGCCTGTTTAAGAATGAGCCAGCGACTCATAGGTAGTGGCTTGGTTAAGGGAACCCATCGGAGCCGTATTAAAAGCGAGTCTTCATAGGGTGATTGTCACTGCTTATGGACCCGAACCTGGGTGATTTATCCATGACCAGGATGAAGCTTGGGTGAGACTAAGTGGAGGTCCGAACCGACTGAGGTTGAAGAATCAACGGATGAGTTGTGATTAGGGGTGAAATGCCACTCGAACCCAAAGTCTTTGAACTTATGAAGTCTCGTTTCTGTAGTGGACCAATTCATTAACATAACACTGTGCCATTTTTTATTAACAAAATAACATCAAGCCTTTGTTGCAGCTAAGACAACTAAATCCGCTGCTTTGTTTTTGGTACCAACTATTGAAAAGGTTTTCCTCGACTTGCTACATCAAAAACAAAATTACAGGCTTTTGATAAAAAACGAGGTATTCAACTCCAGAGATGAATCGAAAAAGAAATCTTTATTGGTTCTACCTCCTCTTTTTATGAGGAGAATGGATCTTTTTATCGAAGGATCGGAAAAAAATTGGTCTGGATCCACTGCGGGAATGATTTGGAAGATCAAAAACTAAAAACAGCGGTATTTGCTAGCAACAACATCATGGAGGCAGTCAGTCAATATAGATTGATCCGACAGCATCTAGGGTTCCTCGAACAATGTGATATCTTACACCGGGTAAATCCTTAACCCTTCCTCCTCTTACTAATACTACAGAATGTTCTTGTAAATTGTGACCAATACCAAGTATATAAGCAGTGATTTCAAATCCAGAGGTTAATCGTACTCTGGCAACTTTACATAAGGCAGAGTTTGGTTTTTTGGGTGTGATAGTGGAAATGTTGACAGACAAGTCACTCTACAGAATCGTACATGATATTTTCCCCTCATACGGCTCCTCGTTCAATTCTTTCGAAGTAACCAGGTCCTTTTCTTCGTTCGAGAATCTCTTCCCTTCTTCCACTCTTCTCCGAAGAGTAACTAAGACCAATTCATTCACGTTTTCATGTTCCAATTGAACACTTTCCATTTAGTATTAAAGAAGATGATTATTCTTTTTACCAAACATATGCGGATCAAATCATTTACTTGACAGATGGCTAAAAAACTAGTTGATTTGACTTATAACTTGAATTAGGCATTTCAATCTTTCAGCAGAACGAGAAAGATCTGAGTTTATCCCTCTTGTAGCGAGAGAGCGTTCACCCAGTCAAGATGATCAGGATGAATGAATGCATTAATATTTCCAAGGTGCACCTAAAGACAGGGATAAAGATGTTCGACCCAAAGCGCTTGAGCATAGAATAAACTCCCCTTTTATATTAACCAATTAATATACTGGGCCCTTACAGAGAGAAAACCCCCCAACAACTACCACTGGCCGGCGAAAACAAAAAGAAGGAGATAGCACCTCACTAACGCTCGCCTTGACTGAACAAGCGAGTAATAGCAAGAAGATTGAGTAATATTATACCACAGAGACGAAATTCACGGAAACAAGACGGAACAAACATAAGTTTATCGCTCGCTACGCGCCTCCTACTTTTGAGGGAACTCCGTCTGGTACACCTTTTTCTTAGTGATTGGAGCTAGCTGAACTTAGAAGCAAACGGGGTCGGCGGGGGAAGCGCCTTGTCGCTGTAGCCGGATAGATGTTGACCCTGGAATCGAACGGGTTCAATACTAATGCTCCACAGCCCGTATTTTTCCGTAGATTTGAATTCTCATTAGTCTCTACTCTCCAGTTTCACTAGTTGGTCCCATGAGAAATAGAACCATTTGATTTGATTTGTTCTCAATAGCCATGAGATGATCATGTTAGGTTGGTCCTTTTGTCAACGGATGCCCTTATTACACTCGTAATCACTGAAGGATGAGAACCAACTATGTAGCATCTACATCGATAATTCAAGTATTGTATACATCATTAGTCCAATTCTTTGTGAAAAGTATATTATCATTTATGCAGGGGATTATTGAAAGAACTAGGTAAATGAAATATACTAGTCCCACATCGCCAAAATTAAGGTATGATTTTAGAATATACACTATACTCTTCATTCCTATATTATCCCCCAGGGTCAGGTAATATTGTGTGAGGAGGAGGACATACATTTCATAAACCAAACACGCACACCAGCACGAACCGCCCATCCTGTATCGAACCCGGCTGAGGTCGAGTTCGGCTCTGGGTTTAATATGATCTTATTTTTTTCTCCAAAAATTGGGTCGGTTTTTGAACAGGTCAGGCAAATGTGACTTCGAGTAATCGCACCCTTTAGCAAACAGCAGCAGTGGGTGCAACCCATTAGGCGCATCCCTCGGCAAACTACAGCAACAAAAAGCGACGGGTGTAACTCACTAGGCGCATCATTTAGCAAGCAGTAGCGATAAAAAGCAGCGAGTGTGACCTGTTATGTGGACGTGAATGCTCAGAGGGGTTGCAAATGAATATAGATAGGTGAGAATACTGATTACATTGCCCATCAGCTTTTCCCGTCTTCTTCCTTCTCTCTTCTTTGCTCTCACTGCTGCCTCCATTGTCAAACACAGAGTTAACATACTCATTACAATCTCGTGCAGAAATAGTCTATTGTATCTTGGGAAACTTTTCAAATAAAGTTTTGATGACATTGCTAAGGCAAGCCTCAGAATCTCATTTATTTAATTTATTTTGACAAATCACTGCGATCTGTTCGTTACTACGCTGTAGTTATTAAACTTGAAGTTGTATTATTTCTCTGTGTATATCAACATGATCCCATTAACCTAAAACAACTATCACCCCCTTTTCTTGCCGCCTACTGTGGAAAACCCTAGCCCTAGTCACATCAAATCCACAATGATCCTCTTAAACCAATGACGCACCACTTATAAATGATGTGGAACCAAAGCTCAAGATTTTTCAAGATCAAAGAAATATTTTTACAAAATTCTACTAAGTGGGTAAGCAAATCTATACTTTTAGAAGCATGAGGCCATATTTGTTTTCTTGTGTATGAGTTATGAAGGGACAAAGAAAGAAAGATGCGAGAATCAACATCTTCTAAATCTTGATTTCTCATTTGGTTTTATAAATAAATCCCTTTTCCTCTCTTTTTTTTCGATCAAAAAATTTAGAATTAAATTCATCAGGAAGATTTAGAATTGAATTCATTAGGACAACCATCATTCTATTTTAAATGGATTTAGAATTTAATGATGGAAGAGTGTGTTTAAGTTTTTATGATGAATGTTGATTTAAAATTTAATACGAAGTTTTTGAATGTTTTCACTGCACATGTTCCCATTCACATACAAGTACTGAACGGTAAATCAGAAATACAATCGTACTCAAAATTAAGCCAGATCTCAAAACAAAAAAAAATGCTTAAATTATTTAATTTTGTAAAATCCAAAAATACTGTCGTTTATAGGAAAATCGTCAAATGATAAATCTAAATATTTTCCAAATTAAAATTTATGAAAAAATCCAATAATTTATGTTAATAATACGTTATAAAACTCAAGTCGTATGATTAAAAATTTATTTTATTATTATTTTTTATTTTAATTCAAATCCAGATTATTTGTCATTGCTTACAACTTTACATCGTGAATTTAAAATCAGTATTATTTAACTAAAGGAAGTCAAACAAGATTGTTGAATCTGTTTAATTAATATTTAATCACTATTTAATATTTTAAATAACCACTAAATTAAAATTCAAATTACTCGATTCCAACAATCCAATCATTTAAATATTTAAAACTAATTAGATACATAAAATTAATAACTAGAATTTTGGGGTGCTACATGTTCAAAGTGTTACAAAGGTTTAGTGTTCATGCTTTCTTAAGGTGATTACATAGGGTGATTGTTTGCGCTAAAGTTGTTACTATAGAAGTAAAATTCTGCTTAAGGAATTACGACTTTTCTACAATGTGATCGGGCTACTATTCTCTACCAGGCGCTTAGCATGGTAGTCGATGTCTGCACCAAATCGGAATCCGTCCAAACAAGAATCGTTAGGGTGGGTCACCCTACCTGTTGTGGTCTTTTATTTTCTGCTCTGAAGCTACCCGCGTATTCTCTTAGATGGACATCTATCTACTAGCTCTAAAAACCTACAACGTCATACTTTTTACTATGAGGCCTGCACGCCCAGTCAGCGTTAGGATGCATGCCTCCAATCTTTTCTTTAATGATCTCGTTGCGCTCCTTGCTCAACCTCCATGACTGATTAGTACACATTCAGCTACTTATTCCCCATGCCAACATACTTCTCTTTCCTTCATCGGTACACGGCCTTAAACTACGTTAGGTAAAACTATGGGGCACTTATTTCTCATACCAACAAATATCATATTTGTCATTGAGATGGGCCTCAACCATCTAGGTATCACTAACACTGTGGGTCACTTATTTCTAACACCAATGAATATCTTATTTGTCGGTAAGATGGATCCCAACTATTTTATTATAATGATATTCTTAATCATGTTAAATTCTTTACTTTTTCATAATAGTCACGATATGTAAAATCTCTACCTATCTACCATGAATTATTTATAATAATAATATTGTTCTTTTCCTTTTGAACTTATTATAACAAAGGTTATCATTTAACTTCCTTTACTTTTATATTCTAATCTTTTATAATAGTCATTATTCATGGTTCGATTTTGAAATTTACATGAATTACGTATTTATTCAATCTTTGTTAATGTTTGGAATGAAAATAAGGGTCAGACCTAGGCTCCTATTTATAGTTTTGTTAAGGATCTTGGGCCATTTTATTAAATATGATCTAAATATGAGGTTGTCAGGTCATCGTTTTGTTCCTAAAATTTAGATTAACTTTTAGTTTCACGTCTTGCCTTAGGTTTAATTTTGGTCAAATTTGACATTTTGTCTAACCTTTAATATTAAGTCTCAACCTTCATGTTATCTCTTAATTCCAAAAAGAATCTACCTAAAACAATGCTCCCATTCATTATGTACCTAGCCACGAAACAGGTCGAATACCGGCTTCCTTGGTCGATTGCTGCCCAGGAGGCAGACAACCATGGTCAACTTTCCCCAGTCAACCTGGTAGGTCATAGGTATTTTAACTTAAACTTAACCTTCAAACTTAAAACTTCTGGCAGCTTATTTCTCTTATAGCTTCTTTGTCTTAGCTTGGATTAAAATAAGTTATATACGAAAATTGTCTAGAAAATCATCATGGACTCAATCGTCAAGCCTCCATAGCCAAACTCTGACATTTATATAAATTTATTTATTATTTGATCCATTTTTTAATTAATCTTATTATTATCAAAATCTTAGGGTGTTACAATATATAGTTTTAAAAAAAATCATAATTTATGGGGAAAACATATATCATGATCACACATAAAGCGCGTACATAATGCTCATAGTGATAAATAATCTTTATTGATAGCTGGCTTGGAAATGAAAATTTTTGGTCCTACTGCTTAGTTCCAAAATTATGTTTTATATATATTTTTTAATTTTGATATTATAGTTCATCATAAAAAGTAGTATTTGCATACAGGTCGTGCAAAATACCATCGTGCCTTTTCTATGTGAATGTAAACTATCAAAAACGTCAATTTTTTATATTACAACTATTAATATCCCTTAAAAACATATCTAACAAGTAACTTTCCTTCTCAAATTCAAAATATTCCTAATCTAATAACATAAAAATATGATCGAAATATTGAATTTTCTATGCAAATTTTTAATTTTATCTAAAAAGTATTATCATATTTTAATTCTTAAAAATACCATCTTATTAGGGATTGAGATGGTTGTAATGATGGTTTTGATGATAACAACCTTTTTTAACTATTATTGTTATAAAATGTATACCAACACTATATCTAGAATATATATATATATATATATATAAAAACCAGAAATATTTGCAAGTACTAATTATTGAAGACCGCACAGTTTAGAGAATCAATATTTCAAAGAAGAAGAGTTCAAGATATAAGACTCATTGGTAACAAGAGTTCAAGAAATAAAAATCAATCGAGTCTAGATTTCTTATTAAAAATCCGATGAGCAGTGAATCCTTATTTCAATATATTTTCACTATATTCCTATCTTAATTTAAAAATGGTTTCAAAATTACTTCCTTATTTTAAATATATTTCTTTGTTCTTAAATTTATTTAAACTCCTGTTTTTAAAATATAATTTATTTCCTAATACTTTTTAACTCCTAATTCAAATATTTCTTATTTATATATTTAATACTAATTTTTATATTTAGTTTTATTATAGTTACTTAAGTTTTAAATTTCCTTAATTATATTTATATTAAGTTATAAAATATTTCTTATATTCATAGTTTTATATATATGCTTTTGTATCATTTTATACATAGTTTTTAATCATTTTTAAATCATCTTCATATATGTTTTTAATAAATATTTTTACTTGAAAACTCTATTTTAATATAAAGGAATATAATTTGTTTTAACTCAAGAATCACCATAATTTATTTAACCATTATTTGCTTTAACTCAAAATTTTATTTTTTGAAAAAACTCTAAGGTAAATTAAAAAAGGTGACTATGTTTGTCGATATAGTGGTCGTTTGTTTTCAAATTATGAAGTTTAAATTATTTTGAAAGGATTTGACTGTTGGAGACTATAAATAGGCCTCTAAGTCTGATTTTTTAACTAACTTTTTATTATTTTCTTCTTCCTTTCTCTTCTCTCCGTTAATACTATTAAGTTCTTAAATTATATACTTACACTCTACTGATTTTCGAAGAGAATCATATCAATCTCTTTCTAATTCAATTCTCTATCAAACTCTCTCTTTGATTCAAGTGCTACAAAGAGTTATAGAATTTCTGTAATCAAGGATCATAAGATCAAATCCTATCAAGTATATCTTCCAAAACTGGTATTGAAAAGGTGTAGTCGTAGCCTATATAAATTGACTGAGTGTAATTAAGGACCGGAAATCAGTTGGGTGTAGGCCATGGTCTAAAAATCAACTAAATCTCACTAAACTCTGGAAATGGTTGGAGTATTCCCTTGTATCCTGGAGTGGATTGTAATTTGGATATTGTTTGAAAAGAAATCCACATTTATGTGGGACCGGATTAGGGTAACTCCAAACCAGTATAAAATCCTAGTTGTTCTTTTCTTTTACTATTTTTTTTTATTATTTTCTGCATCTGCGTATAATTATATGATTATTCATATCTTTGATTTGCATAACATTCTGATAAACTTAAAAGGATTTCCAGAAGTCTATAAAATCCATGAAAACACTATTCACCCATCATCTAGTATTTAGTTTGCCTTAAAATCCTTAATATGCATTCCACAACAATTGGTATCAGAGCATTGGTTTTCAAAGTTTCCATAAACTGAATTTTTGAAAAGTTTAAATGATATTTTTTGGATTTTATTATAATATTAGATCAAAAATATTCATTTCATTATTATTTCATAAGTTTGCATTTAATTTTATTGAAAAATCAAGTTATTTATCAAATTGGTGTATTGTACAGGAACAGATGTGTTACTTGCCTTTTGATGATTCAAAACTTAGTGGACAAATGGTGCAAATCAAGAAAGATAAATGGATACTTCATAGTGGCTTTTTGAGACATATGATAGGAAATCTAGACATACTAAATAATATAATCTACAAAGATAAAGGAATGGTCAATTTTGGTGATAACTTGAAAAGATATGTGATTGGCATTGGCAATGCCAGTAGTTCTAAAATTCCTACTATTTTTGATGTTTTGTTAGTTAAGAATTTAAAATATAACATGTTTGGTATAAGTCAATTATGTGACAAAGGCTATAAAATTGAATTTGAAAAAGATATGTGTTTCATCGAAGACAATAATTCAAACATAATTTTTCAGGGAATTAGAAAGAAAAATATTAACATCTTAAATATGAAAATTTCAAATGATAACTTATGTCGTTTGGCCAATACAAGTGATCTCTCTGGATTTGGCGTAAAAGATATGGTCATTTAAATTTCAAACACCTATCTAGAGTTCCCAAATTAGATTTAGTAAGAGGGCTTCCTAAAATGAATTTTAAATTAAGTAATTTATGTGACGCCTATCAATTAGGGGAAAAATGCTCACTTAAATTGAAAGAAGAGATTTCCACTTCAAATTCATTAGAATTACTTCATATAGATTAATTTGGTACATCTTCAACACAACTGATAAATCATAATAAGTATGTTTTCGCAATTGTCGATAATTTCTTTATATTTATTTGGACTCTTTTTCTCAAACATAAAAGTGGCGCTTTTGATTTATTCCAAAATTTTGCTAAAAGGATTCAAAATCTATTATCCTTAAAAATTAAAACTATATGTAGAGACCACGTAGAGAATTTAAAAATGAAAATTTTGAGAATTTCTGTAATAAAAAGGGAATTACTCATAGTTTCTCTTTTTCGAGAACTCCTCAACAAAAAGGAGTAGCTGAGCGTAAAAATAGAGTGATCCATGTGTGTGCAAGAACTATGCTTTCTAATAGTAATTTACCAAGAAGTTTTTGGGGTGAAGTAGTTACCACAACTTATTATATCTTAAATAGAATTTTAATTCGACCATTAACCAACAAAACTTCATACGAACTTCTTTATAATAGAAACCAAAGGTATCTTATTTTAGAATTTTCGGAAGTTAATGTTTTATTTTAAATACTGAAGAAAATCTAGATAAATTGGATTCTAAATCAGATAGAGGAATTTTTATTGGATACTCAGATAGAAGTAAAGCATATAGAGTTTTAATTTAAATACTAATACTATTAAAGAAACTAAATGTATCTTTTAATGAAAATTATAAAGATTTAAATCAACAACATAATGAAGATGAACATGATAATGAAATAAATAATGAAATTAATCAATCTAATAAAAGAATTAGACTTCTAAGGTATTATTCTATAGAAAATTTACTAGGAGATATTGAATCTGTAATTAGAACTAGAAATCAATTAAATAACATGAGTAATGTAGATTTTATATCAACTATTGAACCAAAATATCCAAAGGAAGCATCGTTTGATGATTCATGGATACTTACTATGCAAGAAGAACTAAATCAATTCATTAGAAATGATGTATACTAACCTATTTCTTGCTAGAGGATAAAACTATAATGTGAACTAAATGGGTTTATAAAAATAAAATGAATGAACTTGGCGAGGTCGTTAGAAATATAGCTCGACCAGTTGCATAAAGATACTGTCAAGAAGAAGGAATAGATTATGATGAAACATTTGGCCAGTAGCAAGATTAGAGGCTATTAGAATTCTATTTGCTTTTGCTAACTATAATAAACTCAAACTAGTTCAAATAGATGCTAAAAGTGCTTTTTTAAATGGATTTGTTAAAAAGGATGTTTATGTTGAATAACCCTCATTATTCGAAGATAAAAAATTTCCAACCATGTTTATAAGTTAAGGAAAGTTTTATATGGCTTAAAACAAGCTCCTAGAGCCTGGGATAATCGACTAATAACTTATTTGTCATAATTGAATTTTGAAACTGGTAAAGTAGATAATACTCTATTTATTAAAAGAAGTGAAAACGATATTGGATTAGTGCAAATCTATGTAGATGATATCATTTTTGAATTAGCAAATAATAAAATGAATCAAGAATTTTATAAAATCATGACTAAAGAATTTGAAATGAGTCACATGGGAGAACTCGCTTTCTTTTAGGATTACAAATAAGACAATTAGATAATGAAATATTTGTTAATCAAGGAAAATATGCTAGGAATTTAATTAATAAATTTAACATGGATAACACTAAAGGAAAACCCACACCCATGGCAACCAATGAAGCACTAAGTAAAGAAGACTATTCAAAGGATATAAATCAAAATATATATATGGGTATAATAGGTTCTTTATTATATTTAATTACGAGCAGACCAGACATAATGCATAGCATTTGTCCCTGCGCTAGATATCAATCACAATCTAAGGAAACTCACTTAAAAGCCATAAAAATTATTCTACGATATGTCAAACATACATTAGACTTTGGTTTATTTTACCCTAAAAACGATTTATTCAGTTTAATTTCCTATTGTGATGTTGACTATACTGGTTGTAAATCAAAACTAAAAGTACAAGTGGAACTTGTCACTTTTTTTGTCATTCTTTGGTTTCCTGATTTAATAAAAAGTAAAATATTGTTTCCTTGTCAACAACTGAAGAAGAGTATATATCTGCTGCTTTGGCATGTTCTCAAGTAATTAAATGCTACAAGCTCTAAGATATTTTGGATTAAATATAACTAAATTACCAACTTACTTCGATAATATGAGTGTTATAAATTTATCCAAAAATCCTACACATCATGCTAAAACAAAACATATTAATGTTAGACATAATTTTCTTAGAGATAACGTAAATAAAGAAATATTTCACTAGGATTTATTATAACAGAAAATCAAATTGCAGATATATTAATTAAACCATTGAATAAAGCAACGTTTGCTAATTTAAGAAGAGAACTAGGCATTTGTTCATTAACCGAAATAAAATGTAATAACCCGGAAATCTGGGCCAATTTAAAATTTTTATTTTGGCAATTTTAGCGAATTTTGATTATTTAAAATGAATTATTTTAAATAATATCGACGAGAAATTTATTTTGAATATAATTCGAACGTATATATTCGTTTGAATCGACGATAGAATATAAATATTAATTTATATTTATAAAAGGAATTGAAAATGGTGCGGTAGTTCGATAATTCGATTTCAAACTTCAATTGAATGTACTGGGTGCAAAATAAACCGGATTTTAGTGAAACCAAAAATAATAGGATGTATTTAATAATATCTTTCCAACGAATCCGAAAAATCAAAATTTCATAGCGGGAATCAAAAGATATGTCCAGTTGAAAATTCTGAATAGTCGCTACGGAACTCAGGCCCTTAAAAATGGCCATTTTGCAAACGACCTCGGATTTCGACGAAACCACTTTTGTTCGATCCGTGATGTCAAATTATTGCTAGATTTCAAATTTTATGATTTTTTGAACCAATATGTGAGCGTGGCAAAGGATAACGCGTTTGACCAGTTTCAGTTGATTTTAATCGACTGGAAAATGGCCATTTTTCAAACGGTCTCAGAATTCGATGAAATTAGTTTTGTTAGGACCGTATCGTCAATACGAATCTAGAAAATATTTTTTGGGAATTTTTAGAGTCTGTATGTGGCCCCAGTAAATTGAAATGCGCATTCTAATTCAATATATAGAGTTATATGTTGATTTTGATGAAAACTGATCGAAACGATCGAATCAACTTACGATTCATATCCCATTGTGTACGGAATGGGGGTAATTAGCTATGGACGACAGGCGGTGAGCCTCGTTTAGAGGTCATATGAAAAAGTCAACTTTCAGAAATTAAATAATTAAAATAATTAAAAATAAAATCCTCTTTCCCTCTCCTATACCTTGCCTCCCCCCCCCCCCCCACGTTCATTTCATCTCAGATAAGAAAAAAAACCTAATCGATCGAGACCCCCCCCACCCCACCCCAGGCGGCGCCGCCGCGATTCCGCACCCCCCTCCTCCTGCTGAGCGACGCGACCCCCCTCCTCCTGCTGAGCGATGCGACCCCCCCTCCTCCTGCTGAGCGACGCGACCCCCCTCCTCCAGCTGAGCGACGCGCACCCCCCCCCCCCTCTTCAGCTCCAACCTCCCACTCGAGAAACCAGCACGCCGCCTGCCTTCACAGCCCGCTACGGATCGTCAGCAACTCCACCGACCCCTTCATCCGTATGTAAGTTTTATTATTTACCTAGTTATAGAATAAAAATTCAATTTTTATGTATGTACTAGTGAGATAAAGGAACGATTTTTAATTATGCGAATAGCAAATAAAAATATGGTTTTTTATTTGTTTGAATAGCGAAGAAAGTTCATATTTTTATTCGTATAAAAGTGTGATTTTTAAATAGATAAAAATCTGATCTTTATAAAGGAAAGGTTAGTTATTTAGAAAAGTAAAAATTCAATGAATTAAAAATTCGATTTTTATATATTGAATAGCGAAGTAAAAATTCGATTTTTATATATTGAATAGCGAAGTAAAAATTCGATTTTTATATATTGAATAGCGAAGTAAAAATTCGATTTTTATATATTGAATAGCAAAGTAAAAATTCGATTTTTATATATTGAATAGCAAAGTAAAAATTCGATTTTTATATATTGAATAGCGAAGTAAAAATTCGATTTTTATATATTGAATAGCAAAGTAAAAATTCGATTTTTATATATTGGGTAGCTAAGTAAAAATTCGATTTTTATATATTGAATAGCAAAGTAAAAATTCGATTTTTACATATGTAGAGAATACGGGCAAAGAAAGTGACAAGAGGCAAGAACGGCGGAGATTTCTATATATGAAGAGTCGTGGGATTGGATTAGCAATTCTATGAGAACTTCTCACCTTTTAATTTTATTTTTGAAGTTATAAATATATACTAGGATGCAGACGGTGTTTAGTAGCACATAATACCCGTCGTCCACAGACCATGGACGGCTTGTATGCTTGTTTGTTTGATTTTGATGTGTAGTTGATTGTGTGATGTGATGTGAAATAAAATAAAATATTTATATAGTTAAAATATTTTATAGTTGAAAATAGAATTTTAAAGTGTATATGAAGTAAATTAATATAAACAAATCGAACGATTTGTTTATATACACACATTTGACTAATATTGATTGGGACGATAAATTTTACACATCGCCCAACTGCACAAATAAAATCTGTGTTTGATTGTTTGAAACCCCACACGGGTATTGGGATGATATATGACATACACTAATTCCAATAGTTAGTTGTATGTCGATCGATTGATTGACAGACTGTTATGAGCGTTAAATATTTATATTTGATGCTTATACAGTGTAGAATGCACTTTGGATGATGGTTGATTATTCATCGTAGTTATTGTATACATGTGTTGTAGAAAATCCATATAATTAACATTATATGGTAATTGATTGGGCATCATTCCAGTTTGGAAAAAAAGAAATGTTTGAAATAGAATATTTGAAAATAGAAATATATGAAGCCGTGTTGATTAGATTAACGCCATTTTGACGTGAACCATATTTATATCGATTTTATTCATTTTTCAATGAATATTGAAATAGAATTGAAATCTGAATTAAATTGAATAGATTTGAAATTTGAATTATATTGAAATGAATTGAAATTCGAATTATATTTAAAGTGAATTGAAATTCGAATTAAACCGAATTGATTTGAAGTTCAAAATACACTGAAATGATTTGAAATTCGAATAGAATTGAAATCCGAATTAAATTGAATAGAATTGAATCCGAATTGAAATCGAAAGGAACAGAATTCAAATTGAAATTGAAAAGAAATTCGAATTAAATTGAAATTGAATTGAATTTAAAATGAACTTATATTGGAATATTCAATTTTGATTTGAAATTGAATATGAAGTTGAAACCGTTTTGAAAATGAATTTAAAACGATTTATAAAGCACATTTTGAATTGAAATCGATGAAGTATATATTATATATATATTATATATATATTATAATGGCCTGAATAGAACGCGCCGCGCCGCGACAGTTCGCAAATTTGGACCATTGACTTCGAACGGATATTGCGGGAGATCCGACCGTCGGATTCTCCTAAAACCGGAACCTTGGGTTCGTGTCGAAAAGAGCTTTCTAACGAATATTAGAAATTTGAAATCTAACGGTTTAATTTGGAATTATGTCCAAATCAAATTTGAAAAAGGTCGTTGTAAGTGCAGTTCGATGGCCGTTGATGGAAATCGACTGTACGGGCCTTGACAAAATTATTAAAAATAGAAATAATTTGTGTAAAATCATAAGAAATGATTTGGGAAGAATTGGGATGAAAAACTCCATATTTGAAAGGATAAAAATAGATTTTTATCGAAATGAACTAGTTTTGGACTAGAATTATAATTCTATTTATTTTTAAAATAAATAAAGTGGATTTGAAATGGTTTTGAAAGTAATCAGGATTTCCAGTAATTGAATTGGAATGGATTTGAATCGAAATTGTCTTCGGAATATTTTAATGTTGGATTTCGTGATTATACAGATGTTGTTGTGGAAATTTGAAAGGTATATTTATATCGTTATTTCCAATACGATATTTGTTGGTCGTAGAATTTGATATTGAATATAAGCCGGTATATTTTCTATTCAAAGCCTTGTATTTAATATCAAATATGATTTGGGTTTGTCGTGAATGGTGTCTTTATTAACACTGTTCTTGAACCCAGTTGAGAAAAAGATTAAATCTTTTTATTTAGATTTAATGAAGTGTACCAATTAAATTATATTTAATTGGAATTGAATTGATATTGATTTTTGGGTTTATCGTGAATAGTGTTTTAAATAACACTTGTTCTTTAACCCGATAATTAATGGAATGTGATTTTGGGTTTATCGTGAACCGCGTTTTAAATGACACTGATTCTTTAACCCAGTTAAAGATTAAAACTAAGTGAAGTTTTAATGAATCTTTAATTAGATTGAAACGATCGAGTATGGAATATCACCAATTTTGCTCCAAGCGATAGTTAAATCTTTAATTAGATTTGAACGTGAAATGGTAATTGAATTTACCGATAACACCGTGGTGTTAGATATGAAGTATGACCAGTCTTACTTCATGGGATGAAGAGGTTGGGATTGGGAAATAAAATAAATGATTACTTCGGTGTGGTTCGCTAATCCCGACTAGTTTGAATTGATATTCAAAGAAGCTTAAAGAATAAATTTAAAGAATTTATCTTTGATAAAATTAATGGGAACCTTTCCCAAAGTGTAAGAATATGTGAATAAAAAAATATTCTGAATTGGAATGAGGCGTATGTTGGGTTTGTGTAACACTCGTTTATTATATACGCGAGTTATTCGGAAAGACCGGGTTTTTCCCATTCTGAATAACTGATTCGACGTGGTGTCGAAGATGAAGACGGTGGTTGAAGACCGGAGGTCTTCACGTCATTTGGATAATTACTGATGATCTTGATTGGGCCGTACACCCAAGAAGATGAAAACAGTTGGTGATTATCTAGACGTACTTGGAGATCGATGGATATGCGGGGTACTAGGTGCCTCCGGTTTCGTTCAGACCCAGAACGGACTTGTAAATGGACTGTGTGTCTGACATTGGATTTTTGTCTGTGTGAGTGATTTCTATTAAATATATATCTGTTTGGCGGCGGAGAATTTATTCTCTTGCTTAACGCCCTTCTCTGAGACGTACGAGCTCAGGGGTTATATACTGATGGATATCAAACGCATAGAGTGAATTGCATGTGTGGCATGCCTAAGTGGCAAATGATCAAGGCTTCTGTTGAAAAGCAAAGTCTTGTGGTTGATGATCGAAGCACGGCCTTTGTGGCGTAGCTTTGTGTAACGTTTACTTCGCGAGTTTCACACCCGGTATGAACCAAAAACGGGAGACGGACCTCAGGGAGGGCATGCGTTTCCTTCTAGCTAAAAAGTGGCGTCAGTGGTTTTACACGCGCTGACGAGTTTGACTTATGTGGTTGTTGCTGTTGCGAGGCGCCTCGGTTTGATCGGACGATCCGGGTCCGATGGAGTCATTTGTTGGCTCATTTACGCCCCAAAGGGCGGGGAAACGCAGTGTTCAGGCATTTAATCCACATCGGTGGACCGGCCCTGTCACTCCAAGGGTCACTCGAGCTCTGATCCTGAGACGTGGGCTGGATTGTCTCAAATCGGTGAGGACTATCTTTTGCCTCGGTTCATAGATGGAAATCCAATTTCCAAATACGTGACATTTGCGGTTTTGATTGTAGAGCCTAGTATGGCGACATGATATATGGTACCCATGTCGTCTATGATTGATACTTATGATTTGAAGTTCTTTTATACACTATACACTTATAATAGTATCAAATGATTTGTTTTAAAACGTATCAAGAATTCTTTGGCTGTTATAAGGGAAAACCCTATCCCCCGGCTTGCGTTGCATTGTGTGATAGGACCTGGGTCTTATAATAGCTTCATTTTTCCTTATTTAGCATTGCGCTGTTTGTTTTATGCACTGGTATTCTTGGGAGGAAACCCGTTCCATGTTAAACGGCGTGGTCCTTGATTTACCTAACTTTAAAAATAAAGATTAACTGTTTTAGTTCTCACACCAGTCCCATGACTGACCTGGAGTTTATTGTTTTGACCTAAACTCTTGGTGCCCCTATTTTGGCACAGGCAGCTAGTAGTTTTGGTTTTGCATATTTATATTCACAGGATCCTGGTTTACAGCTGGAATGATATCCGGAAAGCATTGTATCCGTATATCTCCTTCAGTTGTGTATTGTATAATTTTCCGCTGCTATGTATTTAAATGTAATTTAAATCTCTGATATTTCTGTGTAATATTCATTTGTACTCTGTATATTCTTGTATTCTGATGGAATTGTTGTAATATACAATGAAATGTTCTTCCGTCTGCGTTCTGTTGTGCCTTGTTCTCGAACTATCCGCTCTTTCCTCACCGGGGAAGTTACGGGCTTTTACATAAAATAACTAGACATATTAGTATAGATATATAACTAAATATAAGAAAAATTAAAATGTTCTAAATTGTAAGAGGTATGTCGACGTATCTAACCCATTATGTTGACATATAATATTAAAATTTAAATTCTCTCCAAAATTATTTATTACACTTGTTTAAACTCTCCACTTCGAAAATTCTTCTCTTCCCACTCATTTTTCTCTATAATAAAATTCTGAAACAAATAAATAATGGCTTTCACTTCAAATAACAGCCAAAACAAAACCATTTCATTTCCTATTTCTACTTAAGGTTGTTTCAATGAACTACGCTTGCAAGGGTTATCAAATTAGAGTTACTCATTGAAATACAACTTCTGCAACTTCTTATGGCAAGAGAACAAGAAAAAACAAGGGAAGATCATTAGGAATCTCCAAAAGTTCATATAATGGAATACCAGTCTAATCCAATAATTATTGAAGATGATTCATCCAATATTCAAATCCCTAATCCTATGGAAGAAAAAGAAGTTGAAGAAGAAGAAGTAGAAGAACAAAATCAAGAAGTAGAAGAAGAGGATTAAGTCATTTGCTTCAGCAAAGTGTGTTTCGATAAGGAAGGAAATGCGGTCGACAAGACGGAGAATTCTACCTTCATCACCCTAATTGGATAATTCACAAGTCCCCAATTGTAAAAAACATTTAGTAGTTAGGTATCGTGTATTCGTGTAATATTCGTATATTCACCATTGTTCATAATATTCATGTATTTAAATTATAGTCTTAGAAAGATTATTAAGGCAGTTTTCTACTTTATTAACTTAAGATATTGGAACTTGTTCTAGACTAGATTAGTTTTTGGTATTATGCAATCAGCACTATATTAGTTTTAGATATTAGAACTTTGTCTTAGTTTTAAGGGGGTATCAATTATAAGGATATATAGTTTTTGTTGATGACAAAGGGGGAGAATTATAAATATGGCTTAGATTAAGGGAGAGCTAGTAGTTTCAGAAGAAGTTAATGGAGTAAAGGGGAGTAACTGGGAAATCAAGACGTCAGGTATAAATATTTTATAAACTAAGGTTGTCATCATCAAAAAAGAGGTATTGTTAGGGATTGAGATGGCTGTAATGATGGTTTTGATGACAACGACCTTGTTTTAATTATTATGGTTATAAAATATATACTAATGCTATTGTCTAGAATATATATATACATATATACACAGCTATGTAGTCAATTCCCAGCTATATCCCGTAGCGGGTTAGCACCGCTACGCTTTTCCCCAAATAGCCTCTGATATAGCCTCTCCGCTTTAAGCCCCGTTATATTCCACAAATCCCGATATATCCAGTTATTCCTGCTATATTACGCTATTCCCTCTATATCTTTAATGAAAGAAAGAAACCGAAAAAATGACATTTGTGCATTATAAAAATTATGAAGTTAGGATTTTTAATGGAAATTTTTAAAATATACTTTTAAAAACAAAAATACTATGTATTCTATAAAATTTAGTAAAGTTAAATAGCGATTTACGTTTATTTATAGATATTCTCATATGTTTTTGTTTTAAATTAAGAACGTCTGGGTAATAATGTTTAATTTAATTATCGTTGATACATTCGCAAAAACATTACGAACGAGTAACATGTATTATTTTACAGTCATCTGCTATTTCCTGCTATTTCCTCGGTTTATCCCTACTATGACTTTTTGAACCTCCACCGCATTGGATCCGCTAAGCGCTTTAACTGCATAGATAATAGGAAATATATCCAGGTATTGATTATTGAAGACTATATAGTTTAAAGAATTAAGATTTCAAAAAAGAAGAATTCAAGAACTAAGACTCATGAGTAACAAGAGTTCAATAAATAAAAAACAATTGAGTCTAGATTTCGTGTTAAAAGTCAAATTAGCATTGAGTTCTTATTTCAATCTTTTTTCACCATTTTTTAAATATATTCCCTATCTTAATTTCAAAATGTTTTGAAATTACTTCCTTATTTTAAATATATTTCTTTGTTCTTAAATTTATTTTAACTCCTGGTTTTTAAATATATTTTATTTGCTAATACTTTTTAACTTCTGATTCTAATATTTCTTGTTTATATATTTAATACAAATATGTATATTTAGTTTTATTATAGTTACTTAAGTTTTAAATTTCCTTACTTATATTTATATATGCTTTAATATCATTTTATATATAGTTTTTTTATCATTTTTAAATCATCTTAATATATGCTTTTAATATATATTTTTACTTGAAAACTCTATTTTAGTATATAAAAATATTGTTTGTTTTAATTCAAGAATGACCATAATTTATTTAAACATTATTTGCTTTAATTCAAAATTTTATTTTTCGTAAAATCTCTAAGGTATGTCAACATAGATAACTATGTATGTCGACATAGTGGTCGTTTGTTTTCAAATTCATAATTTGAAAAGTCGTATCTTTTGAATTGAAAACTATTCTGGAAGGATTTGACTGTTGGGATACTATAAATAGGCTTCTAAATTCGATTTTTTAACTAACTTTTCTTTATCTTCTTATTCCTTTCTCTTCTCTCCATTAATACTCTTAAATTCTTAAATTATATACTTATACTTTGCCGATTTTCGAACAAAATCATATCAATCTCTTTCGAGTTCAATTATCTATCTGACTCTCTCAAAGATTTAAGTGCTACTCAAGAGTTATAGGCTTTCTGTAACAACCCGTATTTTCAATAACCTGTTATAACGTAAATCGAGGCAGAATTAAATTTATAAATCTGAATCAAGGGAAACGGGTTGTGCCATTGCGTTCGTCTCGGAAAAATACGCGAAATAGAGTCCGAGTTTTCGAAAATCGGAGTCCGTATTACCCGATTAAGGCCCAACGAAGTTTTCAGAAAAATTCAAAGTAAAAACAGATTTCAAATTCAAGTTTGAATTTGGAAATTAGGGCAGTTGGGCGCAGGCGGGAAATTTCCCGCCAGACCACCCATGTCGACAGCCCTGTGGACTGGGTAGTCGACATGGTTGGGCCCAAGTCGACAGCCCTGTCGACTTGGGTGTCGACTTGGCTCAGCCAGGCAGTTTTGCCTGGTGCACCATTTTGGGGTTTTGGTTAGGTTTTGGGGCCAGATTCGGTTTTAAGGGCTGAGATTGGAATTAGGGTTTAATCCTAAGGCTAAAACTAATCCTAATCTCTATAAATAAGCCCCTAACCTAACCCTAAATCATCATTATTCATTCAAGTAACTAAACTATGGCAAAATCATTCCTCTCATGGCCTCCACTCTCTTCATAAAATTCCTAAGTTATTTCTATGAGAGATTTTCAATGCATACAAGTGTTTTCAAGCTTGTATGAGCATCATTAGCTTGCATTCAAGTCAAGTTTCCATATTTACATCATAAAGCAAGAGTTTTGATCATTTTGGCTCAAGGGTTTTTCTATTGGAGCTTGCATTTTGGGTTTATTTGATTGCATAAGGGCTTTGTCTCAATCTATATATATTTTTTGTGTCTTCATAAGCATTGTAAGCCCTTTTCTACTTTCATATTTAAACTCTAAAGTTAAATGAATGATGCAAGTTTGGTTGATCATTATGATATGCAAGTTTGCCATGATATGCAAGTTTACCATGTCATATTATGCAAGTTTGATATGTTATGATATGCAAGTTTGCCATGCTATGTTATGCAAGTTTGCCATGTTATGATATGCAAGATTATCATGTTATGTTATGCAAGTATTCCATGTTATGATATGCAAGTTTACCATGTTATGCTATGCAAATTTGCCATGTTATGATATGCAAGTTTATCATGTTATGTTATGCAAGTTTGCCATGTTATGATATGCAAGTTTATCATGTTATGTTATGCAAGTTTGATATGCAAGTTTGTCATATGATATGTAAGTTATGTTATGCAAGTTTGGGTTGATCATTTTGTTCATGTTATCATGTTATGCAAGCTTACCTTGAGTATATGAACATAAAGCTTCAAGCTTTATGCTAAAGGTTGCATTTTGGCAACATGTAAGTTATCATATCTCTTATGATAACTTGCATGTGAGGCTAAATGCGAACTTATGGCCATTTCTACATGTCATTTATCACCATGTATCACCAATATGCTAAGTTTGGTTTTATGCATGCTTTTGAGGCCTAAAAATGTAATATGCAAGTATATGAACATATGTACATTTCATATGCCACCATGTTAAACTTGTGGCTTCAACACCTATATGTCATGATTATGCCAAGTTCCCTCTTTCTATCCTTTATGCGCTATTGCGATATGTAAGCGATGGGATTGCGCTTGGGGTGAGGTAAACTTAAAAGACATAAAAACCTAAGATTGGTAATTTACCTATTAAGTTAGGTCTACCCATTGGGAATTTACCTATTAAGTTAGGTCTACCCAAATGCTTGAAAACTTGTAATATGTTTTGGAAACATAATGGACATGACACTTAGAAAATATAAGGGTGACCAACTCGAGGTTGGGTTGAAGTTGTAGCGTAAACCTACCCGGAACCGACCGGCTTAACTAGTTGCTACAAACAATAGGACCCAATGTGAGAAGTTGGTCATGTTGTACCTTGAACCCGAGGTTAGACCAAGTTGTGGTGTAAAGCTACCCGGAACCGACCGGCTTAACTAGTAACCGCAACAAAGTCTAATGTGAGAGGTTAAGGCACATTAATTAATTAATGCCTCATGATTAGGGTTAAGTCGTGGTCCACTTAATACTTAACCAATTTGGGCTTGGTAGATTAATCATGGTTAAGTCGTGAACTCATCGTTACACTTAACCAAGTTAATCCATGATTAGCAAGAGGGTTAAACCGTACTCAACCTACTAGAAAATCCTAGCAATGGGGGTCCACTCCAGCAGTAATCCCAAGTTTGTATCATTAAGACCCTAGGGACTAGGCTATGGTGGGGGCACGATTACTGGACTTGAGGTAAGTGACCAAAAACGACGGCAGAGTGGTATGCCGATGTAGTTCCGGACGGACTATGGTCGTGCACGTAGTCCGTATTTGGAGAAGTCAAGCATGGGTACCAGTAGATCTAGACTGTGCACTTATGTTTATGGTGTCCAGGGGTTGACACCCTAGCCCTTGATACACCCGACGGGAGACCCAGCACAGTCTGACTACAATTATGTTTGGGCCGTATTGACACCAACACGTGACGAGTTAGGCTTATAGGGAGCCGATCGACTAGACCGTTTGGTTGGACCTCGTATTAGGGTCACTTCATGTTATTGGACCTCGTATTAGGGTCACTTCATGTTATTGGACCTCGTATTAGGGTCACTTCATGTTATTGGACCTCGTATTAGGGTCATTTCATGTTATTGGGTCAAAGCTTGGGCCAAGGGATCAATACTTGTTTATTCAAGTCATGTTAGTTTGCTAGTACACCTGTGGTGCAAAACCTTAATCCTGATTATGCGATGACACCTTTATCTACCTTGTTAGATAATCATCATGCTAGTATGTTGTTATCCTTATGTTCATCCCTGCTTATCATGCCAGTTAACTTTATCAGTTTACATTAATTGTAGTAGGGCTTACTCAGTCTTTTTGACTGACCTGTTTTTCTTTTGCCTCTTTTCTTCCGTTCCCCCCCCCCCCCACCCCCCAGGTTCTCAGGGTGGGAATATTGGAGCTTAGCTTGGATTTCTGATCACTTGCTTGTGGGATTTTAGCTCATGTACGGTCTTGACATGAAGCTAGCTATGGTCATCACTTATTTTGGGGATAGTACTTATGTATTTCAGTTTTTCAGTGATGTTGTTTTTATCTAGACTTGTGTATTTGGAAAGTTGACATTATGTTGTACCAGACTTGTTTTGAAATAGTTTGAAATCTTCCGCTGTTTTATTTATCTTGTTTACTCTGTTTACATATATACATATGTTCTTGTTCTGCCTTGATATATCATTATCCATGTTTACCCGGTACAAACACCCCTCCAAAGTCAGAGTGCTTGCAAGAGCCACCCTGGCGGAGGTGGGGTGTTACATTTGGTATCAGAGCATATGGTTTACGAGAAGGAACAAAAAGGCTTTTAGAAAACTTTTGGAAAACTATTTTCAAAACCAAGTATAAAGTATTTTCCAAAAGAAAAGTCTAGTTTATTTTAAAGGCTATTCCCCAAAAAGCCATTAGCGAAATTCCTTCGTTTTTCTCCATTCTGAATCTATCTTTTTCTTCGTTTTCAGTATGGCCAATAACTTTGCCATTCCGGAGGGAGTACACGTACCTGTTTGGTATAGGAGACTTTTGGAGGCTAGGGCGACCGAAGCCGGCCCCGCCGATGTTCCTCCTCCTCCTGTCACTGAGGTTCCTCTTCCTCCTCCCCCTCAGCATCCACAAGCGGATTTTGCGGAAACTTGTAAGAACTTTAAGACGATGGGTGGCAAGAACTTTCAAGGCACTGAGACTTTTGTAGAGGCCAGGAATTGGTTGAAAGAAACCGAAGATCTTTTTGCCTTCTTTGATATAGATGACCGTAGGAAGGTTTTATTGGCAGTGTGGTTGCTAAAGGAAGAAGCTGCACGTTGGTGGGTGGTCACCACCACTACTAGACCAATTGAGACTTGGGATGAGTTCAAAAGAAGGTTTGGACAGAGGTTTTTATCGTCAGCAGAGGAGAACCTTCAGATGGAGAGGTTCCTATCACTAAAGCAAGGGGACATGACCATTAGGGAATACGTGGATAAGTTTAATCAACTTGCTCGGTTCGGTTTAGACTTGGTTAACACAGCTCAGAAGAAGGCCATGCACTTTGCTCTAGGACTAAACGAGCCATTGCGCGGTTTGGCCATATCTCATATACCCATTGGAGCGACCTTCGAGAGTTTGGTGAATGTGGCCTTACTCAATGAAGAGAATAGGAGTGGCAAGAAGGAAATCAAGGTGAATGAGTCTCAAACCAAGAAAACGGGGCCCAAAAAGGAAATGAAAAAGAAGGAGGAGAAGTCTGAAGATAAGAAGGAAAAAAGGTGCATTAACTGTGGAGAAATGGGACACTTCACTAGGGATTGCCCGAAGAAGCAAGGGCAAGGCCAGGGTCAGACTCAGCGTGCTGGACCTTCGGGAGGGCAAGTTCATGCTCTCAATGCCTCTCTAGTTCCCGATCGAGGTAGTATTTCTGTTGAAAGTCTTGTTTACATTTCTGATTTTTCAGTTCGTACCTTATTTGATTTTGGCGCATCACATAGTTTATTTCATCTGGTTTAGTTGAAAGTTTGCACCTAAGTACTAGTCTAGTTAATGATCCCGTGTGTGTTTCAAATCCAATTGGGGGTTCCGCCCATTTGTCTATTATCTACGTGGATTTGAAAATCTCTATCTTGAGTATAGAATTCTCGCGTGATGCTTATATTCTCGGTTTCATGGGGTATGGGTTGATTTTGGGCATGGATTGGTTGTCCAGTTTTGGAGCCATTCTTGATTTTTGAGCATAGGGTTGAGAGGCTCATGACTCGCCTCGGTAATACCCTAAAAATTTCTAGTAACCCTATGAGTCCCGTCATGTTGTGTTATCTTGAACCCCTCGACTCGTCTATCGATAGTTTGCAATCGGTGAGGGTGGTCCGAGAATATCCTGATATCTTGGGTGAAGTGAAGGGGGTTACCCCTAAACGAGAGATAGATTTCCGCATTTATCTGGTTAATAATGCCAAGATAGTTTCGTGGCCGGTTAGGCACATGGCCCCGCAAGATGAGAGTTAAGAAAGCAAGTCAAGGAGTTGCTTGAGAAGAACTTCATTAGACGAAGTATATCTGAATGGGGAGCGCCTGTAGTATTTACTACCAAGGCAGATGGTTCTCTTCGACTTTGTGTTGATTATCGTGAGTTAAACAAAGAGAATAGGCAACCATTGCCAAGGATCGATGATTTGTTTGATCAGCTTGTAGGAACATCTGTTTTCTCTTGATCTTGCTATTGGATTCCATCAGCTCAGAGTAGCTGAGGATAGTATAGGCAAAACTGCGTTCAGAACTCCAGATGGATTCTTAGAATGGCTGGTCATGCCATTCGGTTTGACTAATGCACCCGCCTACTTCGTGGACTTGATGAGTAGGGTGTCTAGGGAGTTCCTGAACGAGTTTGTGGTAGTCTTTGTAGACGATATCCTGACTTTCTTAAAGAACGAGGAAGAACATGCTAGACATCTCAAGGAGGTGATGGATACGCTTAGAGCGCATCAGTTGAAAGCCAAGTCCTCCAAATGTCATTTTGGAGAAAAAAGGAGTTAGATTTCTTGGGCACATAGTTTCTAAGCAAGGCTTAGTGGTGGATCCTGCTAAAGTGGTCGCGGTTCAAAACCGAAAAGCTCCGACGAGGACAATTGAAGTAAGAAGTTCTCTCAGTTTAATTAGTTAGTTAGCGTCCCTTGAGCTTAGACCTACCCTTCTGGATCAAGTAGGGACTTTACAGAAAGAAGACCCGCAGTTAGTCGAGATCATGGACAAGTTGATTCGAGACGAGATGGTAAGTCACCTCGCTATAGATGACAAGGGATGGCTAAGACGCGATGAGAGAAAGAAGGTTCTTGAAGATGCACATCACCCGAGGAGGTGGCCGAGTTTGTCCCAAGGTGCATGTTGTGCCAACAGTTAAAGGCCGAGTCATAGAAACCCGGTGGGCTATTATATCCATTGGAGGTCCCCGCAATGGAAGAGGGAAAAGCGTCACGAAGGATTTCGTGGATGGACTGCCTAGAACAAGAAAGGGAATAAGAGCATGTGGGTCATAGTAGGTAGATTCACGAAGAGTGCTCATTTCACTCCAGTAAAGAGCGAAAGGACTGCATCATAGCTAGCGACAGTTTACTTTCAAGAAACAAAGCGGTTGCACGAGGTTCCCTAAAGTATAGTTAGTAACCATGACTCAATCTTCACTAGCCAGTTTTGGGATAGTCTACGGGAAGTCATGGGCAAGCAACTGAATCTAAGTACGGCCTATCATTCGCAGGCGGATGGTTCATTTCGTTCAAGCATGAGTTATAGAAAATCACGTTGGTAAGAGCAATTGGCAACGTGGATTGGTATTTCCAAGAAAAGTTCTACTGCGTGGAATACTTTATAGTAAGTAAACGAGATCCAGGATTCACTAGTGAATTTTGGAGAGCTTGCATAAAACCATGAGGTCATAGTTATGTTTAAGCCAAGAATGATAGAAGAGTAAGTGAAATAGGAAGACGAGAGGCGACAATGAAATGGGTTCCAACTCATATTTGGAAATAAGAGTTAAGAAGCCAAGGAATCATGAAGTAAAAGACGGTCAAAGCACAGTGGAGTTAAACTCAAGGAAACGTGACTTAGAAGACTGAAGGCTAGATACGCGCATCATATCTCTTTCTAAGAGTATATCCTTGATCCTTGTTTTCCGGTGAAACTTACTTGCCTGTTATCTTTTACATATATCCTCTCGGTCCCGTTCTCGATCCCATTTCTGCTGTAAATTCCATAAGGGGGTGTGACTCATCGGTTAGTAATGCATGTCAGGGTTTGAAGGGGTCCGTTAGGTTGACTAAACCTTTTGGGCTTTTATAGAATATGAGTTGGGTTAGGAAGGGATTTCTTGTAATCCGAAAGGGGTATATCCTGCTTATCTTCCCGATCTCTTTGTAGCATATCTTTTGCTATCCATGTTTGTCTTGATTATCTAGTTTATCATGTTAATCTTGTCATAAGAACCTTAGGTAGAAACCCTTTGGATGAAACATGTGTTTGAAACATGTTATGCTTGATGGTTGCAAGTGGTTGCAAGTGTTTGCAAGTGGTTACTCGTGGATGCATTATACACATTAGGCACTAGATCGGCTCACACACTCCTCATATTGCATATGCATGAGTGTTTATGCTTATTCATGGATGAAAATTTTTGTGTTATCACATGGATGTTGCATATAGATGTATGTTATGTGCACACATATAGATGTTATACATTATGTTAGGAATTGCATACATATGGATTCATTTCACTAACATAATTTGCATTGATGATATTTGCATTAGATAAGTACATATACACACACCTTTGCATATGTTCATACAACATTTAGAATCTTGTAAGGACAATGATTGCTCGTGGATGATGTTTTGAGTAGATGGATGTTGGATGGTAGGATACGTTCTTCCTAACTTGAAGATTTCGGGGACGAAATCCTATAAGGAGGGGAGAATGTAACAACCCGTATTTTCAATAACCTGTTATAACGTAAATCGAGGCAGAATTTAATTTATAAATCTGAATCGAGGGAAACGGGCTGTGCCATTGCGTTCGTCTCGGAAAAATACGCGAAATAGAGTCTGAGTTTTCGAAAATCGGAGTCCGTATGACCAGATTAAGGCCCGACGAAGTTTTCAGAAAAATTCAAAGTAAAAACAGATTTCAAATTCAAGTTTGAATTTGGAAATTAGGGCAGTTGGGCGCAGGCGGGAAATTTCCCGCTAGACCACCCATGTCGACAACCCTGTCGACTGGGTAGTCGACATGGTTGGGCCCAAGTCGACAGCCCTGTCGACTTGGCTCAGCCGGGCAGTTTTGCCTGGTGCACCATTTTGGGGTTTTGGTTAGGTTTTGGGGCCAGATTCGGTTTTAAGGGCTGAGATTGGAATTAGGGTTTAATCCTAAGGCTAAAACTAATCCTAATCTCTATAAATAAGCCCCTAACCTAACCCTAAATCATCATTATTCATTCAAGTAACTAAACTATGGCAAAATCATTCCTCTCATGGCCACCACTCTCTTCATAAAATTCCTAAGTTATTTCTATGAGAGATTTTCAATGCATACAAGTGTTTTCAAGCTTGTATGAGCATCATTAGCTTGCATTCAAGTCAAGTTTCCATATTTACATCATAAAGCAAGAGTTTTGATCATTTTGGCTCAAGGGTTTTTCTATTGGAGCTTGCATTTTGGGTTTATTTGATTGCATAAGGGCTTTGTCTCAATCTATATATATTTTTTGTGTCTTCATAAGCATTGTAAGCCCTTTTCTACTTTCATATTTAAACTCTAAAGTTAAATGAATGATGCAAGTTTGGTTGATCATTATGATATGCAAGTTTGCCATGATATGCAAGTTTACCATGTCATGTTATGCAAGTTTGATATGTTATGATATGCAAGTTTGCCATGCTATGTTATGCAAGTTTGCCATGTTATGATATGCAAGTTTGCCATGTTATGTTATGCAAGTATGCCATGTTATGATATGCAAGTTTACCATGTTATGCTATGCAAGTTTGCCATGTTATGATATGCAAGTTTATCATGTTATGTTATGCAAGTTTGCCATGTTATGATATGCAAGTTTATCATGTTATGTTATGCAAGTTTGATATGCAAGTTTGTCATATGATATGTAAGTTATGTTATGCAAGTTTGGGTTGATCATTTTGTTCATGTTATCATGTTATGCAAGCTTACCTTGAGTATATGAACATAAAGCTTCAAGCTTTATGCTAAAAGTTGCATTTTGGCAATATGTAAGTTATCATATCTCTTATGATAACTTGCATGTGAGGCTAAATGCGAACTTATGGCCATTTCTACATGTCATTTATCACCATGTATCACCAATATGCTAAGTTTGGTTTTATGCATGCTTTTGAGGCCTAAAAATGTAATATGCAAGTATATGAACATATGTACATTTCATATGCCACCATGTTAAACTTGTGGCTTCAACACCTATATGTCATGATTATGCCAAGTTCTCTCTTTCTATCCTTTATGCGCTATTGCGATATGTAAGCGATGGGATTGCGTTTGGGGTGAGGTAAACTTAAAAGACATAAAAACATAAGATTGGGAATTTACCTATTAAGTTAGGTCTACCCATTGGGAATTTACCTATTAAGTTAGGTCTACCCAAATGCTTGAAAACTTGTAATATGTTTTGGAAACATAATGGACATGACACTTAGAAAATATAAGGGTGACCAACTCGAGGTTGGGTTGAAGTTGTAGCGTAAACCTACCCGGAACCGACCGGCTTAACTAGTTGCTACAAACAATAGGACCCAATGTGAGAAGTTGGTCATGTTGTACCTTGAACCCGAGTTTAGACCAAGTTGTGGTGTAAAGCTACCCAGAACCGACCGGCTTAACTAGTAACCGCAACAAAGTCTAATGTGAGAGGTTAAGAATTAATTAATGCCTCATGATTAGGGTTAAGTCATGGTCCACTTAATACTTAACCAATTTGGGCTTGGTAGATTAATCAGGGTTAAGTCGTGAACTCATCGTTACACTTAACCAAGTTAATCCATGATTAGCAAGAGGGTTAAACCGTACTTAACCCACTAGAAAATCCTAGCAATGGGGGTCCACTCCAGCAGTAATCCCAAATTTGTATCATTAAGACCCTAGGGACTAGGCTAGGGTGGGGGCACGATTACTGGACTTGAGGTAAGTGACCAAAAACGACGGCAGAGTGGTACGCCGATGTAGTTCCGGACGGACTATGGTCGTGCACATAGTCCGTATTTGGAGAAGTCAAGCATGGGTACCAGTAGATCTAGACTGTGCACTTATGTTTATGGTGTCCAGGGGTTGACACCCTAGGGCTTGATACACCCGACGGGAGACCCAGCACAGTCTGACTACAATTATGTTTGGGCTGTATTGACACCAACACGTGACGAGTTAGGCTTATAGGGAGCCGATCGACTAGACCGTTTGGTTGGACCTCGTATTAGGGTCACTTCATGTTATTGGACCTCGTATTAGGGTCACTTCATGTTATTGGACCTCGTATTAGGGTCACTTCTTGTTATTGGACCTCGTATTAGGGTCACTTCATGTTATTGGACCTCGTATTAGGGTCACTTCATGTTATTGGACCTCGTATTAGGGTCGCTTCATGTTATTGGACCTCGTATTAGGGTCGCTTCATGTTATTGGACCTCGTATTAGGGTCGCTTCATGTTATTGGACCTCGTATTAGGGTCACATCATGTTATTGGACCTCGTATTAGGGTCATCTCATGTTATTGGGTCAAATCTTGGGCCAAGGGATCAATACTTGTTTATTCAAGTCATGTTAGTTTGCTAGTACACCTGTGGTGCAAAACCTTAATCCTGATTATGCGATGACACCTTTATCTACCTTGTTAGATAATCATCATGCTAGTATGTTGTTATCCTTATGTTCATCCCTGCTTCTCATGCCAGTTAACTTTATCAGTTTACATTGATTGTAGTAGGGCTTACTCAGTCTTTTTGACTGACCTGTTTTTCTTTCGCCTCTTTTCTTCCGTTCCCCCCCCCCCCCCGCCCCAAGCAGGTTCTCAGGGTGGGAATATTGGAGCTTAGCTTGCATTTATGATCACTTGCTTGTGGGATTTTAGCTCATGTACGGTCTTGACATGAAGCTAGCTATGGTCATCACTTATTTTGGGGATAGTACTTATGTATTTCAGTTTTTCAGTGATGTTGTTTTTATCTAGACTTGTGTATTTGGAAAGTTGACATTATGTTGTACCAGACTTGTTTTGAAATAGTTTGAAATCTTTCGCTGTTTTATTTATCTTATTTACTCTGTTTACATATATACATATGTTCTTGTTCTGCCTTGATATATCATTATGCATGTTTACCCGGTACAAACGCCCCTCCAAAGTCAGAGTGCTTGCAAGAGCCACCCTGGAGGAGGTGGGGTGTTACACTTTCTATAATCAAAGATCGCAAGATCAAGTCCTATCGAGTCCATCTTCCAAAATTGATACTGAAAATGTGTGATTGTATCCCGTATAAATCGACTAAGTGTGATTGGAGCCCGAAAATCAAGTGGGTGTAGGTTGTGATCCGAAATCAACCTAGTCTCACTGTACCCAGGAAACACTTTTGGTGTGCCCTTATAGCCCGAAAATCAAGGATTGTAATTTGGATATTATTTGAAATGAAATCCATATAACCCAGTGTTGTATAGGACTAAATGTACGGTATCTCCAAACCAATATAAAATCTTGACGTGTTCTTTTCTTTTACTGCTTTTTATTCTTATTTTCGGCATTTGTGTTTGATTCTGTGATTATTCATACCTGTGAATTGCATAATATTTTGATAAACTTAAAAAAAATCAAGAAATCTATAAAATCCATAAAAACACTATTCAGCCCCTCTAGTGTTTAGCTTGCCTTAAGATCTTTTATCTACATTCCCCAACACATCTTACAAATTAATATTCATTACAAAATCATTTTTCATGGATATAAAAAAAATTAAACTAATAGAAGAACGTAGAAATAACATATAAAGCCAACTAAACATGATTTCAATGTAAAAATATGGTTAGTTTTTTTGTGCAAATCACCTTCTTTTGAATGTGTTTAACATACATAGACCTCATTTATATGTTAAACACCTTCGAAAGAAAATGATACATAGAAAATTTTAACCATATTTTTACATTAAAAAAAATGTGATTAACATACCTGGTTTGAAAAATAGTTTTGTATGAAAAATGTTTCATCATCATGCATGAAGCGCGTGCCACAACACTCATGCGTGTAATATATATATATATATATATATATATATATATATATATATATATATATTGGAAATAATGGTTCGGCTGAGTCGTGGACTAGGTCACTTTCTTGAAGACGTTTCGGCGATCTACTCAAGGTGCAAAGTAATTCGTACTGTTCGATGTCGCCACTGGGATAAAACAAGTCTCTTCCTTGTTTTTCTTTCTATATCGGATCATTTGCACATATTAATCCGATTAAGTTTGCACTCTAAAATAATACTGCTCAAGTTTATTTTCTTTCTATTTTTTGTAAAAGAATGGTTGAGAAGAGGATAGAAAAGTATATATGATTTTTCTTTCTGTGGAAGAGGACGAGAGAGTTTTTCCAGAAAAAAGAGCAATGAAAAAATGTTCTGTATTCTATCTTCTTTCTGGTCTATGACCAAGTTCTTATATAGAAAAAACAGTGGCTATTCTAGTAGGAGGAAAATTGGACTGAAATTAATGCCTTATTAAATGAAAAACCATTCAAAGAAATTTGCAATGTGCAAATTGCATTCGTTTCATAAAGAGAAGATAAATGTTAATAAATATTTATTTATTACAATTCATTGCAATTTGTTAATGCTATTTATATTTTGTAACAGCTCAATCAAATACATGTGTGTGTGTATATATACACACACAACTGTTATGCATATGTAACAGCTCTCAGGAAAAAAATTACTGATACAAAATATAATACCATTTATAACTTCCAACAGCTCTATGCATTAATGGCTCATAAATATGCATTAACATCTCCAAAATAATGGCATAAAATATGTTAACAAAGTACCGTTATAATTTTCAATGGCTCTATTGTATTAATTGCTCAATAATAAAATTTTGGTAATGCAATTAGTTCTCTTTTTTTTTTAATAAATTCACAAACTGTTCCAACAATCCCCCACTTGAATTTCTTAAAAAATATTTTTGAGCAGTTCATTAAACATACATAAGATTGTGCATAAACAAAGGTGTCATCCGACTTGAACCTTCGCATAGTGAGTAAGATTCAGTTTTTACTAGAGTGACACGTAGTCTTGAACTCTATTCCTGACATCAAACCACACACAACCTTTCTAGAGTGCAATCAAATAAGCCCGTGCATTTATGGCCATGCTCGTCTATCCCGGTTTAGTGAACGCTGTAGGAATCTTGCCCAAACTCCATAGGAAACGGCCACATTTCCACATTCACATAGGTGAGTCTATCAAGAGTACTCCTGAAGATAGGTACTCCACTCCAAATAGAGTATAGATCTCATTAAGAGTTTCTATTAACTCATCCTCTAATCACTTCAGGAATACATGCTTCTTGGTTTATTAAATAGCATGTTCAACTCCTATCACTACACAACTTGTTTTTACCCATTGAACCTAGTTCTTGGGATCTCCAGTCATTTAGTCGGGTTACCATTGTGCTTGACTTATCAATCCAAGGGCAATAGTCCCATTCTTTTAGATTCATTCAGGACTTTCTTTCTGGCCAGTCCTTTCGTCAAAGGATCTGCCAAATTATCATCACTTCATATGTGATGTTCTCTAACCACACTGTGCATACGACTGTCATTTCTTACCGTTGTAATATCAGTTCTGTCCTTCTTTCAATAGTCGTCAAATTTTCATCATTATGTATGTGATGTTCTCTTACAGTATTGTCCTTACGACTGTCGTCTTTTACCGTTGTAATAACGGTTCAATACTTTTTGCAATAGCTGCGGTACTATCACAATCGATTACACCACTGGTGTTGATTTTTCCTATATAGGGATCTCAACTAGCAGATTTCTTTAGTTCTCTGCTTCTTCACTAGCTATGGCTGGTGCTATTATCTCAGTTTCTATAGTAGACTGAGTCAAAATAGTATATTTCCTGAATTTTTCAAGAAACAACTTCTCTAGTAATGCTAAATATATATCCATTGGTTGCTTTTGAATCGTCATATAAAGTATTCCAGTCTGCATCGGAATAACCTTTTTCAACAGCTGGAAACTTTTCATATTGTAATCCAAGGTTTAAGGTTTATTATAGGTATCTCATAACCCTCTCAATAACATGTTAATGCTCTGTACTAGGTCTACAAGTAAACTTGCATAATAATCCCATAACATAGGCACTGTCGGGTCTAGTACAATCAGTGACATCCGAAGGCTGCCAATGATGTTCGCTTATTTTGACTGTCTTACACCTTCACCGGTGTTCTTAAATGTCTTTACACTAGAATCATATGATGTACATGCAGCTTTACAAACAAAGTGATTGTCTTTCTTTAGAAACTTCTCAATATAATGAGATTGATCCAAAGAAAGTCCATTTTTCGGACCTAGTAATTTTTTAATACCAAGGATTACATTCGCTTTACCTAGATCTTTCATATCAAAGTTGGCACTTAATAAGGATTTGATTAAGTTTATGGCATGAATGTTTGACCCAAAAAATAAGTAGGTCATCTACATAAAGGCATATAATAGTGCAAATGTCATTCTTAAATTTGTAATGAATGCATTTGTCACTTTCATTAACTTTAAACCATGTGAAATGGTTAAGTTATCAATTTTTTTCATGCCATTGGTTAGGTGTTTATTTTTAAACCATATAATGATTTATCTCATTTGCATACTTTATGTTCTTGACCATGTACTACAAATCCTTCAGGTTGGTCCATATAAATTTCTTCTTCTAATTCATCGTTCAAAAATGCGGTTTTAACACCCATTTGGTGTATTAATAAATTATGAATGAAAGCAAGTGAGATTAATACCTGAATGGATGTAATTTTAGTTACGAGTGAAAAAGTGTCAAAGAAATCTATATTTTCTTTTTACTTAAAACCTTTAGCTACTGTTAGACCCAAAAGGGGTTCTAACACCCAAATTGATTAAAATCAAAATGAAATGAGATAAAAATAAAAATGAACGCACAGGATTTATAGTGGTTCGGCGAAGAAATGCCTACGTCCACTTATCTTTTACTATATTCAATGATTCAGTTGCAAATACAATGTAAGATTCACTTGATTCTACTCACAACTCACTTATATTCACTCAATTGACTAAAACAAATAATGAAAGATGATTTGGATTCTCCGGGAGTATTGGAGTTCGGACTATGGAGGTGGTTGAATTCTCGAAATGCCCAAAAAAGATCCTTTTCTTTGTCTCCAGACGGGGTATTTATAGGTGTGAATTTGCTCAAAACCCGATCCGGATCGGAGCCACGTGTCGTCCATCCCATTAGCCTTGGGTTCGGATGAATTATTGTGTTGACAACGCATCAGAGTAATGAACGTTATGGGTAGGAACTGGTCATAGGCGATCCGGATATCTAGGCGCTTTTGCTGGAGAATGATATGGAACATGGGATCGGGTCGGAGACACACATATAAGGGGTTCGGATCGGGATACCCGATCCAAACCGAATTGGCTTGGATGCAACGCTCTCTTCTTCTTTAATCTGCTCCGCTCCGATCTATTTCCGTGGCAACCAGGTGGCTTTCCGATCCGATTGAGATTATATTGTCCTCCGATCCGAATAGCTATGCCTTACCAATTTCCTCAGCAACAATTCACCGATCCGAACAGAAGATTTTATCCGATCCGAACCGATATGTTGCTCTGACCCGACCCGAACAATTGCAGCTATCCGATCTAGGCTGTAGTGTCTTCTCCGATCCGAACCGAAGTCTTCTAATTAAAAATGCTCTTCAATGTCTGATTTCTTGACTTTTTGTTGCCTAGTTCACAAAGTAGGCTAACACTTTGCCCCCTCAAAGGATGCTTCTGTTGGAAACGGAGCATGCTTTGACTGCCATGGCACAATACCTTCATCCTTCCTTTTGAATTCACATGCCAAGCTGTCGTACTTCATCCTGTTCGGTTCGGATTCCGACCCGAACGGATTTCTGCTTTGGGTTCCGACCCGAACGGATCTCTTTCTTCCTATACTCTGCAATGGATTAGTGGGCCAAGCTGCGTCATTGGGCTTTTCGAACCGGTCCGATCGGGAATACGAATAGTCAGCTTGTTTTTTATATAATTTTACTTCACTTTTCTTCCTTTCTTTCATTCACTGTTCCTGCTCATCCGAACCGATTCCACATCGAAACTTTAGTCTTTCCAAGAAACTCCAAAATTCTCGCTTCAATCTTTGAATCAAATACATAGGTAGCCTTGTAATCTTGAATCTCGTTGCCATAATTGTTTTTAATTTATATCCGCAGTTAAGATAAACGATTCTAGCAAGGTAATTGACTAATTCCATCGCCATGGCTTCCTTCATCCTCTGCCTTCGTCGTTAATGGCATCGACACCATTTCGAGGCGTTGGAGGAGGGTACTGAGACTCGTTGTTGAACACTTGAGTACTTACTTACTTGATTTTAATTAAGGCTTGGGATATCGAGTTGGGTTCACTACTTAAGAGGAGGAAGAGGAAGGAGATTGAAGGAGATCGGTTCGGGTGGGGGAGCAGTAGGAGAAAAAGGGAAAGAGAGAAATTCACAGAGCTGGACCGGGTCGGAGCAATAGGGCAGAGAAATGGGACTTACTTTGTTTGACCGGGTCGGGTCGGATCTATGAATAAAAAGGGAGGTCAAGACTTATGCGCTCGGGTCGGACCGGGTTATGAAACAAAAGAGAGAATAGGGGCCTGGTTATCCAGGTTAATCCGACCCGCTCCGAGAGTCAATCCCCGAACCGATCCGGATATATCTTTCTGAGTGTGAGCCTTTGCTTTAAGCTGACATGTGACCTTGCCTATCCAATCTGAACCTGATGTATACATCCGAACCGAAAACTACTCAATCCAAAGCACAAATTTTTGTCCAACTATTTAAAACAATGCTAGATATTACTTCCCACTTCATGAACAGTTAGGATAGTGCCTTGCGGACATAAACGAGCATTAAGAACTACTCTGACTATCACTTTCTCTTCGAAGTTTCGTCTTACATTGTTGCACTTTTACTTTGCATTTCTCACATTCGCTGCACGCATTTTAGTTCACACACACGCACAGGGGGGTACGGGCTAATTTACTCTAATTTGTGCTATTGCTTCTTCAATAGTTCTATGACAATGAGACCCAGACGCTCTTCCAGACTAGCTGAGAGGAAAGAAGCGCCGGAAACCTCTAACAAAATCACTCTCGAGGATATATCTTCTTCTTCGGATCCAGAATGGGACAGTGAGGGTCCAGACTACGGGGTTGGAAATCGAGAAAGCAACGAGGCGTCTTCAGAGAACGAAGTTTCTCTGGGTTTTGAGGAGGAAGGAGGGATCGGTGACGATCGAGCCCCTGACGAATTTGAATCGGCCATTATATTGGAATCACCTCCAGACTCCGTTGAATCGACAATCGACAACGATCGACTTATCCGAATTTGCTTAAAGTATGGAATAATGAAAAGGGACACTCTAGTGCCTTCACGCTCTGACCGTCCCCCCAACCCTCCAGAAGGATATATGACGGTCACTCGATTGATGTGCATGGTCGGCGCCATTCCTCCATTCTCTCCCTTCATCGTTGACTTTTTAAGACAAATGCGGATTGCCCCCATGCAATTGCACCCCAATTCATATGCCTATTTGCACACCTTGTACATAGCATATCGTGAAATCTTAGGCATAGAGCTCACGTTCGATGACGTTCACTTCTTCTATAATTTCAAGCATCGGACTCGAGAGACTCCATCTTTCTGCTACTTTGAGTCAGTTCCAAAAAGGAAGATAATCTCTGCACCATTTAGCAGTAAAGCTGGAGATTCCAGACTAGAATGGTTCTACGTGAAGCGACAGCCTGGATGCGCCAGGAGGTGGACAAAATCAAGTAAAGCACTGATTTTCTAAATCCGGGCTCTATACACTTGAATCATCACCTTGACTTGTTTTCCTTTTTTTTGCAGTCGACAATCCCAAACAGATATCAGACCAGGTGTTCTTCGACCGGATGCACCGACTCCTTAATGGCGATCAGAAATTCTTGACTATCGACGAAGCCCTTAAAGACGAATACCTTCACTTTCATGGGCTGTTGTCTGTTTTTCGTAGCATTGGTCATGGGACGATTCCATACGCATACATTCCTCCAGTGGAGGTAGTCCCAGAGACAGGAGAAGGCTCAGGAGTTCCTACAGCGCCTCTTCAAACTTCACCTTCTCCATCTTCTACACAAGATGATGAATTGGCTAATCTGACCGAAAAGCATCGTGAAGGATATATTGCCCCCGAGGAAACTACTTCTCTAGAAAAGTCAAAATCCTCCCAAGAGTCGCCACTTCATGCTTCAGAGGGGGATGTCCCTAGTACTGATGAGCAAATATTTCAGGGTTTGGGGGATCTCCCCTTACCTGAGACTATATACACTTTAGAGGATTTCAGGAAGGATCCTTTAGTCTTCACCTCTTCTGAAGAGACCACTCCCGCTAAGGCCAAAGAGCCTGCCCGTACTAGTCTAGCTTCAGACTCGGGTTGGTTGGGGGGAAACACACCACTTAGGATACACTTTATAACGGCATTAGCATTCATTGCACCTCTTTCCTTGTGAATCCATTAATTCTAAATTTCGTTTGTTTCATCGTGCAGGTACGATGTCTCGGTCCTACTACGATATCAGGAAGCTTCGTCGCAGCATGTCCAATCCTCCTCAGGATGTCGAGTATGATCGCCGGGATGATCGTGGTAGGGAGGAGAGAAGGCCTTATGATCCCTATCGTTCTCGACCCTCACATTCCCGCTCACCAGTTCGACCGGAACAAGAGAAATATAAGGGTTATCAAAGCCGCAGGGAAGAGGACAGACCACCATCTAAAGACTCCACTTCTTCCCATGAAAAGCGCAGTAGAGAGAGAACTCCTCCAAAAGAAACTGGGTCTCGAAGCAAGCACAAGGTCCCTGCTACTAAACGACCTAGGACAGACAAAGATACTACCGACTCCTCTTTACACAGGGACACCGAATTATCGATCCCCGCTCCTCCCCCATTAGATGCGGAAACTGCAGTAAAACGGGCATACTTGGTGGAGCAATTTCCCAAGCACTACTTCGAGACTTTGACTTTTTTACCTGCCCTTGAACCTATTTCGTCTAAATGGGCAGATGAGGCCAAAGCAAAAATAGATGCGGCGGAAAAACAGTATACTGAGATGTTCAAATATTCACGCAATCTTTCTAGAATCATCCGCACTCTAATCACAAATACTGATTCAATGCAAAAGACCGCGGAGGAGGATGCTAAGGCCTTAAAAGCTCTAGGAAAAGATTTGGAAGACACTCAAGCTCAGCTAGCTGTCGCTCAAAGGGACGCTTCTAATTTCAAACAACAATTCGAGGACATGCAAAAGCGTTATCATGACTTGCTTGAATCTCACACTCAGGAGCGTTCTGAATTAAAAAAGCAAGCTGACGAGGCCAAATCAGAAGCTGCTAAGACACGCCTTGCTTACGCTGAGCTTGAACGGAAAAACGCCGAGTTAGCAAAGAGGAGTGCTGAATTAGAAAAGAAGAATGCTGACTTGGCTTCAAAGCTGTTGGAGGCAGAGAACAGGGCTGCCCTGGCCGAGGGCAATGTGGAGTGTGCTATTAAATCTGCGGAGGAAGCCCGCAAGCAACTATCAGAGGCGGAGGCTGATATTCAGGGTTTCGGCGAACTAATGATTGAATTCTTCGCACATATTATTCGTCGCCGAAACATTTCTTGGATCGAGGATTATCCACTCTAGTTCAAGTATGGAATCAGATCGTCGAGTGGGAAAAAGAGGAACTTAAGGTCGATTCCCTCGATGAAGATAAACTAATGGAGAAATACTTGAGGGATGATGAACCGGAGCGCCTAGCTGAAGGGCGCCGCCTTATTGCTGAGGCCATGGAAGAAGAGAGACGGAAGTCTAAACAAAAAACTGTTCTCGAAGCTGGTTCCTCCTCTTCTGCCTCTGCAACTTCTGAAGTAGAGGGGTATGATCCTGAAAATCCGGGAATTCCCCGAACAACTCTGCTATCTCCTATTCCTGAAACAACACCAGAGGTAGTAGCCACCCCCGCAGAAAAGTCTTCGGAAGGTATCCCTACCTTTTCTCCTCAATTTGCCAAGGCTATTTCTACTTTTCGCCACGTAATTGAACAATCGATGAAAGACCCATTGTTTTCGCCTGAGTTGATAACTGTTGCTTCTCATTCTGTAGGTGTTGAATCATCCGTAAAGACAGATGTGGCTCAGGGAGCCACCGCTGGGACAAAGCCCGCAGATAAGGCTAAAAAAGGGGAAGACAAGGCTGCTTCTATAGATTTGGGAGAAGGAGGTGAGCCAACTAAGGTCGCCACTCCCCATGATGAAGAAATGATAGCAGCTTTAAAGGACGAGGGCGGAGACGGGGGGCATGAAGAGGAACCAGAAGTTGCAATAGTCGGGGAGTCAAAAAATGCTGATGATGTTACCTTGGCTGCAATGAAAGCCGATCAAGACAAACGCTTGCAATTAAAAGCTGAAGAGCTAGACCCCGAAGTCCTCAAACCCCTCGCAGTCGTGGATGCGGGATCAAGGTTAGTTGTTAAGCTCTCAACTAGATCTATTACAGAGGAACTCGCTCAAAAATCTTCTCTTGATTCCAGCGCCCCGCCCTCCGGGAAGAAGTCTACTGGCTCCAGCACCGCATCTTCAGGAAAAAAGAAGACAAAACGAATCTTGACGGAGGCTGAGAAAGAAGCAAAGGATGCGGAGAAAGCCGCCAAGAAATCCAAGGCCCATTTAAAATCTAAATAGTGGATTGCCTTGTATCGTTTTAGCATTTAGTGAACCAATAATTGCTGCTACAAGAGTAGCTCCTGCACTTTCTTTTTTAGCTATTTTCCTGTACAAATTCATTCATTTGTAAATAAAAATAACTCATTTTTTGCAATGTTTATTTGTTAGTAGTTCTGCACTTATGTAAAAATGCATGTCTATATTTATGAAACGAAGTTGTGGAGGGGGGAAATATGCGTGCACATAAGTGTCCCCAGTCAATTCCCACAAATTATTTAATGCTTAATCAAGCAATCTGAATGCTCCCGATTTTCTGACGGGATAGCACTTCCTGTGTCGTCAGTACCTATCGTTTTTTCTGGCATTTCTTTTATACTCTCTCTCTTTCTCTTGAGAGTTAGAGTTCGAGCTCAGTCATATGTTTATTCCCCGGTCTTTCAACGGGGAAAGATTTCTTTCTCAGCGCTCAGTCGGAGACGCCTTTATACTCTCTTTCTCTCTGGAAAGTTAGAGTTAGGAGGAGAATTTCTTTTTCAGCGCTCAGTCGGAGACGCTTTTATACTCTCTCTCTCTCTCTGGAGAGTTAGAGTTAGGGGGAGAATTTCTTTTTCAGTGCTCAGTCGGAGACGCTTTTATACTCTCTCTCTCTCTGGAGAGTTAGAGTTAAGAATGTCGTTTTCTCATTCTTTTATGTCTTATCGCACAAATAGTCGTTGTACTTCTTTTTATGTCTAAACTGTTTTCAACCTTTTTAGGTTGTGAGTTATCCTGTATCTTATAACCACAACAGAATAACTGATAAATGTATATATGTAATGCATAAAAGTAAATAACACACAGTATTTTTATAGTGGTTCGGCTAAGTCGTAGCCTACATCCACTTTATAGTTCTTCATTCATATCGTCAGATTTTCCCAAGGCAAGTCGTGCCTTACTACAGAGTTCATAAGAAAAATAACACAAAGTACAGCATTTCTAATCCAAATATCGCATTAAGTGTTGGGCATTCCATGCTCTGGGGACTTCTTCGCCATCCACGGTCGTTAACTTGAAGGTTCCTTTTTCAAGTTTCCGTTGAATGACAAAGGGTCCTTCCCATTTTGGACCAAGGTGAGGAAGGGATGGAAAGACTCTTTTTAGCACCAAATCTCCTGGTTCAAAAGTCCTGAGGCGAACTTTTTTGTCGTAATAGCGTGCCATCTGACGCCGATGTCTTGCCGCACGCAAATCTGCTTCGTCCCTTTTCTCTTCGACTTCATCAAGAGACTCAAGTAAAAGTGCCCGATTTGTCATCGGGTCATAATATGTCACCCTGTGGGAAGGAACTTCTAGTTCAACTGGAATTATAGCTTCTGAGCCAAAGGAGAGAGAGAAAGGGGTATGACCGGTGGCCGTTTTAAATGTTGTTCGATATGCCCACAAAGCTAGGGGCAATTCATCAACCCACTTTGCCTTTGCACGCTCTAATCGTTTCTTGAGGATGGATTTTATTACTTTGTTTATTGCCTCTACTTGCCCATTCGATTGCGGATAGGCAACTGCAGTATATCGTTTGTCTGTCTTATACTTCTGGCAGAAATTTCTGAATTCAGTACTATCAAATTGGGTTCCGTTGTCAGTTATAATCGTCCTTGGGATCCCGAACCGGCATATGATATTTCTGACCACAAAACTTATCACCTTTCTTGCCGTGATCTTGGTCAAGGGCTCAGCTTCCACCCACTTCGTAAAATAGTCCACGACCACTATTGCATACTTAGCTCCTCCTTTAGCAATTGGTAGAACTCCAATGATATCAATTCCCCACGTGGCAAATGGCCAAGGACTCACCATTGATTTAAGTTGGGTCAACGGTGCCCTGGGGATTTTGGCGAATCTCTGGCACTTATCGCAGCGTCGTGAATAATCAGCTGCATCTTTATTGATCGTAGGCCAGAAGTATCCGTACCGCAGTATCTTCTTTGCTAAAGTTTGACCTCCTGTATGATCTCCACACTCACCTTCGTGTACTTCTCTTAGTACATGCTTGATGTCGTCGTGTGCTATACATCGTAACAGGGGCATAGAAAATCCTTGCCTATAAAGAGTATCATCTTGTATGACATATCTAGTAGCTTTGCGAACTACAGCTCTTTTCTTACTCTTCTTTGATGGGAGTGTCCCATTCTTAAGGAAATTCTTAATTGGAGTCATCCACGACTCCTTCTCTGGTTCCGCTTCAAAAGCGAATTCAATTTCCATTGACTCAAAGCTTGGTGATTCCAATGTTTCAATTGGAATTATTTCAGTCTCTTCTGGATTGTTAGAACTAGCCAGCTTTGCTAGCCTATCCGCTTTCTGGTTTTCAACTCTGGGAATGTGTGTTATGTTGTACCGCTCTAAGCTATTCAATAGCTCTCTCACTTTCTTGAGGTAGGCGATCAGTCGAGGTCCTCGAGCCACAAACTCCTCTCGCACTTGGTAAACAACAATTTTAGAATCACAGAATATATCTAACATTTTTACTCCGAGGTCTTTAGCAAGCTTCAACCCGGCAATCAGGGCTTCATATTCAGAGTCATTGTTAGTCGCCGAAAATTCTAATCGCAGGGCGTAATATAACGACCGTCCTTCGGGAGTGACTAAGACGATTCTAGCTCCGGACCTTCGGTCGTTCTTGGCTCCATCTGTGTATAGTTTCCACAGATCTATCTTTAACTCATCCTCAGACTTAACCACTCTGTCATCGACTACTTCCTCCTCTGGAATGGTGAACTCCGCAATAAAGTCTGCTAGAGCTTGCCCCCTGATTGACTTTCGTGGTTGAAAATTCAAATCAAACTGACTTAGTTCTATGTTCCATTTGATCAACCTTCCTGATGCTTCGGGTCTCTGCAACACTTGCCTTAAGGGCTGGTCGGTGTATATGGTTATTGGATGAGCTTGGAAATAGTGACGAAATTTTCGGGATGCGATCAAGAGGCTATAAGCGAGTTTCTCAATTTTTGGGTAGTTGCGCTCTGCCGCTGCTAATTTCTTGCTTACATAATACACTGGCCTTTGTATTTTGTCTTCTTCTCGAACCAGGGCTGTGCTAACGGCGTGAGCCGAGACTGCCAAGTAAACAAACAATTCTTCATGATCCACTGGCTTTGACAAAATTGGCGGTTTCTCTAGCAGTTCCAATAAATTTCGAAAGGCCTCAACACAGTCCGGAGTCCACTCGAAGTTCTTCTTTCCTCTTTTAATCAAATCAAAAAACGGAACACATTTGTCTGTGGCTTTGGAGATGAATCTACTCAGCGCCGCTACTTTCCCTGCAAGACTTTGGACGTCTTTAATTCTCCTCGGCTCTTCGATATTTCTAATTGCTGCTATCTGGCTAGGGTTGATTTCAATTCCTCGGGAGCTTTCCATGAAGCCAAGGAACTTTCCCGATGCCACTCCAAATGAGCATTTCAGAGGATTCAATTTCATCTGATACTTTCGCAGGATACCAAACATTTCCGCCAAGTCCTGCGTATGGCTGGAGGACTGCTTCGATTTGACAAGCATATCATCCACATAAACTTCCATAGTTTTTCCTATTTGATTATAAAACATTCTGTTCACCAAGCGCTGATAAGTAGCTTCAGCGTTTTTCAATCCGAATGGCATTACAACATAACAATATAATCCCAAATTCGTAATGAAGCTCGTATGTTCTTAGTCTGGTACGTGCATAGGGATTTGGTTGTATCCAGAATATGCGTCCATGAAAGAGAGAAGTTCATGACCTGCTGTCGAGTCTACAAGCTGGTCAATCCTGGGAAGTGGGAAACTATCTTTTGGGCAAGCTTTGTTTAAATCTGAAAAGTCAATGCAAGTCCGTCACTTTCCGTTTGGCTTCTTTACCAAGACGGGATTTGATATCCAGTCGGGATATGTCGAATCTCGAATAAATCCATTCTGCTTCAACTTTTCTACTTCCTCTTTGAGAGCAACCGACCTCTCTGGGCCCAGCATGCGTCTCTTTTGCTTCACAGGCGGATGCTTCGGATTTACATTTAATTTGTGACTTATAATGGATGGCGATATCCCACACATGTCAGCATGGGTCCAGGAAAACACGTCTAAGTTTGCCTTCAAGAAGTCCGTTAGTTCTTTAGCTCGACGTGGATCCAATTGAGAACCAATCTTCAAAACTTTTGTCGGATCAGCTTTATCAATGGGAATTTCCACTGTCGCTTCATTAGGAGTTGCATTCCTAGCCTCTGGTTCCTCGTCTTTTCTGGATCCAGGTCTTCGGGCGTTCCTTTGGGCAACTCCTTTGGGGTCAATCTCTCTAATTGCTATGCCGAGCCCCCCTTTGAGGGAGACGAGGCATCTTTACTCTCAACGTTAAGTCCTTTCATCAACATCTTTAATTCGGCCACGTAGCAGGCCCGTCCGGAAACTTGATCCCCTCTCATTACTCCAGTTCCGGCTTCGGTTGGGAACTTAAGTAACAAGCACCAAGGGGCGATACAAACTCTGAATTCAGCAAGGGCAGGCCTCCCCAAAAATGCATTATAAGGCGAATCTACGTCCAATACTACGAACTGAAGCATCCGCACTCTTCTACGTTCTCCTTGCCCCAGGGCCACGGGCAACTCTATGTATCCCATGGGAGCTGTCGACGCCCCGTTGAAGCCTCTGATCCATCCTTCACATGGCTTCAAATCTTCAGATTCAAGCTTCATCTGATCAAATGACTTCTTGAACAAAATATTAACGGAACTTCCGTTGTCTACTAATACCTTATGGACCAAGGCCGGCCCAATGGTGGTAGTAATAACCAATGGATCATCGGTGGGTGATTGGATCCCAGTATTGTCTCGGCTGCGAAATACCACGTCGTCAAACATGGTCTTCTGTTGTTTTATGGGGGTGATATCTTCCAAATCATCACCTTCATTCACGTCTAGATGCTTGGCAGCATTCACATATTGATCCATTGATCTGAAACTTCGGATTACTGGGTGAGGTCCGCCTACTATGGAGTTGATAACAATTCCTTTACCTTTCTGCTGTGCTGTAGGCTTGGGAGCAGGTAGAATCTGTTTTGGAGCCTGCTCTCCTTGCCCCCTGTCCCTCGGGGCAACCTTGTATTCATCCAACTTCCCTTCACGCAGCAGCTTCTCAATCACATCCCTCAAATGCCGACATTCATTGGTTGAATGCCCATGAGTTCCATGAAACAAACAAAATTTCCCTGTCGCCATTTCTTTCTCGGTCGAATCACGAGGTGGCGGTCTTTTGTGCTGTAACACATTGTACGTATCCAGGTAAATATTTTCCAGGGTGTCGTTCAATGGTGTATAATTTTCGTAGTTCTGGAATCGGGGTCTTTTGTTAGGATCACTTCCCCTATTTCTGTTTCTTCTGTTACCGTTCGGATTACGGTTATTGTTGTTGTTACCCCCGCTTCCAGCATTGTTGTTTCCACCCTTGTTTCCTACATTTACTTCAACCTTGCCAGAACTTTCCCCAGACTGCTTCACGGCGATATTACTCTGCACATTCTCCTTTGAAGCCGTCTCAGACTTTCTCTTTCGGTTTGCCCTGGCCTCCTCTCGCCTTAGATAAATATCGGCTTTTTTGTAGAATATCTCCCTTGTGGAGGGTGTTTTCCCAGAAAGGTAATCTCCAAACTCAGATTCAGGATCAACTCCTTCCTTCAATGCCATCAGAATAGTGGGCTCATGCGGGTCACTGACCTCAGTCACAGCTTGGTTAAAACGGTCAAGATATGCCCTCAAAGACTCTCCTGGTGCCTGCTTGATTCTCGATAATTCAATAACACTTTTGGACTTTCGGGCATGGAGTCGAAACTGGTTCATGAAACGCTCGCTTAGTTCCTTGTAATTCGAAATCGAACGAGGAGGAAGTCGGGTAAACCAGAATAGCGCCACATCTTCTAAGTAGATTGGGAATGCTTTGCACTTCACTTCATCAGGGGCAGCAGCAGCATTCATGAGCCACGAGTATCGCATTAAATGCTGTCCCGGATCAGTCCTTCCGTTGTATTTGTCCACCTATGGCAAGTTAAAGCGTCGGGGAAATTGGAAGTCGAGGATATCATCGGTGAAGGGAGTATGGCTTCATTCGATGCCATAATCTTCATTTGTATAGTTCCGGCTCTCGGACATGATCTGGCGAACCATTGCCTGCACATCAGCATTAGTTAGGGGCCGCTCAGGTTCCCTGGCCCTAGTATCCGAGTTCCTTCTGGGCTCTTGTTCAGGAGATGCCCTTCTTCTTCGAGATGCCTCTGCTCGATTCCGTTCCCTGCGCTCCCGGTCGATCTCGGGAGGAGGGGATTGGAGTCTTTGTGTAACACCCCACTCCCGCTATGATCACTCACTAAGGGAATGCCATAGCATCGGTGGAGTATTTTAGTGAATATAGAACAGAAAAATTACAACAAGACAGATATAAATAGTACTTGAAATTTTAAAACATCATCTCATAACAGCGGAAGTAAAACATGTCTGGTTACATCATAAAACCACAATAAAGGTCAAGTACAATATCCATCAAAATAAAGAAGTACATAATCCCACTCTCATACAATAGCCAAACAAAAGAAAAGATAACTGGATAACTGGAGCTTTACATCTATCCAAGCTCCTAAAGACTGGGACAGCAATCCGATCAAGCTCCACTACTGCTAGGATCCACCGTAGGACCTGAGGGTTGGGAAAAAGGTAAAAACAACGGGGTCAGACATAAGTCTGAGCGAGTCCTATAACTTTAACAATACAATCGTTAAAGTAACCAGAGAAGACATAAACTGATATACGGTAACATATAGGGATGAATGGCTACCCTAAGCAGTCAACTAAACGAAGATAAAGGATAAAGACGCATCTACCCTCCCTAAGGTAAATTACTAAACTGCACCACACCAGTCGTTCCTAACTTAAAGGTTGATCCCACCCAAGGACTTATAAAATTTACTAATTAGTACCTGCGTACCCCTAGGTGACCAAGTAGGCGCCACGGGGCCCTACAATCCACTAGGTGTACACACTACTTCCCATTCGATCGGCTCCCTAACGTAGATACCCGTGCTGGCCCCACCGTGGGATGTATCATTCCCCAATGTGGCAACCTGATGAAACTAAAGGTGCACGGCTTATATCTACTCGATGCAACAACGGCTTACCTACCAGCCCGGGCCCACTCACGCATATGAAGCCCGTTGGACTTGCGTTGCCACCGCTAACCCGTTTGCCTCTTACAGTCAAGCCCAGTATGCGTGTCCCGTCCTCGACATGGGTCGAGCCCACAAAGATACGTATGGGTTACTGGTTGAAATGGGCCTCCACAAGCTACCCACCTAAGCTTGTCCCTTTTTCTAGTATATCCCACTTAACCCTTTAATCATGTTTTAATTACATGTTCTATTTTGGTTAAGTATTCTAATCGTATTTTCTATTGCCACCCAAGGCAACCACTAGATTTTCTCATGCCACCCGAGGCACCCACTTAACCCCTCATGTCCCTCTACATGCTAATGTGGTTAAGTGTTTCTTAATTAATTAATTAAGAACGTAACCTTTGTAAAGACCTCTCACATTAGACTGTCTTTTATGACCGCTGGTTAAGCCGGTTGGGTCCGGGCAGCCTTATGTCATAACAGAGTCTAACCTCGTGTCTTTACATTAATTACGTATTTAGTTTGTGCCTAAGACCTCTCACATTGGGCTAACATTTGTAGCAACTGGTTAAGCCGGTTGGGTCCGGGCAGTTTTACGCTACAACTGAGTCCAACCTCGTGTCTTAGTCAATTAATTACACCTAATTAATCACCCTCATAATTTTATATTAATTATCCCTAATTAATCAAGTTTTCTTAACATGGGTAGACCTAACTTAATAGGTAAATTCCCATGGGGTAGACCTAACTCAATAGGTAAATTCCCAACACATAGTATGGGTACACCTAACCAAATAGGCAACTTCCCATACTATGTTTATTTATTTTGTGTTATGCATAATTATATTAATTTCACACAATCTTATTAACTTATGCATTTAATTACCCCATCGTTCCCACGTAATTTCGTTCATGATATAACACATATAAAAGGTGTCAACTTGCATATGAATGAACATGTTTCAAAGGTGCCATCTTGCATATTAACAAACACATAACTTGCATATGAACTTGCATAACATGTCACATAACTTGCATATAATATGTCACATAACTTACATATTCATTTTGCATAACAAACTTGCATATTAGCTTATAGACTTGCATAATGTGTCATCATGAACTTGCATATTAATAAACATGTAACTTGCATATTTACATACATGTAACTCGCATATTAACAAACATGTAACTTGCATATAAAGAAACATGTAACTTGCATATTTACATACATGTAACTTGCATATTAACAAACATGTAACTTGCATATTAACAAACATGTAACTTGCATATTTACATACATGTAACTTGCATATTAACAAACATGTAACTTGCATATTAACAAACATGTAACTTGCATAGCATATTACCATGAACTTGCATAACATGCATATGATTACATAGCCCACAACTTGCATATTTAGCATCATGCAAACATAACATACATCATATTAAACTTGCATAAGCTTACATACTCAACATGCATAAACATAAGATTAATGCTAACATCATATCATATGATTCAAAGCTCATTAACCCACATACAAAACCATAAATCTCATCACATCTCATCTAATTAGTTTACCAAAAGATCATCAAAGTGATAGAAACTCACAACTAGCAACTTTGAACACCAAATGAAGAAGATTAAGATGCTAAGAAGGGATTAGAAGTTGATTAGAGAGTGATTAGTATGCAACCCTCTTCATAAAATTAGTGGAGGCCATGAGAGCTAGCATTTTGCCATAGTTTAGTCACTAGGTTTAATTATGAATGAATTAGGGTAGGTTAGGGTCTTATTTATAGATTAGGCAAGTGTTTTAGGCCATAGGATTAACCCTAGATTCAATCCAAGCCATCAAAGCATGTCTTGGGGAAGAAGTCAAGTGTAGGAACCATCTAGGGCCTTTAGATTAAAGATGGACCATGAGAACCATTCAAATGCAAAATCTGCACTTGAGCGAATCGGCCCACGGGTTGACAGCCAAACACCCTGGATTAACCCCTAGTCGACCCAGCGGGCTCGGGTCGACTTCAAAAATCGGCCGGTTCGGTTATTCCCCTCTCCCAATTCGCTGTTTTGAGCATTTTTGCATATTTATTTATTAAATTTTCAATTATATATATATATATATATCAATATATATATATATATATATATATATATATATATCTACACAACCCATTTCACTTAATTAAGTATACTTTAATTTGGGAATTTTCGTGAAACTTCGCGAGGCCATATCTTGGTCATACGGACTCCGATTTTCGAAAACTCGGACTCTATTTCGCGTATTTTTCCGAGACGAACACAATGGCATAGCCCGTTTCCCTTGATTCCCATTTTAGAATTAAATTCTGCCTCGATTTATGTTATTACAGGTTATTGAAAATACGGGTTGTTACATTCTCCCCTCCTTAAAGGATTTCGTCCCCGAAATCTTCAAGTTAGGAAGAACGTATCCTACCATCCAATCATCCATCTACTCAAAGCATCATCCACGAGCAATCATTGTCCTTACAAGATTCTAAATGCTGGATGGATATATGCAAAAGTGTGTGTATATGTACTTACCTAATGCGAAAATCAGGCGGTTACTGATACAGTAAACCTCCTTAATGCAAACCATGATAGTGCCATGCATCCAATATGTATGCGAAACCCTATTGACACATACAAATTTCTACATGCGTGCACAACCATACACAAAAATGCATCATCCATATGATAATACAGCCATGATACATCCATCAATCTAACTACCACATCCATTTATGCAATATGCAACATGAAGTGACTGAGCCGATCTAGTGCCTAATGTGTGTGTATATGCATCCACGAGCAACCACTAGCAAACAATTGCATCCATATGCATCCATCAACCATAACATGTTTCAAACACATGTCTCAACCATAGGTTTTACCCTATCTAAAGGTCATAGGTATTAGCGAGAGGATATACTAAAGATAAGATAAGTACTAGACAAGCAATAAAGGAGAAGTTAAAAGACATACTCTCAAAAAGAAATGGATACAAAGAACGCATCTTTGCTTCCGTCTCCCAAGTAGCATTGCTTTCGTCATCTCCCCATTGCACTTTAACTAGCTGAACTTCTCTGTTCCTCAACTTCCTAGTTTCTGACCCAAGGATGCGAGTAGGAGCTCGTCGAATCGTCGCATCACGCTCTACCTCTACATCTCTAAGCAAGCTCGGCTCTACCACCTCCGCGGTCTCATGTAAGCACTTCCTCAAATGTGATACATGGAATACATCATGAACACCACTAAGTCTGTCGGGCAACTCCACCCTATATGCCATCCGTCCAATCCTTTCCTTAATAGGAAACGGCCCAACAAATCTCGGTGCTAACTTCCCTACGGACCCAAAGCGAACAACATTTCTCAATGGAGATACTTTGACAAAAACCATGTCCCCAACCTCAAACTCAAGATCCGTCCTTCTCCGATCCGCATAAGATTTCTGTCTATCTTGCGCTGCTTTCATCCTTTTTCGAATTAAATCAATCTTCTCTGAAGTCTCTCTAACCATATCCGGCCCAAGCAAGATCTTATCCGTAGATTCCCACCAACATGTAGGAGATCGACAAGGCCTTCCATAAAGAGCTTCGAAAGGAGCCATACCAATACTGGACTGAAAGCTGTTATTATATGCGAACTCCACCAAAGGAAGATGTTCTTCCCATGTACCTCCAAAATCCAAGATACAAAGCCTCAAAAGATCTTCTAAGATACGGTTCACCCTCTCGGTCTGACCGTCCGTCTGAGGATGATATGCGGTGCTCAAACACAACTGAGTCCCTACCGCCTCTTGCAAACTTCTCCAAAACTCACTAGTGAAGATAGGATCTCGATCACTCACAATGCTGGATGGTACGCCATGCAATCTAACAATCTCCCTAACATAGACTGAAGCAAGCCATGGAGCGGTCCTCTTACTCTTTACGGGTATAAAATGGGCACTCTTGGTAAGTCTGTCTACCACAACCCAAATTCCCGTATTGCCCTTCCTCGATCTCGGTAACCCGTCGATGAAATCCATCGAGACACTATCCCACTTCCACTGTGGAACTTCCAATGGGTGTAGCAACCCACCGGGTTTCCTTTGCTCCACTTTAACTTGTTGGCACACTAAGCATCTAGCCACATACTCGGCCACATCTTTCTTCATACCGGCCCAGAAGAAAACTCTCTTCATGTCTTGGTACATTTTGTCTCCACCGGGATGAATAGTCATTCTTGAACGATGTGCATCATCCAAAATAGCCTTCTTCAAACCCTCATCTTGCGGTACACAAAGTCTACCGTCTCTATGCAACCATCCCTTATCATCTATGGTGTATCTACCCAAATGGCTGGACGACTCCCCTCTTATAAGCTTCTCTACCAACACAACCAACTGTGGGTCGTCTCGCTGAGCCTCGCCAATCCGTCTCAAAAGAGTAGGTCTAACCTCCAAGGATGCCAACAAACCAGGTACAAAATCAACAGAAGGTCTGAAGTCAAACAAAGAAAGAAACTCCAAGCTTCGTCGTTCCACGAACAATGGACTCAAAGATAGCCTTTTTCTACTTAAGGCGTCTGCCACCACGTTACCCTTACCAGGGGTATACGCTATCTCGAAATCATAGGATGCTAAGAACTCCATCCACCTTTGCTGTCTTAAGTTTAAATCCTTCTGAGAGAATAAGTACTTCAATGATTTATGGTCGGTGAACAACTCGAATCTCTCACCAAGAAGATAATGGCGCCAAGACTTAAGTGCGAAAACAATCGCGGCCAACTCTAGATCATGGGTAGGGTAATTCTTCTCATGCACTCTCAATTGTCTCCCTCCATAGGCTATTACCCTTCCCTCCTGCATCAAGACTGCGCCTAATCCTGTTCCACAAGCATCGGTATAAACAACAAACGGCTTACTCCCATCTGGAAGCACTAAAACTGGAGCGGTGGTCAAAGCTCTCTTTAACCGTCGGAAAGCATCATCACAATCTACATCCCATGAGAAAACCAGATTCTTCTTCGTCAAGCGGGTTAATGGGGCTGATATCTTCGCGAAGTCTTTGATGAACTTCCTATAATATCCTGCCAACCCCAAGAAACTTCTTACCTCGGTAGCATTTCTAGGAACTTTCCAATCCTGGATAGATACTATCTTTGCGGGATCCACAGCTATCCCTTCCTTAGAGACCACATGCCCTAAGAATCGCACTTCTCTTCTCCAAAAATGGCATTTAGAGAATTTAGCTTTAAGACTATGCGCTCGAAGAGTCTCCAACACTTCCTTGAGATGTAAGGCATGCTCTTCTTCATTCTTGGAAAAGGCCAAGATGTCATCCACAAAAACTACTACAAACTTATTCAGATACTCTCTGAACACTCTACTCATGAGATCAACAAAGTATGCGGGGGCGTTTGTCAACCCAAATGGCATCACTAGCCACTCATAAAAACCATCCGGAGTCCGGAAAGCAGTCTTCTCTATACTGTCCTCCGCCACTCTCAACTGATGAAACCCTGTAGCTAAATCCATCTGTGAAAACACTGAGGCGCCAACTAACTGATCAAAGAGATCATCTATCCTCGGCAATGGGTGTCTATTCTTCTTTGTGAGCTTATTAAGTTCCCTATAATCCACACAAAGTCTGAGGGACCCATCCGCCTTCGTGGCAAACACTACTGGAGCTCCCCACTCCGATATACTTCGCCTTATGAACCCCTTCTCAAGCAACTCCCCTACTTGCTTATGAAGTTCTCTTCTCTCACGAGGAGCCATGTGGCGTACTGGCAAAGACACTGGTTTGGCATTATCCACCAAATAAATTCGGAAATCTATCTCCCGCTTCGGAGGCAAACCCTTTACTTCTTCAAACACATCCGGATATTCCCGGACTACTCTGACAGAACACAAACTTTCGACCGAAGCATCGAGCGATTCATGATAACTTAGCAAAACAGATTCCATGGGATTGCAAGAGATCTCGAGAGTGTTACCCAAGCGGGTCATGAGCCTGACAACTCTCCTTTCGCAATCAAGAACGGCACCATTACTGGATAACCAGTCCATGCCCAAGATCAACCCATAGCCCGTGAAGCCCAATACAAAAGCATCACATCTAAACTCAACGCTAAGTATAGAAATCTTCAAACCCAAACATATCATAGACAGATATATGGAGCCCCCAATTGGGTTTGAGACAACCAAGGGATCATCAACTAGACTGGTGTCTAAGTGCAGTGACTCAACTAACGATGATGAGATAAAAGAATGCGATGCGCCAGAGTCAAACAAAGTACGAACTGGATGATCAAACAGAAAAACCAGACTTTCAACGGAAATAGTTCTACCTCTCTGCTGAATCGGTGGAACTGAGAGAACCTGAACTTGCCCCCCTGACTGAGGTGGTGCTATAAGAGCTTGCACCTGGCCTCCTGAGGTAGACCCCGTCTTCTGCCCCTTCTTTGGGCAGTTTTTCACAAGATGCCCTGCTTCACCACAATGAAAGCAACCGGTCTTCTTCTTTTTGCGACAATCCTTACTGAGGTGTCCTGGTGTTCCACAATTGAAGCACTTCTTCTTCGTCTTCTTTTTGTCACCATTGCCTTTTCCGCCCTTGCCTTGTTGTTGCTGTTGCGGTTTCTTCTGATCCCCCTTTTTCTCTGGTGCCTTAGAATTCTTATCATCCTCATGCATAAGTGCCATGTAGACAAGCTTCTCAAAAGTGGCCCCCATAGGAATGTGAGTCATAGCTATTCCTTGCAATGGTTCGTTCAAGCCTCTAACGAACCTCAAAGCCTTCTTCTCCGGTGTATTCACCAACTCTATGCCAAACCTTGCTAATTGATTGAATTTGTTGACATATTCTTTCACCGTGAGATTCCCTTGCTTCAAATTCAAGAACTTCTCCATAAACAGATTCTCTTCCGCCCTTGAGAGAAACTTAGCCCCAAACCTTTGCTTAAAATCTGCCCAAGAGTCAACAGGGCGTTCTCCATTAGTGACCTCCCACCAGAATGAGGCCTCTCCCTTCATTAACCAAGCCGCCAACTTGACTTTCTTTCCCTCTTCCACTTCAAAGATATCCAGCAACTCTTCCACTTCCTTAAGCCAATCTCTAGCCTCTACGAAAGTCTCTGAACCAAGAAAAGGTTTTCCTCCTATAGCCTTGAACTCCTTGCAAACCTTAGCAAAATTATCCACTCTAGGCTGAGGAGGAGGAGCGGTTGTCTCTGGTGTAGTAGCATTGGCCGGACCCGCAGCCGCGGCCCTAGCCTCTTGCAACCTCCTATACCATAGTGGTATAACTAAACCCTCCGGGATGTTAAGATCTTCAGCCATGCTGAAACGAAAGAGGAAAGATTCAAAAAGGAGATTCCGAAAGATAAAGATATGGCTATTGGGGATTATGCTTTTCTTTTTCAAAAACTTTTTCTCTTAGAAGACATGCTTTTAAAAATACTTTCTTCGAAAATACTCTTAGAAAGTAGTTTTTCTCAAAAATTTTATCTGTTCTGGTAACCTTAAGCTCTGATACCACGTGTAACACCCCACTCCCGCTATGATCACTCACTAAGGGAATGCCATAGCATCGGTGGAGTATTTTAGTGAATATAGAACAGAAAAATTACAACAAGACAGATATAAATAGTACTTGAAATTTTAAAACATCATCTCATAACAGCGGAAGTAAAACATGTCTGGTTACATCATAAAACCACAATAAAGGTCAAGTACAATATCCATCAAAATAAAGAAGTACATAATCCCACTCTCATACAATAGCCAAACAAAAGAAAAGATAACTGGATAACTGGAGCTTTACATCTATCCAAGCTCCTAAAGACTGGGACAGCAATCCGATCAAGCTCCACTACTGCTAGGATCCACCGTAGGACCTGAGGGTTGGGAAAAAGGTAAAAACAACGGGGTCAGACATAAGTCTGAGCGAGTCCTATAACTTTAACAATACAATCGTTAAAGTAACCAGAGAAGACATAAACTGATATACGGTAACATATAGGGATGAATGGCTACCCTAAGCAGTCAACTAAACGAAGATAAAGGATAAAGACGCATCTACCCTCCCTAAGGTAAATTACTAAACTGCACCACACCAGTCGTTCCTAACTTAAAGGTTGATCCCACCCAAGGACTTATAAAATTTACTAATTAGTACCTGCGTACCCCTAGGTGACCAAGTAGGCGCCACGGGGCCCTACAATCCACTAGGTGTACACACTACTTCCCATTCGATCGGCTCCCTAACGTAGATACCCGTGCTGGCCCCACCGTGGGATGTATCATTCCCCAATGTGGCAACCTGATGAAACTAAAGGTGCACGGCTTATATCTACTCGATGCAACAACGGCTTACCTACCAGCCCGGGCCCACTCACGCATATGAAGCCCGTTGGACTTGCGTTGCCACCGCTAACCCGTTTGCCTCTTACAGTCAAGCCCAGTATGCGTGTCCCGTCCTCGACATGGGTCGAGCCCACAAAGATACGTATGGGTTACTGGTTGAAATGGGCCTCCACAAGCTACCCACCTAAGCTTGTCCCTTTTTCTAGTATATCCCACTTAACCCTTTAATCATGTTTTAATTACATGTTCTATTTTGGTTAAGTATTCTAATCGTATTTTCTATTGCCACCCAAGGCAACCACTAGATTTTCTCATGCCACCCGAGGCACCCACTTAACCCCTCATGTCCCTCTACATGCTAATGTGGTTAAGTGTTTCTTAATTAATTAATTAAGAACGTAACCTTTGTAAAGACCTCTCACATTAGACTGTCTTTTATGACCGCTGGTTAAGCCGGTTGGGTCCGGGCAGCCTTATGTCATAACAGAGTCTAACCTCGTGTCTTTACATTAATTACGTATTTAGTTTGTGCCTAAGACCTCTCACATTGGGCTAACATTTGTAGCAACTGGTTAAGCCGGTTGGGTCCGGGCAGTTTTACGCTACAACTGAGTCCAACCTCGTGTCTTAGTCAATTAATTACACCTAATTAATCACCCTCATAATTTTATATTAATTATCCCTAATTAATCAAGTTTTCTTAACATGGGTAGACCTAACTTAATAGGTAAATTCCCATGGGGTAGACCTAACTCAATAGGTAAATTCCCGACACATAGTATGGGTACACCTAACCAAATAGGCAACTTCCCATACTATGTTTATTTATTTTGTGTTATGCATAATTATATTAATTTCACACAATCTTATTAACTTATGCATTTAATTACCCCATCGTTCCCACGTAATTTCGTTCATGATATAACACATATAAAAGGTGTCAACTTGCATATGAATGAACATGTTTCAAAGGTGCCATCTTGCATATTAACAAACACATAACTTGCATATGAACTTGCATAACATGTCACATAACTTGCATATAATATGTCACATAACTTACATATTCATTTTGCATAACAAACTTGCATATTAGCTTATAGACTTGCATAATGTGTCATCATGAACTTGCATATTAATAAACATGTAACTTGCATATTTACATACATGTAACTCGCATATTAACAAACATGTAACTTGCATATAAAGAAACATGTAACTTGCATATTTACATACATGTAACTTGCATATTAACAAACATGTAACTTGCATATTAACAAACATGTAACTTGCATATTTACATACATGTAACTTGCATATTAACAAACATGTAACTTGCATATTAACAAACATGTAACTTGCATAGCATATTACCATGAACTTGCATAACATGCATATGATTACATAGCCCACAACTTGCATATTTAGCATCATGCAAACATAACATACATCATATTAAACTTGCATAAGCTTACATACTCAACATGCATAAACATAAGATTAATGCTAACATCATATCATATGATTCAAAGCTCATTAACCCACATACAAAACCATAAATCTCATCACATCTCATCTAATTAGTTTACCAAAAGATCATCAAAGTGATAGAAACTCACAACTAGCAACTTTGAACACCAAATGAAGAAGATTAAGATGCTAAGAAGGGATTAGAAGTTGATTAGAGAGTGATTAGTATGCAACCCTCTTCATAAAATTAGTGGAGGCCATGAGAGCTAGCATTTTGCCATAGTTTAGTCACTAGGTTTAATTATGAATGAATTAGGGTAGGTTAGGGTCTTATTTATAGATTAGGCAAGTGTTTTAGGCCATAGGATTAACCCTAGATTCAATCCAAGCCATCAAAGCATGTCTTGGGGAAGAAGTCAAGTGTAGGAACCATCTAGGGCCTTTAGATTAAAGATGGACCATGAGAACCATTCAAATGCAAAATCTGCACTTGAGCGAATCGGCCCACGGGTTGACAGCCAAACACCCTGGATTAACCCCTAGTCGACCCAGCGGGCTCGGGTCGACTTCAAAAATCGGCCGGTTCGGTTATTCCCCTCTCCCAATTCGCTGTTTTGAGCATTTTTGCATATTTATTTATTAAATTTTCAATTATATATATATATATATATATCAATATATATATATATATATCTACACAACCCATTTCACTTAATTAAGTATACTTTAATTTGGGAATTTTCGTGAAACTTCGCGAGGCCATATCTTGGTCATACGGACTCCGATTTTCGAAAACTCGGACTCGATTTCGCGTATTTTTCCGAGACGAACACAATGGCATAGCCCGTTTCCCTTGATTCCCATTTTAGAATTAAATTCTGCCTCGATTTATGTTATTACAGGTTATTGAAAATACGGGTTGTTACACTTTGCCCTCGAGTGGGGTCATTGTTTCCTAGCGCTCGTGCAATATCCTCACGAGATCCCAAAGATCCAAATGTCAGCTGCTCCACGTTTTGAGGTCGTTCGAGCGGCCTTCGTTCACGGGGCCGCTCTTCCTCGGAAGATGAAGATTGATCCACTGGTGTGTGACGAACCGGTGATGGAGTTCTCTGTCGACGGAGTTCACTAATCTCCCGACTCATGAGCCTCATATTTTCCTGCATCATGAGATTAGTGCGCTCGTGAACCTTCATAGCCTCCCTTGTGCTCTCAAGCATGTCAAGTAAGCGCGAGAAATCTCCTTGAGTGATGGGCGCAGATGGATTGACCTGATCACTAACCCTGGTGGCTGGAATTGGAGCATTCGTAGGGACTCGAGTAGAGGTTCCAGCTTCACCAAGCATCGGGTCGGATCGGAGGTAGGAGGTCGGGTCGGTTCGGAGCTGGGGGGCCTGGTCGGATCAGTACGTGGCAAGCTGCTCGGGTCGGTTCAGATTGGGGGAATGCACTGCTTCAGAATCTCCTACCCGGATCGGATCGGAGCTCTCCCCCTGCTGGCGGCTCGGATTTCCTGCATTGGTTCTTCCTGCTGCGGAACTCTGCCCCCGAGACCTTGTTACAACCGCATTTTGCTGATCTTCACCAGCTCCATTTCCTCGACCAGATTGAACTTCTTTGCCTTTTCCTTTGGCCATGATTCTTTGACAATCACTTCAACAAATATAAAAGAGCGGAGAAACTTAAGGATTAACTTCTTTGAACTCAACGGTCCAAAAAGTAGAAAGAAATCCCGGAAAATAAAGAATTTAGATGAGGATTCTCAGTGAAAGCACCAAAATATTAGACCCAAAAGTGGTTCTAACACCCAAATTGATTAAAAGCAAAATGAAATGAGATAAAAATAAAAATGAACACAAAGGATTTATAGTGGTTCGGCGAAGAAATGCCTACGTCCACTTATCTTTTACTATATTCAATGATTCAGTTGCAAATACAATGTAAGATTCACTTGATTCCACTCACAACTCACTTATATTCACTCAATTGACTAAAACAAATAATGAAAGATGATTTGGATTCTCCGGGAGTATTGGAGTTCGGACTATGGAGGTGGTTGAATTCTCGAAATGCCCAAAAAAGATCCTTTTCTTTGTCTCCAGACGGGGTATTTATAGGTGTGAATTTGCTCAAAACCCGATCTGGATCGGAGCCACGTGTCGTCCATCCCATTAGCCTCGGGTTCGGACGAATTATTGTGTTGACAACGCATCAGAGTAATGAACGTTATGGGTAGGAACTGGCCATAGCCGATCCAGATATCCAGGCGCTTTTGCTGGAGAATGATATGGAACATGGGATCGGGTCGGAGACACACATATAAGGGGTTCGGATCGGGATACCCGATCCGACCCGAATTGGCTTGGATGCAACGCTCTCTTCTTCTTTAATCTGCTCCGCTCCGATCTAGTTCCGTGGCAACCAGGTGGCTTTCCGATTCGATTGAGATTATATTGTCCTCCGATCCGAATAGCTATGCCTTACCAATTTCCTCAGCAACAATTCACGATCCGAACAGAAGATTTTATCCGATCCGAACCGATATGTTGCTCTGACCCGACCCGAACAATTGCAGCTGTCCGATCTAGGCTGTAGTGTCTTCTCCGATCCGAACCGAAGTCTTCTAATTAAAAATGCTCTTCAATGTCTGATTTCTTGACTTTGTGTTGCCTAGTTCACAAAGTAGGCTAACAGCTACTAGTCGTGCTTTATATTTATCAATAGCGCCATCAGGTTTTAATTTCTTTTAATTACCCATTTACAGCCTATAGATTTACAACCAAGGGGTAAATCTACCAAGTGCCAAGTCTTATTGGATTCCAAGGAATCCATCTCATCATTTATAACCTCTTGCCAAAAGTCGGCATCTAAAGAAGATAAGGCCTCTTGGAGGTTTAAGGGATCCTCCTCTGTAGTAAAAGCACAAAAAATTCTAAACCAAGGTCTTTTATGATTCTTTCTCTTTTACTTCTTCTAGGTTCAGCTTTAGAATTTTCATTAAATTCTGTTCTAATTGGTAAACTTGAAGTGCCCCTACTATTCCTTAATTTAAAAGGAAATCTTGTTTTATAAAAATCGGCATCATTTGATTCAATTATATTATGTGTATTTTGGTTATAAAATCTGCATGCTTTCTTATTAATAGCATAGCCTATAAATACACATTCATATGCTCTACTTGCAAATTTTATTCTCTTAGGGTATAGAATGCGAACATATGCTAAATACCCCCAAGTTCTAAAGTATGACCCATTGGTTTTATAATTCTTTAAAATTTCATAAGATGAAATTTTATTCTTTGATCTAGGGATTCTATTCAAAACATAGCAAACGGTTAATAATATATCCCCCACCAATGTTTTGCTGCACCAGAAATTAATAAGATGGCAACTACTAATTCGGTAAAGGTCTTTTTTTTTTTTGCTTTACCGTTCATATCATGTGAATAAGGTGCAGTTCTCCCATGTCTAAAGTCATGTTGTTTATACCAATTCAGAATAGAACTAGATTCATATTCTGTTCTTCTTCTACGAAGTTCTTTATTTTTCTTGTTTGACTAATCTTCAATTTCATTTTTGAATGTCTCAATCATATCAAATGCATTACTTTTATTTTCATGAGATATACATATGTGAAATCAGAACAACCGTTAAAATAGTGGTGTCCATATCTAATCAATGTTATTCATTTTCACATAAAATACACTCGTTGATAATTAAATCTACACCATTGTCATTTCTTAATGACATTCCAAAAGAAACATTATGCATGTAATTAATGCCCTTTTATAATGAAGGCATTTCCAAATTTGCATTCAATTAATCTCAATTTTTAGTGACATTTTCTAAAATTTATGCATATAAACTTTGTCAATTTATTTTGATGCAAAAAACCTATTCAGCCAATTAATGTCAATTCTCAATGACATTATCAAATAACATACGCATTCTATTAATGTCAAATATTTAGTGACATTTCCAAATAATATATGTGTTCTATTAATGTCAATTTTTAATGACATTTCCAAATAAACATGTGTATTACCATAAGCAACCAAAAAATTAACAGTGGCTCTCATAACCAATGACCACCGTACAAAGTCTTGCTTACATGCATCATAATATCATTTATTATTTTGTTTGTCAACAAGCTATCTGGATAAGGATCTCCTTCTTCACTAAATAAAGAAATGGTTTGAATTTTGATTTTACCATTTAAGCACAAAATTCGTTCTTTTGTATAAAAAAGGGTAATGACAATATTCAATTTGGACAATTAGGCATTGACCTAATTGTATACAGATCAAATAATGACTGTTTCTCCCAATTTTTTCATTAGAGATCCTAGTCCAAGCAATATTATTTAACAAGCGACATAAGCAAACCTACCAAAGCAAACTGCTCTTAAACTAAGCAAATAGTTTATCACATGTAAATACATGTAAACAGTAATAATATGATAATGAAAATAGTATCTTTGTCATCTTGATTGTCCCTGAAATTTCCAAGGTCTTTGATTTCATAAAAATATTTTATATTCTGTTCATGCCAGAAATATCTCTACATACCTTAGCGTTTTGTCCAAACTCTCTCTTGAAGATACCAAAAGTCCCATGCCCGCAAACACAAAACAGTGATCCCGTCCGTACCTTTACATGAAAAATATGTCGATACACATTGCGGTTTCTTTAAATCTAAAAAGTGCAGCGCTAAAAATTGAAACTGGACGATGGGGCAGCATCATCAAGATTTGCAGTCGAAGGCATTGTTTTTCTGAGATCGTCTTTAAATTGTTGGAAACAATGGTTCGGCTGAGTCGTGGACTAGGTCACTTTCTTGAAGACGTTTCGGCGATCTACTCAAGGTGCAAAGTAGTTCGTACTGTTTGCCGCCGCCTCTGGGATAAAACAGCCTCTTCCTTGTTTTTCTTTCTATATCGGATTATTTGCACATATGAATCTGATTCAGTTTGCACTCAAAATAATACTGCTCAAGTTTATTTTCTTTCTATTTTTTGTAAAAGAATGGTTGAGAAGAGGATAGAAAAGTATATGTGATTTTTCTTTCTGTGGAAGAGGACAAGAGAGTTTTTCCAGAAAAAAGAGCAATGAAAAAATGTTCTGTATTCTATCTTCTTTCTGGTCTATGACTAAGTTTTTATACAGAAAAAATGGTGGCTATTCTAGTGGGAGGAAAATTGGACTGAAATTAATGCCATATTAAATGAAAAACCATTCAAAGAAATTTGCAGTGTGCAAATTGCATTCGTTTCATAAAGAGAAGATGAATGTTAATAAATATTTATTTATTACAATTCATTGCAATTTGTTAATGCTATTTATATTTTGTAACAGCTCAATCAAATATATGTGTGTGTGTGTGTATATACACACAACTGTTATGCAAATGTAACAGCTCTCAGGAAAAAAATTACTGATACAAAATATAATACCGTTTATAACTTCCAACGGCTCTATGCATTAACGGCTCACAAATATGCATTCACATCTCCAAAATAATGGAATAAAATATGTTAACAAATTACCGTTATAATTTTCAACGACTCTATTGTAATAATTGCTCAATAATAAAATTTTGGTAATGCAATTAGTTCTCTTTTTTTTATAATAAATTCACAAACTGTTCCAACAATACACACACACACACACACACACACACACACACACACACATATATATATATATATATATATATGGGGGGGAGGTGCGGGTGTGTAGGTGTGTATGCGTGTGCGTGCGCGTGTGAAGCGTTCTGTTGCATCCAAACAATGCATCACCCGTAAATGACTTTTGATTTCTACTACACAACTCATTTTCTTTCTTTGTCTACTCACTCATTATATACAAGAGATGCTCCGAAACAAAGGTGTTATATATAGTTAGTAAAATGTTTTGTTTTTTTATTAACTATTACCATGTAGCTACATGTTAAAATATCCTTGTTCTATATTATTCTTTATTATGTATAATATTTATTTGGTATCATATCATTTTTGGTCTTCTGTTAGCCAACATGTTAACGGATAATTTTGAATGCGGGTATTTTCATCTCCACATCAGTATCTGATATCATTTTTGGGATACCAAATATTTGTATCTGTGAAAATGGACGAATATCAAATAATTCTCTTATCTAATAATGATCGATAATTCAAGAAACATAAATGGAAATTTTGTGTAACGTAAACATTTTTTTAACCTCATTAATTATTAAAAGGCTAAGAAAATATGACAATAGTAAATAGTTTTAAGATATGGTTATAGTATGAACTTCGAACTTAATGGTACTTCTATTGTGCATCCATAAAAATTACCAAAATCATTTTTATATCCAAATAGTACTTCTATTGTAGCAACTAAAATGCAAACAATCAACTTAAACAATCAACAACGCAAACAATCTAAGCAGTGCATGGACACATTACCCTTGTAGCACTAGAAATGTTTCCAAGTCTATTATTTCTTAATTGTTCAAAGTCTAGTAATCACTTCTATTCACCAGATTTTAAGTCTAACTCGTTCTTCATTCCTTTCTCCCTTACCAGGCTTAAGGGGAAAAAGCGACATAGGAAGCTTGGGCTGTTCATCTTGGAGTTCATATTCTCTTTTTGTCGATATATCCATTTCTTCTTTTTGATATTTTATCAGTTTTGGTTTACTGTAATGACCCGGGAATTTTCGACCCCGAAAATCGACAAAAAAACACCATGTCGACATTCAAGCATCGAAACACCGGAACGTTATTAGAAAGAAATGAGAGGGTGAGAAAAGAAAGAAAGAAATATTAGAATAGAAGAATAAAAAAACACATCATAATCTCAGAGTGGAACAAACAAAATATAATATATCAAATCTCTTTATACAAAAAGAAGTTGTATACATACCAACCATCAGAGTACATCATATATCAGACACAGCGGAAATAAACTCTGAATAACTTTATAACGGTGAAGCCTCCTGCTTTCAGCTCTCGAAACTCCACCGATACCTAACCTGTAAATATACTCAGTCTAACCCGAGCACATTTGATTTAAAACAAAATTCATCGGGTCAGTCTGGAATACTTTCAGTGGTAAATTCATAGCACAACAACTTGTTTAACTTTGGAAATCCTTTCTGAAGGTAAAGGATAATAGTAAGACCATCCCACACATAAATACAGACGGTTTTTACCTTACTATAACCCAAAACACTTTTAAAATCAATATCTTTTCTGATATTATGATAGTGTCTATCAAATCACAAATAAATAATCATCTAGTAGAATGCTTGCATCTCATGCTCTACATAAAAAGTATACAACCAAAAACCGCGCCGCTTATTGGAGATTGGATTCCAATTATGACAAGGTATGGAACCACCAGCTGATAGTGTATCTCTAGAGAGGAATACACTAGGTTCAACAAGAATGTCTTGCAACCCGGCCCACACATGACCGACCACTCATTTCTCTTGAGTGTATCAAATATATTGCCACCTTACGGCTGCGCAGCTACCGTTTTCCTGGGAGATACGGAAATGAAAAGAAGTAACAAAATGAATATTATCTAGATGGTGAAAATACACCCTAATGGGCGCGACCCACATAGCCATGATGCCTGCCCGATTTTTTTCATTTCCCGATTGATAAGGCTTGAGGTTATAATCGACTTTTGAACCACCAGGCCACTATTCGCTTTGAATTCCACATTGTAACGTCATCCAGGAGCAGGATGAACCGAAGGTACTCTCCTACTGCATCCTTATATAGGAATCACCCCAAGGATCAGTAGCGAGAAGTCCTTGTAATCCATAAATTCCAACAACGACAGAACCACAGTGTATCTCTAGGAGCTAACCAGAGATTATAAGTAGTTCTTCCGCTTCATGAAAATCTACGGTCTTCAATGCTCCATCTTCATTTGCTGCCAGTTAGTTTCGTATGTAACATTGGATCGAAGTGGTTTTGGGTTGTCACCATCCCGGTCTCTCCGAAACAACACGTCAAAATGTCCAATAATATATTAATTGATAGTCGGTTTTTTAACTATCAATTCACGCAGTGTGGTTAAGTATATCGGCAGCTCTGATTCATTTATTAAAACTACTCTATCGATCCTTAAATTCGTTTTCATATCCTCTTGTCTCAATCTCCTCATTCGTTACATTGAAAACAATAGCATATCTTTATTTACCAACTCTGTTTCATTTAGTATAGTACACGTATGTCATCCTATTTTCTTAATCAATGTTCTAAGAACTCTGTTTCGTTTCTTTATTTAAAATCATCACTATACACTCGCCAAATCTCTTACATTATCCTTGCCTTGCGGAAATCATTATAATCTTATCTCAAGGATATAAATAAATTTATACTTCAACATTTGTCGGAAGATGCTAAATTTATACATCTTTTGCATTTAACCGTAACAGTTTAAAATCTTGCCATTAACGTTTCAATGTTCTCTTAAAATAATAAACAATTCTAGCCGTTACAAACTAATATCATTCCTCGATAATAGTGAAGTCGTTCAAGTTGGAATATTTTAATTACCTCTCAGACCTTGACTGCCATTGTTCTTATCTCGGAATAATACCAGTTTGAAACACAAACCTATCATTTCACTTCAGTTGCCATTTTATTTTAAAACATGGTTTCAATAACCAATCCATTCATTTGGCATATTAAATTTCAAAATAAATCTCTTTCACTTTATTTACGTATATATACTAACGCAACTCTTTTTTCTCTTACAAACTTCCTTCAACTTATACCGATTTCGTTTAACCCAATTCCTTAAATAAAACTTATTTAAGTTTATCGCTTGCGTTAATTTCCTTTATAAATCTTGTTTACAAACCTTGGGTTCTATTTAAAAATCTTCTAATAGAATCTGTAAATCTTTCCCTTTGGAATCACATTTCAATTAACTTTTTATTTGGCTCAAAAACTTATTTAGAATTTGGTATTCACTTACCAATCCCCACTTTGATTTATTAACTTGAATTCAAAACCATTATCATTTTCCTTTTTGAAATCATGATTCACTTTATTTACTTAAATAAAGAATTTAGTAAAACAACTCTTATTGAAATCTTTGCAATACTTGTCTCTTCATTCCGATTCTAACTTGGGTATTATTATCTAATTCATTATGAAAATCTCTTTCGATTCCCTTGCTTATCCTTAATTCAATTATCAAGTAATCAACTATTTTAAATGGCATATTAGCTTCACGATTTGTTTATACTTTTTGGTATGACATTGTTCTTAACACGATTTATTTAAAACTCGATCACTTCTTAATTTACTTCCATTTAAGGAGTTAATTACTTTAGTTATTATTAACCACAATAATTAACTAATTCCATTATTAACTGAAGTGGGATAATTTACTTCATTAAAAATAGATCGACTAATTGCTTATCGACATTACTAAACGATAAATACTTCATTAATGATTTATAAATCGATAATAAACTTTAAATATCGTCGAACAAAAAGATAAGTGATATTTAAAAATATTATTAAACAAAACAATTATTCATTAAACCAATTTCATTAGATTAATCAAAGACCGATTAATCTAATTATCAATTCTAATTAATCCATTGACTTAGTCAACTTAACCTCAGTTATTAGTTAACTGACTACGATTATTTTTCTTATTCGATTAATAAAATTAATTACTTATATTGCTTAACTGTTTTACTTAAACAGTTATCTTTAAAACCGTAATCCATAGGTTAAATTTGATTTTTAACACTTATTAAAAACGCTGCAAAATAGTATATAACTATTTTTATAAAACCATTTGTGGACATATTCTTTTATTTTTTTAAAGAAATAAATTTTAAACTTTACTTCAATTATAAAATAAATTTTATAACTGAAATAACGTAAATTCACTTGACGACGAACCAACGTCTTAAAAACAACGTTCAGATCATTTGCTGCCAATATCTTAATCAATATCGTTTACTGATTAAGAACATCGCACAACATTAAATTTCAATTCAACGTTCAATATCCAATCCATAATCAACATTCAAACAGAATGTAAATGTTATTTGGGGGTAAACAGTTCATATTTGGATGATATGGAAAGATAAACAACATATAAAATATTTGAGGAATCCGGTCGGATCCCTCCAACCTGTTCATCCCTGCATCATCGATAATATTTGATAATAATAATTATCTAAACTAAATCAACCATTTTACACACAATAAGCAAGCAAGGCATTCAATCATCCAATTTTTATCGTTAACGGTGAATCATATATTTATATGAATTTAATACATCATAGTAGTCCAGAAAAGTGTGAGAATTAACTCACCTTTTATTTCGATTGACGGTTGTGGAGTCATTTCATTTAATTTTAAACAAACAATTTGAAATTAAATGAAATTCCGAACAGCTCCAATTCGTTCTGAACTAGCTCAGCAGCGTAGTACTTTTGTAATAACCCGGAAATTCTGGGCCAGTTTAAAATTTTTTATTTTAGCGAATTTTGAATATTTAAAATAGATTATTTTAAATAATATCGACAAAATTTTATTTTCAATATATTTAGAACGTATATATTATATACGTCGTCGTTAGAATATAAATAATTATATATAATTATAAATAGAATTGAAAATGACGCGGTAGTTCGATAATTCGATTTCAAACTTCAATTGAATGTACCGGGTGCAAAACAATCCGGATTTTAGCGAAACTAAAAACAATAGGATCTAATTGATAATATCTTTCCAACGAATCCGAAAAATCAGAATTTCATAGCGGGAATCAAAAGATATGTCCAGTTGAAAATTCTGAATAGTCGCTATGGAATTCAGGCCCTTAAAAATGGAAATTTTGCAAATGACCTCGGATTTCGACGAAACCACTTTTGTTGGGTCCGCAATGTTAAATTATTGCTAGATTCCAAATTTCATAATTTTTCGAATCAATATGTGAGCGTGGCAAAGGAAAACGCGTTTGACCAGTTTAAGTTGTTTTTAATCGACTGAAAATTGGCCATTTTTCAAACGGTCTCAGAATTCGACGAAACTAGTTTTGTTAGGACCGTATCGTCAATACGAAGCTAGAAAATATTTTTATTGAATTTTTAGAGTTAGTATGTGACCCCGGTAATTTGAAATGTACGTTTAAAATTCAATATAGTGATTTAAATGTAAATTCAAAGGAAACTGATCGAAACGATCAAATCAGCTTGCTATACATATCCCATTGTGTTCGGAATGGGGGTAAAACGCTAGGGGCGACTGGCGGTGGGCCTCGTTTTGAGGTCAAAAATAAAAGTTGCTTTATGTGAAGAAAAAAAAACCCTTTCCCTTCTCCTTAACCAGGCCCCCCCCCCCCCCCCGATATTTTCAATTTAGTTAAAAAAAAAAGGGAAGCAGCGAATCGCAGAACCCCGTCCACCATCGTCGATCGCGCCCCTCAACGGCGGCGCCACCACCTCCCCCTCTGCCCTCGTTGCTCCCTCCTCCTCCAATCGGTGCTCCAAGAAACCTAGCCCCCTTAAAAACCCGTCGCACCCCCCTTTTTAGCCACTGCAGGCTCCAGCGACGAGACCCCACCACGCCGCCAACCTGAGAGGCACACCCACGCCTTAGACCCCCTACTGCCCCCCCCCCCCCCCCCCCCGACGTGAAGACCGAGGCCAGCGCCTCCTCAAAAGCCCCAACCTCCGATGAACGGCCACCGCAAACACCTTCTCTCAGCAAACCCCCAGCGAAAGGTGATTTTAAATCTTTCTTTTTTTAAATTCAGTTTTAATTAGCTTAAAGTTTGAATTTTTATATAGTTAGAGTTTGAATTTTTAGCATAGGAAAAAACTAATTTTTATATATATTTATAGCATAGGAAAAAACTAATTTTTATAAACAAAAGAATTAGATTTTTACTTAGAAAAAGATTTGATTTTTTAAAGGTAAAAAGAAATGATTTTTATCGTTGAAAGAAACCATTTTTGATAAGTTAAAATTATTTTTAAAAGGTATAAAAATATGATTTTTATACTTATAGCTAATTAAAGATATGATCTTTATATAGTAGATGAAATAAAAATATTATTTTTATATAGGTAGAGTATTAAAAATAGGATTTTTATATTATAGGAAGGTTAAAAATATAATTTTTATATAAGCGAGAAGTTAAAAATATGATTTTTATATTTTTAAAGTATTAAAAATATAGTCTTTACTATATAGATGAGAAAAATAAAAATATGATTTTTGTTTAGGTAGAGGATTAAAAATATAATTTTTACATGATAGGAAGATTAGAAATATCATCTTTATATGTGTAGAAAGATAAAAATGTGATTTTTTATAATGATATTTTTGAAAAGGCGAAATCTTTTTATATAATGAAGTGAAATATAATTTTTCTATAGAAAGAGTGAAAGAAAAGGCGAAATCTTTATTATAGAAAAGGCGAAATCTTTATTTTAGAAAAGGCAAAATCTTTATTGTAGAAAAGGTGAAAGATCTATTTTTGAAAAGGCGAAATCTTTATATGAAGAATAGCGAGGTAAAAATTCGATTTTTATATATTGAATAGCTATATAAAAATGTGATTTTTATATATGTAGTGGCTACGGGCGAAAGTGACAAAAGGCAAGAACGATGAAGATTTCTCTAAATGAAGTGTCGTGAAGTTGGATAGCTATCAGTGAGAATTTCTCACTCTTCAATTTCATTTTCTAGTTATATATATATATACTAGGATGCAGACGGTGCTTAGTAGCACCCGACACAATCGTCCATAGACCATGGACTTGTTTGTTTGATTGCAAAAATTAGTTAGATTATTTGATTGAAATTTGAGTTGTTTGGTGAAATGGAATGGATTGATTGATGTGTGAATGGCGTGGGCCTTCACTAGACCGGGGATAAGGCTAGGCCTCGTCCCATTTCTAGTATCGTGCCGTTATTCCGCCGAAATTTCCTAAAATATGTTAGAAAAATAAAAATATCATTTTTATTGTGTAAATGAACTGAATAAAAATTCATGTGTTAAAATAAAATATTTTATCGTTAAAAATATAATTTTTAACGTGGAAGTGAATAAAATAAAATATTCATTTACAAACCGGACGGTTTGTTTATGTACACCTATTTGAAGGATTGATTGGGTCGATAAATTTTACACATCGCCCAACTGGACAAATAAAATCTGTGTTTGATTGTTTGAAACCCCACACGGTTGTTGGGATGAAATTTGAAGTTCACTCATCCTGATTGATTAAATATGTCGATCGATTGATTGACAGGCTGTTATAAGCGTTGAATATCTATATTTGATGCTTATACAGTGTAGTGCACTTTGGTTGATGGTTGATTATTTTTCAATGCTGTTATATACATGTGTTGCATGAAAATATATATAATTAATTTTATATGGTGATTGATTGGGCCTCATTCTAATTTAGAAGATAAAGAATATTATAAAGTAAAGGTTCATGTGTTGACTGTACTCATTCGTGAGATTAGTCATGTGTTGAACGTAATATTTTAACAATAAATTTTATATCTTCATCACTATAAAATAAAGGTTCATGTGTTGACTGTACTCATCCGTTGAGATTAATCACGTGTTGAACGAAATAATTTAACAAAAATAGTCACATGTGGACAGTACTCATTCGTTGAGATTAGTCGCGTGTTGACAAAAATAAATATTCATTTGTTGAATAGAATGAAGGAATATATGAAGCCGTGTTGATTAGATTGACGCCATTTTGACGTGAACGATATTTATATCGATTTCATTCATTTAGAATTGAGTATGAAACGATTTCGAATTGAATCGAATAGAAAACCAATTTGAATTGCATCGAATAGAAAACCAATTTGAATTGAATCGAATAGAAAACGACTATGAAACTGAATTGAATTGAAAACGAATTCGAATTGAATTGAAAGCGAATTGAAATGAATTCAAATTGAATTGAAATTTGAATTGAATAGAAATGAATTTTAAAACGAATTTATAAGGAAGAATTCAATTTTGATTTGAATTGAAATGGAAGTCGAAATTGTTTTTGAAACGAATTTAAAACTATTTATATAATTCGTTTTAAATAGTAATCGACGAAATATATATTATATATATTATATATATAATATAATGGCCTGAATAGAACGCGCCGCGCCGCGGCAGTTCGTGAATTTCGACCATTTATTTCAAACGAACATTACGGGAGATCCGACCGTCGGATTCTCCTAAAACCAGAACCGTTGGGTTCGTATCGAAAAGAGTTTTCTAATGAATATTAGAAATTCAAAATCTAACGGTTGGATTTGGAGATACATCCAAATCAAATTCGAAAAAGGTCGCTATAAGTGCAGTTCGATGGCCATTGTTGGAAATCGACTGTACGGGCCTTAATAAAATTATTAAAAATAGTAATAATTTGTGTAAAATCATAAGAAATGATTTGGGAAAATTTGGGATGAAAAACTCCATATTTGAAAAGATAAAAATAGATTTTTATCAAAATGAACTAGTTTGAACTAAATTTAAAACCCGATTTGTTTTTAAATAAATAAATTAGATTTAAAAAGGGGTTTTAAATAATCGGAATTCCTAATATATTTGATTTAAATTGAACTAGAATTGATTTGTGGGTTCATCGTGAACGGCGTTTTAAATAACACTAGTTCTGTAACCCGATAATAAATATAATGTGATTTGGGTTTGTCGCGAACTGTGTTTTAAATAACACCTAGTTCTTTAACCCAGTAAAAGGAGTTATAACGAATCTGCAATCAGATTGAAATGTGAATCTATAATCTAAATTACCAAATTTTGAAAGTGAGCGAGAACGTGGTATTACCGGTTTTGCTCCAAAGCGATAGTTAAATCTTTAATTAGATTTGAACGTGAAATGGTAATTAATTTTACCGATAACAGCACGATGTTATATATGGAGTATCACCAGTTTTGCTTCATGGGATGAATAGGTTGGGATTGGGAAATAAATAATTACTTCGGTGTGGTTCGCTAATCTCGACTAGTTTAGAAAACCATAATCTGGTTTGAAATGACATCCAAAGGAAGATTAAAGGATAAATTTTAAAGAATTTATCTTGTATAAAATTAATGGGAACCTTTCCCCTAGGAACGTGATTTTGGGAATAAAAGAATATTCTGGATTGGAATGAGGCGTATGTTGTGTTTGTGTAACATTTGTTTTTAATATACGCGGGTTGTTCGGAAAGTCCGGGTTTATACCCATTCTGAATAACCGATTCGACGATATGTCGAAGATGAAGACGGTGGTTGAAGACCGGAAGTCTTCACATCGTTTGGATTATTACTGACGATCCTGATTAGGCTGTACACCCAAGAGGATGGAAATAGTTGGTGGTCGTCCAGACGTGCTTGGAGATGAATGGATATGCGAGGAAAGTGCCTCCGGTTTCGTTCAGACCCAGAACGAACTTGTAAATGGATTGTGTGTCTGACATTGGATTTTATTCTGTGTTGATTGATTTCTGTTAAATATATATCTGCTTGGCAGCGGAGAATTCATTTTCTTGCTTAACGCCCTTCTCTGAGACGTACAAGCTTAAAGGTTATATATCGATAGATATCAATCGCATGGCATGAATTGCCTATGTGGCACGCTAAGATGCAAAGATCAAGGCTTCTATTGAAAAGCAAAGTTTTGTGGTTGATGATCAAAGCACGGCCTTTGTGGCGTAGCTTTGTGTATAACGTGAATTCGCGAGCCTCACACCTCGGTATGAGTTAAAAACGGGATACAGACCGCTGGGAGAGCACGACGTTTCTTTCTAGCTTTGGTGGTGTCAGTGACTTACCAGCCCTGACATTTATATACTTTTCACCTTTGTGGTTGTTGGAATGAGGCGCCTCGATTATAGGTCTGTAAGGACCGGGAAACGTGTGTTCAGGAATAACTAATCCTCTAACGTAAGTGAGGACCGGCCCAGCCGCATCCAGAGTTGCCTAGAGTGCGTAGCCCTGAGGCATTTGCTAGAGTGTCTCGAGCGCGGAGAGGATCTTGCCCCTTGCCTCGACTCATGACGGAAATCCAATTTCCAATACGTGTATTGCGGTTTTAATTGTAGAACTAGTATGGCGACATGATATATGGTACCCATGCCGCCTATGATTGATATTTATGATTGAAATTGTTTTGACACTATACACTTATTATAGTATCAAATGATTTGTTTTACACGTACCAAGCATGTTTGGCTATTATAAGGGAAAACCCTATCCTCCGGTTTGCGTTGCATTGTGTGATGGGACTTGGGTCTTATAATAGCTTCATTTTTCGAAAAAGCATTGCGTTGTTTATTGATATGCATTGGTATTCTTGGGAGGAAACTCGTTCCGTGTTATACGGAGTGGTCCCTTGAATTACTCTCTTTTAAAGTAAAATTTTAAATAATTGTTTTAGTTCTCACACCAGTCACATGACTGACCTGGAGTTTATTGTTTTAACCTAAACTCTGGGTGCCCCTATTTTCCGCACGGGCAGCTAGTAGTTTTGGTTTTGCAGATTTATATTCACAGGATCCTGGTTTACAGCTGGAATGATATCCGGAAAGCTCTGTATCCGTATATCACCTTCAGTTGTGCTTTGTATTATTTTCCGCTGCTATGTAATTTATTGTAATCTCTGATATTTATCGAATGTAATTTATTCATTTATACTCTGTATATTCTTGTATCTGATGGAATTGTTGTAATAGCAATGAAATGTTCTTCCATCTGCGTTCTGATTTGTCGTGTTCTCAAAACGATCAGGGGTTTCGAACGGTCTAGATTGGTTTAACGACTGATTCGGATCAAGCGAAATTCCAGGCCATCACAACTTTTCAGTGTGATCCCAACAAATTCAACTTCGCTGATTTCTGACATTGTATGAAAGCGATATGATTATTTAAAGTTTGATTAATTTTAAAACAATATTAATTAAATAAAACCCACTAATTTCTTTTATAAGTTAAATCTATGCCACCAACGTTTTCTCGTGTTCTTGTAGCCAGTGATCTTCACACCGGCATTTCCCATACCCTTGTTCTCTTCGTTTTTATCCAACTCTTTTTTCTTTTTCTTTTATAAGAACCATACGGCCCAAGCCCATTTGTTTAAGCCTAACTCCACTCCATAATTCCTTCATCCATACTACCTTCTTTCACGCATGGGACAAACCGCAAACCGCTATAGGCAAGAAGCTTCCATCAACGTTTGTTCTCTTACGTGTGAATTAACACACCCATTCCCATCAATGTCTACACTTCTTCTTGTCTGGAAATCACACCGCTCCCTTCCAGTATTCTCCCCAGTCCCATCTACTACATACAACACTCACTGGCCAACTTCTTTCTTTTTTTTTTCACGATGACAACAATAGCGCCAGCACCTTCAGTTAGTCCCTTTTACATAAACCTTCCTTCTTCCTGATTGTATTTGCTACTGCTCCTATATTCTCCTTTAACTGTTCTTCTTCACGTATAACATTCCACCGTTTCAATGAACCAAACTAATCCGCCCTTCATCAAAAAGCAAGCACCGACTCCAATTGCCAACCACCGGCAGAACCATGCACCGGAACTCCATCATCCAACGTCGGACTTCGCCAACGCATACCCGCACCTTCAGGAACCCAGCTCTAGGCTCGCGCCTTTCCTCATCATAACTGATTTTCCACTGCAAGTAGTACATTTTAGGAAACAAACCATTTCCTTCACGCTCTGTTTCATCTCTGCCCAAAACTATGCATTTGTCTTCCACTGTTTCACGTTATCACAAAGTACTACCTCCTCACCATCTTCGTGTACTCCCACATCTTCTCCATAATGCATGAATATTGATCTTGTTTTATCTTAATTTTCGCTTATGGTTTGATTTTAAATGGTGGCAATTGTTGTGTTTTCTGGAAACAAGGAAAAATGGACCATTCCTTGAGCGAGTTGAGCTGTGTATATACAGGTGGGCGCAATGGAGGATAAGGATGACGTTAATTCACGTAGAGGGGATAGCATGTGCTTAGGGCTGCTGCACCGTAAATAGGATGTACAGTTTTTAGGCTATCCATGCATGTGCGCGAGCTATAATTTGATAAGGACTTGGTAACTTGTATCAGATAAAAAGGTATCTGACATGTGGTGTATTAGATTTGAAAAAGAGTCCATGTGCTTGGGTTAAAGTAGTAGGGCATATGCACAGTGTAGCTATGTGTTTTAGTCATGTGCGTAGAGAAATAGCGATGCAGTGAAGTACTGTAGGAAGTAGGAAGGACTTAAGCCATCTTTCCGTTCCTCATAAGCGATGGCAGGCTGAGCTGTTTAGGTGGAAGAAATCAAAATCAACGTAGTTTCCCGCTGACATGCACATGGTTGCCACATGAGTATGAAGAGATCAACAAGGGTTTTGGAAAGAGATGTATCATACACGGAGACTTCAGTTTTCAGAGAATATGAAGGAAATATTGAGAAAGCACACGAGCAGATGTCTAAAGTCAAAAATAAGAGAAAAGGCTGCAGATTTTTCTTGGAAGCGGCGTGCCAACATAAGATTTGCATGGGATGTTGTACAGACATATGGTGCTACATAGTTTGATAAGATTGAAAAAGGCTAACAGCGGGGATTTTGAAACATACGTCGTGCATTGTTTATGATAGCTAGAATAGAATCGGCGTTGACATACATTTTTTATTTTAATTAGGGTATATATATATATATTAAGATAACTTAAGGGTTAAGCTATACAATATATGTTTGTTTTGTATAGTTAGATTTGCGGGGTATCTGTTACGTAGAATTCCGTTTACCTTTGAAAGACTATAAACAAAAATAAAATTACTATTATGACGAGCAACGCCCCACGATTCTAAAAATATAATAATATCGGTAGGTTAACTTATATTTTGAAATCCCAAAATGCTAATATAGGGTGCAAAATACTTCAAATAAAAAGTGGCGTATTTTCCAAATTAGAAATTACAGTAAAATTCTAAAAATTAAATTATAACTACGTCTCGAAGATCCTATCCAAATTTGAAATCGATATTTAATTATATTAAATCATCGTTACGGTTTTTAAACGATTCCATAGTGATTTTCTGAAAATTTGAATTGGACATAACCTGCAATCTATACGATGAAATATCGGTTTATCTCTTCCATTAGAAAAATATAAGCATATAGATTCAAGCGGTTCTTGTTTCACTGAAATCCGATTTATATCGGATCTTGTATATTCAATTGAAATTCGAAATTCAATATTACGAACTGTAGCGTCGTTTCGAACTCGTTTTAATTATATTATAATTTATATATTTGAACTCCAATTCATAAAATAAATTCGATATAAAATCCATTATATTTCCAATATAATAAAAACATTTAAATATTCCAATTTAAATGGCAGAAAAATTTGTGACATTACATTCTTCTCCTTTTAAAAGAATTTCGTCCCCGAAATTACAAGGTAAGGAGAATGCTCTGAATCCGGTTATTTTAAACTAATTATTATAGAATTATAATCAAAATGTATTCAATCTCTTTAAAATTTTGAAAATTTCGCCCGCACCTCCTCTGCATGGTTCGACCGGTCCAACCGCAACAGCCGCTTCGGGCTCTCAACTTTTCCGAAAGAAAACCAAAGCCAGATAGCTACCAAACTCAGTGTATAAAAATCAATCACCAACCAATAATATTAAGGTTTACCTATTTGTCGGGCACTCAATTCCAATTTCGAAGCAAATAAACTAACTGATCTTCGTTTTCCAATCTGTACTTCCGATCTGTGTAACCAAATCATCTCCACAGTCTTCAGGATTCTGCACTTAACTCCACTTATAATGCAAATAACAAATACAGGGATAAATAGTAATGTTTCATTTAACTTCTTATTATCTTCAACTGGTTCGGTTAAATCCAATTAATATCCAATATTGATATTTACGGGTCTGTATTCACTTGGGTTTAACATATACTAACATCAATCGATTAATGTCTGATCGATTTCCATTATTATCCATTCGATTTCCAAATCTCCATTTTATTCAATTCCACTTACCCAGGTTAAGTCTTACTTCCATATCCACTCAATCAATTGGTTTCTAACCGGATTGATTCCATTTCAATTCATTCATTCATTCAGGGCCCTTAGACTTCCAAATTGGTTTCAATGAATGTTTAAATATATACTCACGCACTAAAACATTCAATCAAACGAGGCACAATCAACAACCCAAATCATTCTGATTCATATTTATCTTTAATATTCACTTCAATTTCAAATTAAACTCTACATTGAAGTTTTATTTCCAGATTTCATATTTGAAATTCCAATCTGGTTAAATCATTTTAATTTTATAATCCACTCTAAATTCTAATTCAAATCAACATTAGTCGATTAATATAATAATAATTTAAGAAAATTACAGTTTTTACTGCTTTGTAAAATATATTGGGGAAAAATAATTTTGTAACAAATTACAAATACGCACACTCATATATATACTTACACTCAATCTAGGATATTACTAATCCCATCTCTATTGAGTTACACCATAGAGCCAAGGTTATTACTAAACTGTATGCTCTGATACCACTGTAATGGGTCTAGGCTTTTCAACCATCAACCACTGGGCTAACCTCCCAGCATGGCACTATAGAGATACATCAGAACTGCTTTTACGGCCAGCCTCGCGACTCGACCAACCCTCATTGTCGGGACATGTAGGGGTAAGAGTCTCTCGTTCACTACCAAACGTGAAGCGAGAACCCCTGTCATGTGTACCAATTAAGCAACCAGCTTTGATACCACCGTAACGACTCGGAATTTTCGACCCCGAAAATCAACACAAAAACACCATGTCGGCATTCAAGCATCGAAACACCAGAATGTTATTAGAAAGAAATGAGAGGGTGAGAAAAGAAAGAAAGAAATATTAGAATAGAAGAATAAGAAAACACATCAGAATCTCACAGCGGAACGAACAAAATATAATTTATCAAATCTCTTTATACAAAAAGAAACTATATACATACCAACCATCAGAGGACATCATATATTAGACACAGTGGAAATAAACTCTGAATAACTATATAACGGTGAAGCCTCCTGCTTCCAGCTCTCGAAACTCCAGTGATACCTAACATGTTAATATACTCGGTCTGACCCGGGCACATTTGATTTAAAACAAAATTCACCGGGTCAATCTGGAATACTTTCAGTGGTAAATCATAGCACAGCAACTTGTTTAACTTTGGAAATCCTTTCTGAAGGAAAAGGACAATAGTAAGACCAGCCCACACATAAATACGGACGGTTTTTACCTTACTATAACCCAAAACACTTTTAAAATCAATATCTTTTCTAATATTATGATAGTGTCTATCAAATCACAAATAAATAATCATCAAGTAGAACGCTTGCATCTCACGATCTACATATTTAGTATACAACCATAAACCGCGGCGCTTATTAGAGATTGGATTCCAACTATGACAAGGCATGGAACCACCTGCTGATATTGTATCTCTAGAGAGGAATAGACTGGGTTCAACAAGAACGTCTTGCAACCCGGCCCACACATGACCGACCACTCATTTCTCTTGAGTGTATCGAATATATTGCCACCTTACGGCTGTGCAGCTAGCATTTCCCCGGGAGATACAGAAATGAAAAGAAGTAACAAAATGAATATTCTCTAGATGGTGACAATATACCTTAGTGGGCGCGACCCACCTAGCCATGCTGCCTGCCCGATTTTTGTCATTTCCCGGTTGTTGAGGCTTGAGGTTATAATCGACTTTTGAACCACCTAGCCACTATTCGCTTTGAATTCCACATCGTCACGTCATCCAGGAGCAGGATGAACCGAAGGCACTCTCCTGCTACATCCTTATATAGGAATCACCCCAAGGATCAGTAGCGAGAAGTGCTTGCAATCCATAGATTCCAACAATGACAGAACCACAGTGTATCTCTAGGAGCTAACTAGAGATTATAAGTAGTTCTTCCACTTCAGGAAGATCTACGGTCTTCAATGCTCCATCTTCATTTGCTACCAGCTAGTTTCGTACGTAACGTTGGATCGAAGTGGTTTTGGGTTGTCCCCATCCCGTCTCTTTGAAACAACATGTCAAAAGGTTTAATAATATATTAATTGATAGTCGGTTATCAATTCACACAGTGTGGTTAAGTATATTGGCAGCTCTGATTCATTTATTAAAACTATTCTATCGATCCTTAAATTCGTTTTCATATCCTCTTGTCTCAATCTCCTCATTCGTTACATTGAAAACAATAACATATCTTTATTTACCAACTCTGTTTCATTTAGTATAGTACACGTATATCATCCTGTTTTTCTTAGTCAATGTTCTAAGAACTCTGTTTCATTTATTTATTTCAAAATCATCACTATACACTCGCCAAATCTCTTACATTATCCTTGCCTTATAGAAATCATTATAATCTTATCTCAAGGATATTAATAAATTTATACTTCAACGTTTGTCGGACGGTGCTAAATTTATACATCATTTACTTTTAACCGTACTAGCTCAAAATCTTGCCATTAATGTTTCAATATTCTCTTAAAATAATAAACAATTCTAACCGTTACAAACTAATATCATTCCTCGATAATAGTGAAGTCGTTTAAGTTGGAGTATTTTAATTACCTCTCAGACCTTGACCGTCAACGTTCTTATCTCGGAATAATACCAGTTCGAAACACACACCTATCATTTCACTTCAGTTACCATTTTATTTTAGAACATGGTTTTAATAACCATTCCTTTCATTAGGCATATTAAATTTCAAAATAAATCTCTTTTACCTTATTCAAGTATATATACTAATGCAACTCTTTTTGCTCTTACAAACTTCCTTCAACTTATACCGATTTCGTTTAACCCAATTCCTTAAATAAAACTTATTTAAGTTTATCGCTTGCGTTAATTTCCTTCATAAATCTTGTTTACATACCTTGGATTCTATTTAAAAATCCTCTTATAGAATCCGTAAATCTTTTCCTTTGGAATCATATTTCAATTTACATTTTATTTGGCTCAAAAACTAATTTAGAATTTGGTATTCACTTACCAATCCCCTCTTTGATTTAATAACTTGAATTCAAAACCATTTATCATTTTCCTTTTTGAAATCATGATTCACTTTATTTACTTAAATAAAGAATTTAGTAAAACGGCTCTTATTGAAATCTTTACACTACTCGTCTCTTCATTTTGGTTCTAACTTGGATATTATTATCTAATTCATTACGAAAATCTCTTTCGATTCCCTTGCTTATCCTTAATTCAATTATCAAGTAATCAACTATTTTAAACAGCATATTAGCTTCACGACTTTTTTATACTTTTTGGTATGACATTGTTCTTAACACGATTTATTTAAAACTCGATCACTTCTTAATTTACTTCCATTTAAGGAGTTAATTACTTTAATTATTATTAACCACAATAATTAACTAATTCCATTGTTAACTGAAGTGGGATAATTTACTTCATTAAAAATAGATCGACTAATTGCTTATCGACATTATTAATCGATAAATACTTCATTAATGATTTATAAATTAGTAATCAACTTTAAATATCGTCGAACAAAAAGATAAGTGATATTTAAAAATATTATTAAACAAAACAATTATTCATTAAACCAATTTCATTAGATTAATCAAAGACCGATTAATCTAATTATCAATTCTAATTAATCAATTGACTTAGTCAACTTAACCTCAGTTATTAGCTAACTGACTACGATTATTTTTCTTATTAGATTAATAAATTTAATTAATTATATTGCTTAACTGTTTTACTTAAACAGTTATCTTTAAAACCATAACCCGTAGGGTAAATTTGGTTTTTAACACTTACAAAAATCGCTGCAAAATAGTATATAACTATTTTTATAAAACCATTTTTAGACATCTTATTTTATTTTTTAAAGAAATAAATTTTAAACTTTACTTCAATTATAAAATAAATTTTATAACTGAAATAACATCAGTTCACTTAACGACGAACCAACGTCTTAAAAACAACGTTCAGATCATTTACTGCCAATATCTTAATCAATAGCATTTATTGGTTAAGAACATCACACAACATTGAAATTCAATTCAACGTTCAATATCCAATCCATAATCAACATTCAAACATAATGTAAATGTTATTTGGGGGTAAACAGTTCATATTTGGCTGATATGGAAAGATAAACAACATAAAAAATATTTGAGGAATCCGGTCGGATCCCTCCAACCTGTTCATCCCTGCATCATCGATAATATTTGATAATAATAATTATCTAAACTAGATCAACCATTTTACACACAATAAGCAAGCAAGGCATTCAATCATCCAATTTTTATCGTTAACAGTGAATTATATATTTATATGAATTTAACACATCCCAGTAGTCCCGAAAAGTGTGAGAATTAACTCACCTTTTATTTCGATTGACGGTTGTGGATTCGTTTCATTTAATTTTAAACGAACGATTTAAAATTAAATGAAATTCCGAATAGCTCCAATTTGTACTGAACCAGCTCAGCAGCGTAGTACTTTTCAGCGTGATCCCAACGAATTCAACTTCGCTGATTTCTGACATTGTATGAAAGCGATATGATTATTTAAAGTTTGATTAATTTTAAAACAATATTAATTAAATAAAACCCACTAATTACCTTTATAAGTTAAATCTACGCCACCAACGTTTTCTCGCGTTCTTGCAGCTAGTGACCTTTACAGTGGCATTTCCCATACCCTTGTTCTCTTCGTTTTTATCCAACTCTTTTTTCTTTTTCTTTTATAAGAACCATACAGCCCAAGCCCATTTGTTTCAGCCCAACTCCACTCCGTAATTTCTTTCATCCCAACTACCTTCTTTCACGCATGGGACAAACCGCAAACCGCTACAGGCAAGAAGCTTCCATCAACGTTTTGTTCTCTTACGTGTGAATTAACACACCCATTCCCGTCAATATCTACACTTCTTCTTGTCTGGAAAGTACACTGCTCCCTTCCAGTATTCTCCCCTGTCCCATCAACTACATACAACACGCACTGGCCAACTTCTTTTTTTTCACGATGACAACAATAGCGCTAGCACCTTCAGTTAGTCCCCATTTACATAAACCTTCCTTCTTCCTGATTGTATTTGCTACTGCTCCTATACTCTCCTTTAACTGTTCTTCTTCATGTATAACATTCCACCGTTTCAATGAACCAAACTAATCCGCCCTTCATCAAAAAGCAAGCACCGACTCCAATTACCCACCACCGGCAGAACCACGCACCGGAACTCCATCATCCAATGCCGGACTTCGCCAACGCACACCCACACCTTGAGGAACCCAGCTCCAGGCTCGCGCCTTTCCCCATCATAACTGCTTTTCCACCGCAAGTAGTACATTTTAGGAAACAAACCATTTCCTTCACGCTCTGTTTCATCTCTGCACAAAAATGTGCATTTGTCTTCCACTGTTTCACGTTATCACAAAGTACTACCTCCTCACCATCTTCGTATACTGCCACATCTTCTCCATAATGCATGAATATTGATCTTGTTTCATCTTATTTTTTGCTTATGGTTTGGTTTGATATGATGGCAATTGTTGTATTTTCTGGAAATAAGGAAAAATGGACCATTCCTTGAGCGAGCTGAGCTGTGTATATATAGTGGGCGCAATGGAGGATAAGGACGACGTTAACTCACGTAGAGGGGATAACATGTGCTTAGGGCTGCTGCACCGTAAATAAGATGTACAGTTTTTAGGCTATCCATGCATGTGCGCGAGCTATAATTTGATAAGGATTTGGTGTCTTGTATCAGATAAAAAGGTATCTGACATGTGGTGTATTAGATTTGAAAAAGAGTCCATGTGCTTGGGTTAAAGTAGTAGGGCATATGCACAGTGTAGCTTTGCGTTTTAGTCTTGTGCGTAGAGAAATAGCGATGCAGTGAAGTACTGTAGGAAGTAGGAAGGACTTAAGCCATCTTTTCGTTCCTCAGAAGTGATGGTAGGCTGAGCTGTTTAGGTGGAAGAAATCAAAATCAACGTAGGCTGGTATAGTTTTGCAGAGATTGTTTTCTTTTCCTGCTGACATGCACATGGTTTCCACATGAGTATGAAGAGATCAGTAAGGGTTTTGGAAAGAGATGTATCATACATGGGGACTTCAGTTTTCATAGAATATGAAGGAAATATTGAGAAAGCACATGTGCAGATGTATAAAGTCAAAAATAAGAGAAAATGCTGCAGATTTTTCTTGGAAGTGGCGTGCCAACATAAGATTTGCATGGGATGTTGTACAGACATATGGTGCTACATAGTTTGATAGGATTGAAAAAGGCTAACAGCGGGGATTTTAAAACATACGCCGTGCATTGTTAATGATAGCTAGAATAGAATCGGCGTTGACATACAGTTTTTATTTTAATTAGGATATATATATATATATATATATATATATATATATTCATTAAGATAACTTAAGCGTTAAGCTATACAATATATGTTTGTTTTGTATAGTTAGATTTGCGGGTTATCCGTTACGTAGAATTCCGTTCACCTATGAAAGACTATGAACAAAAATAAAAATACCGTTATAACGAGCAACGCCGCACGATTCCAAAAATATAATAATATCGGTAGGTTAACTTATATTTTGAAACCCCAAAATGCTGATATAGGGTGCAAAATACTCCAAATAAAAAGTGAAGTATTTTCCAAATTAAAAATTATAGTAAAATTCTAAAAATTAAATTATAACTACACCTCGAAGATCCTATCCAAATTTGAAATCAATATTTGATTATATTAAATTATCGTTATGGTTTGTAAACGATTCCATATCGATTTTCTGAAAATTTGAATTGGACATAACTTGCAATCTATACGATGAAATATCGGTTTCTCTCTTCCATTAGAAAAATATAAGCATATAGATTCAAGCGCTTCTTGTTTCACTGAAATCCGATTTATATCGGATCTTGTATATTCAATTGAAATTCGAAATTCAATATTACGAACTGCAGCGTCGTTTCGAACTCGTTTTAATTATATTATAATTTATATATTATTTCCAATATAATAAACACATTTGAATATTCCAATTTAAATGGCAGAAAAATCTGGGACGTTACATTTACGTTGGATCTTGGGTGTGGATGTTAGTTTTGTACTTTGATATGACTTATGATACTGAGTTTGAATGACATTTAAGTTGCCATAATTTGAATAAAGTCAGATTTTTAATAATAAGTTATTTTATTTTCAAATGTTTTTATTGTAACTATTTTCATGTCTTGTGAACATTTTGTCTTTGAAATAATTTTATTGTACCTAGATGCTCCACCGTACTTAGCATGACTCGTTTGAGGTGTGCTAAGGGGTGTGGGGTGTCCCAATTACTATTTACATTAGAAAAAAAATCACTATTATAATTTATCCTACAAAGTAGCATCTGAAGAAGAGTTGGAGAGAAGGATTGAATGATGGAGCCCCCATATTATCACAAAACCAATTGGCAATGTGAATGGGGAACTCCTCATATATTAAGGAAGATTAGGTAGACAAATTCCCGATGTGGGACAATTCCAACAACTAGTCTATCAAAATACGATCTAGCAATTGAACTTTCTCTACAGATTCAAAACATTTATCAAAAAAACATTGCTATATTTCAACAGTTAAGAATAGTACCTAACAAAGAGTCATTCTTTGTAATTATTTCTCATGGAGTACTAATGTTTTAGAAAAAAAACTAATTAAAATTAGACATTGTAATGGTGAAACGAAAAATTAAACCAAGCGTACATGGTTTCAATGTAAAAATATGTTTAAATTTTTATGCAAATCGTTTGTGTTTAACATATCTAATTAGAAAAAAAAAAGTATATATGAAAAGTGTTTCATCATCATGCGCCTCGTGCGTCACGCAAAGCTTATTGTATTTCTATTGCATTTGGACAGTGCAGCTCCCTGAATATACTGGTTTCTACCACACAGCTCAAAATTTATTTATTTTATCTACTCACTCACTCTCACTCATTATTTAAATATAAATGAGTAGTTGTGGTTCGAGTGCAAAAGAGATGCTCTCAAATAAGGGTGTCTCAAATAATTCTTATATTTATGTGCATGCATGTGTGTGTGTATACACACGCACACATATTCATAATAACGGGTAAAGTGTTTTATTTTTTTAATCAACTATTATCATGTAGTTGCATGTTAAAGGATCGACATTCTAGTTGTAGATTATCCTTAATTTTTATGATATTTACTCAATGTCTATGTATCATGTTCTTTGCGTAGCAAATAGCATGTTAGTAGACAAATTTGGATACGGGCAGCGTCGTATCCACCTCAATATTCGATATCATTTTTGGAATATTTAATATTTGTATCTGTGAAAACAAATGAATATTGAATAGTTCCCTTATCTAACAATGATTGATAATTCAAGAAATGTAAATGAAAATTTTGTAAAACATAAGCATATTTTTTGGCAAGGTGTAACATAAGCATATTTTGAATCTCATTAATTGTTAAATGATTAAAATAAACAAACATGATAATAATAGTTTTGTTATATGGTGATAATACGAACTTCTAACTTAGCAAAACAATAAATGAATATGTTTAAATGTATGAAAATACTCATAACTTAAACTTTAATACAGTTTTGAAATTTGAAGGATGATTTTCTAATGCAGATGTATTTGTATCCACATTCGCATGCGTCGTTTTATATATCATTTTTTAGATATGGATAGTGACGAATCTTGAATTTTTCAAGTGTCCATTTGGCAGCCGTAATCAATTGTTCATAAAATAACAGTACTGGTGCTTCGAGAAATGTTAAAAGGATTTAATTTAGAAAAATGATACATCGATAGATAGAAAAAAGTAATATGATCTAACTAAATCGACCGCTAGACGAGTTTGCATACTGTTATTATCCAAAATGAACTCAAACTTTATCGTCTTTTCTCGGAATTGCTTTCTCTAGTGTTTTCATCGTACCAACAGTTAGTAGAACTTGCTTACTATTATTGTCCAAAATTAATTTTTACCTATAAAGACTACGTCGACAGGAGCTACAATTTTTAGGCGCTGGCCTAGTTTTCTAGTTTCACTGTACTTTGAAAGTACGTAGAAGTGAGAATGCGGACGTTATCCGGTGGGTCATGTGATCACGGGCTTTTATATCTCCACTTGGGCCAATTCTATGTGGGCTGATTTTATCACGGTTAAAATGTCTAAAAGTTATTCAAAAAGGGGCTAAGCATGAAGCGGTGGTATAAGCCAATTAAAATAACCACGAAAGCCCATTTTACTGTGTTAAAAGGTAAAACAACGACTTCCAGCTATCACATTCTCTATATACCTTTGCATGCATATAAGATTGTCGTTCCATTACGCATACAATTTTCTAGCAAAGCATCCTAGGTTTATGCATCCACTATGAACTCTGAAGAGTGTGGGCTCTAATCAGTTCTAGCCCATGAGATTGTGATAGATGGGGTATCCATGGATTTATACAGCTAATGTTCAGCTATAATACATTATTACCGCCACGTTTTCTCTAAATAGACACCATTAGCCTTTCCGTTTTAAGTTGTGTTATATTCCGTTGTATCCAATATATTCAATTATTTCCATTATATTACACTATTCCCGCTATATATTTGATTTAAAAAATGAATTAAAAATTGATATTTGTACATTGTAAAAATTATGAAATTATGTTTTTTAACTTATCATTTTAGAAGCAAAAATATTATAATGTTTTGTTAAATCTAGTTGAGTTAAATAGTACTTTAGGAATGATTTATATGTGTTCATAAAAACGTAAAGAATGATTTATATGTGTTAATTTATAGTCAATCCGCCACATTCGGGCATTTTCTCGTTTTATTTCCATTGTAAATTTTTGAATTTTTGTCGCACTGAATCCACTAAGCTATTTAACTATATAGTCATAGTCATGGTCCTCATGGACATAAATTAAAATCTATCAGTTGGCTATCCAAATCTTTGATATCCACAAATTGGGAGATATCCATAATCTTTGATATCCGAAGAACCACGTTGACCAACTAGATGGTCAAGTCAAGAAAGTATAGGTCCATATAAGCCACATAACGCCTGCATAGAAAGTAAAGGACGACCCATGACTTAAACTCCTCAGCTAAATAACAAACCTTACAGACCAAACTTATCAGTCTGCATTTTACATGAAGCCCAAGCCCAAAGCTATAGGCTTGGGTCCAAGAGTCTACAGCCAACATTAATACATTTTTCAAAACACAAAGGCCATCGGAAGTTGATGACCGACCACCACTGAAATAGCAATAATACTTGATCCGTATGTAATCAACGCCAGTATCACTTCACAAACGTCAGGAAGGTGGATATCGGGATGAATTCTTCTGTTCTCAAATTGGGTGTGCCCCGTGTGTCCACCCAATGGCAGTTCCCTGATTTCCACCTTTTACATTTAAGTCCCTCAATTGTCGTAAGGACTTAAACGCAAAAAGTGAAAATCATGGGTTTTCCATTGGATGGACACACGGGGCACACCAATTTGAGAACAGAAGAATTAGCCTCATGGATACCCCTGCTATGTCTAAAAAAGTGAACCACCTCAGATAACAGTATCACCACGGTGTGGCACACGTTAAGTTCAAAGCGAAAAAGAGGACCAAGGAGCTAGATGCTTATGATTTGAAACGCTTGTCCTTTTTCCTCGGATGCAACCTTTGGGATACAATATTGCTTATAGCAAATATGGTTAAGCCTAAGCCTTTCAGTGGATATAGAAAGATTTCAAATCCTTCCGCATCCGTATCCGTATCGGAAAAACGAAAAAATAATTGTTATTCGAAAAAACGGATACATAGATATCCGCATTCCAAAATTATCCATCCGATTTTCCTTAACATTATATTCATAGTTATATATATTACCACAATGAGTGAGATTTATTTATTGTTTTACTAAATCAAAGATTTATATTATATGCACTAAATGCATATTAGCTACTCAAATCTATTTAATTTCATCATATATATGTCTAGTTTTAACATTCGTGTGATCAACAAAATTGAAAAACACGTATGTTAAACTAATTTTTTATTTATTTATATTACTTGATTTATCGATCGTTGACGGATAGAATAATCATCCGATATACGTCTGTATCCACGAATACGTATATTCAATATTCAAAAATGAATTCTGATACGGATACACATATAATATTATCCGTATCTAAAAATATCCATTGATAGCCTCAGCCAACATGAAGGTCAGGAGTCAGGGCAATGTCCTTGGTAGCTAAAACTCAGTATAGCATAGTTCCAACCGATAATATAGCTAACTTTAGATGTATCCAATAAGGAAGTCACAGGTAGGTCAGCCTAAATCGTTATCCATGGCCCAATCCGATAGGATTCAACATGGCCCACTTTATGTTAAATGCAAAGCACACGTTGGTACAGAATATCAGCCCGCAAGCTCCTAAGCCATGCGTTGAACCCCTTTTGTAACAAACCTAGTTTTCAGGTACTCGGGCAAACAAATTATTATAACGATATCCATAGCTTGTTAGTTGTGAAATTAAATGAATTTGGGGAGGATAACTTGTATAATCATTCAAGTTGAGTAAACCGTGAGATTTGTGGTAATTTGAGTAATAAAGAGGTTATAAAGTTTTGAAAACTTTATAATGTAAGCTTGCGATATTTAGATAAATATTAAAAGAATTTTGTATGCCAAATTACGATAATTTTGTAAATTATTGCTAAATGGTGAATTTTTGTAGCAAAAAAAGTATCTGTAAAATTTAGCTGGGTTGCAATTAAAATATAAAAAGTGAAATATTGATTAAAAATGTATATTTGAATGTTAAAATATTTTTAATAAAGATTGCATAAAATGCTGAATTTTATGTTTTAAAATGTTACTTTCAAACAAAATGAAAATGTAAATTTTAACTATGTTAATACATAAGAAATTGTGATTAAGTTGGTCAAAGTAAATTAAAACATGCTATTAACAATTTTTGCAAAGATAGTGCTTGAAAAATGTAAATTAGTTTGTGTAAAATAGTGTAGAATGGTGGAAACTTGTGTTAGGTTACAAGTTAATAACATAACTAAGCCTAGTTAATAATATATGGCCTAAATACACTACGTCATAGATGGTCTATTGCAATGATGCTCCTGTCTGGTAAGAGGTCAGGAGTTCAAGGCCTATTCCGACCACCATGTTGGTATATTAACCAATTTTCAAAAAAATAAAAAGAGTGTTTCATCATCACGTGCTTCGTGCATGCCACAACACTCATTGTATTTTCGTTGCATCCAGATAGTGCAGTTCCTCTAAATGCCCATTGATTTCTACTACGTAACATATTTTCTCTCTTCACCTACTCACACACATTCTTGTGGTTCGAGCGCAAAATGGGCGCTCCCAAATAAGGGTGCCATATAACCCTCATACATATGTGCAAGCATGAATGCATGTGTGTTAACGTATACACACATTCATAAATATTGTGTAAAGTATTTTGTTTTTTATTAACTATTATCATATAGCTACAAGTTAAAGGGTTGATGCTCAAAGTTGTACATTATACCGTATTTTTATGATATTTACTCAATATCTATGTATCATGTTCTCTAATTAGCAAAAAAGCATGTCAGCAGATAAACTTGGATACAGGTTGCGTCATATCTACATCAGTATCTGATATCATTATTTGGGTATCGAATATTTGTATCTGTGAAAATGAATAAATATTGAATAATTCTCTTATCTTTTTTACAACAAAAAGAACCATAACATAAGGAGAAAAAAAAAACTTTTCTATGATGGTTCACAAAAGATAAACGAATGTCAATCGAACCCAAATCATTCCGCAAAACAGATCACATAATAGTCAAACAAAAAGAACACCAAAAATACAAATAGCTAACAAATGCCAACAGGAACTGCCATTCCAACTCTAAAACAAGCAAGAGTAGAAGAGGCCCAAAGAACACACAAATGATTAATGCATCCACGCTCCAAAGACTAAACCGCCATACATCGGTCGTTAGAAAAGACAATCCGAAGAACTCCAATCCTTTAGAATAGCCGGAAGAAAACCAGACTGCAGCTACCGCTCAAAGAACCCAAAAAGAGAAAGGACATCCATCTTCAGAACAAAAAGCCAAATCCTCACAAGACAGCCACCAAATCCACAACCTAAAAAGGTAAAAAGAGGAAGAAAAAAAAAACTCAACCGACCGCCACGTGGGGGGGAGAACCGCTACAAATGGAGAAAACACAAGCTAGCGAAACTGAGATAGAATTAAGGTTGCCTACAAAAAGCCTATATTGAAATGCAAAATGGACATCATCTAACACTCTTCTAATGATGGAACTCACAAGTACGAAGAATCGTTAAAAACCGCCTTTATTCGGGAACACCAAAGATGCTAGCAGATGAGATAGGGAATACGCCTGAAGAGGATCGGTCTAAGGTGCTTTCCAAGATCGCTTACACAGCAGGTACGAAACAACTCAAAGAGGGAAGACGGGAGCTCAATAGAGCCAACCGGGTTCTTGGAATGAGACCAAACGGTATTTGCGCACTTGCTATCCTGGAATAAGCGCACAATCAACTCCACAGATCTAATCCGGCAGAATCGACAACAAGACACGACTGGGATGCCAATCTCATAAGGTTTACATCCAATGGAAGCACCCATGGAGGACTCACATGAGAATGGAGACCTTAGGGGGAATGAGCTTGAAGGTTTTTTCCCTTAATGGTTTGAAAAAGGTATCGAGCTTTTGCTCTTCGTAAAGAACAATGCAAAGATAAGTAAGGGGTAGCGAAGCCACCCGGAATCCCGATTAGGTCTCGATCCATGAAACCTTCCTCGGGTCCATGGATTTGGAGGAGACGAAGCCGCTCTTTGTAGAGATGGAGAAAAGAAAGTAGTCGACGGAAAGAATGTCGATTACCATTCGAAAAGGTAATAATGTCATCAGCGAAGTACAAGGATGAGATGATTGGGCATCCGTTTGGGATGCCAAGCCAATGAACCTGCCAAGAAATAGTGAAAGCATGCACCCTTATAATAAAGGCCTCAGCTGTAATCTCAAAGAGCATCAGAGAAAAGGGAACGCCTTGCCTCACACCCCTACTTCCCCCCCCCCCCCCCCCCACAAAAAAAGGGAAAAACCTTTAGGTGAATTGTTGATGAGAACAGAAAACCAGTAGTTCGAAATAAGTCTCCATGCCATATTGATCACGGGCTAAGGGAATTTGAAGATTCGAAGAACCCAGACGTTGAAAAACTAAGACATGCGATCATAAGCCTTAGGCGTGTCAAGCTTGATGACTACATTGGAGCCATGGATCTTGCGAACAATATAAGAAACCAGTTCTTGGGCTAACGGAACATTATCGGTGATCAGTCAACCTTTGACAAAGCTAGCTTGAGAAGAAGAAATCACACAATCAAGAAATGGTGCGAGTCGAGTAGACTGAATCTTGAAGATTACATTGTTCGGGAAGTTGCAAAAACTATCCGGTCTAAAGTCAATGCAAGAGAGAGGGTTCTTCGATTTAGGTATAAGCACAAACTTGGTAAACGCTAAACTCTTGGGGAGAATCGCGCTAGAGAAAAAGAATTGCAGCGCTCGAGTGAAGTCCCGACGAATGACCTCCCAGGGACAACAACAAAAACGCTGCTGAAACCAACTGGACCACTTGTACTGTCCTTGCTAAGCGAGAAACACAAGAATGGATCTCCTCCAAAAACAGAGGACTTCATAGGGCAGACACCTCAGAAGGAAGAACAAGACAGAGGATGTGAGAAAGGAATAAAGGATCAGACCGGTCGGCCGAAGGACACTGCAAGAAAGATCGAAAGTGGGAATGATTGTTTCTTCAACCTCCATCGGGGACTCAGCCAAAAAGAGCTCCGGACACATTATTTGGCAAACAGAAAGGATACAATTTTTGTTCCTAATAGAGGAGTGAAATAATTTCAAGAAAAAATCTCCCTCAATGACCGAATTGATCCTAGCTTCCTGGTGAAGAAAGTTATAACACCCCGTAAAATTCATAAGTGTTAATAATAATTAAATAATAAGCAATTAAATAGTATGGATAGAAAATAAAATTTGGCGGCTTTAGGAATTTGGCTACAAAATTCTTTTATTTGGATTCATGGCGAAATTCTACATCATTCTCATATATAATATGCTAAAAACGGTTAACGTATGGAGAAGTTATGAACGAATGAACTTGGACTGTAAACGCATAATATATATATAACTAAATAGAAAATATATATATGTATGTGTACAAGATAAATTCAAAATAAAGAAGGGGAATTCAAATTTTGAGTTAAAGATAAGATCAGGGGGACAAAGTATATTGCATATATGGAATAAGATTAAGAGATTAAGGAACATATTAAATAAAATAAACAGCTCAGCAACGCAGCCTTATTGGGCGTTCCAGCCCCGAATGGGTTGACCGCCCCCCATAAGGGGTGTCGACCGTCGGTCGACCGCTAAGGGTCGACCACTCGGCGATTGGATAACCCAATAAAGCTACATAGTTAGGGTTTGTCTTAGAGGATATATAAGGCTTGGATTAATTCTAAGTAATCCAATGGTCTATGCTCACATGGGTAACTATATATACCTGTCCTATCACACTATGAAAACCCTAATCATTCTCCATCTCTGCCTCCATATTGCCTCTCAACCATTGTTAAATTCCAGAGAAAATAAAAGAACATGTTAAGATTTTCTTCTATCTCTCTAATTCTATTCTTAGTCTCGCTCTATTCTAATTTACATAAGTTTAATATGCTGGAATTTAGCATAAACATATATGTATAAGATTCTAATGTATATCTCTTATATATTATTAGGAGGATTATTGGAGCACATTTGAACATAAAGAATTATTGCAAATCTAGATCTACCACAGATTTCTCTCTATTCTGCCTATATATGTGAGTGGAATATGGTTTACTTAAGGCATATTCATGTTTTTAATAAATTGTCATGTGAATAGATATGCCTCAGAGGATTTGGAAAATTTGATAATGTAAACATTAAAATCCCTAAATCCTCTCTCTTGTAATGGCGTATGAATTGTCATGATTAATTGGGTTTTTTGGATTTCGATTTTTTGTATTGGATCAAAAATTAATATGGGTGTTGCTAGTATTATTTCTATTTTATGTAGTTCACTTTTATTTACCGTTAAGTGTAACCTAAAAAGATTTAGATTTGATTATATCATGATTTGGTTTGGGTTTGGATCCTACTTTGAATCCAAACGCATTCAAAAACTGAAATAGGTCAAATTCAAGCATTTGTATGTGCATAACGCCAAAAAGGGTGAATTGGTAAAATAACGATTATAAACATACAAGCATAAGTATATGTAATACTCTATTTTTAATCTAATATTGAAATCACTCCAACAAGCCTAGGATGCAAGTTGAAATTGTTATGTAGGTATATTTTCCATTCATTGCTATTTGTTATATTATCATTATGCCATCATGCCTAAGTTGTAGCGGAAAATTATGGAAAAATCTAACTTGTATGCCTTGACTTCGACAAATTGACAATTACCACCTCGTTAGAACATTTCCCCATTACGAATCTTTACGTTAATTAAGTACTATTATTATTCTACTTATATAAACGTAATCAACGTAATTAACGTTGCATTAGCGTAATAAATGCGATTAGGTTAGAATTCAAATTTGAAATGTCCCCTTAAAAAAAAACATTTTTGTTTGCTTGTGTATGCGTATATAGAATGGCTTTAAATATATATAAATAGCGACACATAGACTTGAGATTAGTTGCCATTTATGGTAGAATTCTGCCCGGAACCGACTGGCAAATCCAGCAACCACAAGCAGATCCAGCTAATGTGAGATGTCTAGGTGCCATGGGCCATTCAAAAACTTAGTACACTAGACACGAGGTTAAACCAACTTGTAGTAGAAGTCTGTCCGAAACTGACCGACATATCCAGCATCTACAGGTGTACGGTTTAATGTGAGAGGTCTAGTGTATATATAACTATAAATATATATAAGTCTATTGCATGTGAAAATAAGTAGGTTTACTACGTCTTGAGAAGGACTTAAGTGGCTGACTCTCTTTTTATCTAGTTTGGGTCTTAAGTGGTTAGGACTACGATCCCTTCGAAGGTTTATTCCTTGGAGAGGAACCAAAATTATGGGACCCACCCTTATTAGATTTGAAGTAGGTCTTTGGGTCCTCCTTCTCAAAAAGTAGTTAGGCTTAAAATGGTAACGGAGTAGGGTAGTTCACAGGGATGTCTGCTTCCTCTAAAAGATTGTAAGGGCTCAACTGGGGATAAATTGGTAATTGAAGGATATGTGGCCATTGCATGCTCACCAACTGTCTAAGGGAAGTCTTAAGTGACATATGTGTCCTACCGGGTAATATCAGTTAAGTAGTAACATTCGCAATACTACTTTTCATATTACAAATGAGAGAATATATTTAATAACATTATCGTACTAGGGCGGGGCCTTAAAGGGCTAGGGGTCTGCCTCAGGATTATAAGAGATTATAAGAATCCACCTTTAATAGGGCATACGTAACCGAGAATGCCAACTCTTTAGGTCTTTACCCTAAAACACTAATGGGTGATTGACTTGGATATCCACCACATTGGTTATATACTTATGTTTGTGTGAATCTTGTGTGCTGCATAGACATGCCATAACATATGTAACATGCTAAAAATATAGGGTATGGACATTAAGTAACACTATATTTCAGTTACACAGAACTTTATGTTCTGACCCCTCTCCTTAACATATCCAACATGTCAGTAGATGGGGTAAAAGCCATAGATGAAGTTATGGTTAAAGCTGATTAAGAAGACGAAGTTGTTATGTTATTATTAGCAGTTATTTCTTTACTTCTTTTGGAATCTTGTGAGAATGAACTATTTGATGTACCCGTTGAACAAATGTAACTATGACTGCTGTATTTCTGAGATTTTTAGATAAATGGTACATCTTATTTGAGTATTATATTTTCTCTTTTCGTTGTGTGAGAATTCCATTCGAAGTATATGTTATTATTATCTATGAAAATGTGATCCTTACAGGAACAAACGACCCATTTAAAATGGCTCTAACTTTCCATGGGCCTTTCCTAGGTCGAAATTTAGGCCCATTCAGGGCAGGTTGTTACAAAAGTCATTCTCAATTATTAACTCCGATTTGAAAGCTGCTTACGCTTTTGTCCACTCCTATTTGTTGGAAACCGATGGATCTGCATCAAAAGAACCTTCGGCTAGGACGAGGACTTCATCCACAGAACAAACACGATCGAAAATATTCTTAAATGCTTGGGAGTTCTTGACCTCACGATAAGATTTTAGGTGCTTAGTTTTAAGGCAGAAAGCAGTAATAGGACCACTAATAGCTGCAAGAGACCAAGATTCCTAAACCGTGAACAAGAAGGAATAATGAGAAGTCCATATGGATTGGAAGCGGAAAGAAGTTGGCCCAACAGCAGAGTAGGGCCGCACTTTTGAACCATCAGGGCATGATCGGAGAAAGTACTATGAAGGTGTACAACAACGAAGGTGAAAGGGAGAACAAACCGCCACTTTATCCCGATCACCTTGTCCAGGCGAGAGAGGATCCTACTCGGACCATCTTGGTTATTGCACTAAAGGTCGAACCAACAAATACGAGACCTCAGAAAGCCCCGATTGAATGATGAAGGAGTTAAAATCCTCAACGGCAACATGGTTGATGGATGACCTAACATGTTTCTCTACTTGGGAAGAAACGACATTAAAATCCCCCTAACAACAGAAGCCATAAATCCAAGTTTGGAGAGGGAAAGGATTTCTTGCTATAAACACAGACGCTCGATGCAGTCACATTTAGCATAAACAGCCAAGAAGAGAAAAAGGAGAGAACCGACCGGATGAGTACACTCAACTGACAGTAGTTGGGCCAAGTCGAAGATTCGATGCACAACAAATTCTTTGCCCATAAAACCCAAATATTGTTGGAAACGTAAATCCAAACCCAAAGTTAAGTTAGGGGATGATATTAGATAGTGCTTCCGTCCCCATGAAAGGTTCCGAAGTGCCACCAACAAAATTGATTTTTTTATGATGTGGTTTAGGCGTAAAAAAAAGGCTTCATTTTCAATACCTCTGATATTCCAAAACAAACAGTTCGCCATGGATAAAGAAAAAGAAACAAAAAGGAGACAACAAATAGAGAAGGAGAGTCAACGCGAGAAGATCATATTAGATAGAGAGTACGGCGAGTAGTTCTAACTATGTGCTCTTCCGCAACCAAATATCGGGTGCAAATGGTGGAAAGAGTACGAGGCGAAGTGAAGCTTTTCTATGCGAAGTCTGAACCCTAGCTTTTCTCCTCAAAGAACGAGGGGCAGACTTGATGGCCTTACTGCCTCTAGCAGAAGAAGGCACACCTTGCTTAGAAGCAATGAGGTTGTCTAAAAGACAAGAGGAGGCATTACTTGCAAGCCATGCCAACCGATCGTTAATACCTCGAATCTCGTTTGTGCTAAGTATAAGCAATGGATGGGGACTAGAAGGAGGAAAGAGAGGATAAATATAAGATGTTGTAATGTCAGAAGTAACTGACACACTTCTTGCTTTGTGGAATCTACTTTGGCATGTTAGTCATTAGATTGACAAATTTGCGTTGCAGTGGACTCCTAACTAGCGAAAGAACCCAAAAAATAGGGGAGGCAAGGCATCCCTCAATCAACGAGAAGAAGAGAACACCAACAGAGGAAATCAAAAGAGGTGTCCGGCATATAGTCACCATCATCTACGAAGTCTATACGCCCCCACTGGCAATTTAAACCAAAGCCAAATGCAAAAAATAAAAATGATCCTCCCAAAAAACCAACAACACATGCAAAGATAAAGGAATACTAACAACCCATCAATTGGCTTACAGTGATTAAATAGGCACCAACAGGCCATGCAAAAGATGTAATCCAGAGGAAGGAGGCCACCCAAAAAAACATGGAAGCATGCTCACCCATCCAGCCATGGATGAACGACTCACCTACAACAATCCGAATGACCTTCCACGATGGTTACGTGGAAAGCCGAACCAAAATCCCAAAAACAAATAGCAAAAGCCCTAACCACCCAAAGAAACAAACGTGAGAGCTAAGCCATGAGGGACCAATCCCAACAGCCACTTGGCAGAAATAAAGCTGCTTCGATAAACCACAAACAACCGCAGAAAGCACAAAAAAAGCAAGTGAATCTTAATTCAAAGGCAAACCAGGGACCAAAAACTTATACGTAGAATAAGCTAGAAAAATGCCAGACCAAAAAATCTTAAAAAGAAAAATGTCACCAACAAATATAGGCACATAAAAGACCAACTACCAATGCAATAAAAGAAATCAGAGAACAAACAGGCGGGGGGTAAACCCAACGATGGAAGGAGGTGTTGAACACTCGAGTTATGATACACATCATCCTCCTCCCGCAAATCCAAGGCTACCATGCTAGTTGATGAATCAACTAGTTGCACTTGAAGCCAAAAATCGGGCCTATTATTCTCCACTCTCAAGCGCAATGGAGCTACAGTCGCCGGAAATCAGACCCCCTAAGTCAGATCTGACCTTGTCAAAATAAACAAGATGATGCACCAGCCGAAATAGGAGGAGTAATAGAAAATGAATAGCTTTCCGCTAACCAAACCAGAGAAGAAAAACCATTAAACGTGACGAGGGGGCCGTGCACGCGATTGTACACAACTAACCATTGAAAAACAACTTATGATCGAGCTCAAAGGAGTGCGAGAGTAGAAGAAGCAACTCTGGCCACTCGAGGAGGACGAAGAGAACTATAACCCATATGAGCACGCCGCTTAATGGCAGAGGACGAAGGCGTGGCCACCCTACCAAATTAGGCAAATAACAAGAAATCACTTTCAGAAGAAAGCGAATGTATGGAGCAAAGTTCGCCTTCCTGACAAAACATGAAGGAGTTGCAGACAAACCAACATCAACATCAAAATCAGAGCCGAAGGTGGGAGCTACACGAAAAGAGAAACATGCGCTTGCGAGCAATTCTCGGTCGAGAAGAACTTGCAAGGCCAAAGTTCCAAGTAAACTAGCTTTACCACTACATAGCAATGCCAAATTAGAGCCTGAAAATCACCCAAAAACCTAGTTCGAATCGACACTGAAATTGGGTTAAATTGAGCAATAACAATTGAAACACCTGATGTTAAGACTAGAGCATCCAAAACCAAGCCAACATCAGGGCATAACACCGCGAAACTACCAATCACCCAAACCCCAAATTAGAGCAGCCCTGATCCATATAAACCCTAACAAAGCCAATAGGGCTTCAAATTGGGGAAAAAAACACCGCCGACCACTGAAATGCAAGAGGCACGTGAAAATGGTACGAGAAGGGGACAAAAAAACAGCGAAGACAAAGCAAGAAACATAATTGCTTAAATGGGGAAAAAGTAGAATGCTATTTTTAATCTTTTTGACCGTTAGATACTGACTATTTTTTGAATAGTGCTCTTACCTAATAATGATAGACAATTCAAGAAATATAAATGAAAATTTTGTACAATATAACCATATTTTCAATCTCATTAATTATTAAGGGATTAGAATTAAAAAAACATGATAATAATAAATAGTATTGATATATGGTGATAATATGAACTCTTTACTTACTAAAACAATAAATAAATATATTTAAATGTACAAAAATACTCATAACTTAAACTTTACTATTTTTTTAATCTGATGGATAATTTTCTGATGCAGATGTATTTGTGTCCATATTCGCTTGTGTTCTTTTTAATATCAGATATTTATATATTTTTCGGATACGAATGGGGGACAAATGCTAAAATTTTCAATTATCCATTGGCAGCTATTATCAAATGTTCATAAACTAATAGTGCTAGTACTTTGAGAAATATTAAATTGATTAAATAAAAAAGAATGATACATCAATAGATAGATAAAAGTAATATGATCTTACCAAATCGACCGTTAGACGAGTTTGCTTACTGTCATAATCCAAAATGAACTCAGACAATACTCCATCTTTCTCGGAACTGCTTTCTTTAATATTTTCATCAAACTAGCCGTTAGTGGGGTTTACTTACTGTTATTATCCAAAATTAATTTGTCTAAAGTCCAAATAATACTCTCCCTCTCTCGGGATTTTATTTTTTTGCAAGGTTAACGGGGTTAGGTGAACCCCTACCACTTTTATTAACGATAAAAGCACTGGTACTCTATACATGCACAGAGTAGCATTTCTGGTTTGAAATGTTCAGTCACTATCAATACAGCAAAATATCAAAGATAACTACATAGACAGAAATCATAATCTTAACACTAGGCAAGCAACACTACTCAACCTCTGAATCATCTTCATAATCTTCATAATATGAGCCAGTATAGGGTGTCATATTTCGCTTAAAGAACCAGAAGCGAAAGGCCAAGTCATTCATATTAGAAGGAACTAGTAACCTGTTCTTGTCGCATGTTGTGTCCTCCATGATCACAAAGTTATTTTCACCAACTTCACCTTCAGTCATAAATACCAATTTATTACCTTTCGGCTTGAAGAAGAGACGACTGCGATCAACTACTTCATCATTAATAAAAATAAAGAAAATATCATTAGTGTCACATAGCATTCCAGAGGGGGTATGAACCCACACAGTCTCAAGCTCATTCCAAGAGATATCAAGGTCAGGAGGAACATCTAGCAATAAGGTAGCAGATGGCACAACCAGTGCATCCTCTACCACTATATGAGCAAATTTCCTACCACTAAGAACCCATATACGTTTAGGAGGATTTGGTGGGGAAATTTTGACAGGGGGAGGTAAATTATCTTCATGCAAACATGCATCAGAGCAATGTCCAAAAGATTTTCGATAAACTTTCTTTCAAGAACCGATTATGCAAAATAACCATACCGACTCCATGAACACAATAAACTTCAGCTTCATGAACGTTTTTAAACGGCAGGAGTGTTAATGACTCTCTCATTCTCCTCAACTAATATACCGCTATAATTAAGAACGTAAGCAAAACCTTTTTTTGATAAACTTTGATCATCATTTTTATTATCAGTTTCAATAAAATATCAAATTTCTTGAAAAGAGTAATAGCTATGTGATAACCCGTAACTTCCCCGTGAAGGAAAGCACGGATTACCTTGAGAACACGACAAAATGGAACGCAAACAGAAGAACATTTCATTGTTTATTACAACAATTCCATCAGAATACATGAATATACAGAGCATGAATAAATATTACACATTCGATAAATATCAGAGATTACAATAATTTACATAGCAGCGGAAAATAATATAAAACACAACTTAAAGTAATACACGGATACATAGCTTTCCGAGCATCGTTCCAGCTATAAATCAGGATCCTGTGAATATAAATCTGCAAAACCAAAACTACTAGCTGCCCGTGTCGAAAATAAGGGCACCCAGAGTTTAGGTTAAAATAATAAACTCCGGGTCAGTCATGTGACTGGTGTGAGAACTAAAACAGTTATTAAAACTTTACTTTAAAAGAGAGTAATTCAAGGGACCACGCCGTTGTAACAACCCGAAAATCTGGGCCAGTTTAAAATTTTTATTTTGGCGATTTTAGCGAATTTTGATTATTTAAAATGAATTATTTTAAATAATATCGACGAGAAATTTATTTTGAATATAATTCGAACGTATATATTATATACGTCGTCGTTAGAATATAAATATATATATATATATAATTATAAATAGAAATTGAAAATGGCGCGGTAGTTCGATAATTCGATTTCAAACTTCAATTGAATGTACCGGGTGCAAAACAATCCGGATTTTAGTGAAACCAAAAATAATGGGATCTAATTGATAATATCTTTCCAGCGAATCCGAGAAATCAAGATTTCATATCGGGAATCAAAAGATATGTCCAGTTGAAAATTCTGAATAGTCGCTATGGAATTCAGGCCCTTAAAAATGGACATTTTGCAAATGACCTCGGATTTCGACGAAACCACTTTTGTTGGGTCCGGGATGTGAAGTTATGGCTAGGTTTCAAGTTTCATAATTTTCTGAATCAGTATGTGAGCGTGGCAAAGGAAAACGCGTTTGACCAGTTTCAGGTGATTTTAGTCGACTGGAAATTGGCCATTTTTCCAACGGTCTCAGAATTCGATGAAACTAGTTTTGTTAGGACCGTACCGTCAATACGAAGCTAGAAAATATTTTTCTGGAATTTTTAAAGTTCGTATGTGACCCCGGTAATTTGAAATATACGTTTAAAATTCAATATAGTGATTTAAATGTAAACTCAACGGAAACTGATTGTAACAGTCGAATCAGCCTACGATACATTTTCCATTGTGTTCGGAATGGGGGTAAAACGCTATGGGCGACAGGCGGTGGGCCTCGTTTCGAGTTCGTATGTAAAAGTCAACTTTTTCGAATTAAATAAAATAAAGTAAATAAAAAAAAAACTCTTCCCCTTATACCTCTGCCCCCCCCCCCCCCCCCCGTATCATTTCAGGAAAAAAAAAGAAAAAAAAAACCGCCGATGCTCCAGCCCCTCCACGATCGTCGCCGCGCCGCCTCTTCACCAGCTCCGACCACCGCATCCCCTCGATCGACGCTCCCCACTCCTGTTCAATCGACGCCTCCAACTCCCCACCTCGATCTGACCAGGCCGCCGCTCCTCCCAAGACGCGATCCCCAAATCGCGACCCCTCCGCCTCGTTGAAGACCCCTCCGCCTCGTTGAAGCCCCCCAGAACCGACGAGCCCCCCCGTAAGTTCCCTAATGTTTTTTTTATTATTTACTTTAAACTGATTTTTAGGAATTTTAAAAACTGATTTTATAATGAATTTATAAACTGATTTTTAGGATTTAAAAACTGATTTATAAAGGAAATAAAAAAACTGATTTAAAAGGAAATAAAAAACCTGATTTTTAAAAGGAAATTAAAATGATATTTACTATGGAGTAGACAAAATTAAATGTGATTTTTATTATTTGGGTAGCGAATAAAAATATAATTTTTCCATATATGAATAGCGAAAATATATGGATCTTTCTTTGATTACAAATTTGGTTTTCTTTGATCTGAAAATAAATTTTCTTTGATATGAAATAATGAATTTGATTATAGAAAATATATGGTTTTTCAATTATATAAGAAATGATTTTTCATAGTAAGAAGAGGAGATTTCTTTTTATAATAAGGAAAGTCGAGATTTTTGATATAAGGAAAGTCGAGATTTTTGATATAAGGAAAGACGAGATTTTTGAAAGCGAAAAGATTATATTTTTTAATAACAAAAGGATATGATTTCTAGAAACATAAAAATATAATTTTTAATACATAGGAAAAATAAAAATATGGTTTTTATACTTTTAGAAAAATAAAGATATGGTTTTTCTTTAAATGACTTCGAATTAAAAATGTGATTTTTATCTATTGAACTTCGAAATAAAAATGTGATTTTTATCTATTGAACTTCGAAACAAGAATAAGATTTTTATATATGGAATAGCGAAGTAAAAATTTGATTTTTACATAGGTAGTGAAAGCGGACAACGAAGATGACGAAGATGCGGTAGCGACGAAGGTTTCTGCAAATGAAGTGCCGTGGAGCTAGGATAGCTATCTGTGAGAATTTCTCACCTTTCAATTTATTTTTCTAGTTATATATATATATACTAGGATGCAGACGGTGTTTAGTAGCACCCGACACAATCGTCCACAGACCATGGACTTGTTTGTTTGGTTGCATAGATTAGTTAGATGATTTGATTTGAAATTGAATTGTTTGGTGAAATTGAATTATTTGGTGAATTGAATGGATTGATTGATGTGTGAATGGCGTGGGCCTTCACTAGACCGGGGATAAGGCTAGGCCTCGTCCCGTTTCTAGTATCGTGCCGTTATGCCGTTGAAATTTTCTAAAATAAGTTAGAAAAATAAAAATATCATTTTATTTAAAGAATGAACTGAATAGAAATTCATATGTTGGAATAAAATGTTTTGTCGTTAAAAATATAATTTTTAACGTGAATGTGAATAAATAAATATTCATTTACAAACCAGACGGTTTGTTTATGTACACTTATTTAAAGGACATTGATTGGGTCGATAAAATTTTACACATCGCCCAACTGCACGAATAAAATATGCGTTTGATTGTTTGAAACCCCACACGGGTGTTGGGATGAAATTTGAAGTCCACTCATCCTGATTGATTAAATATGTCGATCGATTGATTGACAGGCTGTTATAAGCGTTGAATATCTATATTTGATGCTTATACAGTGTAGTGCACTTTGGTTGATGGTTGATTATTCTCAATGCTATTATATACATGTGTTGTATGAAAATCCATATAATTAAATTTATATGGTGATTGATTGGGCCTCATTCCAATTTAGGAAATAAAGAATAATATAAAATAAAAGTTCATGTGTTGACAGTACTCATCCATTGAGATTGGTCATGTGTTGAACGAAATATTTTAGTAATAAAATTTACATCTTTATCGATATAAAATAAAAGTTCATGTGTTGACAGTACTCATCCATTGAGATTGGTCATGTGTTGAACGAAATATTTTGATAATAACAACTATTTTGAAAAAGAAATATTTGAAATAGAATATTTGAAAATAGAAATTTATGAAGCCGTATTGATTAGATTGACGCCATTTTGACGTGAACGATATTTGAATCGATTTTAAATGATTTCGAAATGAATTGAATATATAACGATTTCGAAATGAATTGAATATATAACGATTTCGAAATGAATTGAATATATAACGATTTCGAAATGAATTGAATATATAACGATTTCGAAATGAAATGAATTGAAAACGATTTCGAAATGAATTGAATATATAACGATTTCGAAATGAATTGAATTGAAAACGATTTTGAAATGAATTGAATTGAAAACGATTTCGAAATGAATTGAATTGAAAACGATTTCGAAATGAATTGAATTGAAAACGATTTCGAAATGAATTGAATTGAAAACGATTTCAAAATGAATTGAATTGATAAACGATTTCGAAATGAAATGAATTGAAAACGAATTCAAATTGAATTGAAAGCGAATTGAAATGAATTCAAATTGAATTGAAATTTGAATTGAATAGAAATGAATTTTAAAACGAATTTATAAAGAAGAATTCAATTTTGATTTGAATTGAAAAGGAAGTTGAAATTGCTTATGAAACGAATTTAAAACTATTCATATAATTCGTTTTAAATATAAATCGACGAAAAATATATTATATATATTATATATATAATATAATGGCCTGAATAGAACGCGCCGCGCCGCGGCAGTTCGCGAATTTCGACCATTTATTTCAAACGGACATTACGGGAGATCCGACCGTCGGATTCTCCTAAAACCGGAACCGTTGGGTTCGTATCGAAAAGAGCTTTCTAACGAATATTAGAAATTTGAAATCTAACGGTTGGATTTGGAATTATGTCCAAATCAAATTTGAAAAAGGTCGCTGTAAGTGCAGTTCGATGGCCGTTGATGGAAATCGACTGTGCGGACCTTGATAAAATTATTAAAAATAGTAATAATTTGTGTAAAATCATAAGAAATGATTTGTGAAGATTTGGGATGAAACACTCCATATTTGAAAAGATAAAAATAGATTTTATCGAAATGAACTAGTTTTGAACTAGGATTATAATTCTATTTATTTTTAAATAAATAAATTGAATTTGAAAAGGGTTTTAAAAATAACCAGAGTTTCCAATGATTGCATTGGAGTGGATTTGAATCGAAATTGTCTTCGGAATATTTCGATGTTGGAATTCGTGATTATACAGATGTTGTTATGGAAATTTGAAAGATATATATTTATATCGTTATTTCCAATACGACATTTGTTAGTCGTAGAATTTGATATTGAATATAAGCCGATATATTTTCTATTCAGAGCCTTGTATTGAATATCAAATGTGATTTGGGTTTGTCGTGAATGGTGTCTTCACTAACACTGTTCTTGAACCCAGTTGAGAAAAGATTAAATCTTTTTATTTAGATTTAATGAAGTGTACCAATTAAATGATATTTAATTGGAATTGAATTGATATTGATTTTTGGGTTTATCGTGGACAGTGTTTTAAATAACACTCGTTCTTTAACCCGATAATTAATGAATGTGATTTTGGGTTTATCGTGAACTGTGTTTTAAATGACACTGATTCTTTAACCCAGTCGAAGATTAAAACTAAGTGGAGTTTTAATGAATCTTTAATTAGATTGAAATGATCGAAAATGGAGTATCACCAGTTTTGCTCTAGGCGATAGTTAAATCTTTAATTAGATTTGAACGTGAAATGGTAATTGAATTTACCGATAACACTGTGGTGTTAGATATGAAGTATTACCAGTTTTACTTCATGGGATGAATAGGTTGGGATTGGGAAATTAAAACAAATGATTACTTCGGTAAGGTTCGTTAATCCCGACTAGTTTGAATTGAGATTCAAAAATAGAATAAAGAATAAATTCAAGGAATTTATCTTGGATTAAATTAATGGGAACCTTTCCCTATGAATGTGAAATTTAGAAACTAACTGTCGGTTAGCCAAGCAGAATGGTTTTCTGGATATTGATCTGATGTTGGTTTCGGCCTTCGGGGTTAATATTTGGGGAATTATTCTCTTGATTAATTTACGGTTAGTGACTGATGAATTGGAATGAGGCGTATGTTGTGTTTGTGTAACACTTATTTAAAATATACGCGAGTTATTCGGAAAGACCGGGTTTATCCCATTCTGAATAACTGATACGACGATAAGTCGAAGATGAAGACGATGGTCGAAGGCCGGAGGTCTTCACGTCGTTTGGGTGATTACTGATGATCTTGATTGGGCTGTACACCCAAGAAGATGGAAACAGTTTGTGATCGTCCAGACGTACTTGGAGATCGATGGATATGCGAGGTACTAGGTGCCTCCGGTTTCGTTCAGCCCCAGAACGGACTTGTAAATGGACTGTGTGTCTGACATTGGATTTTAGTCCGTGTGATTGATCTCTATTAAATATATATCTGTTTGGCGGCGGAGAATTTATTCTCTTGCTTAACGCCCTTCTCTGAGACGTACGAGCTCAGGGGTTATATATCGATGGATATCAAACGCATGGAGTGAATTGCCTGTGTGGCATGCCTAAGTGGCAATTGATCGAGGCTTCTGTTGAAAAGCAAAGTCTTGTGGTGATGATCAAAGCACGGCCTTTGTGGCGTAGCTTTGTGTAACGTTTACTTCGCGAGTTTCACACCCGGTATGAACCAAAAACGGGAGACGGACCTCAGGGAGGACTTGCGTTTCTTTCTAGCTAGAAGTGGCGTCAGTGGTTTTACACGCCCTGACGAGTTTGACTTATGTGGTTGTTGCTGTTGCGAGGCGCCTCGGTTATATCGGTTTCGGCCGATGCATTCTGGTCGGCTGACGGACCAGACTTACACCCCATAGGGTGGGGAAACGTAGTGTTCAGGAATTTTAATCCACATCGGTGGACCGGCCCTGACGATCCAAAGGCTTGACTGAGTACTTGCCTGAGGGGCGGGCTAGAGCGTCTCGAATCGGTTGAGGACTATCTTTTGCCTCGGTTCATAGATGGAAACCCAATTTCCAAATACGTGATTCTGCGGTTTTATTTGTAGAGCCTAGTATGGCGACATAGTGGGATGGGGCATTCATGCCGCCTATGATTGGAAGTTGTTTTATACACTATGCACTTATGCTAGTATCAAATGATTTGTTTTAAACGTATCAAGCATGCTTTGGCTGTTATAAGGTAAAAACCTATCCTCCGGCTTGCGTTGCATTGTGTGATGGGACCTGGGTCTTATAACAGCTTCATTTTTCTTTATTTAGCATTGCGCTGTTTGTTTTATGCACTGGTATTCTTGGGAGGAAACCCGTTCCGTGTTACGGCGTGGTCCCTTGATTTACCGAACTTTAAAATAAAGAATTATAACTGTTTTAGTTCTCACACCAGTCCCATGACTGACCTGGAGTTTATTGTTTTAACCTAAACTCTGGGTGCCCCTATTTTGACACGGGCAGCTAGCATTTTTGGTTTTGCAGATTTATATTCACAGGATCCTGGTTTACAGCTGGAACGATATCCGGAAAGCTTTGTATCCGTATATCTCCTTCTAGTTGTGTATTGTATTATTTTCCGCTGCTATGTATTTAAATGTAATTTAAATCTCTGATATTTCTGTGTAATATTCATTTATACTCTGTATATTCTTGTAATCTGATGCATTGTTGTAATATACAATGAAATGTTCTTCTGTATGTGTTCTGTTGTGGTTTGTTCTCGAACTATCCGACGCTTTCCTTTACGGGGAAGTCACGGGTTTTCACAGTTGGTATCAGAGCTTTGGTTTACAAAGCTCAGAGAACAAGACACATTAGAACTGTACGAAAGAATTCATCAGATATTGGGTTAGTAATATCCAATGGGAATGACTCGTTAGAGATAGGATCAGTAGTATCCTAGAACGAGTGTGAAGAGTAAATTTTTAAAGTGAAAACAAATTTTTGTTTTGAAAATTTAAATCAATTATTCGTATTTGATTATCTATTTATATTGATGTGGACAATCCAGTATATATAGATTTTGCGTATACGTCTGATCCGCGTGTATTCGAAATTTTAATATACTGGATAGATATAGAATCACACTCTAGTCGCCCGGAGATGATTCAGATGATGATGCCTCATCATCAGTGTTTATATTCGAGTGACGAAAGTGAGATTTCTATATATTTCCTATTGACTGGTGTGAGAACCAAAAATTAGATAGGGCCTATTGTTGTGATTTGGCATCAAAAACATGATTTTTGTATATGTATCAAAATTATGAATTTGAAGCGTTAATTCACTAATTGATTGATGTTTGTGTTGTTTGTTTATTTGTTTGATAATTTTGAACCATTTAGCCTAATTGAAACAAATATTGAATTGTATTGAAAATTGGTCGCATTTGCTTGCATATACATATACTTATATTGAACAGGTCATAGCAAGGAGGCTAGAGCCAGAGAATAAAATTTGGTTGCCCGACAAATAGGTACATGTTTACTACACAATTTACTGGATTGTTTGGGTGATGATGATTTTATGAGCCTATTGGCTAGCCGCTTGGCTTTTTCTTTTTCTTTTTGAGATCTGAAGGACCGGGGAAGCTATTTGAAATTCCCCGATGCTCCCGGTGCAGGGGAGGTTATGGCGAAATTTTTCGAAAATTTAGGGTGTTAGCCAAATTTTTGAAGAATTAGAAAATTCTCAGAAACTAAAGAGTTGGAGAATGGAAGCCAGATCGAGCGTAGAGTTGATTAATCAAACCACTTTCGACTTTGTTCCTTTTCGGGGACGAAAAGTTTTAAGTGGGGGAGATTGTAACAACCCGAAAATCTGGGCCAGTTTAAAATTTTTATTTTGGCGATTTTAGCGAATTTTGATTATTTAAAATGAATTATTTTAAATAATATCGACGAGAAATTTATTTTGAATATAATTCGAACGTATATATTATATACGTCGTCGTTAGAATATAAATATATATATATAATTATAAATAGAAATTGAAAATGGCGCGGTAGTTCGATAATTCGATTTCAAACTTCAATTGAATGTACCGGGTGCAAAACAATCCGGATTTTAGTGAAACCAAAAATAATGGGATCTAATTGATAATATCTTTCCAGCGAATCCGAGAAATCAAGATTTCATATCGGGAATCAAAAGATATGTCCAGTTGAAAATTCTGAATAGTCGCTATGGAATTCAGGCCCTTAAAAATGGACATTTTGCAAATGACCTCGGATTTCGACGAAACCACTTTTGTTGGGTCCGGGATGTGAAGTTATGGCTAAGTTTCAAGTTTCATAATTTTCTGAATCAGTATGTGAGCGTGGCAAAGGAAAACGCGTTTGACCAGTTTTAGTTGATTTTAGTCGACTGGAAATTGGCCATTTTTCCAACGGTCTCAGAATTCGATGAAACTAGTTTTGTTAGGACCGTATCGTCAATACGAAGCTAGAAAATATTTTTCTGGAATTTTTAAAGTTCGTATGTGACCCCGGTAATTTGAAATGTACGTTTAAAATTCAATATAGTGATTTAAATGTAAACTCAACGGAAACTGATTGTAACAGTCGAATCAGCCTACGATACATTTCCCATTGTGTTCGGAATGGGGGTAAAACGCTATGGGCGACAGGCGGTGGGCCTCGTTTCGAGTTCGTATGTAAAAGTCAACTTTTTCGAATTAAATAAAATAAAGTAAATAAAAAAATCTCTTCCCCTTATACCTCTGCCCCCCCCCCCCCCCGTATCATTTCAGGAAAAAAAAAAGAAAAAAAAAACCGCCGATGCTCCAGCCCCTCCACGATCGTCGCCGCGCCGCCTCTTCACCAGCTCCGACCACCACATCCCCTCGATCGACGCTCCCCACTCCTCTTCAATCGACGCCTCCAACTCCCCACCTCGATCTGACCAGGCCGCCGCTCCTCCCAAGACGCGATCCCCAAATCGCGACCCCTCCGCCTCGTTGAAGACCCCTCCGCCTCGTTGAAGCCCCCCAGAACCGACGAGCCCCCCCCTGTAAGTTCCCTACTGTTTTTTTATTATTTACTTTAAACTGATTTTTAGGAATTTTAAAAACTGATTTTATAATGAATTTATAAACTGATTTTTAGGATTTAAAAACTGATTTATAAAGGAAATAAAAAAACTGATTTAAAAGGAAATAAAAAAAACCTGATTTTTTAAAAGGAAATAAAAAACCTGATTTTTAAAAGGAAATTAAAATGATATTTACTATGGAGTAGACAAAATTAAATGTGATTTTTATTATTTGGGTAGCGAATAAAAATATAATTTTTCCATATATGAATAGCGAAAATATATGGATCTTTCTTTGATTACAAATTTGGTTTTCTTTGATCTGAAAATAAATTTTCTTTGATATGAAATAATGAATTTGATTATAGAAAATATATGGTTTTTCAATTATATAAGAAATGATTTTTCATAGTAAGAAGAGGAGATTTCTTTTTATAATAAGGAAAGTCGAGATTTTTGACATAAGGAAAGTCGAGATTTTTGATATAAGGAAAGACGAGATTTTTGAAAGCGAAAAGATTATATTTTTTAATAACAAAAGGATATGATTTCTAGAAACATAAAAATATAATTTTTAATACATAGGAAAAATAAAAATATGGTTTTTATACTTTTAGAAAAATAAAGATATGGTTTTTCTTTAAATGACTTCGAATTAAAAATGTGATTTTTATCTATTGAACTTCGAAATAAAAATGTGATTTTTATCTATTGAACTTCGAAACAAGAATATGATTTTTATATATGGAATAGCGAAGTAAAAATTCGATTTTTACATAGGTAGTGAAAGCGGACAATGAAGATGACGAAGATGCGGTAGCGACGAAGGTTTCTGCAAATGAAGTGCCGTGGAGCTAGGATAGCTATCTGTGAGAATTTCTCACCTTTCAATTTATTTTTCTAGTTATATATATATACTAGGATGCAGACGGTGTTTAGTAGCACCCGACACAATCGTCCACAGACCATGGACTTGTTTGTTTGGTTGCATAGATTAGTTAGATGATTTGATTTGAAATTGAATTGTTTGGTGAAATTGAATTATTTGGTGAATTGAATGGATTGATTGATGTGTGAATGGCGTGGGCCTTCACTAGACCGGGGATAAGGCTAGGTCTCGTCCCGTTTCTAGTATCGTGCCGTTATGCCGTCGAAATTTTCTAAAATAAGTTAGAAAAATAAAAATATCATTTTATTTAAAGAATGAACTGAATAGAAATTCATATGTTGGAATAAAATGTTTTGTCATTAAAAATATAATTTTTAACGTGAATGTGAATAAATAAATATTCATTTACAAACCAGACGGTTTGTTTATGTACACTTATTTAAAGGACATTGATTGGGTCGATAAAATTTTACACATCGCCCAACTGCACGAATAAAATATGTGTTTGATTGTTTGAAACCCCACACGGGTGTTGGGATGAAATTTGAAGTCCACTCATCCTGATTGATTAAATATGTCGATCGATTGATTGACAGGCTGTTATAAGCGTTGAATATCTATATTTGATGCTTATACAGTGTAGTGCACTTTGGTTGATGGTTGATTATTCTCAATGCTATTATATACATGTGTTGTATGAAAATCCATATAATTAAATTTATATGGTGATTGATTGGGCCTCATTCCAATTTAGAAAATAAAGAATAATATAAAATAAAAGTTCATGTGTTGACAGTACTCATCCATTGAGATTGGTCATGTGTTGAACGAAATATTTTAGTAATAAAATTTACATCTTTATCGATATAAAATAAAAGTTCATGTGTTGACAGTACTCATCCATTGAGATTGGTCATGTGTTGAACGAAATATTTTGATAATAACAACTATTTTGAAAAAGAAATATTTGAAATAGAATATTTGAAAATAGAAATTTATGAAGTCGTGTTGATTAGATTGACACCATTTTGACGTGAACGATATTTGAATCGATTTTAAACGATTTCGAAATGAATTGAATATATAATGATTTCGAAATGAATTGAATATATAACGATTTCGAAATGAATTGAATATATAACGATTTCGAAATGAATTGAATATATAACGATTTCGAAATGAAATGAATTGAAAACGATTTCGAAATGAATTGAATATATAACGATTTCGAAATGAATTGAATTGAAAACGATTTCGAAATGAATTGAATTGAAAACGATTTCGAAATGAATTGAATTGAAAACGATTTCGAAATGAATTGAATTGAAAACAATTTCGAAATGAATTGAATTGAAAACGATTTCGAAATGAATTGAATTGAAAATGATTTCGAAATGAATTGAATTGAAAACGATTTCGAAATGAATTGAATTGATAAACGATTTCGAAATGAAATGAATTGAAAACGAATTCAAATTGAATTGAAAGCGAATTGAAATGAATTCAAATTGAATTGAAATTTGAATTGAATAGAAATGAATTTTAAAACGAATTTATAAAGAAGAATTCAATTTTGATTTGAATTGAAAAGGAAGTTGAAATTGCTTTTGAAACGAATTTAAAACTATTCATATAATTCGTTTTAAATATAAATCGACGAAAAATATATTATATATATTATATATATAATATAATGGCCTGAATAGAACGCGCCGCGCCGCGGTAGTTCGCGAATTTCGACCATTTATTTCAAACGGACATTACGGGAGATCCGACCGTCGGATTCTCCTAAAACCGAAACCGTTGGGTTCGTATCGAAAAGAGCTTTCTAACGAATATTAGAAATTTGAAATCTAACGGTTGGATTTGGAATTATGTCCAAATCAAATTTGAAAAAGGTCGCTGTAAGTGCAGTTCGATGGCCGTTGATGGAAATCGACTGTGCGGACCTTGATAAAATTATTAAAAATAGTAATAATTTGTGTAAAATCATAAGAAATGATTTGTGAAGATTTGGGATGAAACACTCCATATTTGAAAAGATAAAAATAGATTTTATCGAAATGAACTAGTTTTGAACTAGGATTATAATTCTATTTATTTTTAAATAAATAAATTGAATTTGAAAAGGGTTTTAAAAATAACCAGAGTTTCCAATGATTGCATTGGAGTGGATTTGAATCGAAATTGTCTTCGGAATATTTCGATGTTGGAATTCGTGATTATACAGATGTTGTTATGGAAATTTGAAAGATATATATTTATATCGTTATTTCCAATACGACATTTGTTAGTCGTAGAATTTGATATTGAATATAAGCCGATATATTTTCTATTCAGAGCCTTGTATTGAATATCAAATGTGATTTGGGTTTGTCGTGAATGGTGTCTTCACTAACACTGTTCTTGAACCCAGTTGAGAAAAGATTAAATCTTTTTATTTAGATTTAATGAAGTGTACCAATTAAATGATATTTAATTGGAATTGAATTGATATTGATTTTTGGGTTTATCGTGGACAGTGTTTTAAATAACACTCGTTCTTTAACCCGATAATTAATGAATGTGATTTTGGGTTTATCGTGAACTGTGTTTTAAATGACACTGATTCTTTAACCCAGTCGAAGATTAAAACTAAGTGGAATTTTAATGAATCTTTAATTAGATTGAAATGATCGAAAATGGAGTATCACCAGTTTTGCTCTAGGCGATAGTTAAATCTTTAATTAGATTTGAACGTGAAATGGTAATTGAATTTACCGATAACACTGTGGTGTTAGATATGAAGTATTACCAGTTTTACTTCATGGGATGAATAGGTTGGGATTGGGAAATTAAAACAAATGATTACTTCGGTAAGGTTCGTTAATCCCGACTAGTTTGAATTGAGATTCAAAAATAGAATAAAGAATAAATTCAAGGAATTTATCTTGGATTAAATTAATGGGAACCTTTCCCTATGAATGTGAAATTTAGAAACTAACTGTCGGTTAGCCAAGCAGAATGGTTTTCTGGATATTGATCTGATGTTGGTTTCGGCCTTCGGGGTTAATATTTGGGGAATTATTCTCTTGATTAATTTACGGTTAGTGACTGATGAATTGGAATGAGGCGTATGTTGTGTTTGTGTAACACTTATTTAAAATATACGCGAGTTATTCGGAAAGACCGGGTTTATCCCATTCTGAATAACTGATACGACGATAAGTCGAAGATGAAGACGATGGTCGAAGGCCGGAGGTCTTCACGTCGTTTGGGTGATTACTGATGATCTTGATTGGGCTGTACACCCAAGAAGATGGAAACAGTTTGTGATCGTCCAGACGTACTTGGAGATCGATGGATATGCGAGGTACTAGGTGCCTCCGGTTTCGTTCAGCCCCAGAACGGACTTGTAAATGGACTGTGTGTCTGACATTGGATTTTAGTCCGTGTGATTGATCTCTATTAAATATATATCTGTTTGGCGGCGGAGAATTTATTCTCTTGCTTAACGCCCTTCTCTGAGACGTACGAGCTCAGGGGTTATATATCGATGGATATCAAACGCATGGAGTGAATTGCCTGTGTGGCATGCCTAAGTGGCAATTGATCGAGGCTTCTGTTGAAAAGCAAAGTCTTGTGGTGATGATCAAAGCACGGCCTTTGTGGCGTAGCTTTGTGTAACGTTTACTTCGCGAGTTTCACACCCGGTATGAACCAAAAACGGGAGACGGACCTCAGGGAGGACTTGCGTTTCTTTCTAGCTAGAAGTGGCGTCAGTGGTTTTACATGCCCTGACGAGTTTGACTTATGTGGTTGTTGCTGTTGCGAGGCACCTCGGTTATATCGGTTTCGGCCGATGCATTCTGGTCGGCTGACGGACCAGACTTACACCCCATAGGGTGGGGAAACGTAGTGTTCAGGAATTTTAATCCACATCGGTGGACCGGCCCTGACGATCCAAAGGCTTGACTGAGTACTTGCCTGAGGGGCGGGCTAGAGCGTCTCGAATCGGTTGAGGACTATCTTTTGCCTCGGTTCATAGATGGAAACCCAATTTCCAAATACGTGATTCTGCGGTTTTATTTGTAGAGCCTAGTATGGCGACATAGTGGGATGGGGCATTCATGCCGCCTATGATTGGAAGTTGTTTTATACACTATGCACTTATGCTAGTATCAAATGATTTGTTTTAAACGTATCAAGCATGCTTTGGCTGTTATAAGGTAAAAACCCTATCCTCCGGCTTGCGTTGCATTGTGTGATGGGACCTGGGTCTTATAATAGCTTCATTTTTCTTTATTTAGCATTGCGCTGTTTGTTTTATGCACTGGTATTCTTGGGAGGAAACCCGTTCCGTGTTACGGCGTGGTCCCTTGATTTACCGAACTTTAAAATAAAGAATTATAACTGTTTTAGTTCTCACACCAGTCCCATGACTGACCTGGAGTTTATTGTTTTAACCTAAACTCTGGGTGCCCCTATTTTGACACGGGCAGCTAGCAGTTTTGGTTTTGCAGATTTATATTCACAGGATCCTGGTCTACAGCTGGAACGACATCCGGAAAGCTTTGTATCCGTATATCTCCTTCTAGTTGTGTATTGTATTATTTTCCGCTGCTATGTATTTAAATGTAATTTAAATCTCTGATATTTCTGTGTAATATTCATTTATACTCTGTATATTCTTGTAATCTGATGCATTGTTGTAATATACAATGAAATGTTCTTCTGTATGTGTTCTGTTGTGGTTTGTTCTCGAACTATCCGACGCTTTCCTTTACGGGGAAGTCACGGGTTTTCACAGCCGTATAACACGGAACGGGTTTCCTCCCAAGAATACCAGTGCATATAAATGAACAACGCAATGCTTTTTCGAAAAATGAAGCTATTATAAAACCCAGGTCCCATCACACAATGCAACGCAAGCCGGAGGATAGAGTTTTCCCTTATAATAGCCAAACATGCTTGGTACGTTTAAAACAAATCATTTGATACTATTATAAGTGTAAAGTGTATGAAAACAACTTCAAATATAAATGTATCAATCATAGACGACATAGTATCACATGCTACTATGTCGCCATACTAGGCTCTACAAATAAAACCGAAATATCATGTATTGGAAATTGGATCCCATCATGAGTCGAGGCAAGGGGCAAGATCCTGGAGACACTCTAGCAAATATCTCAGGACTACACACTCTGGGTAACCCCTGGAATCGGCTGGGCTGGTCCTCTCTTACGTATGAGGATTGGCAATTCCTGAACACACGTTTCCCGGTCCTTACAGACCTATAATCGAGGCGCCTCGCAATCCAACATCCACATACGTATAATAATCAACGATGTCAGGGCTAGTAAAACACTGACACCACCCATAACTAGAAGGGAACGTCGTGTTCTCCCAGCGGTCTGTATCCCGTTTTTAACTCATACCGAGGTGTGAGGCTCGCGAATTCACGCTATACACAAAGCTATGCTGTATTAAAGCCGTGCTTTGATCATCAACCACAAGACTCTGCTTTTCAACAGAAGCCTTGTTCACTGCATCTCAGCGTGCCACACAGGCAATTCATGCCATGCGACTGATATCTATCGATATATAACCTTTGAGATCGTACGTCTCAGAGAAGGGCGTTAAGCAAGAGAATAAATTCTCCGCCGCCAAACAGATATATATTTAACAGAAATCAATCAACACAGAATAAAATCCAATGTCAGACACACAATCCATTTACACATCCATTCTGGGTCTGAACGAAACCGGAGGCACTTTATACCTCGCATATCCATTGATCTTCGAATACGTCTGGACGATCACTAACTATTTCCATCTTCTTGGGTTTACAGCCCAATCAAGATCATCAGTAATTATCCAAACGATGTGAAGACCTCCAGTCTTCGACCACCGTCTTCATCTTCGACTTATCGTCGAAACAGTTATTCAGAATGGGTATAGACCCGGCCTTTCCGAATAACTCGCGTATATAATAATCAAGTGCCAGAAATCACAACATACGCCTCATTCCAATCCATCAGTCACTAACCGTAAATTAGTAAGAGAGCAATTCCCCAAATATTAACCCCGAAGGCCGAAACAAACATCAGATCAATACCCAGGAAACCATTCTTCTTAGCTAACCTACAACTAGTTTCTAAATTTCATATTCTTAGGGAAAGGTTCCCATTAATTTTATCAAAGATAAATTCTTTAAAATTTATTCTTTAATCTTCCTTTGGATGTCATTTCAAACCAAATTATGGTTTTCCAAACTATTCGGGATTAGCGAACCACACCGAAGTAATTATTTATATTATTTTCCAATCCCAACCTATTCATCCCATGAAGCAAAACTGGTAATACTCCATATCTAACACTACAGTGTTATTGGTAAAATTAATTACCATTTCACGTTCAAATCTAATTAAAGATTTAACTATCGCTTTGGAGCAAAACTGGTGATACTCCATTCTCGATCACTTTCCAAATTTGATAATTTAAATTATCAATTCACATTTCAATCTAATTACAGATTCATTAAAACTCCACTTAGTTTTAATCTTCTCAAAATCAATATCCTGTCTTTAACTGGGTTAAAGAACCAATGTCATTTAAAACACGGTTCACGATAAACCCAAAATCACTTTCTAATTCAATTCCAATTAACTATTATTTAATTGGTAGACTTCATTAAATCTAAATAGAAAGATTTAATCTTTTCTCGATTGGGTTCAAGAACAGTGTTAATGAAGACACCATTCACGACAAACCCAAATCACGTTTCATATTAAATACAAGGCTCTGAATAGAAAATATATCGGCTTATATTCAATATCAAGTTCTACGACCAACAAATATCGTATTGGAAATAACGATATAAATATATCTTTCAAATTTCCATAACAATATCTGTTTCATCACGAAATCCAACATCGAAATATTCCTAAGACAATTTCAATTCAAATCCATTCCAATTCAATTATTGGAAATTCTGGTTACTTTTAAAACCATTTCAAATCCACTTTATTTATTTTAAAAATAAATAGAATTATAATTCTAGTTCAAAACTAGTTCATTTCGATAAAAAACTATTTTTATCTTTACGAATGTGGAATTTTTCATCTCATTTATTTCCAATTCATTTCTTATGATTTTACACAAATTATTGATATTTTTAATAATTTTATCAAGGCCCGTACAGTCGATTTTCATCAATGGCCATCGAACTGCACTTACACCGACCTTTTCCAAATTTGATTTGGACATCATTCCAAATCCAACAGTTAGATTTCAAATTTCTAATATTCATTGAAAGCTCTTTTCGATACGATCCCAACGGTTCCGGTTTCAGGAGAATCCGACGGTCGGATCTCCCGTAATGTCCATTCGAAGTCAATGGTCGAAATTCACGAACTGCCGCGGCACGGCGCATTCTATTCAGGCCATTATATATATAATATATATATTATATATATTTCATCGTTTTTCTTTCAAAACTTATTTTATAAATCGTTTTAAATTCGTTTTCGAAACGATTTCAACTTCATATTCAATTTCGAATCAAAATTGAATATTCCACATCATCGATATACAAATGATAATATTTTCAAAACGTTATATTTTGAAATCACTTCCTTTTCTATAATTATTATAAAAACGAATATAATCGATATAAATATCGTTCACGTCAAAATAGCGCATCTCTAATCAACACGGCTTTATATATTTCAATAACTTCGTTATTCTACTCAACAAATGAATATTTATTCTATTCAACACATGAATCTTTATTTCTTTCAACACATGACTAATCTCAACACATGAGTGCTGTCAACACATGACTATTTTTGTTACTTAATATATTTTATAAAATTATGATTTCTATCGTTTAATTCTTATTCAAACTCTAACCGTAAATTAGCAAAGAGCAATTCCCTAAATATTAAACCCGTAGGCCGAAACCAACATCAGATCAATATCCAGGAAACCATCCTTATTAGCTATTTTCCAGTTAGTTTCTAATTTTATATATGATAAAGATGTAAATTTTATTGTTAAAATATTTTACTCAACACATGAATATATATTTTCTTCTATTCAACACATGAATATATATTTCTTTCAACACATGACTAATCTCAACACATGAGTACTGTCAACACATGACTATTTTTGTTATTATTTGTTTTTCCAATTGGAATGAGGCCCAATCAATTACCATATAATGTTAATTATATGGATTTCATACAACACATGTATATAATAGCAACAATAAATAATCAACCATCATCCAAAGTGCACCACACAACTGCCTAAGCACTAAATATAAATAATTAACGCTTACATAGTCTGTCGACCAATCGATCGACATACAACTAAATAATTGGGATTAGTGTACACCAGATATCATCCCAACACCCATGTGGGGTTTCAATCCACAAACACTGAATATTATTTGTGCAGTTGGGCGACGTGTAAAATTTATCGTCCCAATCAATATCCTTCAAATAGGTGTACATAAACAAACCGTCTGGTTTGTAAATGAATATTTATTTATTCACATTCACGTTAAAAATTATATTTTTAACGATAATTTATTTATTTCAACACATGAATATTTCCATTATCTATTTCACATCAACATCACAAACAAACTTCACAACACATCAAACAAGCATACAAACCGTTCATGGTTTGTGGACGACGGGTGTCGGGTGCTGCTAAGCACCGTCTGCATCCTAGTATATATATTTAACTAGAAAACAAGATTTAAAGTGAAAAATTCTCACCGACTAGCTAAACCAACGCCACGACTCTTTTTATGCAGAAATCTTCGTCGTGCTCACCTTTTGTCAATTTCATTGTCCGTAGCCACTACATATATAAAAATCACATTTTTATATTTTTGCTATGTATATAAAAATCACACTTTTATAATCACTCTATATGGATACAAATTCTATTTTTGCACCACTACTATATAGATAAAAATTCTATTTTTATATTGCTACTATATAGATAAAAATTCTATTTTTATTACTCTACATGAATAAAAATCATATTTTTATTCTTCCTATGATATAAAGATCAAATCTTTTCGCTATAACATATACAAAAATCGTATTTTTACCTTGCTACTTCTATAAAGATAATATTTTTATATTCTCTATTATATAAAAATCATATTTTTATACTTTCCACTATATAAAAATCATATTTTTATTATCTCTAACATCGTATCTTTACCTTATTCAAAATCGTTTCTTTGCTATGATATAAATCGCTTCTTTGTTATGCTAAAAATAACTTCTTTATCTTCATCGAAATAATATTTTTATCTACTAAAGATCATATCTTTACAACGCCACTTTATACATAGATATCATATTTTTATGTATGCCATATACGATTAAAAATCGCATTTTTAATTTAAAACCAAGGGTAAAGATCATATCTTTAATTGCATAAGCAAACAAAATATTCAAATGAAAACTCACCAGCGTTATCGGAGGTGGTAAATGGCGGTGCCGGAGTCGTGGGTGGCCGGACAGTTGATGATAGGGCTCACATTGGCCGGAGCGTCGGTTTCAAAGGGGGTTTGGGCTGTTTCGGGGTGGATTGGAGTTTAGAGGGAGGGAGGAGTGAAAGGGGAGGTCGGAGGCGAGAGGGGGGCGACAATGGCCTGATGTGGCCTGAGGTGGCTAGGGTTTCGCGGATGTGGGGGTGCGACGTCAACTAGAAGGGGAAAGGAGAGAGAGAAGAGGGGAGTCGCACGAGAGCGAGGGGGATCGGAGGGCTCCTCGGGTGGTGAGGTGTTGGCGGCACTCGCCTGAGGAGGCGGCGGCGATGGGCGAACGTCGCCCCTCTTTTTTTTATCTTTTCTGATTTGGAAGAAAATCGAACCGGGTGGGGGGGGGGGGGGTTGACTAATGAGGAGAGAGAAAAGGGGTGGGAGGGATTTTTTTTAATTTATTCATTAAAGCAACTTTCTATTTCGAACTCGAAACGAGGCCCACCGACTGTCGTCCCTAGCGTTTTACCCCCATTCCGAACACAATGGGATATGTATCGCCGCCAATTCGACCATTACGATCAGTTTCCGTTGAATTAAAAATATAAATCTTTATATATTCAACTTAAACGCACATTTCAATTTACTGGGGTCACATACGGACTCTAAAAATTACAGAAAATTATTTCTAGCTTCGTATTGATGATACGGTCCTAACAAAACTAGTTTTGTCAAATTCTGAGACCGTTTGAAAAATGACCATTTTCTGGTCGATCGAAATTGACTGAAACTGTTAAAACACGTTTAACTTCGCCACGCTCACATATTGATTCGAAAATTTACGAATTTTGGAATCTAGCAATAACTTGACATCACAGATCCAACAAAAGTGGTTTCGTCGAAAACCGAGGTCGTTTGCAAAATTCCCATTTTTAAGGGCCGAAATTCCATAGCGACTATTCTGAATTTTCAACTGGACGTAACTTTTGATTCCCGCTATGAAATTTCAATTTTTCGGATTCATTGGAAAGATATTCTCGATTAGATTCTAATATTTTTTGTTTCGCCAAAATCCGGTTTATTTTGCACCCGGTACATTCATTTGAAGTTTGAAATCGAATTTTCAAACTACCGCGCCATTTTCTATTCCTTTTATAATTAAAATAAAATATTTATATTCTAACGACGATTTAAATAAATATATACATTCTAATTCTATTCAAAATAAATTTCTCGTCGTTATTATTTAATATAATTCATTTTAAATAATCAAAATTCATTAAAATTTCCAAAATAAAAATTTTAAATTGGCTCAGAATTTCCGGGTTGTTACAAGCTAGAAATGAAATGTACATATTCTTGGCAATAAGCTTTTCTTTAACAAAAGAAAAACCAGAGCTTTCAACTACTTGAGAACTGCAATCTGTCTCCTTATTAACACAAGCAGATAAGCATGATACCTGAGGATTAACCAATAAACTATCCGACCCTTTAGGAGAAACAACCTTCTTAGAAACATAATTAACAATTACTTCACTAGGAGGGAAACCACTGATAATAACCACTGAATTTATGGCATTGAAGTTATTAAGCGTTTCATCGAACATCCCTACCCTCTTATTCTTCTCCAAAAAAGAACACCCTAAAAAACATATCTCAATCTCAAGAAGTCTAAGCAAAGAAAAAAGCTATGTTCTTTAATAGTTAGAGGCTTTGAAAATGGCAGATAAGTATGGAAAATATTCAACTCCAAAAATTGTGATAAACCCAAGGACAACATAATACAAAACATAAAAATGCCAAAAAAATTGTTGAAAAGATCAAAACCTTGTCTCTTTTCAAAAGTAGTACAACCTAAAAAGATGTTGTTGAGCTAAATAAATTTCAGATTAAATAATAAGACAAGTTCTCAAGAATTAGGCGATGAACGTAAATGATAGAGTTTAGATATTTTTCCACAAACACGATTCCTTTTTATAGCTGAAAAAACTACAGTTAAAAAAACGAGTGGGATCTCTAAACACCATGCTTTTACGACCGACATCACCATATTAAAACAACACAAGTCTTTAAGAAAGCTCCAAAATCTTTTAAGAATAAATGACTCCAAAATCTTATAGGAATCAATTGTGTATAAGAAACAAGCTATATATGTCATATATATGTCATTTTTTAGTTCGTTTCTTCCATTAAAGATATAATGAAAATAACATGATATAGTGGAAATAATTGGATATACCGAAAATGGTGGGAGTTGAAGTGAAAATGATACATCGAAGGCTATTTTGGTAAAAGTGTAGAAGTGATACTCCGCTAAGGGATATAGTGGGCTATATGGAGGCATTAACTGCAATTAGCGTATGAGACCATATCTGATAATCGTTGCTATGGTTTGGTATGCTTAACCAAACAATTTCTAGTTCCCTCGTTATTTCTAGGTCTTCTTTGCACCTTTCTCGTCTCGTTATTTTACCTATATGATCATTTTTCAGCTGACTATTTGCGACTCTTTCAGTATTTGTTTTATGAGCACTGATCATCTAGTCCGGATTTTCCTTGGTTCTCTGGACCCAACCAATCATGGGGCTGTTTTGTTCATTTTGCAATTAAATCAACAATCTTTCAGGGGTTTAACTGCAAAATAGAGGAAATCAGGACCGTCTATTGGTTGGGTGCAGTGGATTAGGGGAAATTCGGACTAGGTGATCTTGCCTCGTGTTTTATTTTCTTGATGTCTTTTCATCTTGATTTGGTTGTTATTGTGACCCTTCACAATAGCCATATTTTCTAATGAAATTTTACTGGTGCAATTTATGCAATTAAAAATAAAAATTGTGGATATTAACGTTTGCCAAAAATTTCAATATTATTTTGTTTATTACACTTTTTTTTACTGAAAGCAACATAAATTATATACGATTCTGTGGTCCAAAATCAAACTGTTATTATTATTATTATTATTATTTTCACGAAGTTAAATCCATCCTTCTTTCTTTCAATGCAATTTCCCCTTCTTTTCCACATGGGGAAAAAAAGGGAAAATAGAAGATGCCTATGTATCTGACTTTTCTACTAGGGACGCTATTAAAGAACCTTAACAACTTTGCTTGCTTTCTACTTTCTAAAAAAAGGACGCCTTTTAATTGGCACGATTTATCACGAGCCAATAGTCCCCCTTAATTAAAATAAAAATACGACTGACATCGACACATTTGTGGCCCAACTAAAAACAAAGGAAAAAGGGACGTGGACAGTACGCTGAATGCATGGTTTATAATGAACCACCGATGCCTCCGGCCCAACCCAAAAAATAGCACACGCTAACCGACGGTTTAATCTCCAAGGCTTATTTTTAAACATAATTTAAACTTTTCTTCCAACCAATTACAAGCAGTGTTCTTCGATCAAGAAACTCATATAGCTGGCATTTTCCATTTACATTTATCGTAAATTTTAAGTGTCAGTGCAGGTTAGCTATTTCAAACGTTTTTTTTCTTCTTATTTTCTTCCTAAAGACAAAACAATAAATATTCTTTTTAATAGCAACAGTTTCGACAGTTTACTTTTCTGCATCCTACTGTCTTAATAAAAGCCAAGAAATTTAATAATGGTAGTTAGTGATTCCCGTTTCATTTCCATTTGATTTTATTTAGTACAAGGAAATTTGTAGGAGAATTTTTTTATTTCGGTCCATGTTCGATCCGTTTTTTTGGACAGAAACTAAACATACATCCGTCTGGTCCGGTCCGACCGATTTACACCCCACTCCTGAGTATGACATATAACCATTGCTAATCCGTAGTATGCTCATGAAGTTTTTAAAATTAATACAGCTGCTATAATCGTTAATAATAATTGTAATATTTTTAATGTCACATTTTTTGTGTGCAAACGTGAACTATCAAAAATGCCCTCCATAAATAAATACTATGGTGACATTGCTAAAAGATAAGATCTCATAGATAATTTCATTAACTAATTCAAAATGATCTCCTAAAAATATTATCATTATATTGTATAAAATTAGGATTTGAAGCATAAACTTTATATACACAAATTCAAAACATTCATCTATAAATATTAACAAAATTTTAATATCTCTTAAAAACAGGATTTAACATCATTTGCAGATTCGTTCTTTACTAATTAATAATAGAAAGGAAAAAAAAAATACAAACTAGAAGAATAATTCATATTAAAACTTAAAAATAAAAATCACATGATTTTAACATAAAAATATGGTTAATAGAGCAAGCACTAATTTTTGATACGAGTTTACGAATCACATGATTTTATATACTTTTCGTCTCATGTTTTTTGGTATAAATGTGAACTAAAGAAAACGCCCGCCATAATAAAATATTACCACAATTTAGCTAAAAAATAGGATCTAACAAATAAATTTCATTAACTAATTCAAAATGTCACTTTATAAATATTATTAGATCATAATATCACTTAAAAATAGAGTCTAAATCATAAACTTTATCTAAAAATATAAAAAATTCATCTATAAACATTAACAAATCTTAATATCACTTAAAAATAGGATCCAATAAATACACTTTATTTGCTGATTCGTTCTTCACTAATTAACAATAGAAATAAATTTCAGAAAACATTAGGTATAATAACCTAAAATTAAAAATAAAAATCACATAATTTTAACACAGAAATATGGCTATATATCTTTATTAATAGTTGTAATACTTTTCGTGTCACATTTTTAATGTAAACATGAACTACCAAAAATGTCCTCCATAATAAAATACTATTGTAATATTGCTAAAAAATAGGATATAACAATAAATTTCATTGACTAATTCAAAATGCCACTTTATGAATATTATTAGATTATAATATCGCTTAAAAATGAAATCTAAAACATAAAATTTATCTATAAATGCAAAACATTCATTTATAAATATTAACAAATCTTAATATCCCTTAAAAATAGGATCTAACAAACGAACTTCATTTGCAGATTCGTTCTTCATTAATTAACAATAGGAAAAAAAATTGAAACAAAAAAAACCTTAGGCACTACAACTTTAAAATAAAAATCATATGATTTTAACATGAAAATATGGTTGTATGTATATAGTTTGAGATTAATGGCTTAGTTGTTATTGTTGTTGTGTATATATACATCATTTTATTTTGATTGTGTTGAACATATAACATTTAAAGGAAAGAAACTCACATCCGTATATAGAAATGAATATGCCTTTGTACTTATATTTTTGTCTTACATCATGGGATATGTTATACTCAAGCTCTAATGTTATATATAGGAGTCTATGTAATAGAAACCTATGCACCAATCTACAACTAATAAATTTTTCTTCCTTTCATCCTCTAATTAATTCTCATCTTTACATATTTTCAAACATCAATAGATTTGTTTATGAGCTTCAGATCCAATAATTCTAATTTAATTACTTGTACATTCGATATATCTCATTTTCTAATTTCATATCTGTAAAAAAAAAATCCTATAAGATTATCTTATATGAACTATTTGAGTTTATATCTCAGCTATTTTCTACCCTTTTTTTGTCCATCAGCAGGCGTTGCATGTGAAAAGATTAAAAACTTAAAGTCTGAAACAAAGATTCCAAAAGTCTCAGAGTTTTGAAGCTCTACTTTTTCTTGAATTACAACTCGGTACTTGAATGAAATAGCCATCCCCAAAAGAGATATCCATGATTTCTTAGAACAATACATGCAACAATGGCATGTTTTTATAGATTTAAAGATTTGGAAATTTCACGAATTAGGAACTTTAAATTCTAATAGAAAACAAAAACGATATGAAATTCAAGATAAAATGGTTGATAATGTTCGAAGATCGTGATCAAAGCACCAAGTTCGTTGATAAATCATGTTTCTCAATTCAAGTTGGTAAACTAACGAGACGAAACACATATCATATCATGATTTTTATTTTACTGTTTATATTAATCTTTCTATTATAGAGCTATCTACAATAATTGTGGCACCGTTATTAACTTGTAAGATTTTTGACTTTTGCTATATATTTTTTTATTAATTAAGTCTAATTATTTTTAAACATTTAGTGATGAATTTGAAAATTTTATATCTATCAAAATAAGCATTTGATGGTGACTTTCTGTAAATTGTTTAAGCATTAATTAACGAACTTAATTTTGAGATCATGGTTGGATATTCAGACTTTTAGGTCTTCAATCTCATTTGAAAATTTTATTTTTGTTATTTTAAGACCTTTTTATTTCCCTAACTATTTGTCTTTTCTCCATTTGGATGCCCAACAAATGAACAACATAGATGTATTAGTGTCGACGTTTAAGGCTTAAAAATGCGGATTGTTACATTTGGTATCATATCTTAAGTTGAGTGAATACCTATGATTTGGTCGAGATTACTCATTTGAGATAAGGTAAGCAAGAACTAGAGACAAGATTGAGTAAACGGATAAAAGTGCGTATTTGTTGAGTGTAAAAAATGCCTTACGGATGTTGTTTGATTTGCTCAATTTTATTTTTGGATTTGGAATAAGATGATCAACTAATATTATTGATAAGAATTTGAAAATGTTCGAAAAATATAATTGATAAGAAATTTAAAAACACTTGAACAAACCCATTGAACACCATATTTTTTTCGTAAGAATTTGGTAAATGAAATAATTTTATCAAGGTTTTATATTTTGTATATAATAAGGAGGATTTTTCATATACTAATATAATAATTATTAATGTGATTATTTGTAAGAGAATAATAATATTCAATTATAATCATCTGTTGTTGAGTGTTCATGCTCATATAGTTAGAAGCATTGGCTATTGTATGTTGATTGAGTTGTTTTGTCGGACCAGCTAATGGGCATTAATTATTGTGTTTAATTAATAACCATTTTGTCCTTTGTGCTACATAAGTTAGGTGGATTGTAATTGCGGAAACATAAACAACAAATACCTTATGAATTCAGTTTCACAATTTGAGCGTAAGATGTTAAATGATAACGTTGGATTGGAGTTAAATTTTAAATAAAAACTGTTTAAAATTAATTTAAATAAAGATAAACATTGTGAAATGTTCTGGTGTAAAAAATGGAAGCTATATAAGCGAAAAATGATTTATAAATAGAAAGAATTTGAGTTGAGAATTTTAAATCCTAGTTTTTTTTAAAATGGTTTTCCGATTTGGAAAGAAATATAATAATATTTGATAACATTTATGAGTATAAATGAATTTTAAAGGATTTTTAAAACCCTAAACTTACTTCGATCACTATCAAATATTTATGACGATGATCGCGACATCATTAGTGTTTATTTTCAAGTTTCTAAGTAAGGAATTACTAACATGGGAATTTATCTGAAATGGTTAAGATGAAAGATTTTTTTTTGTTTCTGAATTCTATAAATTTGATTTGATGTATTAAAAATCAATATACGTATATTATATTATTATTTCAAAATGGGTTGAAATAAAATCTGGGAGTTGAATTCTGAGGTTTTTAGTTAAGTAATTACATATAAGTGCATGTAGCTAAGGCTGTCAATGGGTCGTGTCGGCTCAGGTCAAGTCGGGTTCGGGTTGATTTATAGACAGGTCGGGTCAACCTGTTTATTAAACGGGTCAATTTTCCCTACCCTAACCCGACCTATTTATAAGCGGGTTGACCTGACTCGACCCGTGTAACCCGTTAAACTAAACCGGTTTTGTCGGGTTAGGTTTACTTGTTTGACCCATTGACAAATATTGTCCACTAATTTAATCAGCAAAAGAAAAAAAAAATAACCAATAGATAACACTATTATATAATCACCAACTTGCAACACATATATAAAGCATGAAATTACCTATCCAAAAATCACTCTCCATGCATAAGAATATATAAGCATAGTGCATACATAAAAGACTAACAATATGGAAAAGATACAGTTGTTATAAGTAAAATATAACTAACAATATACAAGAATAAATTATTAAAATATAATAGCTTACACGAGAATATATGGTCATACTGATTACTGCATACATAAAAGACTAACACTAACAACATACATAAAAGACTAACAATATGGAAGTGATACAACATGTAATCGGGTTTAGCGGGTCAAAATCGGGTTAGCGGGTCAACCTTAAACCCACCCGTTTATAAATAGGTCAAATTCGGGTTGACCCGAAAATGACCCGTCAACTAAATGGGTCGGGTTAACCTGCTAATTTCCGTGCGAGTTTCGGGTCGAATAGGAAATTGACAACCCTAGATGTAGCATGTCCATTAGGGTGGTTGGGTCTACACCTCATTTTAGAATATGTTGTTTGGTAATTTCCATTTATTAAAATGGAGTATAGATTTCAATGATCTTATATAGAGTTCAATTCGGAATTAAGCTAAGTGTTTGTGAAAATTAAAAAAAAAATAAGCTTATAGTTTAAAAGTTGAGAAGTAGTAAGTAAAAAAAAAAAAGTTAAGCCATTTGGGTTAAGTAAAATAAACTTGGTATTTTTAAACTCTTAGGAAATAGAAGAGTATGTTGCAAATATAAACATATGTTTAGGATGGATAACTAAACATGTTTTGCTATATTGTATTGACTTATCATGTTTAACTCCTTTTGTGCTATTTAATTAAAAATAGGTTTATGCTAACAAAAGTCACTACTTGCTTTTGGCTTCATAAAAAAAGTTTGATTGTTTGATAAGTAGGTATACATTTATGTTGTTGATTGAATTTGGTGATTTTATATTCTAGATATGGATAGCTGTTTGGCTTTCGATTATTTTTTGGTTGATCTGGGACATATGCGACAACTTGCAGTTTGTCAGATCAAGCGAAGCAAAGAGGACGCTGTCAACTTCTTTGGAAAATTTAAGATTGGAAATTAAAGAATCCTTTCCATTAATGAATTTTGGAAAAGTAAACTATATTTCCATTGAATCCTAAAAAAACAAAAGTTTTTCATTACTTGCAGCTCGAGAATCATCTGAAAAGCAGGCCAATGAAATAGGTAACCAACCAACAAAAACAAATATGGTCTACGGATAGGAGGCAAAGTCATTTAAATCATTTGAAGATGTAAAAAAATTATTTAATATTCTGGTTCTAATGTTTGGTGCAGTACAATATGAAATACCACCTGAGAATTATTTTATCATTATAGTGATCATTACCATTTACATACCGACATTAGTGTTTTTAGGATGCCACAAGCTCTTAACGATTTATTGTTCTTGATTTGGAATAGAGAAATGCATGTTTGGGCATACTTGAAGGCAGTAGACCTGGACCTAGTCATTTCAACCTTATTGGAGGTATGCTTATGTGAATTGTAGTTGATTAATATATGTACAATTGCATATACAAGGCATCATATATTATTGTTACTAGTGCATTTATTATGTTTATTATGAATTTTAAGTAGATAAACAAATGTATTTGAAGTTTGCACAGTGTAAATTTCTGAGGATGTCTCACTTTATAATATATGATAGAAAAAGAAAAAACTTATAGATAATCAATTGTTAATACCACTTTTGTTGATAACAGAGTATTATTTTGAAATTTTCAACAATTATGCATTTTGTAATTTACGATTCAATATATGCTCTGTGGTGGTGCATGTATTCTTGGGTAGTAACAAATTTCTTTCCCTTGCGATTGTTGGTTACAGTGTTGTACAATTTATTCAAGTGGTTACATGTTGCATTTTTACTTTATTTAATATTAAATAGATTACATATAATTTGTATGTATAGTTTACTTATGTACAACACCCATAACATCACATTGCCGTATCATATTTTAAGTCCTAGCTACAAATTTTTTCTTCCTTTGGGACTTTTCCATTTTGTGAATTTTGACATAACAACTACTAACATCTTGATTGCTTATTTGTATTGCATATGTTAGAGAGCGAATATTAAAAGCAATGGGAGATGAAATCAAATGTTTGACTAGTTCATAAGTAAGTTGATACAAATATATATATATATGAAATATTATGTACGGGCATAGGAGAAGTTGTTAGAACGATATGTATAAATACTGTGTTTTGATAAGGTAAAATTGTTTGAATAAGTATGAATTGTTAAATATGGATATGCAAAAATTTTGAACATGTATTAAATCTATGTTTATATAAGGGAAAGTTGTTTGAATATGTATGGGATATTGTTATATAATTTACATATTTTTTGTCTATGAAAATATGTCAAATTTATATGTAAAGAAGAACTGGGTTAACGGGTACTATATATGTGAAAAGGTTGAAAAAAATAAAATAAAATCTACAAATAAATATTAATTTTAATAGAAAGTAACCGCAAAAACACTATAGAAAGTAACTATAAAAAACGGTATACATATATGCAAGCCAACGCTGTAGAAGTACCATACCCAATGCTATAATATATTCATAAAAAATGCTACACAAATAAGCCAAAAAAGGCTATTAAAAGTAACCATCAAATCATATGTCTTATAGCATTTTAGCATAATAGCACATGAAAAATTCTATGAAAAACTATTTTATATAGCACTTGTGTTACTACTTATTAAAGCTGAAGGTCATCCATAGCATGGCGTTCCCTAGCGTTCTCTGAAGCGTTGTGGTAGCATAACATAGTGTTTTTCAAACGCTATGACCCATGTTTCTTTTATCGATAAGAAAACAACTCTATAGAGGAATGACAAAATATAAAAAATAATGTTTTTCAACACAAAGTAGAAACTATGATTTACACTTATGAATCAAAGTACTAATATACAAGTCAACTTAGATAGTTATAATATTTTGTCCTTTAACTACCGATACACAATGATACATCATAAACAATGCAGCATAAAATAATAGAAGTACATAATTATGTTTGGACATCCAACAATCTCCTGCATTTCCAAATCGTCACCACCTAGAGTCCGCTTCTTATTGTGGTGTCTTGCTCAAGAAAAAATCAACACGAAAGATAGACTTATCCGGAAAAATATTCATGTCAATCCCAGATGTGTCCTTTGTCCTCAAGCAGATGAGTCAATTCAGTAGCTCTTCCTAGACTGCGATTTCAGCTTCTACATCTGGTCCTCCACTGCCGCTTACATTCTCGGTTCAGTCCCTTCATGTTTCCATCCTTTTGAGCATTGGCAATATCTTCCTCCCTCCTAAGATCTGGACTCATTCATTGCTACCTTCTCCTGGTCTATTTGGCTGGAGAGAACAACTGATGTTTCAATAGCCTCCTGAAATCCTCTCTTTCCCTCTACCATAAGATTATTCACCTCTTCTTTGTGTGGGCATGTGCCAACGCTCAACATCCCTTTAGGCAATGCCTCACTGACATATACAATAACTCCGAAGAATCGGTTGGCGGTTCGGAGTTGGAGGGCATCAGCTACATAAGATTCTACCAGCGCCCATGGTGACAAGCTCATCAGTCTATTCCCATGACTCGCCTAGGTCGCTGCATCTCGTGTTTTGCTCCTTTTCAGAGTTAGGCTTACTTGACTTATGATGGGCCTGCTGTTTGGACTAATTTATGTGTTTATTACTCTAGTTTTGATGTACTTGTTTTAGTTTCCGCTCTTTGTATATTATTATGGTACTTATTAAACACATCTTCACCACTTAAGGCGAGGCTATATGTCAGGTATATTGACCGAGACTTACTATTTGCGATAATACTAGTAATCGGCTGTGTAGTACCATACTACACAACCGTCTAGCTCTAAAAAAAATATGCTCAGTCTAACAGGATTTTCTACTTATTTTCAACCCGTTCAGAAGGTTGAAGTCAAGACAAAGTTAGAATCACTTGAAACTTAGACAATATACATAAAGGGGGACCATGAAGGAAACCAAAATGATTCACCCTAACATACACTAAGAATATGGATCGGTACCGATCCATAGGATAAACATAATGTAACAACCCACCTGGAATGGGTCTAAATTTCGACCTAGAAAAGGCCCATCGAAACTTAGAACCATCATAAACGGGTCGTTGGTTCCTATAAGGAACTACATTTGCACAGATAATATATACATACACTTCGAATGGAAATCTCACACAACGGAAAGAGAAAATATAATACTGAAATAAGATGTACCACTTTATTTAAAAATCACATAATTCCAACACAACTATCAAGATTACATTTGTTCCAAGGGTACATCAATAAATTCATTCTCAAAAGTTTTGATAAGAAGTACGACAATAACAACTAATAATAGCATAATGTCTTCGTCTTCAGCCTCCATCATAATCTACCCCACATACTGACCTGTTGGGTATGTTAAGGAGAGGGGTCAGAACATAAAGTTCTTTGTGACTGAAATATTGCATTTACTTAAAGTCCATAACATATGTTTTAGTATATTACATATGTCAAGGTATGTCTACGCAATACACAAACATTCACACAAACACCAAGTATTTGACCAATGAGGTGGATATCCAAGTCAATCGCTCATTAGTGTTTTTAGTGTAAAGACCCGACGAGGTGGGCATTCTCGGTCACTTATGGCCCTATTAAAGGTGGATTCTCATGATCTCTTATAACCCTGAGGCGGACTCTAGCTCCTTAATACGCCATCCTAGTGCGTCAACGTTCTTAAGTCTATACTCTCAATTGTAATATGTGAAGTAGTATTCCGAACGTTACTGCTTAACTAATATCACGGTAAAACACCTATGTCGCTTAAGACTTCCCTTAGACAGATGGTGAGCATGCAATGGCCACATATCTTTTATATACTAATCATGTCCCTAGTTGAGCCCCTATAAGCTTCTAGAGGAAGTGGACATCCCCCATGAACTACCCTACTCTGTTACCGCTTATGCCTAATCACTTTTAGAGAAGGAGGACCCAAAGATTTACTTTGAGTCTAATAAGGGTGAATCCCATGACTTTTTTTCCTCTCCAAGGAAAAAACCTTCGGAGGGATCCTAGTCCGAACCACTTAAGACCCAAAGTAGACAAGAAGAGAGTCAGCCACTTAAGACCTTCTCGGGATGTAATAAACCTACCTATTTTCACATACAATAGACTTATATATATATATATATATATATATATATATATATATATATATATACGCACACACACTAGACCTCTCACATCAAAATGTTTACTTGTAGATGCTGGATATGTCGTGCGGTTCTGGGCAGACTTCTACTTCAAGTAGGTTTAACCTCGTGTCATAGTGTACTAAGTTTGAATGGCCCATGAGACCTAGACCTCTCACATTAGTTAGGCCTACTTGTGGTTGCTGGATTTGTTGGTCGGTTCTGGGCAAGCTTCTAACACACAATCAATATATATATATATATATATATATATATATATATGAGGTCATTTCAAATTCGAATTCTATCCTAATCGCATTTATTACGTTTATATTATGTTAATTACGCTTTATTAATATAATAATTATACCTTACAATTAACTCTAATGTTCGTATGAATGAGAGAACGCTCTAACGAGATAAAAATTGTCAACTTATCTAAATTAAGGTATACAAGTTAATTTCCATACCTTGACCGCTACATTTTAGGCATGATGGCATAAAAGCATAATAACAGATAACAGTGAATGGAAAATAATACAAACATGCATATTTCAACTTGCACCCTAAGTTTATTGGAATGATTTCAATAATGGATCAAGAATAGAGTATAACATACAGATATAATATATACATGTATATTTATAAGCTCCACTTTATCTAATTCACCCCTTTTTGGTGTGTTGCACATAAAAACATTTATATTTGATAGATTTCAAGTATGAATACGTTTGGATCCAAAATAGAACCCAAACCTAATCAAGTCAAGAATTAAACCAAATTTAAACTCTTTTAGGTTACAATCAAATATTTACATAAGGGTGAATTACACAAAGTAGAAACACAACATCCTTTTATTCTCAATTCAATTTCAAAAATCATGGTCCACAAACCTAATAAAAATATACTGACAATTCTTATGCAAACATAGAACAAAGCATTTAGGGGTTTCTGTATTGATGTTATCGTTTTCCAAATCCTCTTAGGCATAACTATCAATATGTTAATCTATTAAAAAATAGAATATGCCCAAGAAACACACTATTCCACTCATAGATCTAAAAGGAAGAACAATAGAATTCTTGTTGTAGATTCAGATCTGGATTTAGCCCTCGTGACAAATGGCTCCAACCCTTCTAATATATATATATATATTGTTAGACCAAAAAATGGTCCTAACACCCAATTGATCGTATTTTGCAGAGAATATTGAGGAATCATGAACTAAAAACAAGAAAAGTCAATCAACACACGAAATTTATAGTGGTTCGGCGTTAATGAGCCTACATCCACTTCATAGTTTCTCATTTCATTCATGGATTACAATTACAAGGAATTTAATCACTCAATCATTCAAATACAATGAATAATTCTCTCCGAATTCATTGATTTTCATTGGAGAAGAAGGTGGTTATTGATGGGGGAATTCGGCCATGGCTACCATGTATGAATGAAATGCCAAAAGTCCCTTCAAATGGCCATGTTGTGGTGTATTTATAGCTGTAGAGAAGCTCTGGGCAGTTCCGGTTCGGATGGGCCACGTGGCATGACCGGAGGAGATTTCAGAAGTAGTGGAGAATGTGGAAAAGTGGCTACCAGGTCGTGCTTTGCCAAGTGGAGTCCGATCCGCAATTGTAGGAGTCGGTTATGCCAAGAGAAGAGGTCAAACTCCATGTGTAGAAGCAGGTCCAATCGGTTCGGATCGGACCCGAACCAAACCAGTTGTTCGAGCAGAATGTCTGCACGCACTTCTGTACAGAATACTTCAGGCGGTTCGGGTAGAGGGTACTCCGATCCGATCCGGGGAAGGGGATCCGATCCGATCCGAATGGAAGGATCCGATCCGATCCGATTCAAAAGGAGGGATCCGATCCGATCCGATAGGGGGATCCGATCCGGTGACATTTGCATGTATAATTCAAATTTTCCATCTTTCTATCACTCCATCCAAGTGATCGCCAATCAATGTAAGTTCATATTCAAGTCCCTGGCTTTGGGTAGCCTGGTCACAAAGTAGGCTAACATTTTGCCCCCCAAAGTACATCTTATCGCAGATGAGATGTGCTTTGATTAAGTCAAGATAAATCTTTTTAGAACGTCATCCACCCTTGAGGAGGTTTTATTAGATTGTTGCGTTACTTCCATGGGTGCTAGTTAGTACAAATTCTATGGAAGGAGTAGTCGAAATGATCGGGTAACCGTTTTAAACATCGTCGAATCAAGATGTTGATCTCCTTCATGATAAGTCATATAGGGTCGTTGGCTCTTGTGTGAGATCGTGCATACACGGGACATTGCTAAACGACTTCGTTCCCCAAACGAGTCAAGTGTATTATCGATTCAGGGTTTCTTTTACACATAAGTCAATGTATGAACTAGATATCCAAATCATGTGATAGTATAAGAATCTTCTGGCCTTGAGCTAGTATTTAGACTGTTGGGATAGACCACATCATACTTGGTGCATGCGTCTTTCATTTGCGCTCGTCTTAGGACTATCCGGACATCAGGATAGTAATCAGATCATACTAAAAGAAATCCACGAATAAGTTCATCATAATCGTAAGGCAGTAAAGGAGTTCTCCACATTCTCTAGTTGATAGAGTTGTAGATCAATTCTTTGAAGTCATGCTTGACCCATTAGTTGGCTTGCTTAGACGGTCAAGATGAATCATGTCATATTCCAGAGATATAAGGTATATGTTCTGAATCAAGCATCGAGTAAGGGTCATGTTCAAAGTCAGTTTGTCAGTTGAAGCTCGTGCTCCCAACATCAGTGGAGGAAAAGCGAAGTCAATGCTCATGCCCTCAGCGTCGGTGGGGGTTGGACCAGGTCAATCGGACATCCAGTCTGTAAGCCTTTGAACTTTCTTTCTTCACATCAGGTTGGAGCTGCAGGTTCAGCAATCTTAGTCACCCTATGTCGTTATGTGCACATTCCCAAGTCATCAAGGGTTGGAGTTGTATATGCGAATAGTCGAATCACATTCGCGTTGGGGTCAACCCATCTGTTTAGCCAGAAAGCAGTGGTCGCCTTATTGAGTATATCAGCAAACTTAGATACTCTCCTCGCATCAGCTGCAGAGTTAAGTAAGCTCGTCAATCTTGCAAGCGAGCGAACGTCGTTAGTGAGTTATTCGAGCTCCTTCGTTCACGCTTTGGCATAATCCGAAATAGCCATCATAGTCTTGTTGAGTCTATCTCCCATGCTTGGTTCCATTAAGCTTGACAATCAAGACCACGGGCCCGATTAATGACATTGGTCATTTCCAGAATTGTAAAATCCTGTTAGTCTTTCCTGGGGCTTTTCTTTTTCCTTTATTATTTCAAGAGTCAGATGGTGCTCCATTCTATCGTGAAGACATTGAGATCATCCATTTCAACATTAGCACACTCTTATTGCACGAATCTGTCTGTCTCAGGATAGGATTTTCCAATGTTTCTAGGAGAATCTCATGGTAAAGAGATACCGAGGTTTGTTTCAGAGGTGAATCTGCCAAGTCATCTTGGTGGGTCTCGATGCAAAGAGATTTTGAAGTTTGAGATATCCAGAATACCGGATACTACAGCAATCAACGCTATATATGGTCCAGGTCGATTTACCGATGCCATTGTGGCGGTGATTCTTTCAAGGAATGCATGCAGAGTCTCACCTGATCTCTGTTGAAGCATCAATTAATGTTGCCAATTTGGCCCTCATCTTTGAGAAGTTGTCGCTAATTACCTAATTTTAGCGCTAGTGCCCCCAGTATGAAGTCTTAAATTGGGTCGAAGCCGGTTTCTGGCTTCTTGGTTGCGCATATGTAATAGCCGTCAATCAGGCTTCTGTTTTTTAAGTCTGGATGGTGATCCGCTACTTGGATGTATGCAGGTTGTTCTTGAGGAGCCATTCTTCTGCTTATAGTCTGGGTTATTGTGAAGCTCAGATAATCGTAAATGTGCCAAAAGCTGGCAGATAGTCAGATGATGATGTTCGAAGCTCTTATCTTGTACTCCCCATCCATGGGGATTTTACTAAATGGTGGTCATCAAATCCACGTATTCTCTGAATTCATACTCCCTCATCAAGCTGTGAGTTAGAGTTTGATAGAAAATGATTTGTTCGTGTCTGACTCATGTTAGTTTTGGATCTCCCATCCAAGCTCTGAGGATTGGAGTCGAATTGCGATATGTCAAATTATTGCCACTTCGAATGCTTCTACTTTCCCCCTTCATGAGGAGCCTCATGTTGAGGTTGAGCTGGGTTTTAAACATTCCTCCGAATTGGAGCAAAGGCTGGTCGGGCTTCGTTTAATTTCTCGGTGGCTCTTACATATCCATCGTTTTCATCCAAAATGTTACAGTCGGAAGTTGCATGCTACAAATGCCTGGGAGGAGGTTGGTTGCATCTTGTTTCATTAAAGACGACTATGCCAACTCGTCCTAGGGTCCCATATGATCTGGACCATGGAGCAAGGAGTGTTTGAGCCAAGTTCATTGTCGCTTGAATTTCCATGGTGCTCGCTCCAGCGAGTAAGCCGTAGTTACTCGGTCTTCCGTCTATCCAAGTAAAAAAGTTATCCATCATTTTCTGTCGTTTCCAGAGAAGTTTGTCTCACTGAGCCATCTGAGTTCACAAATCAGCAAGGGTACCATCCATTTCATATCTAGCTTGACATGCTGAGGGATCATCACAAGAAGAAATCTGCTACCTTCCTTCGATCCTAGCGCCTTCTGCGCCTATATCCTCAGCACGGAAGAAATTTCTATCTTCCTTCTTCTTAGCTTTTGAGTCTGAGTGTCAGGCAATTCGCCTCCTCGCAAGTTAGGAGACAAAGCAATGGCATCTCCCTTTACATGGGGTCTTTCAACCGGGATGTCAGTCCGGACTAGCAAATGGACGTTCACTCTGCATCCATTTCGTGGTCCTCAAGCAGCCTGTCAAGATCGAGGTATAAGTTAGACACAGACATATAACATTTATGAATATTTTCAGCAGTGCGGCCCCAGTCCGGGGATAATGGATAAAGGTTGGCAGTTGTATCACATCCCTTTTAAATTTAGACGTGGATGCACGGAAGGGAGACATTGTTTTCAAAGATTATGTGATTGAGTTATCCAAGTGCTCGAGTTATCGCGTTTTCTATTCAATATATTTGCGAGGTAGCACTCGTCGTTGCACTTGGGCTATGGCCAGTCACACATGGGTGTGTATGTTGATTTGATATATCACTCTTAGGACCTCCTTTCGGTAATTGCATTGAGTCGTGTGGGAAGCTTAGCATTAGAAGTCGACGTCATTCCTTCAAACACGACCCCTTTGTTGTTGTACGCGAGTATCCCTTGTGTCTTTGCTTTGTATCTGTACATAATCTTGCAATTCGAAAAAGAATAGTCAGCTTAGTCTTGCAAGCTACTAAGTCAATCTTTAAGTCGCAAGCAATTGTAGCTCAAAATGAAAACATGTTGATTGCTAATCTATCTAGCATAGAATTATTAAATGTCAAAGTGTCAGGTGTCGTAGTTTGGAGGTATAGTGTTTGTAGCCTCCATTTAACTTTGAAACACGGGTCGCGTCCGAAGCGTGTTTGAAGTTAATTCAGAAATCTATGTCTGTGCCCCCAGCGTTGATGGGAGCCGGATTAAGTCATTCGGATGTCCGATCCGTAAGTCTTTTATAATCCCGTCCTCAGTCGGAGGGCAATGAAGATTGCATGCACGTCGCAGCATTGTCCTTTATACTCTCTCCCAAGTCGTGAGAGTTAGAGTTATGGACGTCGCGGTTCGTCCTTTATACTCTCCCAAAGTCAGTTTGGGTTAGAGTTGTGGATCGAGTGGTCTTAAATCTTGGCGCGCCTGTCACACTCGTCCTAAGTTTATACTCATATCCAAGCTCTGAGGATTAGAGTTAGTCGGGCAAACAGTCGGGTCACATTTGCCTTGGCATTGTCCCTTTGCTCCCATGTCAATGGCAAAGGTCGCCATCAGGGATGGTCGGTTCACGTCCCTATTGATTTTATACTCCTCCCGTCGGAAGCATGGGAAAGAGTTAAAGATGTTGTTGGAGAGTGGTCGAGTCATACTCATCCTCGTCTTAACATTTCCCTTTTGCCCCCACATCGAAGGCAAAAGTTATGTCGTTCATGTGATCGTGCCCCTGTCATTTTTTCACTCTTCTCGTTGGATCAGGGGATGGAGTCATAGAACTGCTAAGTGGTTATGTCACACCCGAGTATATCTCTATGTCGTGTCTGGCAAATTAAAGGCTAGATGTTGAGGATGCCTCATTTGTATGCCTATGCATAGATATGTTGAAATCATGTGCATATATTCGCTTGCCCCCTACTTCAAGGGCAAAAGGTCCGTGAATGAATGGTCGAACTTCATTTATGTCAGGTTGTTGGCATCAGGAGGGAGAATAGTTGAATCACGTTCGTCAAAGCTTTATGTTCCTCCGACTAAACCATGGAAGGAGTAGTTCGCACCAAACTTTGGGTACCTGCATCATTCATATCGCATGAGTTAGTCATGTCCATAACTCAGGCAGCATGTAAAAGTAAATTGTATGATTGAAAAGTAAGCATATCAAGGGGCAGTGCTGCCTCCTTTAACGGATCGAGCCATGTAGACGGTCGAAATGCATCCATCCGGAATCGGATTCCGACGTTGAACGTCAATGCACAATTATCTTGAGGTCTTCCACGTGTGAGCCAATGAATGAATGGTCACCTCGGATCCATCCTAAGCTATACAACTTCTCTCAGGTGAAGGACGTGGCTCTGTAAATGAGCAGTTCAATCGGGCTCGTTACGGCAATGCTCCATAATTATTCCTGTAGGTGCTCAAAGTTTGATCGGTACCAGATTCGGGGTACCTACATCATCCATATATAAATTCATCTGAGTTAGTTACATCAATAACTCATAAAGCATGGAAATATAAGAGTCATGGTTAAAAAGTAATCCTGTTAAAGGAATGGATATCATTCTGTGCGAAGATGGCATTGCACGCTCTTTGCAGGTCCATTTTTCCTCACTACATCTCTGTCAGGGGATGGCTGTCAAAATCTTTAACTGGAGATGAATGTCTTTTCAAACCGTTGTGGGGTGGCGGTCCTAAGAATGAACAAACCTTGATTAAGGACTTGGAGTGACAAAGGCAACTAGGTAAATACTATAAGCGAATGACGAGGTCGCATCTTATTTGAATCGCCTTCTTGCCCCCATGCTAAGGGCAAGGATTGAGTATAAGGGAGTCATGGCTGCTAGGGGGATAGTCATATCTCATCCATCCGCAGATATGCCTTTAGTCCCACGTTGGGAATAAGATCTAATGCACAGATAATCAACCAGCACCCAGGCTTAAGTGCTCTAAACCTTTTAACTTGCCACCTCTATCGAGTAGCATCTCCTAATTAGCTAAATAGCAGGCTCTTCCAGTAACATGGTCGCCATGGACCATTCCCATTTCATCTTTCATTAGGAATTTTAGCAATAGATACCAGGGTGCAATGTAAGCTCTAATCGCCACTAGAGCTGGTCAGTTTAGACCTTAATCAGATAAACTTGACTACAATAGCATGGCTTCCAAGGCTTGAAGTAATGTTCACGTTCTCTATCACAATTTACGTATGAAGTCGAGGGCTAACGGTCGATTCATATTTGTTTTGATCTCGAACTCTCATCTCTTGACAAAGGTCATATGGTGACTGGTGAGCAGTCAAGTTGCTATCATCCGAGCAAAGATTCATATGTCCAATCATGGCCTGCAGGGGTTCAGCTGTTACCAATCGTTGGGAACCAAAGTATGTTGACCTAACCCTTATTCGATGGAAATCAGTCTTCCTCTATGCGATTGACAGCAAATAGCCATTGCAAAGGTTAGCTATGTTCTTCGGGAGGTGAGACGCAGGACATTTTATTCATCACATCATACAATTGAAGTGTAGCTTTGGGATGTTGGGATCTTTAGCTGCTTTCTGGTATCCCACTATTGACAATCATGGTCACTAAGATCATATGAATCATCTTTGAAGTAGTGTTCGAACTGTTCTATATAACTGTCATTCGATGCTCCGCCGATTGGACAAGTTTAAGTCATATAAATGGGATGGTCACTACTCATTAGGGAACAACATCAGTTGCATTGTTGAAATCTACACTATCGGTGTTCCAGAAGATGAGGCTACTATTAGACAATCATTATCTCGTATACTGTCGTTGTTAGCAAGCTGAATCTGATTGACAGCTCCTCCCATTGAATGGCATCGGCAAATAGAGGCTATGGCTTCTGGAGGAATCCTAGTCGTTGCCATTTGGTTGTCATATTCTTTGACTATCCACCTTATCTTCATTAACAAACTTTGATGACTACTGTTGGTCAAAATATACGTCGAGCCGAAGGCGAGACGTGATCTGAGACGAAGGCGAGGCCGTCAGCGGGTCCGGGCGCAGCGCCGGCGGGGGTCCGGGGCCCCGCAGTCCCGGCGGCGATCGACCTAGATTGTCTTCAGGTCGGATCGGATTGGATCATGCCTTCAAATGTGGGCACCGCACGATTTTTTCGATTTTGGAAGATGGAGCCTTTTCTGAAATGATCTTAAAAATGTATTTTTTCCAAAAATAGCTGTTTCGGGTCGGATCGGATCATGCCTTCAAATTTGCGGTTCGGAAATTGTCTTCAGGTCGGGTCGGATCGGACTAGTTCCTCCGAGCCGGATCGGAGACGTCATTAGCTAGTTGGTTCGGTATATATGAAAGAGCCGGTTCGGATCTCCTCCTCCTGTTCGGATCGGTCTTCCCTACCCTGCATCTCCACTTTCCTGCGGTTCGGGTCGTGGCACCCTCTTCGGTTCGGTTCGGAGATGCATCATTGGGTCGGGTCGGGGTATCAACAGCAGTTGGATTCGAGTCCTGCTCAACAAGTCGGGTCGGAGCACTGTCCCCGGGTCGGTTCGTGGTGCCACTCCTTTATGGCTCGGGTCGGGGGTACACATCCGATCCGAGGATAAATCTTGCCAGGAACTTGAAGTACTTGGCTCTCTTTCGAGGTGATAGGGGATCGGGTCAGATTGAGGTGTCAGTATCGGGTCGGTTCGGGTCCGATCCGACCCGGGCACACTTGAACCAGTGACTGGAATGAAACTTGCAGCCTTCTTGTCATCTTGTTCTGTACTCAATTCATTTCTGCGAGAAGCCCATCGCTTTTTATCTTTTCTTGTAGGCATGGAAAACGTGGATTATCTCTTCGGATTTGGTGATCCAAACAATAGAATAATAATCCAGAAAGCTGAGGATTCAATCTTCTCAGTGAAAGCACCAAAATGTTAGACCAAAAAATGGTCCTAACACCCAATTGATCGTATTTTGCAGAGAATATTGAGGAATCATGAACTAAAAACAAGAAAAGTCAATCAACACACGAATTTTATAGTGGTTCGGCGTTAATGAGCCTACATCCACTTCATAGTTTCTCATTTCATTCATGGATTACAATTACAAGGAATTTAATCACTCAATCATTCAAATACAATGAATAATTCTCTCCGAATTCATTGATTTTCATTGGAGAAGAAGGTGGTTATTGGTGGGGGAATTCGGCCATGGCTACCATGTATGAATGAAATGCCAAAAGTCCCTTCAAATGGCCATGTTGTGGTGTATTTATAGCTGTAGAGAAGCTCTGGGCAGTTCCGGTTCGGATGGGCCACGTGGCATGACCGGAGGAGATTTCAGAAGTAGTGGAGAATGTGGAAAAGTGGCTACCAGGTCGTGCTTTGCCAAGTGGAGTCCGATCCGCAATTGTAGGAGTCGGTTATGCCAAGAGAAGAGGTCAAACTCCATGTGTAGAAGCAGGTCCAATCGGTTCGGATCGGACCCGAACCGAACCAGTTGTTCGAGCAGAATGTCTGCACGCACTTCTGTACAGAATACTTCAGGCGGTTCGGGTAGAGGGTACTCCGATCCGATCCGGGGAAGGGGATCCGATCCGATCCGAATGGAAGGATCCGATCCGATCCGATTCAAAAGGAGGGTTCCGATCCGATCCGATAGGGGGATCCGATCCGGTGACATTTGCATGTATAATTCAAATTTTCCATCTTTCTATCACTCCATCCAAGTGATCGCCAATCAATGTAAGTTCATACTCAAGTCCCTAGCTTTGGGTAGCCTGGTCACAAAGTAGGCTAACATATATATATATATATATATATATATATATATATATATAAAAGAATCATCTTTAGAATCTTATGCATATATAAAAATAAATTGTATATTAAAATCTAAATGAATTTAGATTAGAGAAAATATAAGAATAGAGGTTAGAGGAATAGAAGAGAAATTCCTAATCTTTCTGGAATTCAGCAATGGCAGAAGGATAATATAGAGATGGAGATAAGAGTGGCTAGGGTTCTATTGTGAGGTTTGAGGGCCTATATATAGTTGCTTCTGTAAGCGTAGGCCTTTAGATTATTCAAATGTAATCCTGACCATATATTTATATATATTCCCTAAAAATCCCTAACCAAACATAGATTCACTGGGCTTTCAACCGCCAGGCGGTCGACACCCCTTCTAGGGGGCGGTCGACCTCTCGATCGCTGAAACGCCCAATGAACATATATGACGCTGAGGGGTTTAATTAAATAATACGTTACTTTATTTGCTAATCTCTTTCCTTACTTGCAATATTTTTTGTCCCCTTTATCTTATCCTCTGTTTGAATTTCAAATTAACCCATATTTTCATTTTAATATATTTTGGATATATATATACACTACTCATTTGATTATATAAATATATATACATGTATACTATATTTTACTGTCCAATTTTATTCACTTGTAACTTCTCCATGCTTTCACCGTTTTCAGCATATTATATATAAAACGATTCATAATTTCACCACAAATTCAAATAAAATATTTTCGTAGCCAAATTCTTAAAGCTGTAAAATCTCATTTTCCAACCTTATTGTTAAATTGTTTTATTTTTATTTATGATTAATATTTATGTATTTTATTGGGTGCTACACATATATCTATCATGGACTATGCCACCATGAATCTTCTCACCTGATTAGCCTCTCCTCCAAGTTTGGTTGCAATCAATGTATCAAGATCATAATACTGATGGATCGTAAAATTTGGAAAGTAGTTCAACATAGATGCAGTGTGAAATAGAATTAAAAAAGACCAAATCCTACGAAATTTTGTTGGAGACATCACAAAAACATGAAAAGGACTGAAAAATGCATGGGAACTTCCCATATGTTAAGGACATGGACCAGTACCGATCCAGCAGATTTGCTGAAATGACACTAAGCTTCTGGCTTGACTTCTTACCCACTAGACAAGCCCGTTGATGCAATATCTTGGCCCAACTCATCTCCGAACTCCAATAAGCACTAGTCTACTTGCAACATTAAGAGGATCTGGATTCTCCCTGCCTACACATTGCCAAAGTTCATGTCCAGCCTTCTTGTCATCATCGATTGATCACAAAAAGGCTACTATGATCTACTCTGATCAACCTTTTTTTTTATGATAATAATTCATTGATATCTAATCAATCTCCTATACCAAAACACTTTTAATAGGAAGTGAAGAATATAGTTAATCTTCTAAAACTGGATGTAGGCTTAGTTAATAAATGAACCACTAAAAGTCTTATGTTATTTTATCTTTCTCTTCTCCTTTCTTTCATTTTTTATTTACTTTGATTATCCATGTTGAATCTTCCCAATCCAATTGCCTATAAAGGCATGGTGTTTTCGCTTATATCTGCGATTGATACCATTTTTAGCACTAATGTTTGGTGTTTTCATCGAGAACTCGAACATAGGAGAGGGTCTAAGCCATCTACTATAGGTCTGTAAGTTCTAGAAGTTTGCTCAATAATAACTTTAGAAGGTTATTAATTACTTACTAATTAGAAAGGAAGATGCCTCCGAAGAAGAAAGCAAGCAAGTTTAGTGGTCCACAACAATGAGAGGAAAAAATAATGTAACCCCTGATGTTAGGGAAGTCAATAATCAAACTATGAATCCCTCTCAAGAGGATGACATTACTTGGAGAGAACTAGATATGGTGGGTAACATGAATTAAAGTATGGAAACAATCAACAAGGCACTTATGGAAAATATAGAGCCTCTGATCGCCTTTCCATCCAGACTTAATGATGTAGCCACTAAAGGAGAAGTAGATTTGGAAGAACATGCACATTCATCTGATTTTGATATGCAAAGGAAGAACCAAGATAAAGGCCATAGGGTGCATGTCGCTGATATAAACTAAATTTGGCTAAAGCATATGAAACCATGCTCCTTAGGAATCTCAATTTTGAGACAGACCAAAGTTTACGCATAGATGCCGCTCGAAATTCGGGTAGGGTATAGATGTCCGATGATGACCAAAATGAGAACGTAGAACACAATGTGTGGATGTAAATGCAGGAAGAGGAATCCAATCTATGGCATGACTTCTTACAATAATGTTAAGTTCCACTGGAATGGTTCTCCCGAAGAATAGAGGACCTAGATCTCAATTAGCTAATTGAGACCATTTGCAAAGTCAAACATGCAAGGGTGTAGATAAAGTTTGTGTAACACCCCATATTTTTAAGATAATAAAATAAGAATAACTTAATTAAATATTCAGAATTAAGTAAAACGGACAGCGCCATTGCGTCCATCTTGAAATTCTGGTCAAGATAGACACCTGGTTTGCGTAAATCGGACAACGTATGAAGAAGTTATTAAGGTTTGAAGTTTGTATATGTACAGGAAGAATATATATATATATATATATATTTATATATATAGACACACACACACACACATATATATATATATTTAAGGTTCATAAATTCAAAAATGGGTCCAAAAATTCGAAAATCAGTCCAAAATTCAAAATTTCATAAGGCGGCAGATTTCCCGCCCAGGTGGGTCGACCCCCTCAAGGGTGGGTCTACCCACCTGCGGTAGATTTTGGCAGATTAAGGTTTTCGAGTTTCTGGACGATTCTAATAGCTTTTGGTCAAATCTGAGGGTCCTGGTTGCTCCATACACCTATAAATAAGACCTTAGACCTAACCCTAAACTTCATAATTCGGCGGCTATGTTGGATCTCTGTCATTACTCTCTCTCCCCTCAAATCTATTCTGAAAATTAAAATATTAGCCTAGGAAAATTATGAATCCAGATCTGGAAGAGAGAATCAACAGTAATAAAAAGATTATTGAATCATGATATCAAGGTAACGTTCCAAATCCAATCTATTCAAATTTTCCTCCTCTTTCTTTTCCCTTTCTCTTTTAGTAAAAATAGTAAATCCATGGTTATTAGGTTCTGAATTCAATTAAGGGAAAATCATGGAAGCTTAAATCTGGACCAGATCCAAGATTTGGAAAGCTTACGAGGTGAGTGGATTTAAGCCATATTATTTTAGATAATGGTACATAATCGTTTGGCATTCCCCTTTATATTAATCGTGAAATTGCCAGGTTAATTATAAATTATTGTTATAACAAGTTGAGATGTTCATACGTTGAATCAGTTAAAGTATTGGAATGATGACATGTTGAATAAACTTGTTAGAATATGGGCATTGACTATTATGGTTATAATTATATGATTCACTGGTGGCATATTGTTGAGTAAACGACATGTTTAACTTGTTGGATTTGAATAATTACCCGATTGAATGTTTACATGTCAAGATAGAATTACCATATGTTTAAAAGGACATGTGACAAAATATAGGCAAAATTGGACGACATGTAAATTAGATTACTGTAAACTAAATTACAGTAAAAATGATAATATGCCTAAAATTTTCATGAAATGGGAATAATTGTTAAAGAACAAACATGCCAAGATTAACAGTAATTTGACACTGTAACGCTCTTAGACACGAGGTTATATTGCACTCGTTATAGAAGTCTGCATGGACCTGCCCATTATATCCAACATTCACAAGTGGTAAATCTAATGTGAGGGGTCTAAGTGCAAATTTAAAAACATGTAATGGTGCTAAGACACGAGGTTAAGTCAACTTGTTATAGAAGTCTGCCCAGACCCGCCCGACAAATCTAGCGTTCACAAGTGTAGGCTTAATGTGATAGGTCTTACGCATAAATATATAACAAGATATGAATAAATGGCAGTAATGGTAATTAAATGTCTAAATCAGAAAATAAGAAAGGAGGAGATGTAATGGACTGAGTTAGTGTGATGCGAAGGAAAAGTGATGTACTACCCTAAATGACATATTTCTGAGAATGTTGTTGTAAGTAAGCCACAGTAAATAAAGTAAGAAAAGTAAAGAAATTACTTGCTATCACGAATTTAGATGGGAATACATTATGAAAATAAATCACTGATTCCTTCTATCAAACTGATAAGGTGCACGAAGTTTCCTTAATTGAAATAAGAAACATATATTACAGTGAATGAAGAATACTGGAATACAACAGTAAAATAAAATGGTTTAAAATGGGAATGATAATAACCTATTATAAATAAATAACATTAGTGAAAATGTTGTATAATAGGTAGACTTGTCCTATGGACAAGTAAAGATTATAACTTAGTTTATAATAAACTAATAAGGAAATGGGATAACTGGTGAAATGAGATAAGGGACACTTAATTGTAAATTAAGTAATCAAAAAAGGGGAAAACCTGAAACCAGTTAAGAAAAGGGGAAAAATATATTGTACTTAATTATAAATGGAGTAATCCGTAAACTTAGAGGTCTGAAACCCGCTGATAAGAATAGCATGTTTAGACTTGTCCTAGGGACAAGAGAAAATTATAACATAGGTTATAATAAATGGGTAGATAAACTTAGTAATGGACCTTAGTTAAGAGAACTAAGTTAATAAGTAAACAACGATAAGTTGTAGTAATGGTGTAGAACCGAATTATGATTAAATGATAAAGAATAAGGAAAACTTATGAAATAAGTTATATTTAATCATAAATAATGATTGACATGTTAAATAGAAAACATGTGAATTGAGATATACTTAATTACATATTAAGTGAAACATGTTATTGTAATGATGAAATCAAACACGAATATAAAAGGGATTGTGGATTACAGACCTTTGGCCACAATCCAGAGAATAACATGTTGTGGGCTTATTAATAAATTTAAATGGGTTAAGTTATATGACTGAAGTTAATATGCAAGAGAAAACTTGGTAATTTGAATAAAAATTCAATATAAAAGGGAATAACCAAGTTAAATGGAAACCTGGTGAGGTAAGGCATGCGCGTAATAGACGTAGGGTCTAATAACATATTAAAGTGAGGCGCTTGGACCAGTCCGTACGTTTGAGGGTGAATAACCAACGGGGTAGATCATCGAGGTGTTATAAGGCACGAGGTGAGCACACATTTCATCTGATTGTTCTGATGCCTCTGAAGAACTGGAAGGGGAAGCACGCGGCTTCCTAAGGTACGTAAGGTGCTCCTAGTAGTCCTTTGTGTGGTGGTAGATGTCTTAGGTTGTGCTTACAGAGGTTGGGTCTGCGCGTAACTACTAGGTGGGTGGGCCTTGACTGCAAAAGTAGCTATGTAGTCAGAATGCTGTGATGCAGTGACACCATGGTGATTCAACGGTTGCCTCAAAGCGAGGCGGGGTTAGGATCAACAAAGATAATGGATCATCGGATACTCATCATCGACAACCAGTGGGATGCAAAAAGACTAGAGCTAAACCCAAGAAACCATTCACCTTTTTCTATCGGGGTAAGGGGTTGAGGGGAGACGCCACATGGATGTTTAGATTGTTTGCATAGGGGCAGTCACTTAGCTCTTATAGTCTTTACTAGTTGAGGGATGGGCCTAGGTAGGGCCATAACCACCGTGAAAATAGACCCTAGGTATATCTGCATATAGAGGCTCTTTAAAGATGGGCCTGTACAGATATGGAAAAGCTCCCGACCGAGTTCCATGATTCTTGTATCGCCATGCCACGGAACTCGGTGCACATTAGAGGACGTGCGATTGAGGCATCGAACTACAGTTAACAGTACGTACGAGGGACATTCTAGATACATGCATATCTGCTCTGGGTGGTGTATCATAGACTTTAGGGCATTACTCTGGTATGAGATCCGATTCGATCGAGGGTGGCAGTCCGTGTGCTTACATAGCGTAGTGATGACAGATATATGTTAATCGTAACATAGTTATATAGAGATCTGTATGTCACTCCGGCGTAGGATGAGATATTGCGGCCATTTCGGTGGCATTACGGTGGAGACCGTGCGAGTGGGGTACCATGGGGTGTACCTCGATATTGGGGGTAGCTACATATATACTGTATTAGGTTAATCCACTGGAAAGTAAATGAGTATGACGTGTGTGTAAGCCTTGAGTCTTGTTAACCCAAGTAACCTAATAAATAATAAAATATGGTAGAACGGTATACGTAGGATTATCCAAAGTGTATAGTTTAAATCCAGTCACTAGAACTTGTGTTCTGACCCCCTCCTCATAACATACTCGCAGGTTAGATTTGTGGCAGAGACATGAGACATTATAGCTTTGGATACTGGTTAGGCAATATTATTAATACGGTAAGGCTACACTTTGATTTATATTATATTTTATCTATTCCGCTGTGAGATATTTTCTAAGCTCTAACATATTTTATGCCTCTGTCTTTTCTGCAGGATACCAGAGCAAACCAATCCAAGTTTCGATAGATTGGAATTTTGAAAAAAAAAATCGGTATGTCGGAATTCGGGTTGTCACATCTGGTATCAAAGCTTAGGTTTAGGATTCTTATATAAATAGGGAGTGAACGTATTTGTATTTTTTTTAATATATATATAAATATATTATATATATACCTAGATCCATAGGGTAAGCCACTGAATAGAAAGAGTAAAATATGGTAAGAAATGGGATGCTTGTTTTCTACACTAAAGGAATGAATATAGAAATCCGAGACCCTTAGGTAATTTGGGTGGAAAGTGTACAATATACTTTGTGTGGAAGGAAAGTAAATCCCATATGATTAGTATTTTGGGTTAGTGAGCTTGAAAACCTTATAAATTGGAAAAGGTTGAACAGAGAAAAATGAATTGGGAATATATATAATTGAGAGAATCGACCTTGGGGAGTGTTTAGGAAAGCCTGAAAAAATTGGAAATCCGCTTTGAGTCTATCCCTATTACTAACTTTTAAGAACTTGGAATTATAAAAGTTTTAGGAAAATGGTTTGTGGTGTTTTCAAGTTTTAATCTTAAAAATTATATTTTTTAATATGTAAAGTACACATAATGAGTTTTAAAGTAAAATGGGGTATATTTTGTAAATATTGATTTCTTGCAAACTTTATCTAAAGTAAAATTCTCTCAGTAAAATAGTGCATATTATAGAGCATGTATAGCTTGCTAGTTTTCTTGTTATATTTCATAACAAGAAGTTTATAAAAGGAAGATTTGAAACCTCTATTCTTATGACAATCCTTTTTGGACAAATTGTTTTAACAAGAGATTTTTTAGGGTGGACAAAATAAGTCGTAGAAATTAAGAGTAGAGTAGATGTTTGCACCTTGTAGCATGGGACTGAACCGACCTTATAGGTAAGAACCAGTCATAAGCCTGAATGAGAATTAGTTCTCCTTGTCTACTCCAGTTTTTGTGATTTGAAAAAAAACGATTTGCATTTTTTTTTAAAGATGACATGTTTTTGTGGTTTGGCAAAAGTAAGTTTTCATAAGGAAAATGAAAATTTGACACTTCTGAATTTTTGGAAGAAAATTTAAATGAAAAAGAAAGGCCAAACCGTGTTTTAAAAGTATGGAGTAGGTAAGGACTAGTGCCTAGGAAAGACGGGAAAAGTTTTGAGGCTATAAAGTAAACAGCGAGAATTATCTTGGAATAATAGCGAGTTCCCGTAGAATGCATAAGCATTGGAAAGCCTAGAATGTTGTTTGAAATAATTGTTGGTACACAACTAAGACTAGTGGCGACTACTAGATAGAAAAGGGGCAAGTAAGTGCTTTGACCCTGTTACTAATTTTCAGGTTAGGGGTAAAGTCCATTACTACATTTCGGTTGGGATCGTTCCATTATATTGTTCTTGTTGGGAAGTTAGGGTTTCATGGATCCCATGGTTTGGACTTTTCCAATAGAGGGGGACACAGTCCTGAGATTCTTGGCTCTTAGTAGTAGCCGTGTAGGGTGTCTGTTCTCCTGTTTTAGTTGAAGGACTAGAAGCTTATTTAAAATTTAAACTAAGATCAGATGATTAAATAAGCTAAGAAAAGAAAAATAATACAACTAAAAAGGAAACAGAAAATTCAGTAAAGCAACAAAAATGGAAAATTATGAGAAAAGATGGATAAGAATAAAAATTTACAAGATAAGATGAAAAAGAAAATCAGTAACAAAAAAGAAAATTTTCTTATGTGGGCTGTGCTAGGACAGGAAAATAGGGAATCTTTATAAATAGTAACATAAAAATCCAAGTATAGTTAGAAAAAGGTTGAAAAAGAAAAATGGAAGATGTGAAATTTTCCATTTTCCACCTTTTTGTAACATAAGAAATCGAATTTAGAAAATTAGATTTGTCTGAAATTCGAAAAATAAAGTTGGTTGGTAGGATTTTGGATGCAGCAATTGTATGAACTACGCTCTTACTCAGTAAGAGCATGGGAAAATTTGGATGAAAAAGTATTTTGATTTTCAAAATATTGCATTCATGTTGAACTGCATGTATATTTAGGATGTGAGCCTCATGGTTTTAAAAGGATTTTTGTAAAAATTGCATACACATAGGAGGTACCGCTTAGGCATACATGCATTATTATGTTGTACTTCACTTTGCACAAGTGCACAATGTTTGCAAAAATTGGATGCACATATGATGGAGTATATTATGTGAGGAGTTAATTGATTTTACCCTTATTAAATTTCAGGGACGAAATTTCCTAAGGGTGGGAGAATGTAATACCCCGTATTTTTAAGATAATAAAATAAGAATAACCTAATTAAATATTCAGAATTAAGTAAAATGGACTGCGCCATTGCATCCGTCCCGAAATTCTGGTCAAGATAGACACCTGGTTTAAAGACACCATATAAAGAAGTTATTAAGGTTTAAAGTTTGTATACCGCAGGAAGAATATATATATATATATATATATATATATATTATTTTCAGAAATTCAAAAATGGGTCCAGAAATTCGAAAATCGGTTCAAAATTCAAAATTTCAGAAGGCGGCAGATTTCCCGCCCAGGTGGGTCGACCCCCTCAAGGTGGGTCGACACAAGGGTCGACCCCCTCAAGGGTGGGTCTACCAGCCTGCGGCAGATTTTGGCATATTAGGGTTTTTGAGTTTCTGGATGATTCTGATAGCTTTTGGTCAAATCTGAGGGTCCTGGTTGTTCCACTAACTATAAATAAGACCTTCGACGTAAACCTAAACTTCATAATTTGGCGGCTATGCTGGAGCTCCGCCATTACTCTCTCTCTCCTCAAATCTATTCTGAAAATTAAAATATTAGCCTAGGAAAATTATGAATCCATATCTGAAAGAGAGAATCAACATTAATAAAAAGATTATTGAATCATGAAAGCAAGATAACTTTCCAAATCCAATCTGTTCAATTTTTCCTTCTCTTTCTTTTCCCTTTCTCTTTTAGTAAAAATAGTAAATCCATGATTATTAGGTTCTGAATTCAATTAGGGGAAAATCATGGAAGATTAGATCTGGACCAGATCTAGGATTTGGAAAGCTTGAGGTGAGTGGATTTAAGCCATATTATTTTAGATAATGGTACATAATCATTTAGCATTCCCCTTTTTATTAATTGTGAAATTGCCAGGAAAATTATAAATTATTATTATAATAAGTTAAGACGTTCATACGTTGAATCAGTTAAAGTATTGGAATGATGACATGTTGAATAAACTTGTTAGAATATAGGCATTGCTATTGTGGTTATAATTATATGATTCACTGGTGGCATATTATTGAGTAAACGACATTTTAACTTGTTGGATTTGAATAATTGCCCGATTGAATGTTTACATGTCAAAATAGAATTACCATATGTTTAAAAGGACATGTGACAAAATATAGGCAAAATTGGACGACATGTAAATTAGATTACTGTAAACTAGATTATAGTAAAAAGGATAATATGCCTAAAATTTTCATGAAATGGGAATAATTGTTAAAGAACGAACATGCCAAGATTCGCAGTAATTTGACACTGTACGCTCTTAGACACGAGGTTAGATTGCACTTGTGATAGAAGTCTGCCCGAACCCGCCCGGCATATCCAACATTCACAAGTGGTAAATCTAACATGAGGGGTCTAAGTGCAAAATTAAAAATATGTAATGGTGCTAAATACGAGGTTAAGTCAACGTGTGATAGAAATCTGCCCGGACCTGCCCAATATTTGGTGTTGTTGGGTTTTGGCTTAATTGTTGTAAATACGTCGTTTCCCTCTTTTTGAACAAAAAGATGTTATTTTGAATTCAAAAGAGGTATGACAAAAACATGTAAAAGGGTAAAAGTGGTGCAAACATATGTATAAATATACATATTTGTGGGTAGTTTGCATCAACTATTCTAAAATATAAAAACATATATCTTTCTTGTGAATTTGAAATATGTCTATCCACTAATTAGGCATAATTTACAATAATTACAGCTAAAGGTCTTTTTGGAAGATTGAAACCTTCTGGCAAGATTGAATGTGAAAAGGAATGTTTGGTTATTGATTAAACCAAATCATTAAATTTAAAAATAATAAAAATAAAAATAAAATAATAACTACGTTGACCGCACGAAAACATAAAATATAAATATATCAAAGCAGCGTAAAACGATAAAATATAAATTGTATTGAATGTTTGTATGATGTTCAATTATGGAATTACATATGTGAACGTAATCCATATTGAATTAATATATTTGTGGTGACCATTTGTAGCAATCAATATAATTAATTGCTATAAATAGGACCGCAAATTAATAAATAATAATTGTAACCAATGTTGATTGGGGAAAGTAAATATAATAGGAAAATGGTTGCAATTCCTAAATTGATTAGGATAAATGTTGTACACCCCAATTAGAAAATTTAAATTATAACTGCATTTAGACACGAGGTTAAGCTCAACTTGTGGTAGAAGCCTGCCCGGAACCGACCGACAAATCCAACATCCATAAGTAGTCAGCTTAATGTGAGGGGTCTAATGTGTAAATGTAAATGTACTAAGGAGCGAGGTTAAGCTCAACTTATGGAAGAAGTCTACCCGGAACCGACCGGCAAATTTAACATCCACAACTAATCAACTTAATGTGAGAGGCCTGGTGCATGAATATATACACATATAACAGTCAACCAATAAATAAATAAGAATAATAATTGTCTGTTGTGGGTACAACAAATAGATGTCGTGGGACTGATAAATGGTTGCTTAGGGAAAATTGACTGTTTCGGTCATAAGGGGTAATAAACCAACAAATAGAAGTAAAGGGGCGTTAAAAAGGGGATTAATGGATATTGGTTGTGTTTAAATACTAAGTCCAATTAAAGAAGTAATCAAATAAATATCCTAGGGTAAAGACGATATAACTTTCCTTATTTGTATTAATGAATATAGAACATATAATTAAAAATAGTGTTGGACTTAGTAGGTTAATAATGTGAAATATTATTAATCATAGCAACCTGCGACGATAACTAATCGTGTGCGTATAGTATTTCCATGTAGAGGGACTAAACGAGAATGACTTAATAACGTAACCCACTTTATCCCAATAGGGAAAAGTATTAAAGGCTAATGGGGGTACGAACCTAATAACCATGCGTATAGTCCGCTTCCTGGGTCTTAAGGGGTTGGGGTTGAAGAGTCCACACGGGAATAGATCTTTCAGTTTAGGGGTCTTAAATGGTTGATGTGTGTGGGCCAACCAAACCTGAAAACTAAAAATGTCAGGTATGGCTACCTATCCTACGGGAAGTAATAAGCGACTAAGAGGGTCATCTAAAAAGGTCAACTAGATAGTATAACGAGCGATAAAGTACCATCTCTCACCTTACGTGGGCAAGGGTGCATTCGTGAATGACGGAAGCCTTAACTAAGAGGGCCTGTAGCTAGTGTCCTCTAGTTTATGTTAGTGTTAAATAAATTATCGAGAGATAATAAGTGGCCAATAGGTCCGCAGAGGGACTTAAGTAATCGGAGAGAATCCACCCTATCTATCGTTGATAGTAAGGCAATAAATTGTGAAGGATGAGTAAATGAAAGTATGTATGTATGTACACACACACACACACACACACACACACATATATATATATAGAAACTCTGTAACTAGGGGTCTAGCCTCAATTAAGTAACCAGCCATGCTCTGGTATAAAGGATTCATAAATATATGCGTAAACATTCTATCTCAGTATTATATTTTGTGAATACTACTTTGGGAAGAGTAGTATAGTCGTGCGTAAACATCCACAATGTTAGGCTTGAATCACTAACCTTGGTAGGCATACACCTTTGGTGGAACCTAACGGGATACATTTGTGTATTATAATCTGTGTTGTACATTTCATGATCACCAGAATCTTATTATTCTGACCCCCCTCCTCATTACAACCACCCAGGTTTTCTAGAGAAGGACGGGTTCTCACAGGTGTTTAAGTTTGGCTTCGGTTCTCCTTCTCTCTCATGCTCGGTATTGGCAAAGTGACTTACTTTGAAAAAGGTAATTACTTGAGTTAATACTAGTTTATCATATTCTGTTTCCGCTGTGAGTTATCTTATCGTACTCTAATTATACTCATGCTCATTTATTGCAGGTACCAGATTTACACGCTCCATGCTTGGATGTGTTTGAGTTTCGATTTTTGTCGAAATTTGGGCGTAGAAAAGTGTGGGGTGTTACAGGGAGAAGAGGAAGGGGAAGGATACAAAGAGCAAGTCATCGTCTATGAAACATGGTGGGAAGAAGAAAGGTGGTTCTTCTTAGTGACTTATTGATTGTATTTGATGTATTTTTGCTTTTTAGCTGGATGTAATGTGGCTAAAACCCTTACTTTTGGCTCACACGATAACACTTGTACATGTATTGTGTTGTTGTAACGACTAGTAAATAAAAGTTTAGTTTCTCTTTTCTTTCTCATAAAAATGTCTAGGAGTTAGAAATTTGGTACGGTTCCAATAATTGAACAAATGTGTTTTGTAACTCGTCGTTATTCTTAGATTTAGATTGATTGTTCAAATTTTCACTCTCAAGGTCTCCAGTCAGTCATGAACTCTAGTTGTGTGAAATTCAAAGTTGATGATTCCATTTCTGAGATATCCTTTCGATCATTAATCTCAAGTCGTATAGAATCCGGAGTTGGGATTCGTAATCAGTCCTTTATACTCAACTATTACTAATTCAAATTTGAGTAAAAGACGCATTTGGTTTTTTGTTATACTCTCCCCACATTTATCTCGGGTTAGAGTTGAAGGCTTTGTTTGTTCGCTTATTTATACTCAAATGCAAGCTCGAGGTTCATAGTTGGTTAAGGGAATGGTCGGTATCACATTCGATTAGCTTAAGGGATTGGCCCCAAGTTCAAATACTAACGGTAGGTGTTTGGTCTCGTGAGTACCATGAGTTATATACTCAGCCTTGTCATTTGGTCAAGGCTCGAGTTAGTTTATGGGTGGTCGAATCACATCAATATTGTTGTAGCCCATTGACAAGCTTGAAACAGACAAACCAATGCCAAGCTCCGAGGCATTGTATTGACTATGTTGTGATCATGCATGAAAGTCAACCGCATTACAACTAACATATTACGCATATATGAAGAACACAAAGAACATAAGGTGCCAAGAGAATGCATTAAAACACTAACGGAAGTGATGAGCAACATCTACCTTATTACATTATATGAATCGAACATAAAGTACTAGTGAAATTGGAAGTACCGACGTACTAAACAAAAGCTTAAATAAAGTAGCAATGAAGATGTTCTCTATTCCATGCTCCTGGCAGCTCGACGCTATCAATGGTCATTAGCTTGATGGTTCCATCTCCAAGCCTCTATTGAATGATGTAAGGACCTCCCAGTGAGGACCAAGGCCATTCAATGTGGGAAAGATCCATTTCTGGATGAGATCGCATATGTCAAAGTTCTTTGGTCTAACTTTGGTATTGAAGTATCGGGTAACCCAGTGACAATGTGTGACTACTGTGAGTTCATATTCTTTTGTTTTTTAATCTAACAAGTCTAAAGATTACACAAGGAGGTCTCTACTAGTTCAAGGATCATAATATGTCACATGATGAGATTTTTCTTCAAGCTCAATGGGAATTACAGCTTCGACGCCATAAGATAGAGCGAATGGAATATGGCCAGTCATTGACTTATGGGTAGCTCTGTATGCCCAAAGGGCTAATGGAAAATCACCTACCCACTTTCCCTCGACCTTTTCCAAACGCTTCTTGAGTATAGAATTAATGAAGTTATTGACTGCTTCAAATTTTCCGTTGGCCTGTAGATGAGCAATTGTCAAAAATCATTTTTCAATGCACTGACGCTAGTATATATCTTTAAATTTAGGGCTGTCAAATTGGGTTCCGTTATCAAAGATGATTGTTTTAGGAACTCCAAAATGACATATGATGTTGCAGATAACAATGTTGATTACTTTCTTCATAGTGATTACACTGAAAGGCTAGGTTTCGGCCCATTAGATTAAGCAATCAATTGCGACTATGGAATAATGAGCACTGCCTTAAGCTATTGGAAGGGTTCCAATGATATCGATTCCTCTAATAGCGAATGGCCATGATTTGATCACTGATGTGAATTCAGTAGGAGGGGCTCTTGGAATGTTGGAGAATCTATGGTATTTTTCACATTTTTGGGTGTAGTCAGCTGCGTCCCGATCAACAGTTGGCCAAAAGTAGGTGTATCTTCTTTGATAAAGTTTTCCTCCTGGTGTGGTCTTCGCACTCGCCTTCATGTACTTCATGTAACACTCGGTTCACATCGCTATAGGCAACACACAAAGGTGGTAGAACGGAGAAACCTCTTTGATTTGGTACTCCTTCTTGAACTATGTAGAGAGATGCTTTGTGAAGAAGTGAGCATTTTTCATTGCGACTTTCAGGAAGGATTCCCCGTTGTAAGAAATATTTGATTGGAGTCTTCCATGACTCCGGATCTGGTACATGCTCCGTCGTTAATATCCAGTCAGCCATCATATGATCAGTATTAGGAGACTCGAGTACTTCGATAATTCTCGTAAGTTATGCATTCCCTGAAGTTGCAAGCTTTGGTAATGAACCTGCTTTTTCGTTTTGATCCCATAGGAATGTGCATGATAATATAGTGCTCAAAATTACTAAGTAATTCCTTTACTCGAGCAAGATAAGGGGCTAGTCATACTCCTTTGGCTTAAACTCTCCTTGCACTTAGTATATAATGAGTTGAGAATCTAAGATAGTTTGAATATACCCAATGTTTAACTTTTTTGCCATCTTAAGCCTAGTAATCAGAGATTCATACTCTGCATCATTATTAGTTATGGGGAAGTTTAGTTTTAAGGTATAACAAATCGAGTGTTCCTCAAGAATTACAAGTATAACTCCGACATCAGAACACTGATTGTCAGAAGATCTAACAACATATAGTTTCCATTGGATGTCGAGTGATTCACAACTTTCCGACGAATTGCATGGAGTACTAAATTCAATGATAAAGTCTGCTAAGGCTTTCCCTACAATCGCTCTTTAAAGGATAAACGAGATGTTAAACTGGCTAAATTTGATATTCCATTTCAAGAGTCTTCTAGACGACTCAAGTCATTGAAGGATCTGTAGTAGCGGCTGATCAGTATAAACCTTGACTGAATGAGATTGGAAATATGGATAAAGCTTTCGGGAAGAGAATAACTAGCAGTATGCCAATTTTTCAAGTTTTGGATAGTTTCTTTCAGATTCTATTAATCTTTTGCTGATGTAGTTTACAAGCCCATAGATAAGATTCTCCTTATGTACCAGCACGAAACTGATACCATGCATAGAAACAGCTAAATAGACAAATAAATCCTCATGATCCATGAGCTTTGGAAAGATTGGAGGTCTTTCAAAATAATTCAACTGGCCTTGGGATGCTGCAATACATTCCAGTATCCAAGCAAAGTTGTGTTTTCCGCTTTTGATTAGATTAAAGAAAGGAATGCACTTGTCAATGGCTCTGTAAATGAACCTACTTAAGACAGAGACCTTTCCATTGAGATTCTGAACATCTTTGATATTCGTTGGAATGTTGATCTTCCGGATTGCTTCAATTTTCTTAGCTTCAATCTCTCTTGAGTAGTAAATGAAATTCAATAATTTTCCTGTTGCAGCGACAAAAAATATATTTCAAGGGATTGAATTTCATGTCATATTTGCGGAGTACAACGAACATCTCCTCAAGGTCATTGATGTGGTCGTTCGACAGCTGTAACTTAATGAGCATGTCATCTACATAAACTTCCATGGATCTCCCGATCTGGTTTTTGAACATTTGATTGATAAGTCCTTGTTGGGTTACCCTTGCATTCTTCAATCCAAAGGGCATAATGACATAAAAAACAACCCCACATCAGTAACGAAACTTGTATGTTCTTAGTCAGGAATGTGCATAAGGATTTGATTATAGCCTGAGTATGCGTTCATGAATGGTAGGAGCTGATGGCTTGAGGTCGAACCAACGATCTGGTCAACCTTTAGTAGTAGGAATCTGAATTTTGGGCATGCTTTATTTTGGTCTGAATACTTGATCCATGTCCACTATTTCTCATTTGAATTATTTACAAGGACGAGATTGGAGTTCCATTCAGGATATAAGGCATCGTAGATAAAGATATTGTCAAGTAGCTTATCCACCTCCTCTTTGAGTGTCGCTGTGACAACCACCCTATACCTCCTGCACTAAACAATAGTAAAGGTTGCACTGCATAGCATTCTAAGCTGATATGACGATCATCGAGTAAAGTAAACCAAAATAGAACCTATCATATAACTCACAACACAATGCATAATATACAATAGGATGTAGCAGTGGAGTATAACAAAAAGGAAATCCCATCAACTTAAAATCTTAGAATATCAACAATAAAACATCTCAATAACTGAATATATGAGCATATCAGACCTCACTACATCCCTCATCTGAATATATAACAATAAAAATATAAGGAATCGTCCAAATACCAATATAGTACAATAGCAGTATGCCAGTCTTCTACTCTTTACCACACAACATTAACGTCACTAAAATATCTTCTAATACCTAGTATGCTCGTCAACATCCTCAATGAGCACCCTAAGGTAATAATAGGAAACATAAAACCTTGAGTCAGACAACAGTCTGGTGTATGTGATAAATGACTATAAATAGCTACACAGGATAATATGATAATCGACAGTTCAAGTCTCACTTGACATGCCCAGTCCTTGCAACCAAAGAGTTATCACATAATAATCACATTAATTATGCTACTCGAACGCGCAGAAGTAGACATTTAGTCAGAATAGGATTCCCAATCCCCACTTCTCTTTAATATCCTTCGGCGATAGCCTACCTAGAGAATAGAAGAGAACACACAAGCAACCATTGCATCCATAACAAGCAATGACCTAGCCATAATTGACTAATGCCTTGAATATGTTAACTGAATGACTAGCCGTTTCCATTCGTCAAGGTCTAATGGAAAACCCAGGTTTTAGTTGGACTATCATACGTCCCACATATGTTTGTCTTCTCAATACAACTAGATAACTACCCACGCAATCCACGGTACTTGTTCTCTCAGATCTTAACAGGTGTCCCTACGATATCCCTTCTTCGAGTTCACTAGAATCCTTCAATTATCAACGATTCCTTGGCACTTTCAATCATATAAGCCATCCGTGACTCCATCTTTTAGCTTGAGTCCCACTCGAATCAGTCCATTATATCGCAACGTCATTCAACTTTGAGTTGCCTATTACTTTCCCTTTTTACCACTCCCACCAAAGTTCACAATCAAATAATAAACACCACTTTGACGATAACTTCCACCCCGTAGATGCTGTCGACTATCGAGACCGCATTCATTCTCCTGAGGACCAAGACTTCTCACCCTAGGACCACTCGTCCCCAACCATTACCATGATGGACTGGTACTAGTCCATCCCTTATGGATTAGTATCGGTCCATACACTTAGCCACGATTGGCTATTGTTCTGACCCCCCGTCCTTGCCTCGAATACTTCCCTCTGGTCCATCCTCATATCAAATTTGCTCCTCGAAGCTTCAAATGTCAGTCCATCGACGAGTATTCGAGCGTTAGCACTTCGACCCCTCCATTCCATTCCATATTTCGCACATGATCTGCCTACCATATTGCCATATAAGAAGTTTCGACACCCAACGATCATTTGCGATGGATCGATACCGGTACCAGTCTGTATACTTAAAGAATTTTCCAATGAAAATTCTTGAGTGCCATCTCGATACCCTCCATAAATTCTCCGCCAAGTTTTGTTTGAATCTGAACATCTGAACTTCTGATTTGCTCTGTTCTTCGATTATAAGTCCTAGGACACATAATTATAAAGGACCAAATCACGCATAACATACAATTCAACCAATTAAACAACAATTCATCCAATTTTGAACATGAATAATCATATGAACGCATGTAAACATGATTCATGCCATAATAATAAAAATCTTGCATAATTTGACTTTAAAAACACATAAGACATGATGGATTTAGTGAATTACAATATATGATAAAATTAGGTTATCCTATGGCATCTAGATCTAAGTTAAACATGTATGATCCAGTTTTAAGTGGAATTAACATATGAGGTGTTAAATTAACTTAATTAACACATACCATCCGTACTAAGTATGTGAGATATCTCTATCACTCACCAAAACCTAGTCAAGATGCAATGGATATGAAGCCAAATTTGGACAGCGAAGAGATAGTGAAGAAAACACTTGAATTCGATGCAAAACAGATAAACCCAATCTCTCTGATGCAAATCTTGCCTCTAGATGTGATATATAATGATTTGAGAAAGAAATGTGGGTTTAGGGGAATTAGGTTGAACTTGAGATTCATAGACGCTCAACCTAATGTGTGAAATGAGTAGAAGAACCCTAGTTCTCTCCTCAAACCCCCTATTTATAATCTCAGGTCATTAGCTAATGGGCTTACCAATAAGCCCGTTAGCTGCTAATTAACATGGTCAGTAGAAACAAAAACTTAAAACAACGATTTCTCTTAAACCGCTAAACTAAATCTTTAGTGTGACCACTCTACGAAATGGCCAACCACCATCCCGATTCAATGATACCAATTGCATCACCTGATTCGGTCCCAAACAAAAGTTATAGCTAAAACAGTAAGTCACAAAGACAAAGTGGTCACAAAATGATTTGATAAAAGTCATGGACATGTCCTACATCCCTATGAACAATATATTAAAATTTAAGAATGACACGACCTCTAGGAATCAAATAGAATTATTCTATGATCCTCTGATGCGTAGGGTCATTACATTCTCCCCTTTTAAGAATTTCACCTCCAAAATTCCAAGTAAACATGAGCAAACAAAGTATCTCGCATGCTTACCATCCATGAGTAGCCAATCTATCATCCAAACTAGCGTCCAACAATGCCTGTACCTAAAATCCTACCTTATCATGCAGAACTCTAATAGTGCAAGACACAATGGCATAAGTAAGATACGATATATGAGACATACTACTCAAAGAGTTCTGGATGGGTCACCCTTATTCTCTCTTCCATTTACCATGTGCAATCGTCATCCTCCTCGCTCCATTGTACCATAACTAGCTTAATGATCTTCCTGCTAAACTGTTTCATGCCATTCCAAATAGCGCAAAGTGGATAACAAGAGCTAAAAACTTTTGGCTCTACCCTTAAGTCTTCCATTTGATCAGGAGATACTATCCAACTTGGGTGATGCATGAACTTCCAAAGATATGACATATGAAACACATTATGCACACTTTTCATCTTCTTAGGTAGGTCCAATCTATAAGCAAGTTTCTTAATACACTCGATAATCGGAAACGGGCCAACGAATCTCGGAGCTAACTTTCCTTTCCTTCTAAATCGAAATACGTTTCCCAAAGGTGAAATCATTACAAATACCGAATCTCCTACTGAGAATTCAAAATCCTTTCTTCTTTTATCGGCATTACTCTTTTGACAACCTTGGTTTACCTCCATTCATTGCGAATGATTTATATCTTATTTGTCATTTCCCTTATCATTTCTGGCTCAAGTATCAAATTTTCCCAAGTCCCTAACCAAAAGGAGGGTGAATTACACGGTCCACGATACAACACCGCATACAATGCCATGTCAATACTAAACTTATAACTATTTTTATATGCAAACTTGACTAGATGTAGACGGTCTTCCCATGACCCTCCAATATCTAATACGCAGGCTCTTAGAAGTCCTTCCAATACTTGGTCAGCTATCTCAGTCTAACCATCAGTGTGGGGATGATAAGCCATACTCATATGTAGCTCAGTTTCATATTCCTCGGGTAAACTTTTTTGGAATCCGTTGGGTAAATAAGGAATCTCGATCACTTATTATAATTTTCGGTATTCCATGGAATAAAATATCCATTTAATATGCAATTTAGCTAACTTAAATGTCGTCCTGGTAGACTTGATTGGAATAAACCTTGCGCTTTTGGTCAAACGATCCATAATAATCTATATACCATCATATCCTGCCCTAGTCCTTCGCAGTCTATTGATAAAATCCATTGATACTTGTTCCCACTTCCACATAAGAACTTTTCTAATGGCTATAATAATCCACTCGGATTCTTCTGCTCAGCTTTAACCAATTGACAATTCATACATTTTGAGATAAATCTCTTGACATCTCCTTTCATACCTTCCCATCTGTAAACTCTATTCATATCTTAATACATCTTGTTACCACCAAGATGAATTGTCAATCTAGAGTGATGACATTCTCCTAGAACCGTATCTCTCAATCCATCAATGTCGGGAACAACTAGTATTCCTTCCTTGCGAAGCCAACCATCTCGATCGATTTCATAACTCTTCGTTTCCTCAGACTCGACTCTTATTTCCAATATCTGAATGATCTCGACAAGCTTAGCATCTCGCTTGTGGCTCTTGTCAATTCTTTCGATGAGAGTAGGCCTAATCGATAAGTTCGCCAACATTTCAGGCTCTTCCTCATAGTGAGACCTGAAATTGAATCCGGCTAAATACTTAGGGTGTTTCCATTCAGTAAACATAACTCCTAAACTCGCATGTCTTCTACTCATCATCCACTGCGTTTCCTTTCCCTTACTATAGGCTATACCAAAATCATATGACGCTGGAAACTCTAACCACTACTGCTGAAGGTTCAAATACTTGTGAGAGAAGAGATACTTCAATGACTTATGATCTGTAATTAGCTCAAATCTAACTCCTAGCAAATAACGCCTCTACATCTTCAGAGCAAACACTAATGTCACTAACTCTAAATCGTGTGTTGGGTAATTACTTTCGTGTGGCTTCAGTTGTCGACTCAGATAAGCCACAATTTTATCTCTTTACATTAGAACTTCTCCCAATCTAGTGCCACACACATCGCTATACACAACCATCTCGTTGGTCCCACTCAGAAACACTAATACATGAGCAATCAGTAATCTCTTTTTTAAGACCATAAAAGCATGCTCACACTTTGCATCCCAGGAGAACACTTGATTCTTCTTCATCAATCCAGTCAATGGTGCAATTATCTTCAAAAGGACCCTCATAAACCACCGATAATATCTAGCTAAACCAAGGAAACTCCTAATATTTGTAGCATAAAATTTTTGATCAACTTACTATACAACCTAACATAAAAATCTCACTTCCTCCTTCCAGAAGTGACACTTCAAAAACTTAGCCCTCAACTAATGCTTTTGCTAGATTTCCAAAACGATTCTCAAATGCATTTTGTGTTATTCCTCAGTCCTAAAATAAACCAATATATCATCCACGAAGATAAGCACAAACTTATTCAATTGATCTTTGAAAACTTGATTCATAAGATCCACAAAATATGCTGGTGCCTTAGTCAATCCAAGTGGCTTCATCAACCACTCATAAATTCCGGATAGTATCCTAAAATCAGTCTTCGACACAACCACTCTCAGTTGATGAAATCTCGTTGGAAAATCCATTTGGGAAATCACCTTGGCTTCGTGAAGATGATGAAGCAAGTTGTCGGTCCTCGACAATGGATACTTGTTCTTCTTGATCACCATATTCAGCTCACGATAATCCTTACCCAATCACAACGGTCCATCAACCTTGGTCTCAAAAACAACAGCTGCGCCCCACTTGGATATGCTTCTCCGAATGAATCCTTTACACAAAAGATAGTTCACTCGCACCTCTAACTCTCACTGTTCTCTGGGCGCCATCCTTCTAAGAGGCATAACAGTAGGTCTAGCTCTATCCACTAGATCAACACGAAACTCAATTTTCCTTAGCAGCGACAGTCCCTTGACCTCGTCAAAGACATCAAAAAACTCCCAAATGATCACCACCAATGAAAAAATCCATCCCATGGAATCGCAAGCGAATATAAAAAGCTGATAGGACCCCATCCTCTCACAGACAACATTTCTAAACCGTTTTCCCATCCAGATTCTCGGGTGTTAGGTCGAACTTATTGCAATCGACTATAGCCGCATATACCTTGAGTCGGTCCATACCCAGAATACTTCCAAACTTAGCGAAGTTCAAAATAAAGCAATCACATACAAAAGTGCAACCATGACTTAATAAGACACAACCATGGTAAAGAAATCAAAGGCTAGAAGAAACCCCTAGTAGATTAGTCACAACCATTGGTCTATCAACAATCTCAAGTTCAAAACCTAACTTGCAAACAAGCTCTTTACAAATAGAAGAATGCGATGCTCGGTATCAAACAAAACTTGAACTGAAACACCTCTAACAGAAAGCATACTTTGCACAACAACACCTTTCCCTTTCTCCGCTGCAGTCGAAGCTCTCAATTAGATGGGACAACATCAAATGCATACTCCTTCATAACCTGCCTATCCCTTAGCATCTATGGACAATTTTTCTTTAGCGCCCAGTCCTATCAAATTTGTAATGCTTCCTTTCCGCCTTAATAGCATTACAATCGTAAGTATAATGGCCTTTCTCATGACAGTTGAAGCAGGTAACCTCACTCCTTAGGTTTCTTCTGACCATTCTCCCCTTGTTGTTGTTGTTGTTGTTTCCTCTTTCCTATCCACTTTTCCTTATTCTCGCCATCTTGTTGTGGCTTCCACTCCTCCTTACTTTCAACAACAACTTCTTCTTTATTGGAACAAATTCTCTTGCCTTAAAGCTTTCTCGACTAATTTCTCATATGGATACTTGATACGATCCACCAATTGTTCTCCAAGACACTTATATAGTCCCATAATAAACTCCTCATTCTTTTGATATAGAGTCTTAATATAAGAACTAGAATACTTTGACAAAGCCTCGAACTCTGCTACATACTCTGCGATAGGTCTCCCATCTTGATTCAGCTCGACGAATCTCTTGAAAAGAATCAACTTCTAGATGGTAGAAATAAACTTCTCCACAAACTTAGTCTTAAATTGATTCCAAGAAATATGGTCCTTTGGAATCTCAAGAGTAATGGAGTTCCACCAATCCATAGCTCACCCTTGAAGCTGCATCGACGTGAGCTTCCTCTTTATAGCATCATCGATTCTCAAGTCTCCAAAGATGCGAATACAAGATCTAACTGATTATTCACCTCAGTCGTAGATTCCATCCCATTAAATGGCTTGCTTCCAAGAGAAGTATAGTCCTTACAAAGCTTTGCGAAATTAACATCGCTAGGTGCCTACACAAGAACACCACCATCTACTCTGCTGCTAGAGTGGGTATCCTGCTCATGATCGCTGCTATCATGACCTCAAACATAGCAGGAAAATTGGGCGTAGCAGTAGTAGCTCCCGATTGACTACCCTCACATGTCCCTCTAGTAGCAGGCTTATCCCTAGCAGCATTCCTCGTATTTCGATGACTCTTTCTTTATCTGAAACAAGATTGATTAGTCCGCATCAGAGAAATGTCACAATGGTGATCGAGTACTTACTAAAATACTATACTACGTAGTATATAATATAGTTACCCTCAAAATAAAATTACAAATATATATCTCATGTGTTTTTATGCTCTCATACTTTGGGTAAAATCGATTATCTTAGCTCTGATACCAAGCGTGACGATCACCCCATACCTCATGCACTACACTATAGAAAATGTTGCACTACATGACATGCCATGCCAATATGGGATGATCATTGAGTAATGTAGAACAAAATAGAACATGTCATATAACTCATAGTGCATGGATAATATATAATAAAAATATACAACAGTATGTAGTAGTGAAGCATAACAAGGCAAGAAATCCCATCTTTATAAAATCTCAAAATATTAAGTACAAAAAATCTTAGCAATCAAATATCTGAATAGATCAAGCCACACTATCCCTCATCAGAGGATATAACAAGAAAAACAACAGAAATCGTCCAAATAGCTATACAGTAAAAAAGTAATACGCCAGCTTCGTGCTCATCACCGCACAACATCATTGTTACCAACCTATTACATGTACTTAGTTTGCTCATCAGCATCGTCGACGAGCACCCCAATGTAATAAGAGGAAACATAAAACCTTGATTCAGGCAACAGTCTGGTGTGAGCGATAAAAGACTATCAACAACTACATAGGATAATATGGTAAAAGACAGTTCAAGTTTCACATAACCTGTCCTTGCAACCAAAGAGTAAAAAAATAATCTCATTAAATATGCTACTCGAACGCACAGAAGTAAACACTTAGTCAGATTCGGATTCCCAACTCCACTTACCATTAGTATCCTATGGTGATAGCCTACCCAGAGAATAGAAGAGAACACACAAACAATCACAGAAAGAAATGACCTAGTAATCATTGACTAAATCTTTGAATACATTGACATCGAATGACTGGCCGTTTCTATATGTCAACAGCTAACTGAAAACCCTGATTCTAGTCGGACAACCATAAGTCATACGTACATTTATCTTCTCAATACAACTAAATCACTTCCCAAGCGATCCAGGGTACTTGATCTCTCAAATATTAATAAGCATCACACAATATCCCTTCTTCGAGTCAATTGGATTCCTTCAACCATCAATGATTCCTTGGCACTTTCAATCATATAAGCCACATTGACTCCATCTTTTATCTCGAGTCCCACTCGAGTCAACCATTGTCTCACAGGGTCGTTCCACTTTAAGCTGCCTATCACTTTCGCATTCGACCACTCCCTCCAAGTTCATAATCCAAGAATAACCAACACTTTGGTGATAACATCTACCCAGTATATGATATTAATTATCAGAGACCACCATCATGCTCCTGAAGACCACAGATTCTCACCTTAGGATCCCCGACCCCAATGATCAACCATAATGCACCTTCAATGGTCTATACACTTGGCCAAATTTGGTTAAGTGTATGGACCCTCCGAATCCCTACCTCGAATAACTCCCTCTGGCCTATCCTCATACCAAAATTCCTCCTCGAAGTTTATATTTCAGTCCATCGATGAGAACTCGAACGTTGGCACTTTGACCCATCCATGTACATTCCAAATTTTGCATATGATCTTCCTAAGACTCTATTATGCCACCAAGAATTATTGGCACCCCATGATCATTCGTGATGGATCAATACCGGTCAACAGTCTATAGACCATTACTGGTCCATATACTTAGAGAATTCTCTAATGAAATTTCTTGAGTACTATCTTGATACCCTCCAGAGCTTCTACACCAAGTTTTGATTGAATCTGAACATCTAAACCTCCGATTTGCTCTGTTCTTCGATTCTAAATCCTATGACACACAATTCTAAACAAAAAAGTCATGCAAAACATGTAGTTCAACTAACCAAACGACAATTCATTTAATTTCGAACAAGAAAAATCATATAAATGCATACGAACATGATTAAAATCATAATTAATCACAAATCTAGCATAATTTGACATTAAAAACATATTAGACATGATGGATCTAGTGAATTACATAATATTGGTCAAATTAGGTTATCCTAGGGTGTTTAAATATGAACTAAACATGTGTAATTCAGTTTTAGGTGAATCTACATATGCGATATTTAATAAATCTAATTAACTCATATCACGTGTAGTAAGCATGTGAGAGATATCTATCACTCACCAAAATGTAGATCTGATGCCACAGAGATGAAGCCAAATCTGGATAGTGAAGTGACAACGAAGAAAACGCTTGAAATCGATGCAAAAAAGCGAGATCCAATCTTTTTGATGTAGATCTTTCCTCTAGATGCGATGTAGAATGATTTTAGAAAGAAGTTTGGGTTAAGCAGAATTAGGTTGAACTAGGGATTCACAGACGCTCAACTTAATGTGTGAATTGAGGAGAAGAACCACAATTCTCTTCTCAAACCACTTATTTATAATCTCAGGTCATTAGCTAATAGGCTTACCAATCAGCCATTAGTTTCTAATTAACTTGGCCAGTAGAAGCAAAAACTTTAAAAAATGATTTCTCTTAAACCGCTAAACCAAATCTTTAATGTGACCACTCCACAGAATCGCCAACCACCCTCCCAATTCAATGGTACCAATTAAAACACCTGATTTAGTCCTAAAAACAAATCATAGATAAAACAGTAAGTCATAGAGGCAAAATGGTCATAAAACAATTTGGTAAAAATCATAGATATGTTTCATGTCCCATGAACAACATATAAAAAATTTAAGAATGGTACGAACTACACGGTATTATTCTTCAATACATAAAATACGGGATATTAAAAATTTGGGTTAAGCTGATCTCTCCTTTTGACTAGAAGGAACCTTGGATCAATATCAAGAGCTAGCTTGCAATTCCTAGCTCAATTCCATGCATATCGAAGTGGGTCCAACCGAAGACATAAAGACTAGCCTGTAAGTAAGCTAGATCCAACTGCAAGATCTGAATCGGGTCATCGATGTTGATTGGAGCATCGACTGTAGGCTTAATCAATGTTGCTCTTTCAAAATCTAGTTCTTCGTCTTTCCTTAGATCAAGCTCTAGTAAAGACGACTGTGTTGTCCAAGCCAGGCCTAAGACGCTAGTTGCTAAGCATTGACGTTCTTTAGGCTAAGGTCTCTATATCCTTTTCCTTCTCATGGTAGAAGACATATTTCAATTCCACAAGACCATAGGATCGACTTATAATTTGGTCCCCATGGATAATTTTAACTTCGTTGTTAGAAGCAAATTTTAGAAGTAGGCACCATAATGCTATGCAAATTCGAAAATATAACAATGTAGGATACCCCAAAAGTCATTATAGGGAGAGTAAATGTCAATAACGATGAAGGAGAGGATTCTAACTCGGCTTCGCTCTCCTTCACCAAGTTGATAGAAAGGTCGATAATATCAATCGGTTCATTCGCGATACCATTAAAACCATGAATTGTGGATTTGAAAAGTTTTAGAACTTTAGACTTCTAGTTATAGGCCTTCATAAAGAAGGATATTGATGGAACTCCCTGAGTCCAAGATGATTTTTTGAACGAAAGCTAGATCTATTCAGGTCAAGATGACAAAAAGATCTATGGTTGGAGGTTCCACTCCTATTAATTCTCTTTTGCGGAAGACAATGTCATCACACATCGTCTTTTGGAATTTGGCTAGGACACGCTCGTCCGCAGCGAAGCACTCTTCATATTCAGCGTGTTTAATGGAAATGACGAATTCTTTCATACACATAAAGTTTTGATTTATGAGGTTAGGCCCTTTGCAAATGGTGCTATGGCAAAACCCCGTTGGTTAGGTCTAGGATTGGACGACCCTGGTGCCATATGTGGATGTGCAGTACTAAAGGACTCGGTGCTCCATCTTATGGAGCTTGGTTCTGAAATTATTGCTCAATATGCTTCTCACGTATGATCTTTTTGATGACATCCCTGAGATGTTGTCAACCATTTGTCTTGTGGTCATGCATCTTATAAAATCTGTAGTACTGCCAGACTGCTTTTCACTTGCATTGATTCCTATAGACTGGGTTTCTTGTATTGAATTCCATCGAAAGTCTCTAGACAGATAGTCTCCAACTGAATGTTTAGTGGATATTGAAACGTTATAAGTAGGGAATCAAATTCTCTTCTTTGATTCCTTCTTTTTGTGACGATGTTAGGAGTTATTATTGATTTTTCCGCCTTGTTTGGGCATGGTAAAGGTATTCCCTTCATCCTTCCCGCATTTTTCTTCTGTTGGTTTAACAGCAACATTGCTTTGCATAACATCCCATTGTGGATTGTTGGGATCACCAAGAATTTCCAAATTCGAACATGCTTCTTTTTTACGTAATTGCTGACTCGCTTTCTCGTAGAATACCTCTAATATCTTCGAAAGTTTTCGATCAACCTAAAGTCCAAATTTTGTAACTTGATGAATTCCCTTCGCGAGCTACAAAAGAGAAATATTAGGTTGTGGATCATAAACCTACAAACTAATCCGTATAGGCTCGTAGTGGAGATTGGGTTTCCAACATTATGGTTCCTGGTATGAAAGATCACTCGTGGGCTCACAAACTTTCTTGCGCGCATCATCCTAGTACTCGGGGTTAACGTCCAGACTCGGACACTTATTATATCATCCCACCATAGATGAATCAGAGTACTCAAAAATAGCGTCCCGGACTGGGGACTTCGTAGTAACGTTTCATCAACACATCTCGGTGCATCGAACATACGAAATGAACATAAAAATCTGACCACCAGTTTACCATCAATCCTAGGTATGAGGCTCGTTGAGGTCACGATATACCCAAAGCTACGCTTAAATAAGGCATGCTTTAATCATCCATAGCTCATCACATAACTTAAGTATGCCACATTTTCCATTCACTATGCATTACAAATTTCCATCAATATATAACCTCTAAGGTCATACGTCTTACAGAAGGGTGTTAAGCTGAGAGAATAAATTCCCCTCCACCAAGCAGATATATATTTAACAAAAATCAGTGCTACACAGTCAATTACAATGTCAAACACACAATCCATACATGTCTGTTCTAGGTCTGAACGAAACAACAATTCAGAATTTCTTCACATACATTTGGGCTTCTTGCCACTTAACTAATATGAAATCCATCTGCAAATGGGAGCTACCCAGCCGTTTGAGACATTCAGCAAGTCGTCCTTACGATATGAAGGGTCCCGGTCTTCAATTGCTCCATAACGTCGTATTATTACTTGGAATGGTTTTCGAACATAATTCCATTCCCGATCTTTCCAAATAATAAGCACAATTAAAAAAACACAATTACGGAACACACATGCTTTCAACCAATCTCCTTCCATCTTGGATATGTTAAATTAAACTTCTTTAAACCCATTCACAAATCATATTTAACAAAATCCATTTTTTAACTTTTCTCCTTTAAAACACATCCTTTAAATAAAAGATAGTCTAGCCTCAAAACCTCAACTAACTTTTCATATGATAACCCATTATCCAAATCCAGTTTCTTTTGAAAACCCTTAATCCACATTTCAACCATATTTCCCAATTAAAATGTTTTCCCAACATTCAATTCTTTAGTCTTAATTAAAAGATTATACCTCCTTCCCAATTCCTTACTTTTAATTTCCTCAAATCAAAGATTTGATTAAATCCCAAATTACGATATGAATTTCCGCAACTCAATCTCATCGGGTTTCAAAAATGATATTATTGAAGACACCATTCACAACAAAATCCAAATCAATTGATACTGAACATAAGTTACACAAAAATTGTATCTACTTCTATTCGATATCAATTCTTATAATCCATGAATATTATAAGTGGAATAATGATATAATAATAATATCATCCAAATTCCTCAAATATTATATGTTTACACCACATAATTTCATATCAAATATCCATAGATTATTCCTATCCAACTTGTCTCAATCAAATCGGGAAACCCGTATCTTAATTAAAATATTTACCCAAATCTTTGACATTAGATCTCGATAGAAATACCATCAACTTATCCTCAATATTAATCTGTGTATCCAACTTCACACTATTAGCGGAATAACGGTGAACTACCTTTTTAATTCCTCAAATTGTAAGAGTCATCATCTATCGAATTAATATCAAGCATCCAAAGATTTATCTCCAACCATATCCAATTATTTAAAATTGAAAAGCCCATTTCAATATTAAATAAATCAATCTGAATTCCATATAAAATATTTTCAATACTTTTAAACATTTGAAAACATTCCACAAATCATTTTAAAATGATTAATTATAGTTTAAAAAACAGTTTGCGGGTAAAAAACTTTAAAATAGAAGGTTTTTAAAAGAAAGTGCTACAATAGCGTTTCAAAAGTGTTACAAAACAGTTATATTGGCTAACTTGATCAAAATATCCTTTATATTATCCAAACCTTAAATTTTCCAATTCAAAACACTTTTAATTAATTTATAACGATTTTACAAAAACTTTCCATATTTTTAAAACATTTAAGAATAGTTGTTTACATTTATGGTTGGCAAACTGCACTTACATCGTCCTTTTCCTAAACGGTTTTAAACATAACCATAAAATTATAAGTCGATATTAAAATCTTCTTTCGCTCATTTGAAAGCTCTTGTTAACAGAAATCAAATGTTTTTCGTTTCGTGTAAATCCGATTTGAATTGCAAAAGTTATAAGCATTAAAAGTTTGTAACTAAAATACGCGAATTGCCATTGCGCGACAAGCTCTATTTTGATCGCAATAAAAATTATTCTGCGAAATTTCAAAATACCTTAGAGACCATTATATACTTCCATAAACCATTTAAAATCATTTAATTTGATTTTCCAAATCATTTCGGGTTTAAAATTCAACTTTTATTTTTCACTTAATAAATTAAATTCCAATTTATTTCTAAATTCAAATAATTTGAAATTAAATTTTGAATTAACCATCCCGTCCGCCGGATCATTTAGGGATATCCAGGGAGAGCAGGAAACTATATTTTCCATACTCAAGTCTAGACACTATCCTCTCTATCATCGTAGAATGTTCCGGTATTTATTTATTTATTTATTTAAAGAGGCTTTATCGATATATATGAATTCATGCATATGTGTATTTTCCCATTATTAACCTCCATATTCAATAATAATATTGCTCCTAATTACGAAGGAGATTATCACCAATGTAATACCACAACAGCCGTGTCATAGTGTATGCGAAACAACATTAACAACCATTATAAACATCCATAGCAATCATCATCAACATAATTAAATAAATAATAACTGTGCACAAGCATTATAACACTAATGCTTAATAATATGTTTGTTCTAAACTACGCAACCATATCGATTATAACAAACATCAACCATTAACATCCATAGCTATTTCAAACTGATTACACTAGTTAACTATCCAAATTATAACTATTTCTTCACTAATTACTGTACAATAAACTAGTGTAGAAGTTTAAGGAGTTCTCACCAAAATAGTTCTCCTAATCTTTATGGTAGGTGAGCCTAGCTAACAACGAACGAACCATCAGACAGTATTTTGGCACATCGTCTTCTTTGCCTGATTATATATATGTATGTATGTATGTATGTATATATATATATATATTAATCTCTTTCTTTATTCTTTATAACAGGAGGAGGAGGAGGAGAAGGAAAGAGAAGCCCTTGCCCGAACCAAGGTGGAGGAAGGAGGAAGCCATGGCCATGAGCTTTTGAGAGGAGAAGAGAAGAGAGAAAGTAAGAATGAATGGAAAAGAAGGAGAAAATGTTGCTTATATAGGAAAAGGAGAAGCTTAAGAGAGTGACACATCAATGGAAACTTGTCCTTTAAAGAAGCCTCTCTTATATTAATGGTGACACATCAATGGACACATGGCATTCATGCATGAAAGGGTGCATGCAAAATGACAACTGTCCTAACACTTGTCTTAAGGATGAAAGTGAACTTTTGGTAGAGATTTCCTTAAATATTATGAAAACTAAGGGCGACACTTAATTCTAATGCTACTAATTCATGTTATGATTTGACAAATCCGATCGAACGACAAACATTATAATAAATCCAAACTTACTAATAATCATTCTTATCCATTATATTTATAATTCAAATAAAATTTATCATTTAACTTATCAAAATTATTAAATATTCTTAACAATATATATTTATGTCAAATTCAAATTTAAATCAAATTAAATTTATTTTATATTCAGAAAATTCAAATTAAGTATTAAAAATTCCAATTTTAAATTGGTTAAAAATTCTGGATCGTTACATTCACCCCCCTTAAAACTTTTCGTCCTCGAAAAGAAAAGGGAATCGTAACTACCCATTCGAAAATTTGTAAATTTTCAAGTCAATATTAAAATTCTTTATACCAATGCTCCCAGTTCTCATAATGTATATACCCGGTAGAATATTCTAACAAACATATTTATGGACAACCATATCTACCACGTCCTCTAATGATAACCTCCAGTTACCCATTATATTTGATTCATCGTTTACTGGCCTAATTACTTATACTCAATAATTTACGGCTTTCAAGAAAATTCAGAGTTATAAATTATTCTCTTAGATCCTAACTTGCAAATACAAAGGCTGTGAATCTTACCCTTTTTTAGTTCCCCAAAATTAATATTATTCTTTACATGAAAAACTCGAGCATCTCAGAACACAACTTATCTAAACATTTCAGTTTAGGTAATTTCTTCTTACTATTCCTACTTGCCAAATATCCTTCAATTAAATTGTGAAACTTAATTCATAAGGTATTCATGCTTACTTAAACAGTTCCTTTTGTTGCCTTAATATACGTTAGAACTTGATTATCGACTGTCCAAAATATCGTCAAATATCTTATAGTCATATTTCCTTCAAAATTTAGAGAAATCACTTAGATATATCATTATTAACAGCTTTAACCAATGTAGTCCTTAACCAAATATCGTCAAATATCTTATAGTCATATTGAATTCTCAAAATATTTGCATTTTAAATTCTATCAATTGGAGAGGACTAATTATAAAATATTGTTATTGATTAATTCCAACTTAGCCTTTAAATCATTTCCCAAACTACTTTTTCTATACTTGATTTTTCTTATGTAAATTACAACTTTACATAAACATCTCTTCATCAACTGAGAAATTCAAATTACAAGATGTCTATGCTCCAGTTTTAATTTCCAAATATTTTCAAAAACATTTTTCCTTTATATTCAAAATATATTCTTTCAAAATCAATCTCAAAGTAATTGCCAATTATTACTCAATATTTTGATTTAACTTTTCAAACTATATATCATTTCAAAACCGATTTAGTATCACAAATACACTTCTCATATACTCTCTAGTTAATTTGCTGGCTTATCCTTACTACGGGTTTACCTAGTATAATTCTTACAACTCTACCAAAATTTCAAGATCTCTCTTATTTATTCAAATTCACATTAATTTACCAAACATTTTCAAACACTTATCTAAATGGGTTTAAGTATGTATTGATGTTTTAATCGAAATCCTATAGTCACCCACTTTCGAAACTCGTAAATACATATTGATGATGCTGCGGTCATCAGAAGAATCATCTTCAAGCAACTAGAGTGTGATTTTATATCTATATAGTATACTTAAGATTTCGTATATCTATTATAATCCCAAACTCAATTCATTTTACTTGGAAGGCGCTCTCTCGAACGTAGTATCCAGAAACTCATTTTAGGGTATTACCATTCCTACCTCTAATGAGATATTATAACTATGATGAGTCCTTCCATTTGTTCAAATGAGTCGTACCCCATAAATTTGTATAAACTAAAGCTCTGATGCTGTTGATGGGCCTTTCGGACAGCCCATCAAGGCTCGATAATGCTGCAGGCTCGTACCTTGAATGCTTGAAGCGGTCCAATCGATGATGCCTGATATTTGAGTTTACTTCCCACACCAGACATGGTTCAGGAGAAGTCCGGTATGACCAAGCATGCTCAGCCGCACTGCATCCAATTATGAGCCGAAAGCTGGCCTACAAAATAGCTCACCCCTGATCTTACCCATTCCAAATCATCTGAATTAGACGGATCAGTTGCCACTTCATGCCGTTAATTCGAGGAACACCAATTCCTTAGGAGATACCGATTCTTTCAGATTTGTCTACTCTTGTGGATCCGATGACACGTGTCCAAACCGACCTAAGTACTGTATGACCTATAAATACCCTATCTGAATCCAGAGGAGTGGACTTTTGGAAGTTTAGAAGCTCTAGCTTTTGAGTATTCTTTATTTGATCTCTTTTTGTACTGCCATCATAACTATTCTGTCTAATTGTTGAAATAGTATATAAGTGATTATAAAGTAGACGTAGGCTCATTAATGCCGAACCATTATAAATTCGTGTGTGATTTCCTCCATTTTCAATTCTTTATTAATCTTCATTTATTCTCTACATAACCCTTTCTTTGGGTCTTGTGCCAATGTTTGGTGTCAACACTTTGGTGCTTTCACTGAGAATTGATATTCTCAGCTAATACGGATTTTTGTTCTACTTTTGGATCACCAAGTCCGAGACAAAGATCTTATCTTCTTTCCTGCATTGTTGAGTGAAGGCCAGAAAAATCAGCATGCAATACTGGAATGCAGCCACAGGTAGGAACATCTGCGGAAGCGGTCGGCGGATCGGCCGCACCCGAAACTACTTCGGATCAACCTACATTGCCCCCGCGGCAGACTCGACTCCATCCTCAGCTTTCGCCTCCCGAGATGAATTTATGGCCATGTTAAATCGGGTCCAGGAAACTACAGATGCCTTAAAAGCTCATGCTCAATAGAATGTCGTGATGCTACAAGATTTGACAGGCAAGCCAATACAATGGGAGGAGTTCAAGAACCAAACTTAGGAGGTTCGGGACCATCAGCTCCCCCCTCTCCAGCTAGATCGAGTATCGGAAGGCTCCTCATCATCCGGGGGAAGCAGAGATCCACGTTAGTCTCGACGTCCATTAGAAAGAGTTGAGAATGTTCGTCAGTTGCATCTCGATGGACGTCAAGACCAACCAAGAGCGGGCGACCAAACTCAGATCGACCAAGCCAAGGTGGAAAATGTTGGTCCTATAGCTCCATAAAATCGAGAAGCCTCTCCTCCTGCTTATTAGAACATCATCGGGGAAATTGGGCCCCTATTCATCCCCCTTGAAATCTTGTGATCGACCGAGACACCTGGGGAGGAAGAAGGACTACCCGGACGGAAAGTCAGACGAAGGATGGCGATCGAGACGCAGTCATTCCACCAAATCTGACTGCCATGGTACGCCAAATCATGAATGATAGTCGCGGACATAGAAATGAGGATTGGGGATTATATCGAAGCCATACACCATTCACCGATGACATCTTACGGGCGGAATTACCCAGGAGATTCAACATTCCCCAGATGAACCAGTACAATGGCACTTTCGACCCACAACAACATCTGATGAGATATTCATGGAACATGGAGGTGACTGTAGCACCCGACATTATCAAATACAACCTTGAATGACACGCTGGAGAATATCTATCTCGATACTTGCAGCATGGTCCTATATAAGAAACCGCCTCTACGTGAACCTACAGAGAAGGAGCGAGCGACTGGGAAGTATTGCTTATTCCATGAAATTTATGGACATACGAACAACAAATGTTGGCATCTCAGGGACATCATTGAGAAGTTAATCTGAGAAGGGAAACTTGATGATTATAAGACGACCTCACGAGACAGGGGGCAAGGGACTCAACGACCAAGCAAAGCCAAGCCACACCTCGGGCCACCACCCAGGAGAATGGAAAGGAGATCTTAATTAATTCCATTGTTAGGGGACCACACCCATAAGGTTACAGCATCTAATCCATGAAGCACTATGTCAATTCCGCGAAAGACCTTGATGTTGCGGAAGCAAGTCCCCTCGCAACTCCCATTAAACAGAGAAAAACGGTGTTCAACGATATCGTCTTCCGTAACCGGGAGTCGATCGGTATAGAGGCCCCAACGGTCGATCCGCTGAAGATAACATCCATTATCGGACCAGCTACGGTCTGAAAGGTTCTGCTCGATAATGAAAGCTCAATGAATATTTTGTTCAAATAAGCCTACGACCAAATAAAGTTGGACCTAAAGGACCTGGAGCCATGTATCGCACGATACGCGGTTTCAATAAAGCTTCAACCGAACCCATCTGCCAAGTCAAGCTATCTGTAGAATTGGGAGATGGGGACCGCCAGAAAGCTAGAATTCTTCAATTTGTTGTGATGAATATCAACTCGCAGTATAATGCATTTTTGGGACTACCAACCCTAGCTATATTCAAGTCGTGTATCGCCCTCTAGTGTTTACTTTTGAAATTCCCAACTGATAGTGGAAACGGGACAGTATGAGGAGATCAAGTAACAGGTCGAACCTGCTACTTGGCAGAGTGCAAGGAGCTATGTAACAGTGGCTGCGAGGAGACTGAAAACCCTCTCCCTCTATAGAGGGGAAGGAAGCATAACAACTACAGAGGACATCCGGTCAGAACCGTCCATCTGTGAGGTCGAGGACATCGACCCAAGAGAGGACGAGGAACTGGGATGTAGAAAGGAAACCCCGAATGAGGCCATCAAGGAGATTTTGATTGATGAGAACAACACTACTAAGGTTTTGAAGGTTGGGTCTCATCCCCTCCGAACGAGGGAATTGACTGAATTTCTCTGGGAAAACCTTGAACTGTTTGCATGGACATATGCTGACATCTGTGGAATTTCACCTTCCGTTATAACCCGATCCCTTAGCATTATCCTGAAGTATACTCCGATAAAGCAAAAGAGGCAGATGCTTGGCCCCGAAAAGGTCTACGGCCTTGAAAGAGGAAATTGGAAAACTGCAAGCCAACAGATTTATCTGGGATTTGACCTATCCCGACTGGATAGAAAACCTAGTGCTTGTGAAGAAGGCTAATGGAAAGTGGAGGAATTGTATTGATTTTTCTGACATAAATAAAGTTTTCCCCAAGGACAGCTTCCCATTACCGAGGATTGATCAGTTGGTTGACTCGATCATAGGGAACGAGCTACTTTCATTTATGGATGCATATTAGGGAAATAGCCAGATCGCCATGCATGTTCCTGATCAAGAGTGCACCAGCTTCATCACTGACCTTGGGATATATTGTTATGTTGTAATGCCCTTCGGGCTGAAGAATGTGGGGGAAACCTATCAACGGTCAGTTAATCAGATGTTTCACGACCAGAAGGGAAAACGATGGAAGTATATGTAGACGATATGCTAGTAAAGTCAAGACAATCTTCTGAGCATGTGAATGACCTGTCAGAAATGTTTGGCATTCTCCGAAGGTATGGAATGAAACTAAATCCTTTAAAGTGTTCTTTCGGAGTAGCATCGGGTAAATTCCTGGGTTTTATTGTTAGTTCTCGAGGGATCAAAATTAATCTCGACCAAATTTAGACCCTTAAAGGAATCCAGGAACCTCGACAAATCAAGGATGTTCAAAGCCTAATGGGTAAGGTAGCAGCAATGGGTCGATTCATTTCAAGGGCAATTGATAAATGCCTACCCTTCTTTGAGTTAATTAAATGAGGAAACGGAACTTTGCTTGGACGCTCGATTGTGTCGATGCTTTCTGGAACCTGCTCGACCACTTAGAGAAACCCCCTATTCTATCGAAACCTATCGACCATAAAGACTTGCTTTTTTATTTAGCATTATCTGCACACACGATTAGCTCGGTCTTAATCCGCAAAGAATATCGAGTTCAACGGCCAGTTTACTATGTAAGCAAAAAGTTGATAGGGGCCGAGCGCAATTATCCGAAGATCAAGAAACTCGCCTACAACTTATTAATTGCATCAAGAAAGCTTCGGCACTATTTCCAGGTCCATCCAGCTAAGATATTCACCTACCAACCTCTTCGACAAGTCTTGCAGCAACCCGAGGCAAGTGGGAGACTACTCAAATGGAACATCGAGTTGAGTTAGTTCGACTTAACTTTTGTTCCATGAAAATCTATCCGCAGGAAGGCCTTAGCCAGTTTCATAGCTGAATTTAATACCCTGAAAGATGAAGACCAAGACGATAATCTCAATCCCTTGAAGACCAAGTTGAATTCAATTGTTTGAAAGCTATATACAGATGGATCCCGTAACGACTGATATTCGGGGGTCAGCATAGTGCTACTGTCTCCCGAGGGACGATCGTTCTATTATGCTCTGAGATTAGAGTTTCTGGCAGCAAACAATGATTCCGAATATGAGGCCCTGATTGCCGGGGTCAAACTCGCGAGGGACTTAGAAATCACGTTATTTGAGATTTTTTTTGTGATTTACAACTTGTGGTATGCCAGGTTCGGAAAGAATTTCTTACCAAAGGGGATCGACCGACTTCTTGCCTTAAACAAGTAGAAAAATTGTTGTGAAGTTTCAAACAGTATAGCATCTCCCACATTCTCAGAAGGGAGAATCAGAAAGCAGATACATTGGAAAAGCTAGCCAGTTCAGAACACACAGGTAAAACGGAACCGGTTCCTATAAAGACCCTGAGCGTACCAAGCATCGAACAAATGGAAGTCGACCAAGCTGATACTGATCCAGAAAAGGAATCTTGGATGAATCCTATCAAGAACTTCCTCCTCCATGGCGTGTTACCCGAAGGAAGGAATGAGCTATAGTGCGACAAGCTTCCATGTATGTTATTCTATAGAACCAGCTATATAGAAGAGGTTTTTTTGTTCCCATGTTTCGGTGTGTGGCCAATGATGATATCAAGAGGATATTGAAGGAAGTGCATGAAGGAGACTGTGGAGCACATACTGGGGGACAAACCTTGGCCAGAAAAGTATTGCGCTATGGATACTTCTAACCGACTGTCAACAAAGATGCTGCAAACTATTCCAAAAGGTGACAAATGCTAAAGGTTCACATAGATCCCACGAGCTCCGCTGATAGAGATCACCCAAATGTCTAGCCCCTGGCCATTCCCTGTTTGGGGAATAGACATTATCGGAACCTTGCCCATTTCGAAGGGAGGCGCCAAATATGCGATCGTAGCAGTAGACTATTTCACAAAATGGGCAATGGCTGAGCAGCTGACTACGATCATGACAGAGAGAGTCATCAACTTTATCGTTTGAAACATCATATTTCAATATGGGATACCCTGAACTATTATCATAGATAATGGAACTCAATTCGATAGCATGGAGTTCAGAGGTTTTTGTGAGTAGTATCACATTGAGAAGAAGTATACTGCAGTTGTGCATCCCCAGTCTAATGGTCAAGTTGAAGCGGTTAATAAAATTATCAAAACCATCTTGAAAAAGCGACTAGAGCGAGCCAAGGGAAAATGGGTCGGCGAACTACCTTTAGCCCTTTAGGCATATCATACCACTCATAAAACGGCTACGGGTCATACTCCTTTCGCCCTATCCTACGGTTCGGAAGTAGTTCTCCCAATATAACTCGAGGTCCCTTCTCATCGGATGACTTACTAGGATTCCTTGTCTAATAAAGCACTTCTCTTGACATCATTATACATGATTGACGAAAAAAGAGAAGAGACAAATCTTTGGGCAGAAGCCCACATACGAAGGGTTGTATGATACTACAATAAACAGGTCCGACCAAAGACTTTCGATATAGGCTGCCTCGTTTTGAAGCGGTTCTTCCCAATCCCCGTTCACATGGTCCCCAAGTGGGAAGGACCCTACGTCATTCAACGAAAGCTTGATAATGGAAGCTTCAGGCTATCAACCGTTGATGGCGAACCCTTTCAAAAAGCGTGGAGTGCAGAGCTCATACGACTGAATCTTTATTAGAACTTTCTAGTTTATTTACTAGTTCACTTGTTTTAGTATTGCAATAAGCAATCCTTCATCGATTGCAGTAGCATATGAATAAAAGGCTGCATTCCTGCTATGTTTCATTGTTATAAAAGCTAAATGTTGTTATTCAATCGATTGTAGCTTATCCTGATACCCTAATGCGCTAGTCCGGGACAAAGCAGGACAACACCATTAAAAGAATAAAGGTTCTACCAAAGCGAAGGTACAGATCTTAGACTTAGATCGACCGAACAGCTGTCGACTCCTACTTTATTGATTTAAAGAAAAGGTTAATGCCTAACCAAACATATCGATCGACTATTTGAACATAACTCTAATCCTCATGACTTAAGGAAGAGTATAAATGACGGAAGAGCATGAAAGGTGCACCCCGACAAAAGACCGCTCGATCCTTAGAAACTCTACCCCTTAGCGACTAAAGGGTGAGTATAAAACACTAGAGACGCCCCTGATTAAGGGCGTGTGATCCCCAACTCGGGTCAAATCCATTTGAATATGATTGGAGAACTTGTTATCCAAACAGCTTACCCCGATACCGAGGGTAAGAGGGTCGATGAATAACCCGAACTAGGGTAACATTCGAGTAATCCTCAAGGGATGGAATAAGATAGGAAATTCAAATGTTATTTCCATTTTGAACGTATCCAACACATGATTGACACAAGTATTTAAAGAGATAGATTTTCATTTACGATAACGTGATGATTACAAAATGTTACTGCAGGTTCGGTTTAAATATCATCCCTAGAGATAAAAGTTTGATAGTAACCAAAACGTGAGGGCCGCACTTGCATGAGACTTCCAGAGGGCCTAAAAAGAAAATTACAACAAAAGGAGTTTAAAACGAAGGTGCCATATCCCCATGTTCGATCATATCTGCTAGCTCTTTCTGCTTGACCATCTTCATCGATTCCTCGGTGCTCAATCTGCGTCTTGACCCCCCCCCCCGAGCGTACTTCCAAATGAACGGGCAACTGATGCTGAGACTTATGGGTTGATGGAATCCGTGAAAGGTGGAACCTCGACTGAAGAGAGGATGGTCGGAGGAATAGCCTGGATGGGCTAAACATTCAAAGGGTCCTCGGATGGCTCGAGCTTCATGAATGAAATGCCTTTTTCACTTTGAGCTTTGATCTCGACCATTGACGGATGGTCGTCTCTTTTAGACTCCCCGAAAATCTCGATATCTTCATCCTCTGATGGCTTTATGTTAGTACTCTCCTCCCTCAAGACTTTGGCTGCATCCACAACACTGCTCTTCTCCCCAGCAATAGTTTCTGCCTCTACATTTTCCTTCACCAATGAAGTACCTACCACAAAAAAAGGGAGGGGAAAGTACAAATTAAGGAGTGACAAATAAACTTAAGATTAGCAAACGAGCTTACCTCCAATATCGAACTTAATTAGCTGTTCTTCTATGACTTTGGTTGGTTTGAGTGGAGGGATAGATGACGAACCCTCCTACTTGTTTGCAGAAGAGAAAGAGATGGATGCCTTGGTCCGACTGCTACCAGCTTCTTTCTCGGGAACCGAATTCCCCTTCACTCTACGACATTTCGCCTCTGCCGCGCTGTTTTCCAGCTTCTCCTCTCAGCCAAAACTACTCATTCCTTGTCATTTAGAATGTGAAGCATCAAAGTCTCCTCATCCACTGGTTACCCCTATGCCGCCTCTCTTTCTTCCCTCAAAACTAGTTTCCATGCATCAGCCGGTACAGTGGAATACCTCGACACCCAAGATAGATCCCTATGACGAAGGAACCTTGCAAAGAATGAGAGAGCTTGATGTCTATGACTCTTTTTAGTTCAGACATTTCCTGAGTGTGTTCAGCTTTGATGGTCCGAATATCGATATCATGTTGTAGTATCAGGTTGTTGGTTGACTCAATTGCTGCGACGGTATTCTCTTCATCCATATTTTTGGCTAGCTCAGATGAATGAAGGACGACCTTGAGATTCTGCACTTCTAGGCCCAGTCAATCTTTGTCTCCCTTTAGAGATTCAACTTTGCCCCTCATAAAATCACACTCCTAATTTTTTCGTCGAACTTGGGCACTTAAATGTTCGATTGCTTTCTCATATCTACCCTTATCAGCCGCTGCTTGCAGCTCCTGATCTTTAATTTCCTTTTCAAAGAACTCGAAGGTCTTCTTATCACAAGCTATGTCTCTCTTCAGACTGGCAATCTTAGTCAGCTTGTCCTTCAACACTCCACTAACTTGCCCGTTATACTCACGCATCGCGTTATATTGAGAAAGAGCATGGTCGAGGTTGTTGCAAATATTACGGGGAAAGCGGCGTGATAATGGTTATAACTCGGGGGCGGGTTTAATCCCTGTGAAAAGAAGATTGGGAAAATCCCGTTTCAATTCCCTAATTCGATCGATGGAGGAAGGACCAACCGAAGATCTGGAGTGACTTAGCATAACCCAAGAATGTTCGGCTTTCTCACCCTCCCTGAGGGTCTTTTTCCGAGGACGGGGCGAGATCCGAAGCTCGAAGGTCTTATTTCATTTTTTCTTTTTGGTCACGCTCCCCAGTTCTCCCTTTTCCTCCGATGTTCGATCATGTTTTCCCAAACTTCTTTTCTTTTGCTTGCTATAGTCTCGGGTCAACTCTTTTTCTCTCTGTCTCCCTCTCCTTTTCTTCCTTCTAGCCTTTTCTTTTTTCTCCTTCCCTTTATTTTCTTCTTTTCCTCTCTCTCTTTCTTTGTCTCTTCTTGTGTCTTCGTCTTTCTTCTCCTTCTTCCTCTTGCTCCTTTCGTCTTCATTATCGTTTCCTCTTCCAACGTGCTGCAAATTTGGCTCAACTGGCTTAATATCCATTGGGAGGGAGGCAAAAAGATTGCCATAAAACTCTTCATCAATGTCCTCTGAGAAAAGAAGAAAGATCATAATTAAGGCTATCAACATTTGATTTACACAGGGGGAAAATAACACTGTGATATGTAGTGAAAATGCTATGTGAAAAATCATTTAGATAAACCCTATACTAAGGGTAAGATCGTACCTCCGACACCTTTTGGTTCAACCGGGAAAGACATCCCCTCGGACTGATTGGAAAAAAATTGGTTTGGATCTAAACTCTATGGTGAAAGGATGATATCTGGCATCTACAGTTTTTCCAACCTAGGAAGAGGGGATACGATGTGTTCCTCCTGCGAATCATAGACCACGGAGGGATCTTTCTCGATGTCAGAATCTCTCGAGCGATCCTCCGTGGGGTTCTCTTCGGCTGGCTCCCCTCGCACTTTCTTCGGAATTTTCTTGGCAGGAACCTTCTCTTTTTTTACGCTCGACCTCTCGTTGCTCGGCTTCTTGACGCTTGGCTTCTCGGCACTCAGCCTCTCGAGTCCGCCTCTTGAAAGTAGGATTCTTTTGATGGAGTTTCTTTTTCTCCCCGGGCGAGGAACGAACCGAAGTTCCTTCGACCAGACGAGTCATCTGCGTACCCCCTAATTTCTTCTTGGCTAGGGGCATCACGTCCTGGCTTGGTGTTGTTGACTCAGATTCCTCCTTCAGTGGCCTAGATTGTCTATCCTCACCAAGAAGAGCATATTGATGTAGGTGTTTGTCTGTCAATCAATTCCAAAACCGCCGCTGCTTCGGGTCCAGCTTGATCAGTCGCCTATGGCGTTCTTCGAACACTTCCTCCTCAGGCCTCGTCGGCTCGTGCCCTAAAAAAAAGAGATGATTAACATAAATTACCCTACTATGGGAGTATCGACCGATAAGGAGACTTACTGCATTGAACCCAAAATCGAGCACATACCGACTTCTCCGTAATCCAAAATCATTCCCGCTTTGGATCGCCCACTTGCTTGGAATCTCTTCAATAATCTTCCATCTCGGACAGCCTCGAAATAAAGAAGAGAGAGGGGCTATTTCTCATTGTGTCTACAGTGGAAAAGGAAAGCCAAGTCATCAAAGGTTTGAGGATGACCCAAATACCTCATGTACAAGTAATAAACTGATACCAGAATGCCATAAGCGATTGAATGGAATTGCATCGGAGCAAGGTTCACACGCAGTAAGAAATTGACAATGAATGAAGGAAAATGGGGAATAACTCCCACGTTACACATCGGGGGAGATATTGCCATATAACCATCTGGGGGTCTGTGAGGTCGATCAGTTTTCTAAGGGAAAAGAACATCGTCGAAAGGAAAGTTATGTTTACCAGTCAAATTATGTAGCAGTTTAAGAGTTATTGTGGTCCATCTACATCCGGGGGGCTCTCTAGAATTTCTGCACCCGGAAGCATGTCGGGTGCTATGGGAACGGGTGCCACTTCATTTAACTCGACCGTTACTTTGGGGAAAGGTAGTGGACTTGTCGACCGACTTCGAGGGTCGCCGTTAGAATCAGGTTTCGTTCGGGACGACAACTCAGAAGTGCCATCCACCCTAATAGAGAAAGATAACTCCTCGCTTGACCCTCGCTTATGGTTATCACGTGCTTTAACCATCGGCAGATGAAAAGATAGTTAAGATGAAATTAAAGGTTAATTCAAAAGGGGTTAGTGCCACCTTATAGTGCTATCTCAGTAAAAGACAAAACATAGAAATTACGATTTGTTTCCATATGTTAGATCGTGCAAAGATCAATATCTTTTCACCACCCTCTCGAACACTGCCACATGTCCCAGAGTTTAAAAACGCCTTGGCACACGAAACACCACTAATAGGCGGGAACGGTCTTTACCGTCATGGCATAATTGGGTTGGTGGATCTAATACTATCAGATTTTGCCAAAATGACATTGGGATCATCACGAACAATCGCATCGCCACTGACTCCGGCGATCCGATGCTGATGATTCCAATCACAAATAATATAAAACCCAAATTATGACAAAAAAGCATAGAAAAGAGAGATTCTACACAAGAATGACACCTAGGCATTTGGAAAAGGATAAAGAACCAATTGCTACCTGAAAAAGACGATCTTGGGCGAAGATGGCGATCGTCCTTCTTTCTCTTCCTACAGAGCAGTAAATCGATTTTTGCAATAGTAAAGGTAAAGAGAAAAAGGTAAAGAAGTTTTCCTTTTATAATATGATGGAGTGGCTATTCACATTTGTTACATCCCGCTACATAGCGTTTTGACTATGACAACTATACATAAACGTACATATTATTATCTAACCTTGTTTTGCAGGAAGCCATTTGACAAACAGATTCAAGAACACAATAAATGAAGAATAAATATATTATAAAGGTCTGTTAGTCTTAGATATTAATGTTAAAGTCTTCCTTGATGATCACACACACACACATTTTATATGTATATAGCTTTTCTTATATAAATTAAGCAAGGAATAGTCTGATAACAGAAAACAGACGTCTGGTCTGAAAATCTCAGACGTCTGTTTGCTGAGACAGATTGTATTCAAAAGACAATATTCAGACGTTTGTTTCATATATTTCAGACGTCTGAATTTAGTCAGAAACGTATTGTTTCCTTTCGGCTTTAAAATTCAAACTATAAACAGATATCTGAAAATTATTCTCAGACATCTGATTCTGAAAGGTTGCAACTTTTATAAAGAGTCACAACCATTTTTCTTCGTCAAAACCTTTCATAATCAGTTGTATCTTTTGATATATTATAAATAGAGGGTTGATTAATTGTTTCAATCACCAATTCTTACTTTCATTCTATCTTATATTCTCAAAGCTCTCTGAATTCTAAAAACTATCTACTTTCATATTTGAGACCTTTTAACTTCCATATTCCTTCACGTACTTCACAATTATCATCAAGGAAAGGCTATAGGAAGGGTGTACTTAATATTCGACAATCCGTGTTATCAAGAACACAAAAGAGTCAACAATTATTCTGTATTAGTGAAGACCTCTTCAATGGTTGAGGCAAGAAATCCCGTTCAGTGGTTCGGGTAATTGCGAACCTATTCCTCCGGGTGAAGTGAGGGTTTTAGTGTTAGTGAAATACCAGAAGTGAGTCCGGGACTGGACGTAGGACAGTGGTCCGAACCAGTATAAATCGACTGTGTGATTTACTGCTTTCTACTCTGCTATACAGATATTATATCCTGTTCTCCATAATACACGATCCTAAACTGCTGCATAGCCTCTTTCAATTGGTATCAGAGCAAGGCTATCCTATAACCGTAACACCGTTATTTGATATTTTGATAAAATGGAGAATAACCCAAGTACTAGCTCAACTACTTTTGCCGAAGGACAATCCACTCAAAGACCACCACTATTCAACGGACTACACTATAACTACTGGGCTACAAGAATGAGAATTTATATGCAAGCAAATGGTTTTAGTGCATGGAATGCAACTCAAAAAGAGTTTACAGCTCCTACTACTGAATATGCAACTTGGACAACTGTTCAAAAAGATGAAGCAAATGCAAATGCAAAAGCTATGAACATGCTATACTGTGCCCTAGATCGAAATGAATTCAATCGTGTTTGCATTTGTACATCAGCTTATCAAATATGGGAGACGCTAAAAACTATTCATGAAGGAACAAACAAAGTCAAACAAACTAAAATTTCAATGCTCAAAAATCAGTTCCAGAACTTCAAAATGAAGCAAAATGAAACTATCAATGAAATGTACTCAAGATTCCAAGATATCTTACATGCACTGATAGGACTTGGAGAAAAATACAGTGACTTTGACATCATTTCAAAAGTACTAAATTCTTTAACTGACGATTGGGAAAGAAAAGTACTATCCATTGAAGAAGCAAATGATTTATCAGCAATGAAACCAGAAGAGCTAATAGGAAATCTTATGTATTATGAAGTAAACCTTCAAGCAAAAAGGGAACTAGCTCAAGAAAAGAAAAATGTGGCTTTTCATGCTGATAAAGAGGAGTCTGAATCAGAAGACGAAGATTTAGCTTTTATTGCCAAAAACTTTAAGAAATTTCTGAAATATAGAAAAGGAAATTTCAAAAAGAATATTTCAAATAAGCCTTCATCTTCAAAACTAGAATGTTTCAATTGTCATAAGAAAGGTCACATGATAAAAGATTGTCCAGAAATGAAAGAAAATCAAAAGAACTTCAATAAAAGCAAGAAAGAAAAATTCAAGAGGAAAGCCTTTTCTGTTACATGGGACGACTCAGACTCAGATTCATCAAGCAATGACAGTGATAGTGATAGTGATAAAGAGCAAGCAAATGTGTGTTTTATGGCACAAGAATCTAAGGTAAGTGAATTATCTTATGAAGAACTAGTAGATGTTAATGTTGAACTTTTAAATTTAATAAAAACTCTAAAGAAAAAGATTAAAGAAACTCGTGAAAATCAGAATAAAGCTGAATTCGAAAGAGATATGTTAAAAGATGAAAAGATAATTCTAGAAGAAGAAATTGAAAAAGTTCAAGAAACTCTTATGAATTCAGATAGTCAGCTTTCTCTTTTGAATCAAGAAATTGAAACTCAAAAGACAAAGAATGATGAAATTAGTTCTGAAAATCATTTGTTGAAAACTAGAGTAAAAGAACTAGAATTAGAAAACAAAATTATTCAAACTAAATTAGAAAACATTTCAAAAAATGTTTCAAATTTTAACAAGGGTAGAGAAAATTTAACAAGAATCATAGAAAACTCTCAACTCTCTTCAAACAAAAATGGTTTAGGATTCAAAAATGAATTGAAATTTTCTCCAAAGAAAAATACAAAGTTTAGGTTGAAAATTAATGCAAAACCAAAATCCACAAAAACAATTTATAAAATTAAGATATGGGTTCCAAAAACTAACAATAGTTTGATTAGAAAGAAGCACATTAACTCATTTATGGAATCTATACATAATAATGAAAATTATTTATATAAAAGGGATACTAAACCCAGTTGGGTTTGGCTTTCTAAGACCTAACTTTTAGGACCCTATCAAAAAGTGGGTACCAATGTGCTTATTAATATTTTTTGCAGGTATCACTTAAAAAGAGAAAATGGATATTAGACAGTGGTTGCTCAAAACATATGACCGGAGACAAAGATATGTTAACAAATATATCATATTTTAATGGTGGCTCAGTTACCTTCGGAGATAATTCAAAAGGATTTATCATTGGCAAAGGAGATGTGTGCAACTACGGTATTTCAAATATTCCTCTTATTACTAATGTTTCTCTAGTTAAAAATTTAAAACATAATCTATTAAGTATTAGTCAATTATGTGACCAAGGTTTTAAAATAACTTTTTCTGAAAACAAATGTAGTACTTTTGACAAAAATCAAAATATTATTTTTGAAGGAAATAGAGATAGAAATATTTATGTTTTAAATATGAAAGTAAATAATAACAAAGAAATGTGTTTGATTGCTAATAACAATGATTCTTGGTTATGGCATAAGCGTTTTTGTCATATAAACTTTAAAACTATACAAAAACTTTCTAAGCATGAGTCAGTAAGAGGTCTACCCGAAATAAATTTTAAAATAAATAACTTATGCGAAGATTGTCAGATAGGTAAACTAACTAAATCCTCCTACAACTCAAAAAGGGTCATTTCAACTCTACAACCATTAGAACTATTACATATGGACTTGTTTGGACCTACTCAAATACAGTCATTAAATCATAATCGTTATGTATTTGTTATAATTGATGATTTTTCAAGATATACTTGGACTATGTTTTTGAAAAATAAAAGTGATACTTTTGATCATTTCAAAGATTTCGTTAAAAAGATTCAAAATTCTAAAAATTTAAAAGTTAAAAATATTCGAAGTGATCATGGTGGTGAATTTGAAAATGAATCTTTTGAAGTATTCTGTAAAAAGAAAGGAATAAATCATAATTTTTCCTTTCCTCGAACTCCACAACAAAATGGAGTAGTAGAAATGAAAAATAGAACTTTACAAGAATGTGCAAGAACTTTACTTAACAGTAGTACATTACCTAAACAATTTTGGGCAGAAGCTGTAGCAACTGCTTGTTATGTTTTAAATCGTATCTCTATTCGTCCTTCAACTAAAAATATTCCTTATGAACTTTTTAATGGAAGAAAACCAAACATTACATATTTCAAGATTTTTGGATCTAGATGTTTTATTCTAAATACCAAAGATCAACTTGGAAAGTTTGATGCAAAAGCTGATCATGGGATCTTCGTTGAATATTCAGAACGTAGTAAAGCATATCGAATTTTCAATAAACGTACTAATGTTATAGAAGAATCTTTACACGTTTCTTTTGATGAAAATTATAATAAAAATATAAAAAACAATGATGATGATGAAAATATTGATAATATTGAAAATACAAATAATAATATTATAAATAATAGTCCTATAGAACATATTAGATCACCTCCCAGAATATTAAAAGATCATCCTACACAAAATATTATTGGTGAAATTGACACACACGTTCGTACAAGAAGTCAATTAAATCAAATAAGTCATGTAGCTTTCCTTTCAAATATTGAACCCAAGAATCCGAAAGAAGCTTCTACGGAAGATTACTGGATTATCGCTATGCAAGAAGAGCTAAACCAGTTCGAACGAAATGACGTCTGGGAATTAGTACCTCGACCAATCGATCAATCAGTTATTGGTACAAAATGGGTTTACAAGAACAAAGCAGATGAACTTGGAAATATCACAAGAAATAAAGCTAGATTGGTTGCTCAAGGATACAATCAAGAAGAAGGCATTGATTATGAAGAAACATTCGCACCTGTAGCTAGATTAGAAGCAATACGTATTTTATTAGCTTATGCAAGTTTTCATAATTTTAAACTTTATCAAATGGACGTTAAAAGTGCTTTTTTAAATGGTTTTATAAAAGAAAACGTTTACGTAGAACGATCACCGCTTTTTAAACATGAAAAATATCCAGATTACGTTTATAAACTTAAAAAAGCATTATATGGTTCAAAACAAGCACCTCGTGCTTGGTATGAACGACTTAAAAGATATTTAATAAATTCTGGTTTTCGAGTAGGAAAAGCAGATCAAACTCTATTTATTAAAAATACAAACAAAGATATTTTAATTGTTCAAATTTATGTAGACGATATAATTTTTGGGTCTACAAATGAAAATTTATGTAAAGAATTTTCTACAATAATGACTAATGAATTTGAAATGTCCCATATGGGTGAATTATCATATTTTTTAGGCTTACAAATTAAACAAGTTTCAAGTGGAATTTTTATTTCTCAAGAAAAATATTGTACTAATTTAATTAAATGTTTTGGTTTAGATAATACTTCAGGGAAACCAACACCAATTCATCTTGAAAAAGATGAAAAAGGAAAAAGTATTGACCAAAAATTATATAGAAGTATGATAGGTTCGCTACTTTATTTAACAGCAAGCCGTCCTGATATTATGATGAGTGTATGTTTGTGTGCACGATTTCAATCAGACCCCAAAGAATCACATCTAAGAGCAGTAAAAAGAATTTTAAGATATCTTAATAATACTAAGAACTTCGGATTATTCTATCCGAAAGGCTGTCCATTTGAATTAGTGTCCTACAGTGATGCTGACTTTGGTGGATCACGGACGGATAGAAAAAGTACAAGTGGTACGTGCCATTTTATTGGAAAATCACTTGTATCTTGGTTTAGTAAGAAACAAAATTGTGTTTCACTCTCTACATGTGAAGCAGAATACATATCTGCTGCATTAGCATGTGCACAAGTAATTTATATGCAACAAACACTTAAAGATTTTGGAATTAATTTAACTAAATCAACAATATATTGTGACAATACTAGTGCTATCAATTTATTAAAAAATCCGATAAATCATTCTAGAACAAAACATATAGATATTCGACATCATTTTCTTCGTGACAATATAGAAAAAGATATTATAAATTTAGACTATGTATCATCTGATAATCAGATTGCAGATATTTTTACTAAACCTTTATTAGAAAATTCATTTATAAAATTACGCCGAGAACTTGGAATTGTCTCAGTAACTGACATGTAATTTAACAATGTTTTTAAAACTTCCTAAAAACATTTCAACAATTTTTTTTCTATTTTTAGGCTCTCCTAAAAACATCTCTCCTAACTTTCCTCTCATCAGTTAATTTATTTATAGTCAAAAATTTCTAATCCACAAATTCATAACTTTCTTATCTATAAATACATGGGTTCTTAAAATAAAATTATTGTTCTATTAAAATACTAAAATTTACTATGTCATCAAGAAATTCAAATTCCTCTTTCAGTATTCATTTCACAACAAGTACCTCCTCTGATTCTATTAATCTTCCCACACTTACACCTAAATATGAACCTCAATATAAATGGGGTAACTATCACACCAGGTTTACTCCAGAATCAAAGAAAGCTAAACGAGCTTTATTCTCATCTCCCGATACGAAACGTAAAATTGACGATCTTCATCACTACCAAGAAGAACAAATCAAGCTACAGAAGGAATTATATTTTGAACAAAAAGCAACGTCAACTCGTATGAGCCTTCTTGAAAAGATGATATACAAGTTTTGTGGTTCAAAAGAGAAGGATATTGTTTCGCCTTTACCAACTCCACCCAATTATATTGATCCATCGGCTTCTTATCGCACAACATATGACCCGATGAATCCAACAATGAAATATTATACTTACTCACCCTCACGACCATCATATGATCCAAACTCATGGGATAGAAATTATCAAGCCAATGAAGGAAAGAGCATGTCAACGCCGAAGTAAACTCCTCCATCTAATAATTAAGAATGTTATTAAGATTATAACTCTTTTTTCTATCTTGTTACTTGTGTAATAATTTTTTTAAACAAAAACAGACGTTTGAATATGAATAAACAGACGTCTGATTACAGTATGAAATATAATTTCCCCTTTAAACTCAGACGTCTGTTTACAAAATATCAAACGTCTGAAATACGCCTAAAATACACTATTTTCTTTCGGGATAAAATTTCCTCCAAAACAGACGTCTACCAAAAAAAAATTCAGACGTATGTTATCTACTAAATAAAATTTTCCCCTCCAGATTCAGACGTCTAAATAAAAAATTCCAGACGTCTGAAAACACCATATTTTGTACTATTTCTTTTCGGTCTTGATTACATCCGAAAACAGACGTCTGTTTCATTTTATTCAGACGTCTGAATCGGATCAATCAGGATTTTAACCGATGCTTGACTTTTCAACTCCATCACAACCTTTCATTTTTTCATCCACCGTTTACTATCTTTTCATCTTTTACCAATTCCATATAACCCTAGCCCCCAAATCATTTTTTTTACCTCAAACTTTTACTACTCTCCAACATCAAAATAATGGCACATAGAGGAAAACGAACACGAGAGGAAGAATCTCTTCCACCCTCTGAAGAGATGATTCAACGATGGCTTTGGGATGACACGGCAAAAGCTAGATACAAGGCTATGAAAGATTCGAAATTTTTTGAAGGTGCATTTGTTAAGTTTGATGCTTTCTCTAATTACCGTCTCCTTCACTATGCTAGACACTTTCATTTTGAATCTCTGGTTGATTACAACAAAAACAATGTAAAAATCTATCCTCTCTTGGTCAAATTGTTCTTAGAAAACCTAAACCTTGACCATACAAAACCCCATGTTAAAAATGATACAATTTGGTCATGGGTATGTGGAAAACATGTCCTTATAACCATGTAACGCTTAGGACAAATCTTAGAATGTTCATGGCTAGGGTTAGACATTGATACAATTAAAGTTGATATGGATACGCGTGATGAAGTTTCTCATCAATTTCTTTCCGACGATTTGATTAGCATGAGACAACTTACCTCCACTCATCTTCGTCCACAAGCTCGCCTACTTAACCGTATACTTGTACGCACTATTCAACCACGAACAGGGAGCTATGAAAAAGCGTACAAAAGGGATTTTCAAGCTCTATATGCTTTATATTCAAACAAACAAATTAACTAGGCCAAAATTATAATGGACGAATGGGTTGACATCACGTACAAGCGAAAGTACAAAACTCTACACTACGGTGCCTACATTACTAGAATTCTAGAAGCTTGTGACGTAAACATACCCACCAACATTCCATCCCTATCCATCAAAGAAATAGGTCCTAAAACTTTAAAGCTAATGGACATTCCTCAAAATCCTCCTACCTTAGAATTTATGTCTTTTGACACCTGGAAAGAACATGTTGCTGCCAATCCTGAATCTATCATTCCTGAACCGTCTCATCGGCGCCAAACTAGACAACAAGAAGACGATAATGATATTCAAGTCATTTCTCCCGAAACATCTACCAAACAAGCCGTCCTATTGCTATCTCAAAATCAAGCCAAACTTCAAAAAGAAATAAGAAATTATCATAAACAAACAACCAAGAAGTTTGAGTCCATCAAAGGTTTCTTGAATAAGATTTGGGAAAAGGTTTCTTGCACTGGTACTTCTTCGACTCAAGCTCAAGCACTTGCTTCGTTCCAATGGTCTTCAAGCTCTGCCGAAGTTCCAGACTAAGAGGAAGGCTCTCCTAAAGATGGTGGAACGGCTGTTGTTGGGTCTACTTCGGAAGATTGATAAGCATGGTTCGTAAGACTTCTAGCATTAGTATCTTGCTTTAGTATTTTGCTTTAGTCTTTTGATTCTCTCCGAATATTTCCATGGTTTGTAATATTTTTTGCTACTACTTTGCACAAACCTTCCGTATGTGCTACTTATGTTACGGTGGTATGCTACTCTCTGTTAAATTATCTGTTTCTACGTATGTTTTTCTGTGTGTTGTGTGTATACTTAACATCTCTTATAAGTATTCCTTTTTGTCGAATGACAAAGGGGGAGAAACATGTTATATAATATGCATATTGATAGGGGGAGTTTATATAGTTGTCATTAGTCAAAAAGGGGGAGAATGTTACATCCCGCTACATAGCGTTTTGACTATGACAACTATACATAAACGTACATATTATTATCTAACCTTGTTTTGCAGGAAGCCATTTGACAAACAGATTCAAGAACACAATAAATGAAGAATAAATATGTTATAAAGATCTGTTAGTCTTAGATATTAATGTTAAAGTCTTCCTTGATGATCACACACACACATTTTATATGTATATAGCTTTTCTTATATAAATTAAGCAAAGAATAGTCTGATAACAGAAAACAGACGTCTGGTCTGAAAATCTCAGACGTCTGTTTGCTGAGACAGATTGTTTTCAAAAGACAATATTCAGACGTCTGTTTCATATATTTCAGACGTCTGAATTTAGTCAGAAACATATTGTTTCCTTTCGTCTTTAAAATTCAAACTATAAACAGACATCTGAAAATTATTCTCAGACATCTGATTCTGGAAGGTTGCAACTTTTATAAAGAGTCACAACCATTTTTCTTCGTCAAAACCTTTCATAATCAGTTGTATCTTTTGATATATTATAAATAGAGGGTTGATTAATTGTTTCAATCACCAAGTCTTACTTTCATTCTATCTTATATTCTCAAAGCTCTCTGAATTCTAAAAACTATCTACTTTCATATTTGAGACCTTTTAACTTCCATATTCCTTCACGTACTTCACAATTATCATCAAGGAAAGGCTATAGGAAGGGTGTACTTAATATTCGACAATCCGTGTTATCAAGAACACATAAGAGTCAACAATTATTCTGTATTAGTGAAGACCTCTTCAGTGGTTGAGGCAAGAAATCCCGTTCAGTGGTTCGGGTAATTGTGAACCTATTCCTTCGGGTGAATTGAGGGTTTTAGTGTTAGTGAAATACCAGAAGTGAGTCTGGGACTAGACGTAGGACAGTGGTCCGAACCAGTATAAATCGACTGTGTGATTTACTGCTTTCTACTCTGCTATATAGATATTATATCCTGTTCTCCATACTACACAATCCTAAACTGTTGCATAGCCTCTTTCAACATTCGGCTGACATGACCTTCGGACTAGACTCGGTTGACGTGTAAAGCAGTTGGCAAGCCAAGGATCAGCCGATAAGACGGATGATGCTCAACCGCACTACATCTAACTGTGAGCCGAAAGCTTGCCTATAGAATAGATCATCCCTGATCTTACCCATTCCAAATCATCTGAATCAGGCGGATCAGTTGCCGCTTCTTGCTGATAATTCGAGGAATACCAATTCCTTAGGAGATACCGATTCTTTCAGATTTAACTACTCTTGTGGATCCTACGACACATGTCCAAATAGGCCCATGTACTATATCACCTATAAATACCCTTTTTGAATTCAGAGGAGAGGATTTTTGGAAGTTTTGAAGCTCTAGATTTTGAGTATTCTTTATTTGACCTTATATTGTACCGCCATTGTAACTATTATGTCTAATAGTTGAAATAATATATAAGAGATTATAAAGTAGAAGTAGGCTTATTAACGTTGAACCACTATAAATTCGTGTGTGATTTCCTCCATTTTCAGTTCTTTACAATTATTGATCTTCATTTATTCTCTACATAACCCTTTCTTTGGGTGTTGTGCCAATTTTTGGTGTCAACGGATACCATGTTGTAACGACCCGCCTTTTTGCCCGGTTTTCGCCAGTAGTTAAACCAACTTAAACCGTTCATAAAGGCAAATTCTTAGCGGTACTTACACATTTGCACAAAAGTGAAAGAACTTTTCCATTATAATTACAATAATATTACATCAGAGCTACAAGAGATACATCATAGTACATTGATTACACATCAGAAATGATACTAAACTCATTGGAAGAATGTGAATGCTCCAAGATATAATAGCTCTATCCAAAATCAGAATCCGGCTCCAACCAACTCCAAGGCTAAATCTGCAAACCAAACAACTAGGCTACCCGTGTAAAAATCATGGGCACCCATAATTTAGGTGTTGAACAACAAAATCAAGGTCAGTCGTAGGACTGGTGTGAGAACTCAAAAAAGTTGTTTTTAGGGTTTATTTTAAAGTTTGGTAATTCATCAGATCACGCCGCTAATGCGGAACGGGTTCACTCCATGTGAATACTCATGCATGAAAATTCGTAATGACTTTTTGAAAAATGAAGCTATCATAAGCTCGTCCTACATCACATAATGCAAGCACACACTAGATGAGCGAGTTTTATCTTATGATAACAAAAAATGCCTTCATACGTGAAAATCCTCATTTAATACTACTATATAATGTGAAATACCATTTCGCAAATAAATGTATTAATCCTAGCCAGCATAATTCCCCATCCCATTATATTGACGTAATCTCGCTAGTAACCAGCATGCTATACAAACAAAATCGTACTGGCTCATAGTGGAGATTTGGTTTCCAACATGATGATTCCTAGTACCAAAGATCATTCGTAGGCTCATAGACTTTCTTGCGCGCATCATCCCAGTACTCGCGGTTAACGTCCAGACTCGGACACCATTATACCATCCCACCATGTATGAATCAGAGTACCGAACAAATAGAGTCCCATACTGGGGACTTCGTAATACCCTTTCATCATCACATCCCGGTGCAACGAACATATGAAACGAACATAAAAATTTGACCACCAGATTACCATCAATCCGGGTGTGAGGTTCGTCGAGGTCACGATATACACAAAGCTACGCTTAAATAAGCCATGCTTTGATCATCCATAGCTCATCACATAACTTAAGTGTGCCACATTGTTCACTCATTACGCATCATTGATTTCCATTAATATATAACCTCTAAGCTCATACGTCTTAGAGAAGGGTGTTAAGCTGAAAGAATAAATTCTCCACCACCAAGTAGACATATATTTAATAGAAATCAGTACTACGCATTCAATTACAATGTCAGACACACAATCCATACATGTCCGTTCTGGGTCTGAAGGAAACAACAATCCAGAATTCCTTCACATACGTTAGGGCTTCTTGCCACTTAACTGATATAAAATCCATCTGCAAATGGGAGCTACCCGTTGGAGACATTCAGCAAGTCGTCCTTACGATATGAAGGGTCCCTGCCCAATACCGTCTTAATGTCTTTAATTGCTCCACAACGTCGTATTATTACTTGGAATGGTTTTCAGACATAATTCCAATCCCGGTCTTTCCAAATAATAAGCGCAATCAAAAAAACATAATTACGGAACATAGAGACTTTCAACCAATCTCCTTCCGTCTTGGATTTGTTAAATTAAACTTGTTTAAACCCATTCTCATATCATCTTTAACAAAATCTTTTAACTTTTCTCTTTTAAAACACATCCTTTAAATCAAAGATAGTCTAGCCTCAAAACCTCAACTAACTTTTCGTTTGATAACTCGTTATCCAAATCCAATTTCTTTTGAAAACCCATAACCCATATTTCAACCATATTTCCTAATTAAAACGTTTTGCCAACATTAAATTCTTTAATCTTAATTAAAAGATTATACTTCCTTTCCAATTCCTTACTTTTAATTTCCTCAAATCAAAGATTTGATTAAATCCCAAATTACGATATGAATTTCCACAACTCAATCTCATTGGGTTTCAAGAATGATATTATTGAAGACACCGTTCACAACAAAATCCAAATCAATTGATACTGAACATAAGTTCCACGGAAATTGTATCTACTTATATTTGACATCAATTCTTATAATCAATGAATATTATAAGTGGAATAACGATATAATAATATCTTCCAAATTCCTCAAACAATATACGTTTACAACACAAAATTTCATATCAAATATACGAAGATTATTTCTATCCAACCTGTCTCAATCAAATTGGGAAACCCGTATCTTAATTAAAAGATTTACCTAACTCTTTAACATTAGATCTGGATAGAAATACCATCAACTTATCCTCAATATTAATCATCGTATCCAACTTCACACTATAAGCGGAATAATGGTGAACTACCTTTTAAATCCCTCAAATTGTAAGAGTCATCATCTACCGAATTAATGTCAAACATCCGAAGATTTATCTCCAACCATATACAATTATTTAAAATTAAAAAACCCGCTTCAATACTAAATAAATCAATTTAAATTCCATGTAAAATATTTTCAGTACATTTAAACCTTTGAAACATTCCACAAATTATTTATAAATGATTACTTATAGTTCAAAAAACAATTTGCAGGGTAAAAACTTCAAAATAGATTGTTTTCAAAGAAATCGTTACAACAACATTTCAAAAGCGTTACAAAACAGTTATATTGGCTAACTTGATCAAAAAAACCTTTATATTATCCAAATCTTAAATTTTCCATTTCAAAGCACTTTTAATTAATTTATAACGATTTTACAAAAACTTTCCATATTTTTAAAACATTTAAAAATAGTTGTTTACGTTTGTGGTTGGCAAACTGCACTTACAGCGTCCTTTTCCAAAACGCTTTTAAACTTAACTTGAAAATTATAAGTTGAAATTAAAATCTGCTTTCACTTATTTGAAAGCTCTTGTTAATATAAATCAAACGTTTTTCGTTTCATGTAAATCCAATTTGAATTGCAAAAGTTATAAGAATTTAAATTTTGTAACTAAAATACACGAATTGCCATTCTGAGGCTATAATAATTTAATGACTTTAGTTTTAATATTATACGGCCTCAAAACAATAATATAAATCTATTTTATAAATATAAGAAGTTTTGGGAGAGAAACCGATCAATTTCCGAAAATAGTCTTATAAACTCGCTTTAGAGACACCAAATATTTTCCTATATAAAATTTACACATTTTTTACACACTTTAGGAAGGCATAATGGAGGTTAAACGATATCGTAACCCTGTGGTATGGGACACGATGTTATATGGAATCGTTTAGTTCTAGGGTCATCTAATTGAAGGCGTTGATAGTTGTTTCTGATGATTTCCATTTTGGAACTGACTAGCTTGTAGTAAATCGGCAGTGAGAACGTGTGGCATGGGACACATAGTTACAACTGCTTGGGTTACTAACCGAGAGTTTGAAACATATACTATTATTGTTGTTAATTCAATACTCGCTTTGGGGAAAGCTAGACTCAGAGGTGAGTCTTTTATAAGTATCCACATTGTCAGGGAGGTCAAATTAAACTCGACCGAGGGTGGGGGGGGGGGGGGGGGAGGGGGAAGGGTCGTAGTGATGGGCGCTTTAGTAAAACACATATGTAGTACTTGGCTAAGCTCGGATGGAGCTATGTTGTTGAAGCACGTGCATTATTTTCATGATGGATCCATATTGTTATTGATATTGATCTTATCTTATGATCACATATTGGAGTTTGATCTTGTTGGATTTCATATCCATATATTATATTAATTTCGAAGTTTGGTGATTGTTGTTCTCTTGGGAGATTTCTAAACTCATTTGAGTTAATTGATGATGTTTGAGACTCTTAGTGCTTTTTTGTAAGATGTTATTTGTTGTTGTATATGTACTTAACTTATAGCAAGTGCATAACTTGGATGGAAAGCTCTTTCGTTATCCCATTGGTTTAATAATCCTTGTGCTCCCTTGATATTGTCACATTAACTCTTCTAGATGAAGAGTTATACGTCTTACCTCATGTTATCGTCTTATTACCTTTACTGACTGTTAATTAGAGCAACCCATGTGTTAATGCTCGGGCCAGGCTGAGCTTTTTTAGGTATCCCTAGAAGCTGTAGATATGCTTTTACTTCCGCGATGGATCTTTCTGTTTTAAACTACTCCATTTAGTTGTTTTGTGTAGATGTTTGTACTCGATCCATGTACTTTGATGTTGTATCTTATGTTATTTGACTCATTGTATATGTCGTGGTTGAATGCCACAATTTTGTCTTTGTACTTATAATGCATGACAGATGTATCTGTAAATATGTTGTGATGACTATTATGTGATTTGTGATGTTATTTTCATTTCCTTTTGTTCTGAATTATAAGAGACCCCATAGTATTATAATGAATAGAGATTAAAGGTGTTGATCCACTAAAGAAAAAAATGACTTACTAACCATCACTCTTAATGTTTATTTAATGCTAGAATTATTGTAGGTCTCCCTTAACCAGCCCTATTCTCTACATTAGTAGACAACATTACTCGTTAATATTCTTTACTAATGTGGATCTCGAGGTGGGCATCACAATGTTAGACATTATTTTCTTAGAGATAATGTAAATAAAGAAAATATCTCACTAGAATTTATTAAAATTGAGAATCAACTTGCATATATCCTTACTAAACCCTTAAATGAAGAAATATTTACTAAATTAAGAAGAGAACTAGGTATTTGTTCTTTAACAGAAATATAATAAATTGATATATTTGTATATATATATAAGTTTATATCAATTATTGTATCTTTTTATTAAGTTTAATAATACTAGTTTGAGGGGGAGGGGGTTATTATAGTTTAGACACAATTATATAGTTTTTGTTGATGACAAAGGAGAAGAATTATAAAGTAGATTAGACTAGGCTTAGATTAAGTGGGAGTTAGTAGTTTTAGTAGGAGTTGTTGGATTAAAGGGGAGTAATTGAAGAATCAAGTATTAGTAAGTATTTTTATAAACAAAATCGGTCATCATAAAAAAATGGGTGATTGTTAGTTCCTGCGATGATGGTTTTGGTGATAAGAGCCTTATGACATATGATAAAAATACGTATACTAGCATTTTATGTTGAGTATGTATGTATATGTAGGATATTTATAGACTGGTATTGATAATGAAGACCGGTACAACATAGAGATCCAAAATCGAAGAATATAAAGATGAAGAATTCAAAATTGAAGACTCTTGAGTATCAAAAGTTCAAAAATTCAAGAGTTCAAGATATCAAGATAAGAAATAAAGTATACATTTTTTTAAAAACTTCATAATAGCAATGAAATCTTTATTCCAATTTTCTTATGGGATGGAACCCACTTCTTTCTTTGTAATGGGATAGAACCCACAACCAACTCCAGTTTTGGCAGGAACTGAGGCTTCGCATGATGAAATACTATGCAAGTAGGAACTCACAAAATTACTTCAAAATGGTTTCAAAATTTTCCATTTTACATATTTTCTTTAAAAATGTTTTAGCCATTAAACTCTCCTCAGTTTTTGCTTTCAAATATTTCAAATCACTTCCCATTTTTAGACTTACTTAAGAACTTGTTTTAAAACATCTTTTGATTTTAAACTAGCTTCTGAATTAAATATTTCAGTCTAAATTCTCATAAATATAATATATACTTAAGTTTTAATAACCCTTTTATATATATTGTAAATATACGTTTTAAATCCATATTCTTTTCTATTATACTCTCTTATAATATGGAAAATAGCTTGTTTAAACTTCAAAATTACTTCGACCATTTATGCATCATTTTCATTGTTTTTCCAAAAATTTATTTTTAATTCTATAATAGGGACGTCGACATCATTGGATACTCCATGCCGTCATGGTGTCCGTTAACTTCAAAATTACGATTTTTAAAATAAGTGTATATTCGTTTGAATCTCCTCGCGAATGGAGATGCTTGTTGCTTCCCTATAAATACTTAATAAGAAATGAATTTTTTACCTTTTCTTATATTCTTCACTCCTTCTCCTCCACTCCATTTCTTTTCTAAATTTCTAGAATCCTTAACCATACTCTACGGAAATTCAAAGTGAATCAAACAAGATCGTCTCTAGTTTGAATTATTGCCACTCTTTCTCAAAGATCTTAGTGTTATTGGGAGTTATAGGAGCATCGATATTTAAAGATCGAAATATCGAGTTTCTCTATCAAATTGTTGCTGAAAAGGTGTGGTTGTGGCCCATTTAAATCAACTGGATGTGATTGCATCCCATTTAAATCAACTGGGTGATCTAGTAGCCTGATTAAATCAAGAGAGTTTCCTGTACTCAGAAACAGGAGGGGCGTACCTCATAGCCTTGAAATCGAGGGTTGTAATATCGACATTTATATGAAAAGAAATCTGCATAAGCAATTGTGTAGGACTGGATGTAGTGTAACTCCGAATTAGTTTAAAAATACTGATGTGTTCTTTGCTTTATTTCTCTCACTAATTTTTGCTTCTATGATTGATTTTGTGATTGTTTCGTATCTACGATTTGTATTTAATTTTGTTGTATTATAAAAGTTTTTAAAAATTCATAATTTTCATTAAACAATGTTCACCTAGCCCCTTTAGTGTTAAGTTGGCCTTAAGACCCATAATTTGCATTCCCAATAGAATAAGCTACAATAATATGCATAGAAGCCACCAAGAATATGCTCATCCCCAACCACGCAATGCCATACAACTCAGGCAAACCAGCCTCGTCCTAATAATCGTTCTGAACATAGAACAATGGGAAACAAGTTATTAACACCATATATGGCGGGCCTTATCCAGCTTAGAGGACCTAAGATAAGATGAAGAGGTATGTCGGTGCCTTGAAACATGCCTCAAAAGTGGAAAACTACTTAGCGATCGAATATTGAAGCCTCACAAATCAATGGAGAACGTTTGATGATGACATTGTTTTTAAGGCTAGAGATTCTAAAGGAATAAACACTCTAACCCTCGATTCCATAGTCGTAACAATTAAAATTGGGCCGACGGCCGTAAATAGGGTGCTTGTTGATAGTGAAGCAATAGTTAATACCTTATCTTGAATAAACATTGACCAAATGAAGTTTTTTGTGAAGGTTGTATCTGCTTGCCAGTGAAAGATCCAAATGTTCATAGGGAACCAAAACAACCAATATGGAAGATCGACTTACCTGTTGAACTCGTTGAAGGAGAAAGAGGGGCCATATTAATCCAAATATTTGTAATAGTTGACTTGATGTCAACCTATAATGCTTTGTTCGGACTTCACCGTTAGTGGATTTCAAGATTGCACAAGCTCTGTGGTTTAATTAAGAAATTTCCCATGGAAAATGGAATTGGCATCGTGAAGGGAACCTAAGTATGGCCAATGAATGTTATATTACCGATTCAAGAGATGCAAAATAGAAAAGAGAAAGAAAAGGGCGTAGGGTGATCCCTCTACATCCACGAACCTGTCGTATTGAAATAATAGAATAACCCAGGTCTCAAGGAACATAGTTGTACTTACAAGGTTTTGGACCCTAGAAAACAGAGTGCAAAGGCAAAAGAGTGACGACAATTGAGATCGTAGTGCATGTCCTTGCAGATCCAGAAGATTCGTTGTGAGTACTGAATATTTGTAACACCCCATACTTTTTTGAGCCTAAATTTTCAAAACTCCATTCCATTCAAGCATGGATAATATAAATTTGGTACCTAAAAATAATGAGCATACGCATATTCATAGTACAATATAACTAACTCACAGTGGAAACAATATAGGATAATAAGTATCGACTGATTTAAGCACCTTAAAAGCAAACCGCTACATCAATACCGAGCATGAGAGAACAAGTACAGAAAGCCAAACCTGAACACTTACAAAGACTTGTTTCCCCTGGGGTAAACCTGAGAGTTGTTATGTGGAGGGGGATACAACAAGTCTTGGAGTGTATAAAATGTATAACAATGTCCACAATAAGCAAATGCATCCCATTTGGTTTTACCAAAATCACATGTCTAATCAGGCTAGTAATTCTAACGTAACCTTGCAAGGATTATGCACGACGATTAACTGTTGTTTCCTAGATAGCCCTTCAAAATGATAGATTATTGTAATATACCGAGATAGAACTTTTACACATATGTACGAAGCCTTAAACCACCACACAAACTGATACTAAAACTAAGAGGTGGGCTTCCAATGATCACTTAAGGCCCAAAGCGGATCCATTGATCACTTAACACCTTACTAGATAGTTTACTACATGCTAGTATAAATTAGAGGACACTAGCTGCAATGCCATTCTAATTCAAGGCTTCCATCATTCACACATATTCCCAACCCTGCATAAGGCGGGAGATAGTAAGCAACCACTTATTACCTATAGGCTAGGTGAACGACTAATAGTCATTTATGACCTTCCCTTGGCAGACCCTTATGTGACTATCTAGCTGACCTTATTAGATATTCCCCTAGTCACTTAATACTTCCCGTAGAATAGGCTGACCTATGGTACCTACGTAGCGGTCATTTAATACCTTATTCTAAGGCGGACTCTAACTCAACCACTTACTACCTAGAGGAAGCAGACTACCATGGAATTTACCTATCTTACACCTAATTAGCCATTTAATACTTCTTATTTATGAGGAGCTGAGCTATTTGATCACTTAATACCTGTTAAGGCGGACCCTATGATTCAACACTTATGGGGAGGGGAGAATCCAATCACTTAATATATTATAGGAGGATCCCATTATTTAATACCTTTATTCTCGAAGTGGACTATACTATGAATTATTCCTTTTTCGTTTTTTATTTTAGAAGGGAGGTGGGCCCTAAAACCACTTAATATCTCAACCCTTGAAGTAAACCTTTTAGGATAAATTCGTGTTACGCAATTCCTTATTGTCATTGGTTCCTATGGTTAATGATATCTCACATCAGTTGCACATATATCCGACTATAGGAAAGTGTAGACTTCTATCGGCTAACGCATCTGACCTCGCATCATTAACCTACCAAGTCCAATACTTATTTTAATTAAAGATGTTGTTTCTAAAAATTAAACTAGAAATAAGATATGGATGATTTCCTATGATTCACAACTCTAGGATATTTATTAGTTTATTTCCTTACTGGACTTAGTATTTACTATGACCATTAATACTCGAATTCTCATTAAAACTTCTTTAATTCAATTAATTAACATAAGGATCACTTGCCATTAATGACCCTAATGGTCAAATTTCCTAAGGCAACGGAAAGCCTATTAAATGTCATTTATATTAGTCCCATTCTAATTCTACTTGTTATAACTCCCACAATTCTACTATTTTTCTTTAATTTTAATAGTTTTTATATAAGTATATGTACATATATTAAATTAATTTCCTAAATTGATGTCACAACATTTATTCCTATTCATTTTGAATTTAACCAATTGACATTTATTACTCTTTCATTTCCCACAATGCGCATGGTTACAATATTAATTCCCTTCCAAATTTATTTATAACCATTTTAATTTATAGCAATTAACTCCACATTTATTGCTAACAAACATAACAGTTACAAATATTTATTTTCATTTATTATGGGAAGTATTATTATATACACATCATAATGGTAACTATTCAAATTCAACCATACAGCATACATTTACTTAATAGTAATACTAAAAGCGCCCTTTACGTGAGTTTTGGACGGATGCAGTTATAATATATTGATTAATTATATATATGTATTGTAAAGACCCAGAACTTCCCTGTTCTCCGAGGAGAAGAGGAAGAATGGATTGCTTTGAGGACAAGACGAATCAGAACACAAACAGAAGAACATTTCATTGCTTATTACAACAATTTCATCAGAATACAAGAATATACAGAGTATGAATTAATATTACACATTCAACAAATATCAGAGATTCAAATTACATTTAAATACATAGCAGCGGAAAAATAATACAAACACAACTGAAAGGGATAAACGGATATAGAGCTTTCCGAATATCATTCCAGCTGTAAACCAGGATCATGTGAATATAAATCTGCAAAACCAAAACTACTAGCTGCCTGTGTGGAAGGGAACCCAGAGTTTAGGTTAAAACAATAAACTCCAGGCCAGTCGTGTGAATGGTGTGAGAACTAAAAACAGTTATTAATCTTTATTTTAAAGGTAGGTAAATCAAGGGACCACGCCGCATAACACGGAACGGGTTTCCTCCCAAGAATACCAGTGCATAAAAACAACAGCGCAATGCTAAATAAAGAACAACGAAGCTATTATAAGACTCAGGTCCCATCACACAATGCAACGCAAGCCGGAGGATAGAGTTTTTACCTTATAATAGCCAAGAATGCTTGGTATGTAAAATTTCATGTTTTATTATTACTATAAGTGATAGTGTCAAAACAATTTCAGTCATAAGTATCAATCATAGACGACATAAGTGCCCCATACCACTATGTCACCATATATAGTGTAACGACCCGCATTCTACGCATCGAGGGATCGTAGAATATTTATTTCTTTCCCGTATGAGGTCGTATGGTCATGTAACTTTGGGAAACATCTATTAGAGTCATTTCCCATGTTCATGATTTTTGTCGATTTTTAAATGACTGTTTTGCCCTTAGTTAGCACTGTTTTGGCCATAACTTTTGATTGGAAAGGAATTTTGACTTGAAACTACTTCCATTGGATTCGTTTGATGGTTTACCTTTCTGTAGAGTGGTCATAATAGCCAAACGGACTTACCGTTTGGGAGATATGGCTGAAATAAGGTTTGGAGGGTGAAAAACTGCTTAACCGGGCCAAATCGGGTGATTAGTGAGTAGGCCCATAACCCATTTCGGGATTAGGGTTATGGGGAGGCTGAAATGAGATAGAGGATCATTCCATTTCAGTTTTCTAGCCTCCACTTATCACCAAGGAACCCTAAAAATGGCCTCTAACTTCTAAATCACCTCCAAATCAGCTTTTGGTCAAGGATTTGGCTTAGCAACCCCTAATCAAGGAAGATCTTCACCAAAGCAACATAGGAGCTGCTGTTTGGCATTGAGATTCACATCAAATCAGAGAATTATTTCAGATCTTAGTTTATTTGTGGCTAAGGTGAGTGATTTGCATAGTTTTGCACTAATTATGGCTAATTAGGGGTGATTAGTGTTAATTAGAGAATTTAAACATGATAAAATTCTGGAAAAATGTTTATAAAATTCGGAATGATGTTTTAGACCTCTGATATGAATTTGGGTTAATTTGGTTAAGTTTTGCTAACTCTATTATTAGTTTCACCTAAACATGCTTAAGGGGAAATATGGGGTTTTGGGTATGTTTGATCCATTTTAACCTATCATGTTGATGTTTTGATGTTTGTGGTTGATTATGCATGTTTCTATGACTGTATGAAATGCTTTGTGATTGATTTCAATAGTTAGAATGGTCGAAAACGCTGTCGAGAGGCATAAACTGTTCGCTGGAAGAACTGCAGGAAACTACCCGAACCGGACCGGATCGGTGGGCATACGGAGCGATCCGATCCGAAGACAACGATCCGTATGGCCACCCCCGATCGCGTATCCTCTCCACGATCTGATCCAGCTGGATGAAGCGCCACGATCCGAAGGGAGGAGCACGACCCGATCCACTTCAGAAGCTCATGAGCTGACGACCTGGGAAGATGCACCCGACCCGACCCGACCAGTGGGGGAAACACGAACTGACGAGGAGGGACCCCGACCCGATCCGACTGGGTGACCACGACCCGATCCGAATGGATGCCACGACCCAATCCGAAAGGGTGAGCACGACACGATCCGACTGGGTGACCACGAGCTGATGGCGTGACTCGATCCGAACCGTGGTGACGAAGAAAGCTGGACTCCGAACCAGATGAGGCCGATCCGATCCGATGAAGAATGATGAAGGCCGATCCGATCCGATTTGATGGTGATGACCAATAACCCGAGATGCAAAGGTAGTCCAAATGGAAGTTAGAGCTCAGGATCCCGGAACCAGTTGGGAACCAATGAGTTCACTTCATGGTTGGACTTTGCTGCGGGACGTGTGCTAAGGAGTTGTCGACGTTCATAACTTCGATTCACCACTAAGAATGAATGATGGGCTACTTATCAGTGCAGTAGGGTCATTATGACCTGAGGGGAAAGGTGATGGTAGCAAGACTACGTTATCAGTGCAGTAGGGTCATTATGACCTGAGGGGCAAGGTGATGCGTAGTAAGACTATGAGCCAGCGCAGATGGGGTGAATAACTTCATGGGGCAAGTGGACATAGTAAGGATTGGTAAGGCTATGAGCCAGTGCAGTGGGGTTCTTGTGACTCCATAGGGCAAAGTGGACATAGCAAAGGATTAGTGGCTACGTTATCAGTGCAGTGAAGCCATTTATGACTTCATGGGGCAGAATGATTGTAGCAAGGTATGTTGGGTGATCGAAGTGGTGAATATCGTATGCTTTACGCACTGAGTGAGAGATGTGAGGATGGATGCTATGTTTGATTGTCTTCCATCCCTATGACATGCACACCTTCCCCACCTCCGTATCTTTACACTGTTTGATATGGTACCTTAGAGTGTTGTACAGTATGTAGTGCTAACTCTTTGGTTGCAGGTCCAGGTTCAGGTATGTTTAGTCTACCTGTTATTGTTCACTTTTGATACTTATCACTCATACCAGGCTTTACGTCTGACCCAGAGTTTTATGTCTCCTCTTATTACTCTGGGTGCTCACACGAGCAGACTAGAGACAGGTTAGCTGGTGATGCGCGAGTAGCTGATTCGGAGGCGGGCAGGAGGCTTCCACGTATGATATATATATACACATTCTCCCTGTGTCGTTGGTGGTCGCTACTTGGGCATTAGTAGCGTACCTCCATTATCTTACTTTTGCTTTGAGACAGTTTGAAAATTGTAATAAGCTGTATTTTGGATTTCCGCTGCTATGATGTTTAGTTCTGATTTTCTGCTTATGCACTGTCTCTCCTGTTTTATGTCAAGTATGTTATTATTATATTTTGTTCTATGCGCTGTGAGACATTCTACAGGTTCTTTGTATGTTTATTTCCTTCTTCCTAATGACCCGTTCCGTGCTAACTGGACATGTGTACAGCGCACTTTTGGAGTACATGTCGGTTGGTGCGGGGCGGGCCGTCACACTTGGTATCAGAGCTCTAGGTTGCGTAGTTAACCTAGGGAAAGACACTAGGGAGAGATAGTACGTATATGAGAGCGCGTATTTGTGATTACTTTGGTTTTCAAAAGCTATGTCTATATATACTATTAGTAGTATAAGAATGAAGTCGCACTGCACTAGCACCACTATGGGGTCGTTAATCGTTTCCCTTTTTCAGATTGACGATGAGCCGAGACACGAGGGGTGCTGGTAGAGGAACCAACCAAGGGAATGCCGCTGACATGAGGGCGATGTTTAGTAACCTCATGAGAGACATGCTTAGAGAAGTGCAAGGGGCAGTTCCCAATCCCGTGGTTGGTGTTGGCCCAGTAGTGCAGGCGCCTAGGGTCGATTTTGCCAAGTTGTGCAAGGATTACACTAATCTTGGTGGGAAGCCGTTCCATGGGATGGAGTCGGCCACAGATGTTCAGGACTGGATGGATAGTTGTGACCGTATCTTCGATGACTTGGGCCTTGAGGATGCGATGAAGAGAAGGCTAGCGTCTCGTCAGCTGCAAGGGCGAGCGATGAATTGGTGGAATGCCATTAGAACAGCTACTCCAGAGGATCAGGTTACTTGGGATCAGTTCAAGGCTCGCTTTAGCGAGAAGTTTATTCCGGCTGCCCAGAAGTCAGTGTTGTTTAAGAGGTTCTTGGAACTCAAGCAGAACGGAAGGGCAGTTTCTGATTATATTGCTGAGTTCGACACTTTGTCGAAGTATGGACTATCTCTTATCGATACTCCTGAGAAGAAGAATGAGAAGTTCATTACTGGTTTGGATGGATACTTGGGGGAAAGGCTTATCAACCACATCGATGAGACTTTTGAATCGATCGTGGGGAAAGCTTTGAGATCAGAGAGCCTTTACCCTAAGTCAAAGACTGAGGCTGCATCTGCAGAAGGGCCAAAGCCGCAAGCAGGCGGTGGAGGCAAGAATAATTCTCAGAATAAGAGGAAGCAGGACCAATCTAAGGGTGGCCAGAAAAAGAGTAAGAAGGATGTTGAGTGCTTCAGCTGTGGTAAGAAGGGCCATTATGCTAAAGAATGTCGGGCCAAGCCAGCGGAAAGGAAGTGCTACAACTGTGGTCAAATGGGACATCAGAAGGATAAGTGTCCACAACCTCTTAAGGAGAAGCAGATTGTGAAAGCATATGCTATTGATGCTGTTCCTTCTTCGTCAAATGCCCCAACTGCGGCGGAGAAAGGAAAGAATGTTGTTATTCAAGGTATGCTTTCTATTTATGATGTACCAATTCGAGTTTTGTTTGATACTGGGGCTTCCCTTTCCTTCATATCTAGTGACCTGGTAGATAGGTTGGGACTGGAACCCGAGATAGTCGATAGACCATTGGTTGTGACGAACCCGATTGGTGGTTCGACTAGCCTTAGTATGATTTTTAGGAATTTGGTCTTATCGAGTCATGGATGTATGTTTGTATGTGATTGCTTTGTTTTGGGCTTTACTGGGTATGGCATTATATTGGGAATCGATTGGCTCCAAAGATACGGGGTGGTGGTAGACTGTGAGGGCTTTTTGGTGACAGTGAGGGCGGATGATGGGCGGATGGTAGTGTTTGGTAGTCTACCTAGTGATGGGGTTATGGCTAGTTTTGTAAATTCCCTCGACATCCCGCAGGATGAGTTGTCAGATGTGCCCGTGGTTGGCCAGTATCCGGACGTCTTTGAGGAGGTGACCGGGCTTCCACCACACCGAGAGATTGAGTTCCGTATTGATTTAGTGAAAGATGCCAGACCTATAGTGATGCCACTTCGTCGTATGGCACCAAGGGAGCAGCGAGAGCTCGGGGTGCAAGTCAGCAATCTTTTGAAGAAGGGATTTATTAGAAGGAGTGTCTCCGAGTGGGGAGCACCAGTTGTGTTTGCCACTAAGGCAGATGGTTCCCTTCGTTTGTGTGTGGACTATCGCGAGTTGAATAAGGTGACGAGGAAGAATAAGTATCCTCTACCGCGCATAGATGATTTGTTTGATCAACTGGAAGGAGCAAGAGTGTTCTCCCAGTTGGACCTCGCGACAGGATTTCATCAGCTTCGAGTAGCAGATGAGAGTGTTCCGAAAACGGCATTTAGGACGCCATCTGGATTTTATGAGTGGTTGGTCATGCCATTTGGGTTGACCAATGCACCAGCCTATTTTGTGGATCTTATGAATCGAGTATTCAGAGATCAGTTGAATAAGTTTGTTCTTGTGTTCGTGGATGATATCCTTGTTTATTCAAGGACAGAGGAGGAACACAAGGGACACTTGAGGACAGTGATGGAGGTGTTGAGGAAACACCAATTGAAAGCGAAATTCTCTAAGTGTCATTTTTGGAGAAGGGAAGTAAGATTCTTGGGTCATGTTGTTTCAGAGAGTGGTATTGCCGTGGACCCTGCGAAGGTGGCTACGGTACAGGATTGGCCTATTCCCAAGAATGTAACAGATGTAAGAAGTTTCTTGGGATTAGCTGGATATTATCGTAAGTCTATCCAGGACTTCTCCAAGATTGCAGCACCGTTGACTCAGCTGACTAAGAAGAATCAGTCCTTCGTCTGGGACGGAGTGTGTGAGGATGCCTTCAAAAGTCTAAAGGAGAAGTTGACGCGTGTGCCAGTGTTGGTCATTCCTAAAGGGAATGAAGAGATGACGGTATACATGGACGCTTGTGGTACCGGACTGGGTGCTGTATTGATGCAAGAAGGTACGGTTGTAGCTTATGCTAGTCGACAGCTAAAGCCGCATGAAAAGAAGTATCCTACCCATGATTTGGAATTGGCAGCGATTGTATTTGCGCTGAAGATGTGGAGACACTATCTCTTGGGAGAAAGATTTGAGTTGTTTACCGATCATAAATCGTTGAAGTATCTCTTCTCTCAGAAAGATCTGAATCTCCGTCAGCAGAGATGGTTAGAGTTCTTGGCTTCGTATGATTTTGATATCGCATACACACCTGGGAAAGGTAATGCGGTAGCCGATGCCTTGAGTAGGAGACATGCCAGCTTAGGGGCAATGTTTCTTGAATGGAAGCAACTGGAGTATATCGCGGGGTTTGATTTCAGACCAAAGTGCGAATTGGATCCAGTCATGCTAGCTAGTTTAACGATCAGACCCACTATGTAGAGCGGATTGGTTCCAGCCAGAGGGATGATCCTAATCTATTGGAAATCATCTCCAAGTTAGAGATGGGTATCGGTGAGGAGATAAATGTGTATGGGCTTGATCGAGATGGATGGCTTCGAAAGAATGGAGGATTAGTTGTGCCCAACGTGAATGGTTTGAGAGATGAAGTGCTTAGAGAATGTCATCACTCAAAACTGACTATACATCCCGGTGGTAATAAGATGTATCGAGGCATGAGACAGACTTACTACTGGGAAGGGATGAAAAGAGACGTTGGGAAGTTTATATCCAAATGCATGAATTGCCAGCTAGTTAAAGCCGAGCAAAAGAAGCCTAGTGGGTTGTTGCAACCATTAGAAATTCCAGAATGGAAATGGGAGCAAGTCTCGATGGATTTCATCGATGGCCTACCAAGGACTAGATCGGGATATGATAGCATTTGGGTAATTGTGGATCGATTGACTAAAAGTGCAAGATTTATACCAGTCAAATCGACCAGAACGGCAGCCAAGTTGGCAGAATTGTATATGAAGTGGGTAGTGAGATTTCATGGAGTACCCAAAAGCATTGTGAGTGACCGAGACCCATTGTTCACTAGTGGGTTTTGGAAGAGCTTACAAGAGGCTTTAGGGTCAGGATTACATCTCAGTACCGCATATCATCCTCAGACCGACGGTCAGACGGAGAGGGTGAATCGTATATTGGAAGACCTCTTAAGAGCTTGTATATTGGATTTTGGTGGATCATGGGATAAACATTTGCATCTAGTAGAGTTTGCATATAATAATAGCTACCAATCCAGTATCGGTATGGCTCCATATGAAGCTTTGTACGGAAGACCGTGCAACTCACCATCATGTTGGATAGAGACTGGCGAGAAGTTTGTGCTTGGACCAGATGTGGTGTGGGAAACTTCTGATAAGATCAAGATCATTCAGCAACGAATGAAAGCTGCCCAAGATAGGCAGAAGAGTTATGCTGATAAGAGGAGAAGAGACTTGAAATTCTCCGTTGGTGACTTGGTGTTTGTCAAGATATCTCCGTTGAAGAGCGTGATACGATTTGGCAGGAGAGGCAAATTGGCACCAAGATTTGTTGGCCCATTCCCTGTTCTTGAATTAGTCGGGAATTTGGCATATAGAGTTGGCTTACCAGAGAAGATGGCGGGAGTTCACAATGTGTTTCATGTTTCCCAACTAAGGAAGTTCGTTCACGACTCCGATATGACTATTTCACCTGATCAGTTAGAGGACTTCGAAGTAGAACCCGAGGCGGTTGGGAACCGCAAGCCGATTCTTATTGTGGGGCACGATACGAAGCAACTTCGAAGGAAGGCGGTGAAGCTAGTCAAGGTTCAGTGGGGCGAGGACGAGAATGATTGTACTTGGGAGACAGAGGAGAGCATTAGGAAGGCATATCCAGAACTCTTTGCCTGGTAAGATTTACTTTGCGATTTAGTTATTCCGCATGCTAGGATAGACTTATTTTACTTGTTTTTCATGTTTGATGGTTGATAGGCATGCGGGAACCTTTGTGTGTGTTTGGATTAGGGAATTTCGGGGCCGAAATTTCTTAAGGGGGGGGGGGGGAGAGTGTAACGACCCGCATTCTACGCATCGGGGGATCGTAGAATATTTCTTTCTTTCCTGTATGAGGTCGTATGGTCATGTAACTTTGGGAAACATCTATTAGAGTCATTTCCCATGTTCATGATTTTTGTCGATTTTTAAATGACTGTTTTGCCCTTAGTTAGTACTGTTTTGGCCATAACTTTTGATTGTAAAGGAATTTTGACCTGAAACCATTTCCATTGGATTCGTTTAATGGTTTACCTTTTCCGTAGAGTGGTCATAATAGCCAAACGGACTTACCGTTTGGGAGATATGGCTGAAATAAGGTTTGGAGGGTGAAAAACTGCTTAACCGGGCCAAATCGGGTGATTAGTGAGTAGGCCCATAACCCATTTCGGGATTAGGGTTATAGGGAGGCTGAAATGAGATAGAGGATCATTCCATTTCAGTTTTCTAGCCTCCACTTATCACCAAGGAACCCTAAAAATGGTCTCTAACTTCTAAATCACCTCCAAATCATCTTTTGGTCAAGGATTTGGCTTAGCAACCCCTAATCAAGGAAGATCTTCACCAAAGCAACATAGGAGCTGCTGTTTGGCATTGAGATTCACATCAAATCAGAGAATTATTTCAGATCTTAGTTTATTTGTGGCTAAGGTGAGTGATTTGCATAGTTTTGCACTAATTATGGCTAATTAGGGGTGATTAGTGTTAATTAGCGAATTTAAACATGATAAAATTCTGGAAAAATGTTTATAAAATTGGGAATGATGTTTTAGACCTCTGATATGAATTTGGGTTAATTTGGTTAAGTTTTGCTAACCCTATTATTAGTTTCACCTAAATATGCTTAAGGGGAAATATGGGGTTTTGGGTATGTTTGATCCATTTTAACCTATCATGTTGATGTTTTGATGTTTGTGGTTGATTATGCATGTTGCTATGACTATATGAAATGCTTTGTGATTGATTTCAATAGTTAGAATGGTCGAAAACGCCGTCGAGAGGCGTAAACTGTTCGCTGGAAGAACTGCAGGAAACTACCCGAACCGGACCGGATCGGTGGGCATAGGGGGCGATCCGATCCGAAGACAACGATCCGTATGGCCACCCTCGATCGCGAATCCTCTCCACGATCCGATCCAGCTGGATGAAGCGCCACGATCCGAAGGGAGGAGCACGACCCGATCCACTTCAGAAGCTCATGAGCTGACGACCTGGGAAGATGCACCCGACCCGACCCGACCAGTGGGGGAAACACAAACTAACGAGGAGGAGGGACCCCGACCCGATCCGACTGGGTGACCACGACCCGATCCGAATGGATGCCACGACCCGATATGAAAGGGTGAGCACGAAACGATCCGACTGGGTGACCACGAGCTGATGGCGTGACTCGATCCGAACCGTGGTGACGAAGAAAGCTGGACTCCGAACCAGATGAGGCCGATCCGATCCGATGAAGAATGATGAAGGTCGATCCGATCCGATTTGATGGTGATGACCAATAACCCAAGATGCAAAGGTAGTCCAAATGGAAGTTAGAGCTCAATATCCCGGAACCAGTTGGGAACCAATGAGTTCACTTCATGGTTGGACTTTGCTGCGGGACGTGTGCTAAGGAGTTGTCGACGTTCATAACTTCGATTCACCACTAAGAATGAATGATGGGCTACTTATCAGTGCAGTAGGATCATTATAACCTGAGGGGCAAGGTGATGGTAGCAAGATTACGTTATCAGTGCAGTAAGGTCATTATGACCTGAGGGGCAAGGTGATGCGTAGTAAGACTATGAGCCAGCGCAGATGGGGTGAATAACTCCATGGGGCAAGTGGACATAGTAAGGATTGGTAAGGCTATGAGCCAGTGCAGTGGGGTTCTTGTGACTCCATGGGGCAAAGTGGACATAGCAAAGGATTAGTGGCTACGTTATCTGTGCAGTGAATCCATTTATGACTTCATGGGGCAGAGTGATCGTAGCAAGGTATGTTGGGTGATCGAAGTGGTGAATATCGTATGCTTTACGCACTAAGTGAGAGATGTGAGGATGGATGCTATGTTTGATTGTCTGCCATCCCTATGACATGCACACCTTCCCCACCTCCGTATCTTTACACTGTTTGATATGGTACCTTAGAGTGTTGTACAGTATGTAGTGCTAACTCTTTGGTTGCAGGTCCAGGTTCAGGTATGTATAGTCTACCTGTTATTGTTCACTTTAGATGCTTATCGCTCATACAAGGATTTATGTCTGACCCAGAGTTTTATGTCTCCTCTTATTACTCTGGGTGCTCACACGAGCAGACTAGAGACAGGTTAGCTGGTGATGCGCGAGTAGCTGATTCGGAGGCGGGCAGGAGGCTTCCACGTATGATATATATATACACATTCTCCCTGTGTCGTTGCTGGTCGCTACTTGGGCATTAGTAGCGTACCTCATTTATCTTACTTTTGCTTTGAGACAGTTTGAAAATTGTAATAAGCTGTATTTTGGATTTCCGCTGCTATGATGTTTAGTTCTGATTTTCAGCTTATGCACTGTCTCTCCTGTTTTATGTCAAGTTTGTTATTATTATATTTTGTTCTATGCGCTGTGAGACATTCTACAGGTTCATTGTATGTTTATTTCCTTCTTCCTTTTTTTCCCGACGACCCGTTCCGTGCTAACTGGACATGTGTACAACGCACCTTTGGAGTACATGTCGGTTGGTGCGGGGCGGGCCGTCACATATAGCTTTACAATTAAAACCGCAAAATGTCGTATTGGAAGTTGGATTTCCATTTGTGAACCAAGGCAAGGGATCGTCCTTACCGCTTCGAGACAATCTAGCCTACCATGTCTCAGGCAAGTACTCTGTCAAGCCTTTGGATCGTTGGGGCCGGTCCACTCGATGTGGATTAAAATGCCTAAGCACTGCGTTTCGCCGCCCTATAGGGCGTAAACTGGTCATATCACGACCAAACTATCGGCCCCGGAACGACCAATATAACCGAGGCACCTCGCAATCCATCATCCACATAAGTAAAATGTCAGGGCTAGTAAAACGCTGACACCACTCCTAGCTAGAAGGAAACACATACACTCCCTGAGGTCCTCTCCCGTTTCTGGTTCACACCGGTGTGTGAGGCTCGCGACTTAATGCTACACAAAGCTACGCTATATTAAAGCCGTGCTTTGATCATCAACCACAAGACTTCGCTTTTCAACAGAAGCCTTGATCATTTGCATCTCAGCATGCCACACAGGCAATTCACGCTATGCAATCGATGTCTATCAATCACACAGAATGAAATCCGATGTCAGACACACATCCATTTACAAGTTCGTTCTGGGTCTAAACGAATCCGGAGGCACTTATTCCTCTCCCGTATGTCCAATACAGGAGAGAGGCCCTCGCATATCCGTCGATCTCCAAGTACGTCTGGACGATCACCACTTATTACCTCGTCTTGGGTGTACAGCCCAATCAAGACATCAGTAATCATCCAAACGATGTGAAGACCTCCGGTCTTCAACCACCGTCTTCATCCTCGACACATCGTCGAATCATTATTCAGAATGGGATAAACCCGGTCTTTCTGAATAACTCACGTATACAATAAATAATTGCTATAAAAACACAACATATGCCTCATTCCAATCCAGAATATTCCTTTATTCAAATATTCTTATACTTTGGGAAAGGTTCCCATTAATTTTATCAAAGATAAATTCTTTAATTTTCCTTTGGATATCATTTCAATCTAATTAAAGATGCATTAAAACTCCACTTGGTTTTAATCTTCCCAAAAATTAATATTAACGATTGTTTAACTTGGGAAATCATATCCTGTCTTTAACTGGGTTAAAGAACCAATGTCATTTAAAATACGGTTCACGATAAACCTAAAATCACATTCCATTTCATCAGCCTTTAATCGTAAATTAGCAAGTGGACAATTCCCTAAGTATTAACCCCAAAGGCCGAAACCAACATCAGATTAATACCCAGGAAACCATTCAACTTAACTAATCTCCAGTTAGTTTCTGATTTTCTTAACTCCATTGGGTCTAAGAACAGTATTATTAAAGATATCATTCACGACTACTCAAAATCTTATTCCTGTCTTTAACTGGGTTAAAGAACCAATGTCCTTTAAAACATGGTTCACGATAAACCCAAAATCACATTCCATTCCATCAGCCTTTAACCATAAATTAGCAAGTGAACAATTCCCTAAGTATTAACCCCGAAGGCCGAAACCAACATCAGATCAATACCTAGGAAACCATGCAACTTAACTAATCTCCAGTTGGGTCTAAGAATAGTATTATTAATGATACCATTCACGACAACCCAAAATCTTATTCCATTGTTAATCGGGTTAAAGAACAAGTGTTATTTAAAACACCGTTCACGATAAATCCAAAGACCAATTTCAATTCCAGTTAAATATTAATTAATTGGTATACTTCATTAAATCTAGATAAAAAGATTTAATCTTTTCTCAACTCGGTTCAAGAACTGTGTTAATGACGACACCATTCACGATAAACCCAAAATCACATTTGATATTAAATACAAGGCTCTGAATAGAAAATATATCGGCTTATATTTAATATCAAATTCTGGAATCAACAAATACCGTATTGGAATAATGATATATATATCTTTCAAATTCCTCCATAATATCCTTATACTCTTGGAATCCAATATCAAATTCATCGATATATAAATGATAGTATTTTCAAAACATTAGGTTTTGAAATCAATTCCTTTTCGATATTCATTATAAAAATGAATAAAATCGATATAAATATCGTTCACGTCAAAATGGCGTTAATCTAATCAACACGGCTTTACATATTTAAATATAATCGTGTCCATCCCAAATTGGACATCAAAATCATATTTTGATTCTTTTTTGAATATTATTTGAAAATATTCGTTTTTTTAAAATAATCGTTATTTTAAAATATTCATTCTTTCTGAACTGGAATCAGACACAGTCAATTACCATATAATTTGATTATATGGATTTCGTACAATACATGTATACAACAATAGTGATAAATAATCATCCATCATCCAGAGTGCATTCTACACTGTATAAGCATTAAATATAAATATTTAACGTTTATAACAGTCTGTCAACCAATCGATTGACATACAACTAACTATTGGGATTAGTGTATGTTCAATATCATCCTAATAACCGTGAGGGGTTTCAATCAACAAATAATGAATTTTATTGTTGCAGTTGGGAGATGTGTAAAATTTACCGTCCCAATCTATATCAGTAAAATGGGTGTTCATAAACAAATCGTCTGATTTGTAAATGAATATTTATTTTATTCACATCAACGTTAAAAATTATATTTTTAACAATAAAATATTTTATTCGGTTCATTTACACAATAAAATTGATATTTTTATTATTCTAACATATTTTAGAAAATTTCGACGGTATAACGGCGCGATACTAGAAACAGGATAAGGCCTAGCCTTATCCCCAGTCTAATAATGGCCTGCGCCATACACATACCAATCAAATCAATTCCATTTCGTTTCCTAAACCAAATTCAACCAAATAATCCAATCAACCAAACTAAACAATCACACAAGTCTTCCATGGTCTGTGGGCGATGGGGAACAGTTCATATGTGCAGTTATAAATAAATAACCGTATAAAGAAATTCAGTGAGAGAGTTCTCACCTTTGGGATCCATCCTCCATTCTCTATTGTCGCTCAGATTCACTGTTTTGATTCCAACGCAATATGTTTCATGAAATCTATATTAAAAATCAAATTTTAAACTTGCTATTTATATGATAAAAATTATATTTTTAACGCAACGCTTCATGTATAAAAATCACATTTCATAACACTACATGTATAGAAAAGATTATATTTTTATAATTCAGTTTCCTATAAAAATAATCATATTTTTTCTTCGCCATTTCATATATAAAAATCTAACCTCTTCTATGTTAAAAATATAATCTTTTCTATTTTAAAAATATAAACTTTTCAAATGAAGAAATATAGATTTTCATATCGAAGAAAAACTCATTTTTATATCAAAGAAAATCTCATCTCTATATGTAAATAAAAATCGGATTTTTCTAAACTTAAAAATCATATTTTTATTTCTCTAACTTCATAACAAATATCGTATTTTTAATATGCTATATATTTTAAAAAAATTGAATCTTTTTATTTTATAAAAATCGAATCTTTTTATTTAAATAATAAAATAAAAAAAATCAAATCTTTTATACATACAAATGCTAACTTTTCTCACCTAAAAACGCTAACTTTTCTTACCTAAAAATGCTAACTTTTCATTTTTAAAACAAAGCTAATTTTATATAAAAAATATGTTTCTATATCTATTTTAAAAACCACATTTATATTAGTAGTTTATATTTACAAAAATTCTATTTTTATTAAATTAAAACTGAAATTTTTACAATGCTATATGTTCAGTAAATAGATATAGAAAAAAACAAAACCTTTCTCTAATCTTCTTCCCTGGAATGATGTTCGGACTCATCGAACTCAGCTTAATCCGAGAAACTGTCATGCGCCGCTACCCTGGACCGCTGGAGCCAGATCCGACAGTGCCCCTTCGAAGTAGCTGACGTCGCCTATCATCTCTACCACCAACTCGTCGTTCGATGCAACCCCCATGCCGAGAAACGTTGTTGAACGTGGCACCCTTGTGGGAGGACTGGCTCGAATTGGAGGGGGCCTTCGGGATTCAGAGGGGGGCGAGGTCAGGTGGAGGGGTGGGCTCGTCGACGGTGGGCTAAACGGAGGAGGTCGGCGGTTTCATGCGTGGCTTTTTTTCTTTTTCAGAAAACTGACCGGGGGGGGGGGGAAGAGAAGTGAAGGGGGGGAGAGTATAGAGTTGACCAAATATAAATTAATATATTTTTATATTTCTATTTTTTTTCTTTTAAAGTAACTTTTTAATTCGAACTCCAATCGAGTCCCACCGACTGTCGCCTCTAGCTAATTACCCTCATTCCGAACACAATGGGATATGTTTCGTAATCCTATTCGTCTGTTATGATTTGTTTCCGTTCAAATTAAAATATAAATTAATGTATATTGAATTTGAACTCACATTTCAATTTATCGGGGCCTCATATAGGCTCTAAAAATTCCAAAAAAATAAATCTGGCAATGTTTTGACGATACGGTCCTAACAAAACTAATTTCATCAAATTTGGAGACCGTTTGAAAAATGACCATTTTCTGGTCGATCCAAATTGGCTGAAACTATCAAAACACGTTTTACTTCGCCACGCTCACATTTTAATCCCAAAAATTATGAATTTTGGAATCTAGCAATAACTTGACATTCCGAATCCAACAAATGTGGTTTTGTCGAAAACGGAGGTCGTTTGCAAAATTTCCATTTTTAAGGGCTATATTTTCCATGACGACTATTTTGAATTTTCAATTTGGCATAACTTTTTTTTCCCTACTATGAAATTTCAATTATTCAGATTCGTTGGAAAGATATTTTCAAATAGATCCTAATATTTTTGGTTTCGCTAAAATCCGGTTTATTTTGAATCCTGTACATTCATTTGAAATTTGAAATCGAATTTTCAATCTACCGCGTCATTTTTAATTCCTTTTATAATTAAAATAAATATTTATATTCTAACGTCGATTCAATTAAATATATACGTTCTAATTCTATTTAAAATAAATTTCTCGTCATTATTATTTAAAATAAATCATTTTTAATATTCAAAATTCATTAAAATCGCCAAAATAAAATTTTAAATTGGTTCTGATTTTCCGGGTTGTTACAATCTCCCCCACTTAAAACTTTTCGTCCCCGTAAAGGAACGGAGCTGAATGTTGTTTAACTAATCAACTCAACTTTCATTATTTTAATTATGGCTTAAGTTCTTCAACTTTTCAGTTTCTAAGAACTTTTCAAATTTTTCAAAAATTTGGCTAACACCCTAAATTTTCGAAAACATTCAGCATAACCTCCTTTGTACGGGAGCACCGGGAAAATCCTCAAACCGCCACACAGGCCTCTCCAATCAAAAAGAAAAAGAAACTGCCAAGCGGCTAGCCAATCGGCTCATAAAATCATCAAAAACCCCAAGAAATACAATAAACATGTACCTATTTATCGGGCAAACAATTTTATTCCTCTGCTTAGCTTCCCTGTTATGACCTGCTCAATGTATATACATGTATATGCATGCAATCTCAAATAATTTTCAATTCATTCCAATATTTGATACAATTTGGTTATATGTACCGTTCTATCACACAATGGTTTTATTATATAACAAATAATCATATAACACAACCATCAATCAATTAATGAATTAACGTTTCAAATTCATAATTTTGATATACATAGTCAAAAATCATGTTTTTGGTGCCAAATCACAATAATAAACCTATCTAGTTTTGGCTCTCACACCAGTCAATTGGAAATATATAGATATCCCACTTTCGAAACTCGAAAACGGATTACTGATGCCGTACGTCATCAGTAGAATCATGCCCGGGCGACTAGGATGTGATTCTATATCCATCCAGTATATTAAAACTTCGAATACACATGGATCAGACGCATATGCAAAATCTTTATATACTTGATTGTCCAAATCAGTTTAAAATAAAATATTCAAATACGAATAATAAAATTTAAAATTTCAAAACAAAATTGGTTTTCATTTTTTTATTTAAAACAACATTCTTCCAACTCATTCTAGGATACTACTGATCCTATCTCTAATGATTCACTCTCATTGGATATTACTAATCCAATCTTTGATGAATTCTTTCGTTTGGTTCTAACGTGTCTTGTTCTCCGAGCCCTGTAAACCAAAGCTATGATACAACTGTAAGGACCCAGAACTTCCCCGGTCTCCGAAGAGAAGAGGAAGAACAGATTGCTTTGAGGACAAGACGAATCAGAACACAAACAGAAGAACATTTCATTTCTTATTACAACAACTTCATAAGAATACAAGAATATACATAGTGTGAATTAATATTACACATTCGGCAAATATCATAGATTCAAATTACATTTAAATACATAGTAGAGGAAAAATAATACAAACATAACTGAAAGGGATAAACAGATACAGAGCTTTCCGAATATCATTCCAGCTGTAAACCAGGATAAATCTGCAAAACCAAAACTATTAGCTGCCCGGGTGGAAAATAGGGGCACCTAGAGTTTAGGTCAAATCAATAAACTCCAGGTCAGTCATGTGACTGGTGTGAGAACTAAAAACAGTTATTAATCTTTATTTTAAAGTTAGGTAAATCAAGGGACCACGCCATATAACACGGAACGAGTTTCCCCCCTAAGGATACCAGTGCATAAAAACAACAGCGCAATGCTAAATAAAGAACAATGAAGCTATTATAAGACTCAGGTCCTATCACACAATGCAACGGAAGCCAGAGGATAGAGTTTTTACCTTATAATAGCCAAGAATGCTTGGTACAGAAAATTTCATGTTTTTTTATTATTATAAGTGATAGTGCCAAAACAATTTCAATCATAAACGGCATAAGTGCCCCATACCACTATGTCGCCATATATAGGTTAACAATTAAAACCACAAAATGTCGTATTGAAAGTTGGATTTCCATCTACGAACCAAGGCAAGGGATCGTCCTTACCACTTCGAGACAATCTAGCCTACTATGTCTCAGGCAAGTACTCTGTCAAGCCTTTGGATCGCTAGGGCCGGTCCACTCGATGTGGATTAAAATGCCTGAACACTGCGTTTCCCCGCCCTATGGGGCGTAAACTAGTCATATCCCGACCAAACTATCGGCCCCGAAACGATCGATATAACCGAGGCCCCTCGCAATCCATCATCCACTTAAGCAAAATGTCAGGGCTAGTAAAACGCTGACACCACTCCTAGCAAGAAGGAAATGCATGCCCTCCCTGAGGTACTCTCATGTTTCTGGTTCACACCGGCGTGTGAGGCTCGCGAATTAACGCTACACAATGCTATGCTATATTAAAGTCGTGCTTTGATCATCAAACACAAGAATTCGCTTTTCAACAGAAACCTTGATCATTTGCATCTCAGCATGCCACACAGTCAATTCACGCTATGCAACCGATGTCTATCAATCACACAGAATGAAATCCGATGTCAGACACACATCCATTTACAAGTTCGTTCTGGGTCTGAACGAAGCCGGAGGCACCTTATTCCTCTCCCGCATGTCCAATACAGGAGAGCGGCCCTCGCATATCTGTCGATCTCCAAGTACGTCTGGAAGATCACCACTTATTACCTTGTCTTGGGTGTACAACCCAATCAAGACATCAGTAATCATCCAAACGATGTGAAGACCTCCGGTCTTCAACAACCGTCTTCATCCTCGACACATCGTCGAATCAGTTATTCAGAATGGGATAAACCTGGTCTTTCTGAATAACTCACGTATACAATAAACAAGTGCTATAAAAACACAACATACGCCTCATTCCAATCTAGAATATTCCTTTATTCAAATATTCTTATACTTTGGAAAGGTTCCCATTAATTTTATCAAAGATAAATTCTTTGATCTTCCTTTGGATATCATTTCAATCTAATTAAAGATGCATTAAAACTCCACTTGGTTTTATTCTTCCCAAAAATTAATATCAACGATTGTTTAACTTGGGAAATCATATCCTGTCTTTAACTAAGTTAAAGGACCAATGTCATTTAAACGGTTCACGATAAACCCAAAATCACATTCCATTCCATTAGCCTTTAACCGTAAATTAGCAAGTGGACAATTCCCTAAGTATTAACCCTGAAGGCCGAAACCAACATCAGATTAATACCCAGGAAACCATTCAACTTAACTAATCTCCAGTTAGTTTCTGATTTTCTTAACTCCATTGGTTCTAAAATAGTATTATTAAAGATACCATTCACGACAACCCAAAATCTTATTCCTATCTTTAACTGGGTTAAAGAACCAATGTCCTTTAAAACATGGTTCACGATAAACCCAAAATACATTCCATTCCATCAGCTTTTAATCATAAATTAGCAAGTGAACAATTCCCTAAGTATTAACCCCGAAGGCTGAAACCAACATCAGATCAATACCCAGGAAACCATTCAACTTAACTAATCTCCAGTTAGTTTCTGATTTTCTTAACTCCAATGGGTCTACGAACAATATTATTAAAGATACCATTCACGACAACCCAAAATCTTATTCCATTGTTAATCGGGTTAAAGAACAAATGTTATATAAAAAAAACCGTTCACGATAAACCCAAAGACCAATTTCAATTCAATTCCAATTAAATATTAATTAATTGTTATACTTCATTAAATCTAAATAAAAATATTTAATCTTTTCTCAACTAGGTTCAAGAATAGTGTTAATGAAGACACCATTCACGACAAACCCAAAATCACATTTGATATTAAATACAAGGCTCTGAATAGAAAATATATCGGCTTATATTCAATATCAAATTCTGGAATCAACAAATACCGTATTAGAATAACGATATATATATCTTCCAAATTCCTCCACAATATCCGTATACTCACGAAATCCAATATCGAAATATCCGAAGATAATTTCGATTCAAATCCATTCCAATTCATATATTGGAAATTCTGGTTATTTTTAAAACCATTTCAAATCCAATTTATTTATTTAAAAATATTGGATTTCATAATTCTAGTTCATAATTAGTTAATTTCGATAAAAATATATTTTTATCTTTTCAAATATGGAATTTTTCATCCCAATTCTTTCCAAATCATTTCTTATGATTTTACACTAATTATTGATATTTTTAATAATTTTACCAAGGCCCGTACAGTCGCTTTCCATAAACGGCCATCGAGCTGCACCTACAACGACCTTTTTCCAATTTGATTTGGACATAATTCCAAATCCAACTGTTAGATTTCAAATCTCAAATATTCGTTAGAAAGCTCTTTTCGATACGAACCCAACGGTTCCGGTTTTAGGAGAATCCGATGGTCGGATCTCCCGTAATATCCATTCAAAGTCAATGGTCGAAATTCGTGAACTGCCGCAACGCGATGCATTCTATTCAGGCCACCACCACCAGAGCAAAATTCGTTGAAAAGGCTCAAGGAGAAAAGGATAAGGCTACCACTTTAGAGTCAGGAGGGGGAGCTGAACTGTCTAAGGCCGACGCTTCTCATGATGATGAGATGATAGATGCCTTGAAAGGCGATGGCGGTAGCGAGGGGCATGAGGAAGACCCTGATGTGGCTATAATTGGGGATTCAAAAAGCGCCGATGACATCACTTTGGCTGGCATGAAAGCTGAGCAAGACAAACATATGCAGCTAAAAGTTGAAGATCTGGACCCCGAAAGCCTTAAGCCTCTTGCAGTGGTGGATGCTGGATCAAGGTTAGTCGTTAAGCTTTCAACTAGGTCTATTATAGAAGAGCTTGCTAAAAAGTCTTCTCCTGATTCCAGTGTTCCGACTCCTAGGAAAAAACCATCCGATTCTAGCACTTCGATTGCAGGGAAGAAAAAGACAAAGCGCATCTTGACTGATGCTAAAAAAGAGGCTAAGAATGCTCAGAAGGCTACCAAAAAATCCAAGTCCACTCCAAAGCCTAAGGGATGAAGTGCTTTGTTTTATTTTGATACTCAGTTGGTCTGACATTGTTGCAGCGAGTGCGGCCCTCGCATCTTTTTTTTTGTTTGTTTTCCTTGTACAAAATCACACGTTTGTGAATAAAAATAGTTCCATTTCCTGCAATGTCTAATAGTTGTTAGTTTAGCACTTAAGTAAAAGTGCAAAAGCAGGTCATACTAAAGTTATATAATGAAGTCGTTGTTGAAGGAAATATGTATGCACATATATGCCCCCAGTCAATCTTGCGTAACTGAGCAAGAATTATTCAAGATTAACTAAATAAAAAATCCAATTGCCCCTGATTCTCGGACGGGGCCATATTCCTTTTGTCATTGATGCCTATTCTTTCTAGCATCTTTATGCTCTCCTGTCTCATAACCAGGTTAGAGTATTATTGAGGCGGTCTCTCATCTGGGTGCACCTTCACGCCTCAAGGGACATCGTCTTCCCGTCCTTTATACTCTCTCTCGATTCTTGAGAGTTAGAATTAAGAATGTCATCTTCCCATTTTTTTATGTTTCATCGTACAAGCAGTCATTTTATTTGCTCCTGCAGATAGGTCATCTCCAACTTTCCAAATTTAATTTAACGTTTTGCGTTTCATAGTCATGATAGAATAATTGTTAAAGATATAAATAATGCAGAAAAGTAAATGACACACGATATTTTTATAGTGGTTCAGCTAAGTCGTAGCCTACATCCACTTCATAATCCTTTGTTCACATAAACAGACTTTTTAAGGCAAGTCGTGCCTTTTTACATAGCTTATAAAAACAAAAGGGATGACATCTCATATTTAGCTCAGATATCATCGCAAGTGTTGAGCGTTCCAGGCTCTGGGAATCTCCTCACCGTCCACGGTCGTTAGCTTGAACGCTCCTGTATCAAGCTTTTGTTGGATGGTGTATGGCCCTTCCCATTTTGGACCCAAATGGGTCGAAGGCGGGAAGACTCGTTTCAGTACTAGGTCTCCTGGTTCAAAGGTTTTGAAGCGAACTTTCCGGTCATAATAACGTGCTACTTGATGTCGATGTCTCAAAGCACGCTAGTCGGCTTCATCTCTTTTATCTTCAATCATATCAAGAGATTCTAGGAGGAGTGCCTTATTTGTCATCGGATCGTAATACGCCACTCGATGAGAAGGGACTTCTAATTCTACCGGGATCACTGCTTCTAACCCAAAGGAAAGTGAATAGGGAGTATGGCCGGTAGCCGTCTTAAAGGTTGTCCTGTAGGCCCATAAAGCTAATGGCAACTCGTCTACCCATCTAGCTTTGGCCCGCTTCAACAACTTCTTCAGAATTGATTTGATGACCTTGTTTATGGCTTCGACCTGACCATTTGACTGCGGGTGAGCTACTGCGGTGTATCATTTATCAATCTTATATTTCTGGCAGAAGTTTCTAAACTCGATGCTATCAAACTGCGTCCCATTATCAGTTATGATGGTCTTCGGTATCCCAAATTGACAAATGATATTTCTGACCACAAAACTGATCACCTTCCTTGCTGTGATGGTTGTTAAAGGTTCAGTTTCTACCCATTTTGTGAAGTAGTCCACGACAACGATCGGGTACTTAGCTCCTCCTTTGGCAATAGGTAGCACTCCAATAATATCAATTCCCCACATGGCAAACGGCCACGGACTTACCTTCGACTTGAGTTGAGTCGGAGGCGCTCTGGGAACTTTGGCATATCTTTGACATCTATTGCAGCGTCGTGAATAATCAGCCGCGTCTTTATTCACGGTAGGCCAGAAATATCCGTACCGTAATATTTTCTTTGCTAGGTTTTGACCCCCAGTGTGATCTCCACACTCACCTTCATGTACTTCTTGCAGTACACGTTTAATGTTTTCGTGTGCGATACACCGCAATAGGAGCATTGAAAACCCTTGACGATAAAGGACATCGTCCTGTAAAACGTATCTTGCAGCCTTGCGTCTTACAGCTCGTCTTTCGCTCTTTCTTAATGGGAGAGTTCCGTTCTTGAGAAAATTCTTAATTGATGTCATCCAGGACTCTCTTTCTGGTTCAACTTCCAAGGCTAGCTCTGTTTCCATTAATTCGAAACTCGGTGATTCCAACACCTCTATCGGAACCATTTCGGTTTCTTTAGGATTATCAGAACTTGCTAACTTCGCCAGTTGATCTGCTTTCTGATTTTCCATTCTTGGAATGTGTGTTATGCTGTAATGCTCCAAACCTTCCAACAACTCCTTTACCCTTTTGAGATAAGTGATGAGTCGAGGACCTTTAGCGGCAAATTCTTCCCGAACTTGACATACAACAATCATGGAATCACAATGTATATCTAGTGTCTTCACTCCCAAATATTTGGCGAGTTTCAGCCCGGAAATCAGGGCTTCATACTCGGAATCGTTGTTAGTAGAAGCAAACTCCAATCGTAATGCATAATAAATAGATCGTCCTTCAGGAGTTATTAAAACAACTCCGGCACCGGACTTTCGATCGTTCTTGGCTCCGTCCGTATATAGTCTCCACGGACTAAGCTCCAACTCTCCATCCAAAGTAACAATCTTGTCACCCACCGTTTCCACTTCGGAAATTGTAAATTCAGCTATGAAGTCAGCCAATGCCTGCCCCCTTATTGATCTTCGTTGGTGAAAGTTCAAATCAAATTGACTCTGCTCGATATTCCATTTAAGCAACCGCCCCGACGCTTCGGGTTTTTGCAACACTTGTCTCAAAGGTTGATCGGTATATACAATTATCGGGTGTGCTTGAAAATAGTGGTGAAGTTTGCGGGAAGCAATCAGGAGGCTATAAGCAAGCTTCTCTATCTTTGGATAGTTACGTTCTACATCAGCTAGTTTTTTGCTTACGTAATACACATGTTTCTGGACTTTATCCTCTTCACGTACTAATGCTGCGCTGACGGCGTGAGATGATACCACCAAGTAGACGAACAAATCCTTATGTTCCACAGGCTTTGATAATATTGGAGGCTTTTCTAAGAAGTCTAACAGATTCTGGAACGCCTCCACACAGTCGGGAGTCCACTCAAAATTTCGCTTTCCCCGTTTTATGAGATCGAAGAAAGGTACTCACTTGTCTATTGCTTTGGAGATGAACCGGCCTAGTGTTGCAACCTTCCCAGCTAAGCTTTGAACATCCCTAATCTTTCGCGGCTCCTCTATATTCCGGATTGCTGCTATTTGGTCCGGATTAATTTCAATTCCTCTGGAACTCATGATAAAGCCAAGGAACTTTCCTGATGCCACTCCAAAAGAACACTTCAAGGGATTCAACTTCATCCCATACCTTCGTAGTATGCCGAACATTTCTGCTAAGTCCTTCGTATGATCGGGAGATTGCTTGGATTTCACGAGCATATCATCTATGTAAACTTCCATGTTTTTCCCGATTTGATTGTAAAACATGCGGTTGACTAGGCGCTGATACGTGGCTCCCGCATTTTTCAACCCAAATGGCATTACCACGTAACAATACAACTCCAAGTCTGTGATAAAGCTCGTATGCTCTTGATCTGGTATGTGCATGGGAATTTGATTGTACCCGGAATAGGCGTCCATAAAGGATAGTAGTTCATGCCCAGCCGTCGAATCTACTAGTTGATCAATTCTGGGAAGAGGAAAGCTGTCCTTCGGGCAAGCTTTGTTCAAATCAGAAAAGTCAATGCATGTTCTCCAATTCCCGTTTGACTTTTTGACAAGGACAGGATTCGATATCCAGTCGGGATATTTTGAATCCTTAATTAATCCATTACCTTTTAATTTCTCTACTTCTTCTTTCAAAGCTGCTGACCGCTCTGGGCCCAACATCCGTCTTTTCTGCTTGACCGGTGGGTGCTTTGGATTAATACACAAAGAGTGGCTCATGATGGTAGGCGAAATCCCACACATGTCAGCGTGAGTCCAGGCAAACACGTCCAGATTTGCCTTTAAGAAATCAGCCAATTCCCTCGCTCTAACTGGATCCGGTTGCGAGCCGATCTTTAGTACTTTCGTCGGAACTGTTTCATCAATAGGTACATCGATTGTTATTTCATTGGGAGTTGCCTTCCTGTCCCCGGGTTCTTTATCCTCTCTGGGATCTATATCCTCGAGCACGTCCGAGGGCGACTCTCTTGGGGCAGGACCCCTTAATTTCTATGTTGAGGCCTCCTTTGGAGGGGCGGATTCATCCTTAGCATCTATGTTCAACCCCTTCATTAACATCTTTAATTCTGTCATGTAACAAGCTCGTCCCGTAGCTTGGTCGCCCCTCATCACCCCAACTCCTGAGTCAGTCGGGAATTTAAGCAGCAAGCACCAAGGTGCAATACATGCCCTAAATTTGGCAAGGGATGGTCGACCTAGGAAGGCATTGTAAGGCGACTCTACATCCAAAACTACAAACGGCAGGATCCTTACTCTCTGGCAATCTCCCTGCCCTAATGTGACTAGTAGTTCCACAAAACCCATTGGAGCTGTAGATGCTCCGTTAAAGCCACGTATCCATCCTTCACATGGCTTTAAATCTTTTGCCTCATGTTTCATCTGTTCGAAAGCTCTCTTGAAAAGGATATTGACCGAGCTTCCATTGTCCACTAACACTTTATGGAATAAAGCAGGGCCAATTGTTGTGGTGATTACTAGTGGATCGTCGGTTGGAGATTGAACTCCGGAATCGTCTCTATTGCGGAATACGACGTCGTCTGACATCGTCATTTGTTGTTTTGCTGGGGTTACATCATCAAGGCTACTACACTCTCCAACCTCAAAATGCTTGGCGGCGTTAACGTACTGATCCATCGCTTTAAAACTACAACCAACTAGGTGAGGTCTACCTATAATAGTATTAATGACGACCATCTTTCCTTTTTGCTGGGCTGTGGGTTTCGAGGTAGACGGGTTTGAGTCCGGGGCTTGTCCCCCTTGCCCCCTGTCCCTTGGGGCGACTTTGTACTCGTCTAACTTTCCTTCTCGCAGCAATTTTTCGACAATATCTCTCAAATGACGGCATTCATTGGTGGAATGACCATGGGTTCCATGAAACAAGCAAAACTTCCCTGTTGCAATTTCTTTCTTAGTGGAGTCTCTAGGTGGTGGTTTTTTGTACTGCAATGTACTGTATTTGTCTAAATAAATATTCTCCGATTTATCATTTAACGGCGTATAATTTTCAAAAGTCTGGAACCTAGGTCTTTTATTAGAGTTATTCCCTCGATTTCTGTTCCTTCTATTGCCGTTCCCATTTCTATTGCTATTACCACCACTCTGGTTGCCAACATTTACTTCCACCTTTCCTGAACTGTCACCAAATTACTTCACAGCAACGTTACTCTGGACACCTTCCTTTGGACCCCTTCAGACTTTCTCTTTCGATTTTCCTTAGTTTCTTCTCGCCTTAAGCGGATATTAGCCTTTTCATAGAATAGTTCTCTAGTAGGAGGTGGTTTTCCAGCTAAGTAATCCCCGAACTCTGCGTCGGGATCTACCCCTTCTATCAAGGCCATCAGGATAGTGGGCTCATGAGGATCAGTGACTTCAGTGATGGCCAGGTTGAAGCGATCCAAGTATGACTTCAAAGATTCTCTTAGGGCCTGTTTAATCCGTGACAATTCTATGACGGTCTTGGACTTTTGGGCATGGAGTCGGAATTGATTCATGAAGCGCTCACTCAATTCTGTGAAATTTGATACCGACAGAGGAGGGAGTCAAGTGAACCACATTAAGGCTACGTCTTCAAGATAGATTGGAAAAGCCTTGCATTTTACGGCATCTGGAGCTGCTGCTGTGTTCATGAACCATGCGTATCTCATCAGGTGCTGCCCTGGGTCCGCTCTTCCTGAATATCGATCCATCTGAGGCAAGTTAAATCGCCGGGGGAACTGGAAATTCAGTATGTCATCTGTGAAAGGGGTATGACTTCGCTCAATGCCCCAATCTTCATTAGTATACCGCCGGCTTTCAGACATAATCTGGCGCACCATTGCCCATACATCGGCGTTGGTTAATGTCTGCACAGGCTCTCTAGATCTGATGTTCAGATTACCCCTGGGTTCCTGATCAGGGGATAACCTTCTGTTTCTGGCGGCAACTGCTCTACGTTGCTCTCTGTGCTCCCGGTCGATCTCCTGGGGTAGAGGTTGGAGAAGCTGTTGCTGTGTGGGGTTTGTAATATTAGGATCCCTGGGTAAGACGTGGGATCCGCGCATAGGTAGCAACATAGGCTTTTGCAGACTCGGGTCATCAGGGCCCAATACACGAGCAGCATCTTCTCGGGATCCTAAAGATCCAAAAGTTAATTGATCGAGGTTCTGAGGTCGTTCAAGCGGCCTTCCCTCGCGAGGATGTTCCTCCTACGAAGAAGACGAATCATCTGTAGCAATGCGGCATGCTGGGGAAGGAGTCCTCTGCCTCCGGGGCTCCTGTAGTTCTCTACCCATAGTGATCATGTTGTCCTACATGCGAAGGTTTTCACGCCTTTGGGCTTCCAATGCTTCTTTAGTGCTCTGTAGCATGTCAAGAAAACATGAAAAGTCTCTCTGGGTAATGGGTGTAGATGGATCAGGCTGAACATTAGTCATCATGGCTGGAATCAGAGCGTTGGAGGGAGCTCGAGTAGAAGTTCCAGCTTCATTCTGGTTCGGATCAGATCGGTTCACAGCAGCCTGGTCGGGGCGGTTCGGATGGAGAGAGTGAGTGCCCTTGACTTCACTAGACCAGATCGGATCGGTGCCTTCCACCCAGTTCGGATCGGCGCCTCCCATCCGGTTCTGATCCTCCTGATCGGAGCGGTATGCTTCAGAGCTTTGAGCACATAACCTTGTTATCACGATGGCTTGCTGATCTTCTCTAGCATCATTTCCCCTAGCGCCTTGCACTTCTTTTCCTTTGGTCTTAGCCATGATACTCGATTCTTCAACAGTTAGTCAACAAGTGCCGAAAGATGTCAGAGACAAGGGATTAACTTCTTTGAACTTGAAAGTCCAAATAGTAGAATGAAAACCCCGAAAAAGCTGAGAATTCGAAAGTCTCTCAGCGAAAGCACCAAAATGTTAGACCAAAAGTTGGTTCTAACACCCAAATGAGCTATGAATTTAATGAAATAGAACTAAAAAGCAACAAAGAACACACGATTTATAGTGGTTCGGCGTTAAAGAGCCTATGTCCACTTTCTATTCTTTTAATTGATGATTCGAATGCAAATACAGCAATGATTCTCACTCAACTTCACAATTACAATGCAAAACTCACTCAAATCTCTCAAAAATAGATTTTAAGAGATGATTTTGATCTGAATGTAGTTATGAAATTTGGCTGTAAATGAAGTTAGGACTGAGAATTTGCCAAAAGATCCTTTCAAATGCCTCTAGATGGTGTATTTATAGGTGAAAAATCTCTTCAAAGTGGCTCCGGTTCGGAATTGCGTGACACCTAGCCGATAAGAGTCGGGTTCAGAGGCTTCAAGATGGTGATAGCGCATCGATTTAGTGGGAGATCGTGGGAGAAATGGTCATGCTTGGTCCGAGTCTTCAGGAAACATGTGTAGCAATGGTCACAGGCTAAGAGAAAAGGGTTCGGATCAGCTGCCTCCGATCCATTCCGATGAGGTCACTTGCTTTATGATGTTGCTGACGTACTCCTCCGATCCAAACCGGTACGGTATCTGCGTCCTCGATCTCTACTTACCTCCTGCGCTATCTTCCTCCGATCCGAACCGGTTGGTGGCTTTCTAACTGTCTGCTCTTTGTGTAGCCTAGTTCACAAAGTAGGCTAACATATATAATATATATTTCATCGATTTCAATTTAAAACGTATTTTATAAATTGTTTTAAATTCGTTTTCAAAACGATTTCAACTTCGTATTCAATTTCAATTCAAAATTGAATATTCCATATCATCGATATATAAATGATAGTATTTTCAAAACATTAGATTTTGAAATCAATTCCTTTTCGATATTCATTATAAAAATGAATAAAATCGATATAAATATCGTTCACGTCAAAATGGCGTTAATCTAATCAACACGGCTTTACATATTTAAATATAATCGTGTCCATCCCAAATCGGACATCAAAATCATATTTTGATTCTTTTTTGAATATTATTTGAAAATATTTGTTATTTTAAAATAATCATTATTTTAAAATATTCATTCTTTCTGAACTGGAATCAGACATAGTCAATTACCATATAATTTGATTATATGGATTTCATACAATATATGTATACAACAACAGTGATAAATAATCATCCATCATCCAGAGTGCATTCTACATTCTATAAGCTTTAAATATAAATATTTAACGCTTATAACAGCATGTCAACCATTCAATTGACATACAACTAACTATTGGGATTAGTGTATGTCCAATATCATCCCAATATGTCCAATATCATCCCAATACCAGTGAGGGGTTTCAATCAACAAATAATGAATTTTATTTGTGCGGTTGGGCAATGTGTAAAATTTACCGTCCCAATCCATATCAGTAAAATGGGTGTTCATAAACAAATCGTCTGATTTGTAAATGAATATTTATTTTATTTACATCAACGTTAAAAATTATATTTTTAACGATAAAATATTTTATTCGGTTCATTTACATAATAAAAATGATATTTTTATTGTTCTAACATATTTTAAAAAAAATCGGCAGAATAACGGCGCGATACTAGAAACGGGATAAGGCCTAGACTTATCCCCAGTCTAATAATGGCCTGTGCCATACACATGCCAATCAAATCAATTCCATTTCATTTTCCAAACCAAATTCAACAAAAAAATCCAATCAACCAGACTACACAATCACACAAGTCGTCCATGGTCTGTAGACGACGGGGAACAGTTCATATGTGCAGCTATAAATAAATAACTGTATAAATAAATTCAGTGAGAGAGTTCTCACCTTTGGGATCTACTCCTCCATTCTCTATTGTCGCTCAGATTCGCCGTTTTCATTCAACGCAATCGGTTTCACGAAATCTATATTAAAAATCATATTTTTAACTTGCTATTTATATGATAAAAATTATATTTTTAACACAATGCTTCATGTATAAAAATCACATTTCATAACGCTACATGTATAGAAAAGATTATATTTTTATAATTCAGTTTCCTATAAAAAAAATCATATTTTTACTTCGCCATTTCATATGTAAAATTCTAACCTCTTCTATTTTAAAAATGTAATCTTTTCTATTTTAAAAATATAAACTTTTCAAATGAAGAAATGTAGATTTTCATATCGAAGAAAAACTCATTTTTATATCAATGAAAATCTCATCTCTATATGTAAATAAAAATCGGATTTTTATAAACTTAAAAATCATATTTTTATTTCTCTAACTTCGTAACAAAGATCTTATTTTTAATATGCCATATATTTTATAAAAATCGAATCTTTTTATTTTACAAAAATTGAATCTTTTTATTTAAATAATAAAATTAAAAAAATCAAATCTTTTATACATACAAACGCTAACTTTTCTCACCTAAAAATGCTAACTTTTAATTTTTAAAACAAAGCTAATTTTATATAAAAAACATGATTCTATATATATTTTAAAAATAACATTTATATTACTAGTTTATATTTACAAAAATCCTATATTTATTACATTAAAACTGAAATTTTTACAATGCTATATGTTAAATAAATAGATATATAAAAAAAAGCAAAACCTTTCTCTAATCTTCTTCCCTGGAATGACGTTCGGGCTCGTCGAACTCAGCTTAAACGGAGAAACTGTCGTGCGCCGCTACCCTGGGCCGCCGGAGCCAGATCCGACAGTGCCCCTTTGAAGCAGCCGACGTCGCCCATCATCTCTGCCACCAACTTGCTGTTTGATGCAACCTCCATGCCGGAAAACGTCGTTGAACGCGGCGCCCTTATGGGAGGACTGGCTTGAATTGGAGGGGGCCTTCGGGATTTAGAGGGGGGCGAGGTCAGGTGGAGGGGTTATTATTTTTTCTTTTAAAGTAACTTTTTAATTCGAACTCCAATCGAGTCCCATCGACTGTCGCCCCCAGCTAATTACCCCCATTTCGAACACAATGGGATATGTTTCGAAACCCAATTCAGCTGTTATGATCAGTTTCCGTTCAAATTAAAATATAAATCAATGTATATTGAATTTGAACTCACATTTCAATTTACCGGGGCCACATACGGGCTCTAAAATTCCAAAAATAAATAAATCTGGCTATATTTTTATGATACGGTCCTAACAAAACTAATTTCGTCAAATTTGGAGACCGTTTGAAAAATGGCCATTTTCTGGTTGATCCAAATTGACTAAAACTATCAAAACACGTTTTGCTTCGCCACACTCACTTATTAATCCCAAAAATTATGAATTTTGGAATCTAGCAATAACTTGACATCCCGAATCCAACAAAAGTGGTTTCGTCGAAAACGGAGGTCGTTTGCAAAATTTCCATTTTTAAGGGCTATATTTTCCAAAACGACTATTCTGAATTTTCAATTGGGCATAACTTTTTATCCCTATTGTGAAATTTCAATTCTTCGGATTCGTTGGAAAGATATTTTCAAATAGATCCTAATATTTTTGGTTTTGATAAAATCTGGTTTATTTTAAATTATGTACATTCATTTGATATTTGAAATCGAATTTTCAAACTACCGCGCCATTTTCAATTCCTTTTATAATTAAAATAAATATTTATATTCTAATGTCGATTCAATTAGATATATACATACTAATTCTATTCAAAATAAATTTCTCGTCGTTATTATTTAAAATAAATCATTTAAATATTCAAAATTCATTAAAGTCGCCAAAATAAAATTTTAAATTGGTTCTGATTTTCCCGGTTGTTACATGTATATATTTAAATTTTTTTGCATGATATTTACGTAGTTACTAGTTATTTTTAATTATTATTTCACATTCTAGTCCAAACTAATGACTAGAGCAACCCTTTTGTGTTTAGTCTCGTTGAGATTCAAAATCTCTTAAAAAGGTTATTTATTGTAATTCTTATAATTTTTCCCAAACAATTAAAGGAGGAAATACTAACACATTTCAAATCAGAGGAAATAGGTACTATTTGGTTTGGAATAGATGATGTAAGATGCATACAAAATACGAGAATTTGCACATCTCTTCCTATATGATTTGTTAATATTTCTTATAGATTTCAAATAATGACTTTTAAAAAAAAGCAAACAAGGCTCTTTTACAATAATCAAGTAAAAACCCAAAAACAATACCAAACACAAATAGGTTTATAATTCTAAAGCAATAAATTGCACAAATCAAATAATTTACAATTCCTATAAATCTAGAATAACAGTTTCATAAATCTAACAATATTTAGAGACTGATTTCCTGATTTAGGGTGTTCATAATAACCACAAAGTATATAAAATAAGTTTAGGTAAGACATGATCATTATAACCGAAAGACTTGGAAATATGTATCAGACTTTCAGTTTAGTAGATTCAGATTCGACATAAACGTAATAAATTTGATAATTTAACAATGAATATATTTCTTAGTCACCTGAAAGTCATTCCATATCTAAATATAAACACAGCTTTAGCCCTTAAATTCAATCTTATATATATAATATGCATAGAAAAGGGATATGTATACACATTAAAATTTGTAGATCTGAGAAAAGAATTGGAAAAGGAGAGAGAACCGATAATATAGATTACTTACGTGTAGAACCAAACCTTCACAATTTTAGATTCATTATCTCCAATTCTTGTTTGTTTAATTTTAAGACACACACACACACACTGTAACACCCCGTATTTTCTGTGAACATAAGAGTAACAAATCAGAGAATAATTAAATTGTAACAAAATAATTAAGGGAAACGGATTAAGCCATTGCGTTCGTCTCGAAATTCTGCTTGGAATAGAGTCCAAGTTTGCGTAAATCAGACTCCGTATGAAGAAGATATGGCCTTCTGAACTTTAAATAAAAACCAGCCCGTAATTCAAAAATTCAGATTTCGAAATTCAAAATAGACACCCGGCCTGGGCGGGAAAATTCCCGCCCAGGACCCAGGTCGACACTAGGGTCATCTTGGGGGTCGACCTGGGTAAACAGGTCGACACTAGGGTCGACCTTAGGGTCGACCTCCCCTCTATTTCCAGATCCATGGACAGATGCATTTTTTTGTATTTAGACGCCCGTTCTGACCAGATTCGTGACCCCTATGCTATTTAAACACCCCCAAACCTAGCTTTCTCTCCACACAATTTCATTCTACCTATACTCTGCCTCTATTCTAATTAAAAATAAAAATGGTGTCGTTGCTCAACTGAAATCAAAACTAGAACTAGTGCATCTTCTTCCAATCTGAATAGAGTTAAAAGAGAATAACTATTTTCTAATCTAATCGATAGTCTATGCCAAAGGAGCGCTATTCGGTGTCAGAATACAGATCCCAGAAATCAAGATTTACCTTTTCAATCGTGAGTACAGTTTTTTCCAGATATGAAATTTAATAATTATCTTGACATTTTTGTGAATCTGGATCTGAGGTTATGCATACATTTCTGTGGATCTATCTTGATTGTGACTGTTTTGCATCTGTTCCCTCTTTTTTTCCTTTTTTTATAGCCAGGCTACCACGAGCCTGCGCCAAATCTCATAAGAGATTAACGCACGAATGCTAAATTTTGGGACAAATAATGGATAATGCATAAATTGGGCATGATTGATCTTTGACTGATTTGAGAAAAGAACATAGGTTGTAAATTAAGATCTAGAATCAGTACATACTATGTATGATAGACTGTGATTTGGAAGAAGAATTATTATATGATAGCATATGACTTGGAATTTGGAATATAATGCATGTTATAATGCAAGATCTGATTTTGAGGACATAATACATGATTAAAATTTAAGATCTAGATTTGGGGCACATTTTATATCAACGATCTATGACTTGAAAAGAAAAGAAGGATATGTGACTTAGGCATAAAGATCTATATTAAAATAGGATAACTATTAATGTGAATGCGCCTAAGTATGGATTTTTGGATATTTGACATTATAGGTTATAATTTGGCGTAATTCATATTCTTTGGGGCTTTTAGAGAATATTCTGTACTGTGCAAAGTTTAACTAAAGTTTGGGCATATGTTGTATTATGAATTATGACCATGATTTAGGCATGTAAGTTTAGGCTAAATTTATGATTAGGCAAGATATGTAAATAGAATTTTAGAAATGTTTAATCTATTGAATTGCCTAATCTGTTAAATCTGTTATCTGCTAAATCTATTGAATTTCCTAATCTGCTAAATCTGTTATCTGCTAAATCTGTTGAATTGCCTAATCTGCTAAGTCTGTTGAATCGCCTAATCTACTAGATCTGTTATCTGTTGAATTGCCTAATCTGTTGAAAGTTAAATAATTGTAATTTGGGTATGAAAATCCGTTGGCTCGATCTAAGATTGAGTAAAACATGGAAATTTGATTAATCTGCTGTAACCTATAAAGAAGTTTAATCTGTTAAATGGACATAATTAGTCTGATATCTGTATAATCTGTATTGGAATAAATTGGTATGACATGAGGTTAGACTCTGTTTGCGGTAAAAGCCCGCCCGGAACCAACCGGCTTAACTAGCAACCGCAAACTTTCAGTCTAATGTGAGAGGTCGTAGGCATAACTAAAATATGCTTAGGCACGAGGTTAGGTCTGGCTCGTGGCAGAAGTTTGCCTGGAACCGCCCGACACATCCAGCGGTCACAAGCTACCGACCTAATGTGAGAGGTCTATGCATTGCGGCACATCCAGCGGCCACAAGCTACCGACCTAATGTGAGATGTCTATGCATTAATATTTAATTAATGCAAAATTAAGAGAAAAGTGGTGTCTAAAAACGTGTTGGGTGGATAGGGTTAAACCAACTGGACTGATGAATCTAATAAACCAGTTTCGTGAATCTGTAGGCCTAATACAAGGTTAGACAATCTGTAAGTCTATTAAATCTATACATCTGATCTGTTAATCTAAAAACTTGTTAAATTGATTGTATAATCTATGAACTAGTAATCTGAACTCTGTCTGAAATCTGTAAACAAGTTAATATGAAATTTGTTAGTCTGGGGACACAAGGTTGGGAGGGGAATTACTTGTGTCATCTGTTGTGTGGAACCCATATTAGTCAGTAACCCTTTCTGGTATCAAAACTTTGACCCCACGCTATGTAGAGGTCTGGGCACGCTTACTGAACTGATTATAAGCGGTTCATTCTGATAATGGCGAGGGGTGTTGATGGTGCGTTCCAACCGGGTCATGTGCGTGCATGGATCCGGTCTGCTCTGAGGATGTAAGACACCGTGACATCTGTAAATAGGTCTGTGCCAATAGGTTGCCCCTTTAGGGAGTGATACACCCTATTGTGGGGCCGACACATGGTATTTATGTATTAGGGAGCCGATCGCTTGGGGTAGGATTTAGGGTACACTTAGTTCTGTCTGTCTCCGTTGGTACCGTCTGTTTCTGTTGGGTGGTAACACATGTCTGTTTCTGCGTGGTACCGTCTGTTGGGGTGGTAAAGGCCCTTTACTAGTGCACACCTAATTCTAACATTCTGTTTGCATAGGGATTATTCTATTTCCGTCTTTGATTCCGATTCCGTTTCCGTAACTTCTGTCTGTTGGGTTGGTAAAGACCCTACCTTCTATCTGTTGGGGGTGGTAAAAGCCCATTATTTGCATTCTGTTTCTGTACCGTCTGCCTCTGTTCGGGTGATAAAGGCCCACTACTAGCATTCTATTTCTGTAGAAATTATTCTGTTTCCGTTTCTGTTTCAGTTTAGACATTAGGGTAACACCTAATCCTATTATACTAGTATTAGTGCAGAGAAGTGAAAATCTTAGCTTAGCCTATATCACTCCGTTTCTTCTGTTAACCTGCTATTTCTGTTACAGTTATCTCTCATCCAGTTTTATTTATATGTCATGATACTATTATCTGTTTATATGCTGAAAGTCACTGGACTCACTAAACTTATGTCTGACCTAGTTTGTTTCACCCTTTTTCTTTCCGTTCCTACCTCCCTCTCAGTTTTCAGGGTGGAAACATAGGAGCTTGATTCAGATTCTCTCTGCTTGAAGTGTTTGAAGTATTGTTGGGCTTTGGCTCTATCTTTCCATGGCAATTTATATTGGGGATTATGGCTTTAAAAACTTTATCTGTCTTGTAAATTTCTTTTCTGTCTACTAAAAATGCTTCACCAAAGTTAAGGCATTCCCTTTGCGAGTGACCTTAACAGAGGTGGGGTGTTACCCTTGGTATCAGAGCTGAAGGTTACCAGATTCGATAAAAAGTTTTTGAAAACTATTTTCAAAAAGATTTAAAAAGGAAGTATTTTCAAAAGTAGAGTTTGTTTTAAAAAACATAATTCCCAAAGCCATGTGCCTATCTTTCTATCCTTTGTTTTGAATCTTTCCTTTTCTTTCGTTTCAACATGTCTGGGGATCTTAATCTTCCGGAGGGCGTACCGATACCTGGTTGGTTCAGGAGGTACCTAGAAGCTAGGGCTAATAATGCGGGCCCAACATACGTCCCTCCTCCCCCAGCTGTAGCAGTTCCTCCTCCTCATCCGCGCATGAATACTCTCCCGAAGATATGTAGAGACTTTCGAGCCATGGGTGGGAAGAATTTTAATGGAACTGAATCCTTCGTGGAGGCAAGGAACTGGCTCAAAGAAACTGAGGATTTGTTCGTTATCTTCGAGGTGGACGATAGGCAGAAGATATTGTTGGCGGTATGGTTGCTTAAGGACGAAGCTTATTTTTGGTAGGAGGTCACAAATGGAGAGCGTCCGGTAGAGAGATGGATGGATTTCAGGCGTAGGTTCGAGATGAAATTTCTCTCCCGAGCAGAAGAGAGTCTACACGTAGAGAGGTTCTTGGCGTTGAAGCAGGAGAATTTATCAGTGAGAGAGTATGTCAACAAGTTTAATCAGTTGGCAAGATTTGGCTTAGATTTGGTAAATACACCGCATAAGAAGGCACTAAGGTTTGCTAAAGGTTTGAACGAGCCGCTACACAGATTGGCAATGTCCCACATTCCTATGGGGGCTACCTTCGAGAAATTAGTTGTAACAACCCGTGTTTTTTAACGTGTAATAACCATAAATCAAGGCAGAATTAATTTTTAAAATAAGAATCAAGGGAAACGGGTTACGCCATTGCGTTCGTCTTGAAATTCTGCTTGGAAACCAGTTCGAGTTTTCGAAAATCGGAGTCCGTATGACCAAGTTATGACCATTCGAAGTTTTCAGAAATTTTCAAGTTCAAAACAGACTCAATTCGAATTTCAAACCTCCAAATGGACTAGGCGGGAAATTTCCCGCCCAGGACCAGGTCGACCTGGGGGTCGACTATGTAGTCGACCTACCCAGGACCAGGTCGACCATAGTGTCGACCTGGGGGTCGACCTGGGGGTCGACTATGTAGTCGACCTACCCAGGACCAGGTCGACCATAGTGTCGACCTGGGGGTCGACCTGGTGCCCGAGCCCATTTCTGAAGCTGGATTCACTCTGATGTATTTGGCCTCATTTCTGTCCACATTCATTGACCTGACCCTATAAATGCAGCCCCTAACACCAGTCTCTTTACACCAAATTTCTTTCTGACCTTATGCTGCTCTGATTCTGGTTGAAAAGTTTGAGATAGGGACTGCTTCTACTACGTTGAGACTGCGTTAAAGGAATTGCTGATTAGGGGACTTCTATTAGGACTTGACTAAGCAACAAACGACTCTCTTTTTCTAATTCTTGAACCACGATCTGTAAGCCCCAGTTATTTTCAGATTTAAACAGTAAATGTATTATGAATATGATGTAAAATTGAAATTGGACCTATGTATGATGACTGTTTACATTCATTCTTGTTCATCTTGGATCTTGACTCTTGAATATTACTATGACATCAATTTGGGGCCTATTCATGTTGTAAATCAAAAGGAAACCCCTCTTATTATCATGTTGAATCTGTTATTAGTCACATGTTTTTGGCTATCACTTTATGTCAATCGAATCATGACTATACTATCACCTTATGACAGTCGTTAACATGACTATACTATCACCTTGTGACAACTGTTATTTAGACTAGTACCTTATCTTGCTAGATTTGGAATCTTTATGTTTGAGGCCAATATTTCATATGCCAGTAATGTTTTATTTCAAGTCATACCATGCTATGCTAATAATCACTCTTGCCACCTTATACCCATTTCTTTTTATGTCACTCCCTAATTAGATTTATTTGTATCGATTCGAACCTTCGTGCGATGGGAATACGATTTAGGTAGATTAGGTAAAATATGAATTATCTTTAAACTTGAACATGAACGTTATTATGACTTGAACCTGAATATGGACATGAACTTGACACGATTTGACATGAAACATGACTTGAAAACTTGACATGAATCTGGACATGAAAACTTGAACGTGGGCATGACAGTTAGATAAACTTGAAAATGGCCAACTCGAGGTTGGGTTGAGTTTGCAGTGTAAATCTGCCCGGAACCACCCGGAAAATCCAGTGGCTGCAAACAATAGGATCCAATGTGGGTAGTTGGTCATATTGCACGTAAAAACCCGAGGTTAGACAATGTTGTGGTGTAAATCTGCCCGGAACCGCCCGGCAAATCTAGTAACCACAACAGTTAGTCTAATGTGAGAGGTTGGCGTGCACTAATGAATTAATGCCACATGATAGGGTTAAGTCATGAACCACTTGAATATACTTAACCAACTTGACACGATGACTTGATAGGGTTAAGTCATGAACTGCTTGAATACACTTAACCAACTTGATACACGATCTGGATAGGGTTAAGTCACGAATTTGAATGACAACACTTAACCCATTAGAAACCCTAGTTATGCAGTCCTTTTCAGCAGTAACCCACTTAGATGTATCACGATACCCTGGGACTAGGCAGGGTGGGGCACGATTACTGGGCTGATTGTAAGCGACCAGAACGACGGCTGAGTAGGTGCACCATTGTAGGTTCAGGCGGGCTATGGTCGTGCACGTAGTCCGGAGTTGAAAAAGCAGGCATTGGGCACCCGTATATTTACACTGTGCGTGCTTGATTCGTGTCGGTGGTTGGCACCATAGGACTTGATACACCCTATGGTGGATCTAGCACAGGTAACTACATTTCTGGATAGGGCTGTATGACACAGACACATGACGAGCTAGGACTTATAGGGAGTCGATCGATTAGTAGATCGTACCGTAGAACCTTGTAATGGGTCACTTCATGACACTGGGCTAAGGGTTCATTTCATGGTTAATACTTGATATGGGTTAGAATACTAGTACAGTTGGTGCAGCGAACCTTGAACATGCGATGCTAGACTTGACTTATCTTGTTATCTTAATTATCCTACCAGTTCTGTTATCATCCTTATGTTTAATTCCAGTTTTCACATATCATGTTACCTTTACTAGTTTTCATACTGAAAGTCACTAGGGCTAACTGACCCTTTTTCTTTTGCCTCTTTTTCTTTCGTCCCCCCCCCCAGGTTCTCAGGGAGGAAACACTAGCTCTTAGCTTGGATTCAACTTGCTTTCTAACAGCTCATGTACGGTTTGGTCTTGGGCTATGCTATGGCTGCTTCTGCTATTTATGGGGAATAATTTACTTTTGTTTTAAAGTTTATGCTTCTTTACTATGAACTTGATGTAATGGAATAGTTTGTATCTTGGATATATGAGCTTTTGACTCCTTTCTTGGAAATAATAAAAAGTTGGTTTTTAATTTCTACCGCTGCTTTATTTATGTTCTACCTTGTGATATCTCTGTGCATGTTTACCTAGATAATACTCCACCAAAACTAGTGCATTCCCTTTGTGAGTGACCCTAGCGGAGGTGGGGTGTTACATTAGTTGACATGGCATTGATGCATGAAGAGGAAACCAAAAGTGAGAAGAAAGAAGAAAAGCTTAAAGGACCACATAACATGAAGGCGGGGCCCAAAAAGGAAACACAAAAGAAGGATGAGAAGTCTGAGGATAAGAAGGAGAAGAAGTGCTTTACTTGTGGAAGCTCGACCCATCTAAACAAGGATTGCAGGAAGAGGAAGGGCAGTTGCTTCAACTATGGAGAAATGGGGCACTTCACTAGGGACTGCCCAAAGAAACGAGGACAAGGGCAGAGGGCAGGACCTACTTTTGGAGGGCAGGAGAATGCTTACGAGGCTGGTGGATAGGAAAGAAATAAGAAAATTTATGTAGAAGGTTTAATTTCGTTATCCGATTGTGGAGTTAAAACTCTTTCTGATTCTGGCATTTTGATTTTGTAATTGAAACTCTGCACTTTAATACTAGTCTTGTTTCTGATCCCGCTGTAGACTCAAACCCATAAAGGTTATGACTCATCTGTTTGTGATAAGTTGGGGTTTGTGGGTATCTGTGTTGAGCGTTAAGTTGACTATGACGCATACATTCTGGGTTTTTATCATGCTTAGTTTCCTAAGAATCATTTGGTAATCTGATATGTACTAGTAGTCTTTAATTATTTGAATATTTCTGAAAAGGATAGGGTTTTTTACTCAAAGCATGAAGTAGATTTCCAGTTGGACATTTGTTTAATGGGAGTGATTCTCTGAGTGTCAATCTGATGTTGATTTCGGTCTTCGAGGTTGATACTTAAGGGGTTATTCTCTTAAATCGATGTCTAATGGGAACCAAGCTTTTTTTTAATTATACTTGCTTCTGTCAGTCAGTTGTATCATATCGATCGAATCTTCGACCTTTAGGTAGAAACTAATGGGTGTAAACATGTGTTTGAGACATGTTATTTTTGATGGTTGAGGTGGATGCAAGTGGTTGCTATTGGTTGCTTGTGGATGCATATACACACACTAGGCACTAGATCGGCTCAAAAACACTCTCATACTGCATATGGATGTGTGTGCATTTTTAAATTTTTTATAGATGCGAAATGTTTGACTCAGCACATGGATGTTGCATATGAATGAACGGTTATGCACTCATATAGAAATGATATGTATCAAATAGGAAAATTGAATACGTGTTGGACTCATGGCACTGACATAATTCACATTAAGGAGGTCAACTGAATCAGTGGACCGCCTGATCTTTGCATTAGATAAGAGACATATACACACACTTTTGCATATGTTCATACAACATTAGAAGTTTTCTAAGGACAATGGATGCTTATGGATGATGGTTGAGTAGATGGGTGATTGGATGGTAGGACACATTCTTCCTAACTTGAAGATTTCGGGGACGAAATCCTTTAAGGAGGGGAGAATGTAACACCCCGTATTTTCAGTGAACATAAGAGTAACAAATCATATAAATTAAATTGTAACAAAATAACTAAGGGAAACGGGTTATGCCATTGCGTTCGTCTCGAAATTCTACTTGAAATAGAGTCCAAGTTTGCGTAAATCAGACTCCGTATGAAGAAGGTATGACCTTCGTAAGTTTCAATAAAAACCAGCCCGTAATTCAAAAATTCAGATTTCGAAATTCAAAACAGACACCCGGCCTGGGCGGGAAAATTCCAGCCCAGGACCCAGGTCGACACTAGGGTCGACCTGGTGGTCGACCTAGGTAAATAGGTCGACACTAGGGTCGACCTTAGGGTCGACCTATCCCCCTATTTCCAAATCCGTGGACAGATGCATTTTTCTGTATTTAGACGCCCATTCTGACTAGATTTGTGACCCCTATGCTATTTAAACACCCCCAAACCGAGCTTTCTCTCCACACAATTTCATTCTGCCTATACTCTGCCTCTGTTCTAATTAAAAAATAAAAATGGTGTCGCTACTCTGCTAAAATCAAAACTAGAACTAGTGCATCTTCTTCCAATCTGAATAGAGTTAAAAGAGAACAATTATTTTCTAATCTAATCGATAGTCTATGCCAAAGGAGCGCTATTCAGTGTCAGAATACAGATCCCAGAAATCAAGATTTACCTTTTCAATCGTGAGTACAATTATTTTCAGATATGAAATTTAATAATTATCTTGACATTTTTGTGAATCTGGATCTAAGGTTATGCATACTTTTCTGTGGATATATCTTGATTGTGACTGTTCTGTATCTGTTCCCTCTTTTCTTCCTTTTTGTTTATAGCCAGGCTACCACGAGCCTACGCCAAATCTCATAAGAGATTAACGCACGAACGCTAAATTTTGGGACAAATAATGGATAATGCATAAATTGGACATGACTGATCTTTGAATGATTTGAGAAAAGAACATGGTTGTAAATTAAGATCTAGAATCAGTACATACTATATATGATAGACTGTGATTTGGAAGAAGAATTATTATATGGTAGCATATGACTTGGAATTTGGAATATAATGCATGCTATAATGCAAGATCTGATTTTGAGGACATAATACATGATTAAAATTTAAGATCTAGATTTGGGGAATATTTTATATCACGATCTATGACTTGAAAAGAAAAGAAGGATATGTGACTTAGGCATAAAGTTCTATATTAAAATAGGATAACTATTAATGTGAATGCACCTAAGTATGGATTTTTGGATATTTGACATTATAGGCTATAATTTGGCGTAATTCATATTGTTTGGGGCTTTTAGAGAATATTCTGTACTGTGCAAATGTAACACCCCACCTCCGTTAAGGTCACTCACAAAGGGAATGCCTTAACTTTGGTGGAGCATTTTAGTAAACAGAACAGAAACTTACAAGATAGATAAAACAATACTTGAAAAATTTATAACTAATAGAAACCGAAATAAGCTTGGTTACATCCTTTCAAATCACAATATCAGAATTCAAGTACAAAATATCAGTCTTGTACAAAAGTCTTCAGAATGCATAGTTTAAAGTCATAATTCCCACAGAAGAAGACAAGCCATACTTTAAGCACTTCAAGCGGAAGAAATCTGGATCAAGCTAGAGTACTCCCTTCTACAAAACCTGGGGGGAAACGGAAGAAAGGAGGTGAAACAACAAGGGTCAGACAAAAAGTCTGGCAAGTCCAGTGATTTTCAGTTATGAACAGATAATAATAACATGACATGAAAATAAAACTGGATGAGAGATAACCGTAACAGGTGTAATAGATATAACAGAAGAACAAAATGATATAAGCTATTGCTTTACACTTCTCTGCAATAATACTAGTATAACAGAATTAGGTGTCACCCTAATATCTAAACTGAAACAGAAGTGGGTACAGAATAATTTCCACAGAAGAGAGTAATACCACCCCAACAGAAACGGACGGAAACAGAATGCTAATAATGGGCCTTTACCACCCGAACAGAAACAGACAGAAACAGAATGCTAATAATGGGCCTTTACCACCCAAACAGAAACAGACAGAAACAAAAACAGATTAATCCCTACGGAAACAGAATGTAGAATTAGGTGTACACTAGTAAATGGGCCTTTACCACCCGAACAAACGGTACCACGCAGAAAACAGACGGGTGTTGCCACCCAACAGAAACAGACGGTACCAACAGAAACAGACAGAACTTAGTGTACCCTAAAACCATACCCCAAGCGATCGGCTCCCTAATACATAAATACCCTGTGTCGGCCCCACAGTAGGGTGTATCACTCCCTAAAGTGACAACCAATTGGTACAGACCTATTTACAGATGTTACGGCGTCTTACATCCTCAGTGGCAGAACGGGATCCATGCACGCACATGACCCGGTTGGAACGCACCATCAACACCCCTCGCCATTATTAGAATGAACCGCTTATAATTAGTTCAGTAAGCGTGCCCGGACCCTACCTTCTGTTGGGTCAAAGTTTTGATACCAGGAAGGGTTACTGACTAATATGGGTCCCAAACAACAGATGACACAAGTAATTCCCTTCCTATCCTTTTGTCCCCAGACTAACAGATTTCAGATTAACTTGTTTACAAGTTCAGACATACAGAATTCAGATCAATTAGTTCACAGACAAGTTTTCAGACTAACGGATCAGATATACAGATTTAACAGACTTACCGATTAACCAGTTACAGATTAACAGACTTACAGATTTGTCTAACTTTGTAATTGGGCCTACAGATTCACGGAACAGATTTATTAAATTCATCAGTCTAGTGGGTTTAATCCTATCCGCCCAACACGTTTTAGACATCATATTTATCTCAGATTTGCATTAATTAATTATTAATGCACAGACCTCTCACATTAGGTCGCTAGCTTGTGGCCGCTGGATGGGTCGGGCGGTTCCGGGTAGACTTCTGCCACAAGCCAGACCTAACCTCGTGTCTAAGCATATTATGACTAACTTCTCACATTAGAACCTATTGTTTGCGGCCACTGGATGTGCCGGGCGGTTCCGGGCAGAATTACGCCGCAAACTCATTCTAACCTCGAGTTAGCCATGTTTATCTTTGCGGCCAATTAATTAATAATTTACCATTTATGCCCACGCCTAATATACATGTCAATTATTAATAACTATAGCCAATTCAGATTATGTCAGTAACAGACTAATTATATGAACTCAACAGATATAGCAGATAACAGATTTTTCAGATTAGGCGACTTAACGGATTTAGCAGATTAAGCAAACTAGCAGATTTGGCAGATAACAGATTAGGCATCTCAACAGATTTAGCAGTTTAGGCATCTCAACAGATTTAGCAGTTTAGGCATCTCAACAGATTTAGTTTAGCAGATTTGGCATTTTCAACAGACTTAGCAGATGACAGATTTGGCAGATGAACAGATCTAGCAGACTAGGCAGTAGAGCAGAACTAGCAGATTAAGCAATATAACAGAACTAGCAGATTAGGAAATATAACAAACTAGCAAATTAGGCAAATATAACAGATTTAATCATTCCTTAAGGTTTCACAAACATATCTTGCCTAATTATCAATTTGGCCTAAGTTTGCACGCCTAAATAGTTGTCATGATTCACACTATGATCATATACCCCACGTTTGCATTGAATTTACATGTCACAGATTATGGTCATAATTTACATGTCCCAATTTAGTTCAACTTGCCTAGTACAAAAAAATTCACATATAAATTATACCGAATATAGCCATCGATTTCAATGCATGTCATTTATTCAAAAATCTCCTACTTAGGTGTTATTCACATTTGATGGTTATCAAATCTTAATATAGATCTTCACACCTAAGTCATATATCTTCCCCTTCTTAAAATGCGCCACAAATCCAGGTTTTAATCAGGTATCCTATTCTTAAAATCAGATATTGAATTATGTCCCCAAATCACAGATTATCATACATAGCTTGCTCAGATCCAGATCTAGTTTACAACATGTAATATGTATCTAAACTAATTACATGCCTACAGTCAAATTTATGCCCCAATTCCTAAGTCATATGTCAAATGTAAATTTTATGCCTCAACTTCTCAAGTCGTATGTTCTATATTCTTTATGCCACAAAACTCAAGTCATAGGTTCAATTATATGCCTTAGATTTATGTCCTAAGTTCCAAGTTCAACCTATGTTCTTTCCTCAAATCAATCACATATCGGTCATGCCCATTTCATGCATTATTCATTTTATTGTCCCAAATATTTTAGCGTATGTTAATCTCTTATGAGATTGGCTCAGGCTCGTGGTAGCCTGGCTATAGAACAGAAAGCAGAAAGAAATACAGAATAAGGTAGATCTAAACAGAACAAACAGACATAATCTCAGATTCAAATTTACAATTCATGTCAAAATCAGAATTAACGTTTATATAGGAAAATAACTGTACTTGCCTTGATTGGATTCTAAAAGAAAGATAGTTGTAGCGACGTTAGTTGATTCTCTTTAACCGTTGTTGAAGCTTTAAGCTTGAATTGAGTTGCTTAGGTTGATTATCTTCTAGTTTTGATTCCAGCAGAGTAGCGACGCCATTATTTTATTTAATTTAGAACAGAGGCAGAAGCAGAATAGAATTGTGTGTAGAGAAGGCCATGTTTGGGGCTGTTTAAATAGGTTTAGGCAGACGAATCTAGGCAGAAAACGAGACCAGATACATAAGAATGCACCCAGGCCCAAAACCAGGTTCGGGGACCAGGTCGACCCCCAGGTCGACTGCCCAGTCGACCTGGTCGGGGGGTCGACTGCCCAGTCGACTCCCCAGTCGACCTGGGTACTGGGGGGTCGACAACCCAGTCGACTCCCCAGTCGACCTGGGTCCTGGGCGGGAAATTTCCCGCCCAGCCTGCTTCTGGGTTTGAATTCGAATTTTGAATTCGAATTTCGAGCTGTTTTCGATTCTGAAAATTCCTGAAACTTCGGAGGGTCATATCTCCCTCATACGGACTCCGATTCTTGCAAACTCAGACTCGTTTCCAAGCAAAATTCCGAGACGACACAATGGCGCAACCCGTTTCCCTTGATTCTTATTTTAAAAATTAATTATCTTCTGATTTGTTATTTATACCTTTACAGAAAATACGGGGTGTTACAGCAAAGTTTAACTAAAGTTTGGGCATATGTTGTATTATGAATTATGACCATGATTTAGGCATGTAAGTTTAGGATAAATTTATGATTAGGCAAGATATGTAAATAGAATTTTAGAAATGTTTAATCTGTTGAATTGCCTAATCTGCTAAATCTGTTGAGTTGCCTAATCTGCTAAATCTGTTGAATTGCCTAATCTGCTAAATCTGTTATCTGCTAAATCTGTTGAGTTGCCTAATCTGCTAAATCTGTTGAATCGCCTAATCTGCTAGATCTGTAATCTGTTGAAAGTTAAATAATTGTAATTTGGGTATGAAAATCTGTAGGCTCGATCTAAGATTGAGTAAAACATGGAAATTTGATTAATCTGCTGTAACATGTAAACAAGTTTAATCTGTTAAATGGACATAATTAGTCTGATATCTGCATAATCTGTATTGGAATAAATTGGCTATGACACGAGGTTTGCCTCAGTTTGCGGTAGAAGCCTGCCCGGAACCAACCGACTTAACCAGCAACCGAAAACTGTAAGTCTAATGTGAGAGGTCGTAGGCGTAACTAAAATATGCTTAAGCACGAGGTTGGGTCTGGCTCGTGGAAGAAGTCTGCCCGGAACCGCCCGGCACATCCAGCGGCCACAAGCTACCGGCCTAATGTGAGAGGTCTATGCATTAATATTTAATTAATGCAAAATTAAGAGAAATGTGGTGTATAAAAACGTGTTGAGCGGATAGGGTTAAACCAACTGGACTGATGAATCTAATATACCCGTTTCATGAATCCATAGGCCCAATACAAAGTTAGACAATCTGTAAGTCTATTAAATCTGTACATCTGATCTGTTAATCTGAAAACTTGTTAACTTGATTGCCAGATATGTGAATTAGTAATGTGAACTCTGTCTGAAATCTGTAAATGAGTTAATCTGAAATATGTTAGTCCGGGGACACAAGGTTAGGAGGGGAATTACTTGTATCATCTGTTGTGTAGAACCCATATTTGTCAGTAACCCTTTGTGGTATCAAAACTTTGACCCCACGCTATGTAGGGGTCCGGGCATGCTTACTAAACTGATTATAATCGGTTCATTCTGATAATGGCAAGGGGTGTTGATGGTGCGTTCCAACCGGGTCATGTGCGTGTATGGATCCGGTCTTCTCTGAGGATGTGAGACACCGCAATATATGTAAATAGGTTTGTGCCAATAGTTTTCCACTTTAGGGAGTGATACACCCTACTGTGGGGCCGACACAGGGGTATTTATGTATTAGGGAGCCGATCGCTTGGGGTAGGACTTAGGGTACACTTAGTTCTGTCTGTCTCCGTTGGTACCGTATGTTTCTGTTAGGTGGTAACACATGTCTGTTTCTGCGTGGTACCGTCTATTGGGGTGGTAAAGGCCCATTACTAGTGCACACCTAATTCTAACATTCTGTTTGCGTAGGGATTATTCTGTTTCCGTCTCTGATTCCGTTTCCAATTCTGTTTCCGTAACTTCTGTCTGTTGGGGTGGTAAAGGCCCATTAGTTGGGTGGTAAAGGCCCATTATTAGTATTCTGTTTCCGTACCTTCTGTCTGTTGGGGTGGTAAAAGCCCATTATTGGCATTCTGTTTTTGTACTGTCTGCCTCTGTTCGGGTGGTAAAGGCCCATTACTAGCATTCTGTTTCTGTAGATAATTTTGCTTCCGTTTCTATTTCAGTTTAGACATTAGGGTGACACCTAATCCTGTTACACTAGTATTAGTGCAGAGAAGTGAAAAGCTTAGCTTAGCCTATATCACTCCGTTTATTCTGTTAACCTGCTATTTCTGTTATGGTTATCTCTCATCCAGTTTTATTTACAAGTCATGATACTATAATCTGTTTATATGCTGAAAGTCACTAGACTCACCAGACTTATGTCTGACCTAGTTTGTTTTGCCCCTTTTCTTTCCGTTCCCCTCCAAGGTTTTCAGGGTGGAAACATAGGAACTTGATTTAGATTCTCTCTGCTTGAAGTGTTTGAAGTATTGCAGGGCTTTGGCTCTATCTTTCCATGGCAGTTTATATTGGCGATTATGGCTTTAAAAACTATGCATTCTGAAGGCTTTTGTACAAGACCGATATTTATGTACTTGAATTCCGATATTGTGATTTTAAAAGATGTAACCAAACTTATTTCTGTTGTAATAAAGTTATAAAATTTTCAAGTACAACTTTAACTGTCTTGTAAATTTTTGTTCTGTCTACTAAAAACGCTTCACCAAAGTTAAGGCATTCCCTTTGCGAGTGACCTTAACAGAGGTGGGATGTTACACACACACACACACACACATATATATATATATATTAGAGGAGATTAGAGAAATGGAAACTGTACCAGAAAATGTGAGCAAAAGAATGTGGTTCTAGGCCTTTTTTTTATAAGTGTTAGAATGACCTCAAATCGTTGGTTTTGTTTTAATTAAAATTTTTTCATCAAAATAATAATATAATAGTAAAATCCTAACCGCCACCTGCACAGATCGACTAGGAGGTCGATCAAGCGATCGACACCCCGATCGATCGCCTAGGTCGACCTGGCGATGGTGGGGCCAAAGGGATTATGGTAAGTTATTTCTATATTTGTTTTATATTTATTTTCACTTGTTTTCGTATTTCATCCATAAAGTTTTCTTATGGACTCCATTCGCGAAGTTCAAAACGTGAAGGTAAATGAGAATTCTGTCACGAACTCGATTATCAAGTTTCATGATCAAATTCTATCATTTTCTCAAAATAGATTTTGAAGTCTAACTAAATAATTAATTCAACTAACGCTAAATTCTACGTTGTTATAATATTGGAACATGCTTTAGTTTGAAGATGCAAATGGAGCTGATGGCCTTTCTCAATGCTATCCTGGATGTGTTTACATGGAGTCATGCTAATATGTATGGGATCTCATTGAAGATAGTGAGCCACAAATTGAACATCGACTTCCACTTCACTCTAATCAAGCAAAAGAGACTAACATAAGGCCTAAAATGGTTAGTTTCCCTAAAAGGAAAAGTGGATAAATTGATGGAGAACAGATTTATCAGAAACTCAACATACCCAGATAGGGTACCAAATCCAGTGTTGTTAGAAAGATGAATGAAAAATGGCAAGTTATCTTAAATTGTTTTGATTTTAACAGAGCCTTTCCTAAAGAAAGTTTCCTGTTGCCGAGAATCTACCAGCTCGTAGATCGAACAAGTAGGGAAGAACTATTGCTATTTATGGATGTCTGTTCATGTACAACCAAATCATGACACATGGAATAGATCAAGAGAATATAAGTTTTATCACCCATTTGAAGTAGTACTTTTATCGTGTAACGCAATATAGACTCAAGAATGCTCAGGCAACCTGCAAATAACTCATGATCATGATGTTTAAGTCATAGACTGACAAGATCATGGAAGTATATATAGACGATATGTTGGTTAAATCTTAGGTGCCGACAAATCACATTAATAATTTGGCTAAAATGTTTGAAATATTGAGAAAATATGAAATGAAACTAACTTCCTTAAAATGTTCATTTTGATTCTCCTTTGGTAAATTTTTGGGGTTCATGGTAAGTGCAAATGACATCGATGCTAGCTGAGACAAATTACCATATTAAGGAATGTTTAGGCTCCCAAAAATAAGAGAGAACCCAAAGCTTGAACAGGAAGATCGCAACCTTAAGTCGATTCATCTCAAAGGCTACAGATAGATGCATTTTGTTCTCTAACGCTTCTAAGAAAGGAAAAATAATTTTTAGCGGACAGTTGGATGCTAGTCATCCTTTGAGGAGTTACTTAGACATATGGAAGTCCCACCGATGCTTTCCAACTCACCAGAAGGAAAAGACTTGTTCATTTACCTGGCAGTGTCCCTTCATTCTTAAGCGATGCACTCTTAAAAAGAGAATCTCGAGTTCAGAGGCAGGATTATTACATCAGCAAAAAGTTTATTGATGATTAAAGAAATTACAAGGAGTTGGAAAAACTCACATATTGTTTATTGTTAGCATTGAGAAAGCTACAACGTTACTTCCAAGCCTATCCCACAAAAGTGCTCACCAACCAACTACTAAAGCAAGTCCTATTTTTTTCCCCAAAAATTTTAGAGAGGTTACTTATATAGAACTTTTTGACATGATGCAACATATCAAGGAAGATTAATGGCCAAGTGTTGGTAGATTTTATCACTGAGTTCAATGTCAAAGAAGATGAAGAGTCACGTAGTGTGAGTTGTTTGTTGATGGTCCAATGAATGTGTGTTATTCAAGAGCGAAAGTTGTCTTAAAGATTCTTGAAGGATAATCCATATTTTTTCCCCTGAGATTGCAGTTTCCTACCACCAAAAATGAATTTGAATGGAAATCATTGCCAGAAAACGGAGGAAAGCAAAGGTGTTAAACATCTAGTCTATACAGATCTTTAGTGATTCTAGCATATCATCTGTTCTGTCCAGAGGGAAATTAAGGAAAAGGGAGGACATATGCTGCCATATTTATCAAACACTTGTAAATTACTTGGTGACTTCGAGCATTATGTCATTACTCACATACCTCGAGAGGAAAACATGAAAGCTGATGCACTTGCTAAGTACACTAGTTCGAAGAATCCCAACTTCTAGGATTTGTACCAGTGGAACTTTTAACTAATTCGAGCATTGACGAAATAGACGTTGAATGGATCATGGAAATAACCAAGGAACTAAATCATGGATGACACCAATTAAAGAGGATTTGGTCTATGGAACACTGACAATGAACCCATCAGAATGAAAGAAACTTCTTCGAAAGACGTTAAGATTCATCATGCAGGATGGAAATCTCTACAGATAGGGTTTTCCAACACCACCACAGCAACGCGTGACATGAGATGAAGCTAAGAGAATACTTACAAAGGTGCACGAGGGAAAGTGTGTAAACCACTCTTGAGATTAAACTTTAGAAAAAAAGGTGTTGCAATATGGATATTTCTGGATGGATCTAAATAAAGACACATCCAATTGCATAGGTGACGCAACAAATGTTAGAGATTCTCCAAGTACCAGAAGCCCCCTTCATGAACTTGACACAAATGGTTAGTCCATGGTCATTCGCAGCATGGGTAATTGACCTTATTGAGTACTCTCAATGGCCAATGCTGGAGCTAAATATGAAACTGTCGTTGTTGATTATTTTACGAAGTCTGCCCAAGTGGCACTACTGGTCCATTATTACCATTAATAAAGTTATTAAGTTGATGACTAAAAATATTATTTATTAGTTAGAGTACAACAAAAGATTATAGTCGATAATGGAACCCAATTTGAAAGCGATGAATTCTAGAACTTTCATAGGTAGTATCACATCGAGAAGTGCTTTGTCATATTAGCAAATTCGTAGGAAAACATGAAAGAGGAAGAGTGAATAAGATAATCAAATACACTAAAGTGACTCATGAAGGGTATAAGAGGATGTGGTGATGAGCTCCCACTTATTCTATGGGCTTACTGCTCAACTCACAAATCTACGACTAGGCATACACCTTTTTCTCTGGTATATGGTTCAGAAGCAATGATACCTGTAAAGTTAGAAGTACATACCCATCGACGAATATATTTCAACTAGGCTAAAAATGAACAATTGCTACTCCAAGCCCTTGATCAAATCAATGAAAAAAGAGAAGAAGTAGAGCTAAGAATTGCATCACACCAGAAGAGGGTAGCAAGGCACTTCAACGTCAAAATTTGTCATTGTGCTTTCAAAATCAGAGACCTTGTCATTAGAAAAGTTCATGACAAACATAGAAGTATCTGAGCTTAAATGGAAAGGCCTATATGTGATCAGATAGAAGCTTTTAGATAGGACTTTTAAGCTTACAATAATAGATGGAACCCCAATTCACGATCTTAGAACAACAACCAACTCCAACCTTATTTTATTTGAAGATCCATTTTTTTTAATTTTCTTGCAAAATAAGATACTGTATTTACTAAGGGCATTATACTTAAGATTTATTTCCCTTTAATATCAATAAAATTTTCTTATGAACCATTAAAATTGTGTGCTTTCTAAAAGTCTGAAATTAGTTTGAAATTTTAGGTTTCTAAAGTGTAAAGTTGTTCATATGGGCTCTATGAAATTCAATGAGCTTCAGAGTGATCAACACAACGAAATCTTTAGCAGCGCACACAAAATTACATGCATGAAAAGTATAATGCATACACCAAGTTCCATAGTAAGCTTGGAAGGAATTTTCGAGTGCAACACAAGATCCTAAGATAACCGAATAAAGTTCACCACTGAACTCCATATCAGAACTCACTGGTTCTTGGAAAATTCTTGCCTTATGGATCATAATTCAAAATCCAGACTATGAACCTTAGAAAGAAGAGCGCAAGGGAAATCTGACAACATTTGGAAATCCCCACCTTAGGGTACATAATCTTGAATGCCGATTATGGACCTAAAAAAGAAAGGCGCGAGGAAGATCAGAAACGCAAGTCGATTAACACTGGACACTCCCTTCCTTGGCGAACACATCCAAAATTTTGATTATGAACCTTAGAAAGAAAAGGTAAAAAGCAACCAGTAATATAAAAAAGTCCACATCGCAGTTGAGGCACCTCACCAAGGTTAAGGGATACAAAAATCCAACACTATAGTTTAGGCACCCTTACCAAAGTTGTGGGATACAATAATCCATCACCATAGCTGAGGCATCCTCAACAGTTGAGGGATACAAAAAGACCTCACCAAAGTTGAGGCGCCTTTACCGCAGTTAAGGGATACAAAAACCCCTCACTGTAATTGAGGCACACAAAAAATTTCTCACCGTCGCTAATGCACGAAACCTAACACTAACAGTTCCTTTCTTTAGGGAATATGACTGACCAACATTAGTTATGAACCTTAGAAAGCTGGGGTAGGAAACAGTCATTGAAGCCCAAAAGCAGTAAAATCACTAGATACCGACCCAGAGCTATATGCGTTGGACCATCCAAACCCGATCGAAAACACCACGAAAAGCCCTAGGTTAAAGGAATACACTCGGCACTAGATCACATTTGAAATGGGGTTAGCAAAAAGAAAACAATTCGAAGGATAGCAGGTAGACCCATGGTAACGTGGTAGTATCGGTATCGTTAACGCCGGCGTACATCTACTGTTTTGAAACAAAATATACCATCATCTACCATGACAAACAAGAATACTAGTAAATAAAACCAAATACTCTAGAAAGTGCAAAATAACATGCAGAAACAAGAAATCTCTAGAAGTACTAAAAATACAGAACGTACAATAAAGATTTGTATGAATAAACAACAACCTTGTATAACTAAATAGCATTTATACACAAGATGTTACATATCCAGACAATAGTTGGAATTGAAATCGATTCGAGATGGAATAACAGAAGTAGAAACGACATCACCAGAAGTTGGATTATTACCCTTAAAATCTGTAGGCGAGACCTCAAAACCTAAAGCAGTTTGACCATGTAATGCTTGATATGAGAATCCTACCGCGGTTAAGTCCTACTGCTCCTTCTCAAGCCTAATCTCTTCTTTGCCTTTTGCAAGAGCAGTTATGGGCTCTCCGTCCAAATAATAAGGATTCGGCTCCTTCTCATTGTAACATCCATCAGCGACCCAGGCAAGTAATTCTTCCAACATTTTGGCAAGAGTGTAGGCAAATTATCTCCCCAGGATGACAAACTACCTTTACCCAGACTGATGAAGCATAGAAGTTCAACATAGTGGCATTTAGATGATCCATGATGTTTACGTGAAATTTATCGATGGTAGCCTTCTGAGCAACAATCTTCTCGTTTTCTGTCCATGCTCGGGCAAGATGCTCCCTATGCTAGCGGATCTCAAATATTTGGTTGGATATAGTCTGGTTTTACTCGGTTATAGGCTCTCGGTGAGTTTCAAAGATTTGTTTTTCAACCTCATGACTTTTCACGATAGCCGCTTTGCTAGCATGCGCTTCTTTCAGTTGAAGTTGAAATCATGTTTCCATCATCTTACTAGCTTTGCTCAACTCTTCTACTCTCACCTAATCCTTTTGCCTAGCTATGATCACCGCCTCATTTTCCTTTTTAATTCTCTCAATTTCGACATAACGCTCTCTAGCAACTATTGCCTGCTATTTCATTTCACGATCATGGTCGAGATTTCAGTATAACTGAGCTTATTCACTCTAGCTAGCTAATAAACCAACTTTTCCAACCTGTCACTTTCTCCTCATCTCTTTTCAAAATTTCGATGTTTTGAAGGGTAACATCTTTATCCCACAATTTCAAATCAAATACGGATCCCTAGAGGAATCAATTGGATTATTTTTTGGACATAGTCGAAGGGCCTGTCAGAAGATTGTACGACTCTCTCTCGAAAAGTGTATAGATATTGAGGGAAGGATCATGATGCTACTAGAAATTGAGGTGGAAGGACTACTGGAAATTGAAATTTATAGACCCACCAGGATCTAGTGATGTTCCGATGATGCTTGGATGGTTTTCCCCCTTCAATAAACCTCTTCCCGTCACAGTCCCTATCTCTTTTCCATTTTCTCTACCTCTCCTCCTCATTGTCTTCCCAATCTCTCCTTGCACATCACTTTCTCTCTTTAGCCCTTCCCCATTCTTTATCTATCTCTAATTAAGAAGGGAGATAACATTTGTGCTCTTGAGGGTCCTTAAAAGATTATTGCTTGAAGCTTTTGTAGTAGCCATATCCATCGTCTGGTTTGAAATATAGGAAAAATGAAGCAGACTCAAAAATAAGTATGTAAGAAGGAGGAAACTGTGTGTGATAAGTGTTGGTGACCCTAAGTGTGTGTGGTGTGCCGTTTAAAAACCAGACGTCCCCACGAACCACGTCTCCTTATAATAAGTGTTGGAGTCTGAATGGACTCCACAGTGATATGCCCAGGACGCTTGGGGTGATTGGCATTAGCTGATCACCAAAAAATACTATTTGGGATGGCATTAATGTCACTCAAATTTCTAAAGTCTCCAATATCATTCCCGCCTTGAGAAGCTGAAGCAATAAGTGGATTCAAATCCTTGGACACACCACAATCCAACTCTTAAGTACATCCTTCTCTTGATGAATCGGGTTAACCTTAGGTGTCTTATCGAGCAATTGTGCATATCCCTTTTGGAATCTATTTTCCTCGCACTAACATCATAATCTTTTCATTTAAAATTTCCTCTTCCTTCATGTTTAAACAAAGAGCAGCCCTACCCTCTTGCTGGATGAAATTCTCTCCTTCAACCTCTTAAGTTGAAGACATCCTCGTACGATAATCCAGATCAACCCTAGCTTGACTACTAAAGCTTCATTCATAAGTGATTCCCCAGATGGACCCCTTTTACTAAAGCTCCTCCTCCGTCGCCTCGAGCTGAGAGAGTCACAATCCAAGAAAAGACATGAATCGTAAACTTGTGGGGCATCACGAACCATGCATGATGAAGAGGCCCGAATCTATAAAGATACTCGTGTAACGCCCCCATAATTTTTTGAGCCTGAATTTCAACAAAAATCGAAACTCAAACTCATCCTGGCACGGAGAGCATAAATCTGGTACCTGCAAATAATGAGCATAGGCATAATCGGAGTAAAATAAATCTAACTCACAGTGGAAATGAAATAAAAAAATTACTACGGACTAAGACGACTACCTTAAAGCACATCGTCACATTGTTATCGAGATTGAGAGAATAAGAACCAAAAACCAAACTGAACACCTGCCAAGAACTGACTTCCTTGATATAAGCTAGAGAGTTTTTATGAGGAGGGGGCCCAGAAAAATAAGTTATATCAGGTAGAAAATGTATAACACTATCTACAATACACAAATGTACCCCGTTTGGTCAGAACTAAAGCATATGTCTAACAAGACTAGTAATTGCAACCTAAGCATATGAGGATTTATGCATAACAATAAACTACCTTACACAAGGTAGTATTTCCAAATGACAACGATATAGCAATACTGAGATCGAACGTTTATGCATAAGTATGAAGCTTTAAAACTACCATTTAACCAATTACCAAAAACTAAGAGGTGAGCTCCTAACTACTCATTATTCCATAAGTAGGTTAGTTATTTCTATATAGCCACATAAGACCTAACTATCAATATAAGATAAAGGTGGATCCTTTCGAGCACTTAAGATCCACGATGAACTATCGATCACTTAATACCTTATTCGGTGGTTTACTCTACACTATTATAAATTAGAAGACACTAGCTACAAGTCCTACTAATTTAAGGCTTTTGTATTTCACGCCAATACCCAAAAACCCCGTATAAGGTGAGAGATAGTAACTAGTAACTTAATACCGGGTATAGATAAGAGTGCGGCACCATTTAAGACCCTCTTGGTGGACCCCTCCATGATACTATGTAGCTAACCCTATTAGATAATCTCATAGCCACTTAATTCTACCCGCAGGATAGGCAGACTCATGCTACCTCCTTAACTATCATTTAATACCTAATCCCAAGGCAGACTGCGACCGTAGTCACTTACTACCGAGAAGAAGCTGGCCTATGCAAGAATTAATGAACTCGTACCCAATAGTCATCTAATACTCCGTATTCATGGGGATGCTAGCTACACGATCACTAAATACCCTTTTGAGGGGGGATCTAAATACCTAATACCTTTACCTCGAAGCAGGCCACACCTATAAATTATTTTCTTTTTAAGGTTTCCTATTTTGGGATGGGATGCAGGATCTACAACCAGTTAGTACCTCATACTTGGGATAAACCTTGTTTTAGGAAATAATCCTTGCTACACAATTAACTATCGTCATGGGTTCCTGTGGTTAATGATATCTCAGACCAGTTGTGCCTATGTCCGACTACTGGAAAGTGCAGACTTCTGTTGAATAAGGCAATTAACCTCGCGTCATTATCCTACTAAGTCCAACCTTCATTCTTAATTATATTAATTCTACATTAATTAGAAATAAATAAGGAAAACCTATAACTTCCTACCCTAGGATGTTTATTTAATAATTTCTTTATTGGACTTAGCATTTACTATGATAATCAATCCTCATTAATTCCCCTTCCTATTTCATTTATTATTGTTAGTTAAGTTACCTACCACTAATGGCTCTAGTAGTCATATTTCTTAAGTTATCAATTAACCTATTTAATGCCATCTATGACACTGATGGTTATGTTTTCCTAAGGCATCAATTAACCTATTTAATGTCATTTATGACACTAATGGCCATATTTTCCTTAGGCATTTATTATTAATTGACCTTTTTATATCAGTGCCTTTTTGAATTCTAACCAATTATTGTAACTCCTAGATATTACTATAAATTTAATTCTTACGTGAATTTATACATATATATAAGTTTGTTATTTATTTATTCCCTGGTTGGAGTTACAATCCTTTATTCCAAAATACCAATTTTTATTGTAGCCATTTAGGCATATTTATCCTATTTAATTAATTTTCCAAAACAAATATAGTTACAATACTTATTACTCTATTTATTACCTTTTTATTCTAGCAGCAAGTCCTATATTGATTGGTACAACGATCACAAACATTTAATTTCCATTTATTATCGAAATTATTGTCATACTATTCCTATAAAATGGAAACACTTCAAATTCAAACACACATTAACATTTGTTAATATAATAGAGTCATTTACATTGACTTGGATGGATAAGATTAATATATATAAAAATGTAATTTGAACGCGGTTAACGTAGTTACTGACTTATATTATTATTATTGTTTATTAATTATGTTTTGGTCTAAACTAACGACCAATACAACCTTTTTGTGTTTAATCTTGCTTTAAGATTCAAAATCTTATAAAAGGTCAATTACTGTAATTATTGTATTTTTTCCCAAAATATTTAAAAGAGGAAAATTACATTTCTTCAAACCCCAAGGAAATAAATTTATAATTTGTTTACAATAAATGTTGCAAACTATGTACACGAAACACGTGAATTTGAACATCTCTTCTTATTTGATTAACTTATGTTCTTTGTATTTCCATTAATGTCTTTTATGTCAAAAAGAACAAAATGGAAAATTTGCAACAATTAAGTAAAACCATAAACAATATCAAACACAGTAGGATTTTTTTTACCCAAACTAAATAAACTACAAATCAACACCCAATCCTATGAATCTAGAATAAAACTACAAATATAACTATGGTTTTTGGGACTGATTTCCAGATCCAAGGTGTTTACAACAACCATAATAAATCTAAAAACAAATGTAGGCAATACAATGATATTAATTTAAAAGGCCTACAAATCTATGTCCAAACTTCCAACATAATATTTCAGATTGGATAAGAACAAACAAATCTGATAAACTTTTAAGCACTAAATTCTAATTCAATTCAAATGAATTATATAAGTTTATTATAAACAATGTATATAATTTCCCACTCACCTGGAAACTATAGACATCCAAATCTGACACTGTTTTTAGGTCTAGAATTCCCAAATCCTACATATCTATAATTTATTCCAAAGGGGACTTACAAACAAAGGCTCAGATTTGTAGATCAGAAAGAAAAATAGGACCAGAAGAAGGATATTCAAAAATTTAGATTACCTAAGTGTAGAACCATTTCGTTTTCATAAATCTAAATCTAATCTCTCCAATCATGTAAATCTAATTTATATATGTTCATAATTTGTATTTTGGTAGAGACTGGAGGATTGGAAATGGCAGAGCTTTGCTGCTACCTCAAAAAAATATGAATAAGAGAATGACGGTCTAGCCCTTTATTTATAGGCGTACAAATGACCGTAGACCATTAGATTTAATTTAATAAAGATTTGTTTATTAATATAACAATTTATATATCAGAACCCTGCCCCCACACGGCCTGCATCGGCCAAGTGGTCGACATAGCGGTCGACTGCTAGGTCGACTTGGCAGTGAGGTGGCAGGGGGAGATTAATTACTATATATAAATTATTCTCTTCTAATTATTTTTCGTCCGTTTTCGCATTTCGTCTGTAACTTTTTCAGACGGACTCCGTTCACGAAGTTCCAAATATGAAAGTTGACCAGAACCCTGTAAGAAACGTAACTGTGTAAGTTTCGTGGTCAAATTCCATCATTTTCAAATATTCCATTTTCGGAACATAACTAAATAACTAAATTTATTATTGCCTAAATTCAGGGTTGTTACATTCTCCCCTCAAAAGAAATTTCATCCCAAAATTTTACCAATGACGAAGTCATGTCTTTGGCGCCTAATGATCCTAAACTACACAACCACATCCAATTTCGCTACCAACATGTGCATATGCACAGTGTACATAATGAATTGCAACCAAAAATATGCATGCATAATGATTGTAAATCAGATCCTCCATTATGCATGCATTTTATTTTTTTAAACATGATGCAAACATCCTAAAATATACTGGCAGTTCTATACGAATACAAGCTTTTGAAAACATTTTTCATCCATAACTCTCACATGACTGCGAATTGAAGTGTGAAGCAACTAATTTTGCATCCAAACCTTACCATCCAACACGTTAACCCATCTATATCATTTCCTATTGATTTCTCCTAAGCCGGAAAAAGGAGATCAAAGAAGAGAAATTCAACGTTCTTTTCACTTATAAACGTTCCAACTCCCGTCCTACAGTGGATTTTTTTTCTTAGAAGACCAAATACTCCGAAAATTTACAACTGTAGACTGCAAAGGAGGCTTAAAACAAGCTATAAAATGAATTAATTAATAACTCGCGCGCATTGTCGATAAGGTATTGAAACAACATTTTCATGGCTAAAATAGCCTTTCCCTTGTTATCGTTAGCGTCTTTTCGTACTGTCATCCCTAACGCATCGCTAAAATGCGCAATCAAATCATCCAAAATCTTCCTTATGCTTTACATGTGACTATAAAAATCAAAATTTTGTTTAAAATGTAAATTTCCGCTTTAAAATGTCTTATGAATGATTTCTTAATTCCATTTTGATATTGTTTCACTTTCTTAATCGGATTTGTCTGAAACTAAATTTTGGTAACGTTTGCTTTACTACGTTTAAACCATCTGTTTTACACAAAATAGATGTTTAAACATACATTGTTAATGCACTAAAATCCATGTTTTTATAGAAATCATATTTAAAAGAAAGTGAATCCAAAAATGTCAATTTTTAAAAAGGATTTTTTTCAAACAGCATTTTCAAAAAGTTTCAAAAATATATTCTGTAGAAACTTAAATGATTCAAGTCACAAGTTGGCACAGAAGGAAGTCGGTCATGTGGAAAAATGCGAAAACTGAATCTGCATAGAAAACTCAAAAATAAATTTTAGCTCAAAAGGAACAATCGACAAATAATAAATATACCCATAATGAAGAAACGCAAAACATGTCTTTCACTAAAATTTATCCACTATAGAATTCTATATTTTCCAGCTCTAAGACAATTGTTAGTTAGATAAGAAAATTAGATTTCATTTCTAATTAAAATACAACGAAGCGTGAAAGCCAAACACACATGAAATCCCATTACATCGTCAAGTGATTTGCAGGAACAACAACACTAATATTTACAAGCATAAACTATCACAAAGCCAAGAAACAAATGCTAGAAATGGAAAGAACAAAGACAACAACACCGAAACTCCAAAACTCTAAAGAATTGCCTATAAACAACGAGACCTTTTGCTGCGCAGCTGGAGGTCAAACCATTTCTATGACCTTTAACTAGTCATATCATGGTGGCAAAATGCTCAATCTCGTGTTGCCAACACTATAGGTGTTGTTGGAGGTTTCAACATAACCATCTCTTTTAAGAGAAAAATAGCGATGATAAAAGAAACCTACCACAAAACTGTTTTCACGGAGATTCGTCATAGATTATCTAAAGACAAAAATGGATAGGTGAAAATATTGCAACCAACTTCGTGAAACAAGACACAAAGACAATAAGCTGAATCAAATATGACGTGTACCAAATGATGGTTATGCCACCGATCCAGAAAAGACTGGTTACCGTATTATGAGACAAATCTAGTCGTAACTCACCCATTTTCATAATAATGTGCTAAATGAATCATACATTTATATGGGTAGTCTGAACATAGATTTCCGAACTCAAAAACCATCACTAAGAAAAAGAGATTTGCTGCAAAAATTTATGAAGTCAGTCAAACCAAAGATCATTCAATTCTGTGTAAAACATGGATGCCTTTAAAATCTCATTGAGATTCTCCCAGAAAAACCCTCCGAAGACAGCTAAACCTTCACCTCTAAAACAATGATTTCCTTCATCAAAATTGTTCCAACAGGATATGGAAAAGGCGGATGTAGCACAAACATCCACCTTACTCAAAAAAACGGTGAAGCAAAGGACTGGTGTAAGTCTAAGTGCTATGACTAATTCTTAGCTCTAAAGCGTTGAAACCTTATGCTCAACCCGATCCAACCAAATGATCCCTCTCCCTAGGAATGAGACTTAAATAGCTCGAGAAAGATCATATAGTGTAAATAGGTATTATGGGATGAGAAATGATCGCAGAAAAGAAATTGAGATTAGATCTTGGAGTTATAGTAGGGGGAGATCTAATGTGCCAACTAGCATAGAAAACAGAGGAGATGAGGCGACGACAAAGAAAGAGAAAAAAATTATAGTTTGGCTAGATGAGGAAGAAAGGACGAAAGAAGTTTATAGAGGGAAATTTGTATGCAACTTTCATGATTGAGTCATAGGTTCAAGTTTGTACAGAACTCATCAACTAAATGACGACTCTAGGTATAACACTAAGTGGTTAACTATTAAAACGGCCTTTGGACAAAGGTTGAATCTTAACCTTGAAGGGGTCAGATTAAAATATTAATCATCTCGTGCTATCTTTTAATATTTGACGCGAATCTAAAAGATACTTGTCCTTATCATGGCGATATCATAGCCGCCGTTAAACTCCGAACCATCTCTAAAGATTCAAAATAGTCTCAACAAAAGGATGGACCATACAACAACCAAACGAATAACACGAAACAAATAAAAATTCAGCTAGAAATCCATAATAAAAATTAAAAAAAATTCCCCTTACTTAGTTAATCAACACTTAAACAGTTTACGAAATCAAAATACCCCAAGCTAATAGAAATTTCCTTAGATTTTTCTGGAAAAAAATTTGAAAACTTTTCAATATTAAAATTTTATTTTAACCAAGGGTCTCACAAAATGAATATATGTTGATAATTTTATATTTCATTTTATTCTACTGACTTGAGCAACTTTCCATATTTTGGATTGTAGAGATATAAATCTTTAAAAGGTTATCGGTGATAATTTCTATTAATTATCCAAGATATTTGAAAAGAGGAATATTAAAATTGCAAGGAACGAGTAATGATACTTTCTTTATTTTGAGGCTTATTCCTTTTCATTTTCAAATTCCTTCTTTTACCAAAATGGATTATCTATCAAAATCACGCAAAATGAATCGAAACACGGTTAGATTTAAATTTCTAAGATTTATTTTATTTACTTAAATCTCTTTTTATAAAATAATTTCTCCAAAACCATACCTTAAATTTTTTAAAACCCCTTTCTTATTTCAAAAACGGTTTCAAAAATTGAAATCCCCCTGAATATATGTGACAGCCTGCCCCGCACCAGCCGACATTTCCAATGAAAGTGCGCTGTGCCGATGTCCAACCAGCATGGGGCGGTCATCAAAGAAAGGAAAGGTAAGGAATTTGAACTAACAAGGAACCTGTAGCATATCTCACAGCTCATGGAATAAAATATAATAATAACATACTTTGACATAAAACATGCGAGACAATGCATAAGCTGAAAACTGAACATCTCAGCAGCGGAAAATCCAAATACAACTTATGATCCATAACCATTATTACAACTTTAAAACTGTCTCTAAAGCAAAAGAAAGGAAAGGTACACTACTAATGCCCAAAGTAGTGACCAGCAGCGACACAGGGAGAATATATAAAGAATAGTACGTGTAAGCGTCCTGCTCGTCTCCGGACCTGTCTCTAGTCTGCCTATTTAAGAGCTCCCAGAGTAATAAGAAGAGACGTAAAACTATGCGTCAGACAAAAGTCTGGTATGAGTGATAAGCAGCAAAACAGGACGATAACAGGTATACTAAACCATACCTGAACCTGGACCTGCAACCAAAGAGTTAGCACAACATATCGTACAATACTCTAATGTGCCACTAACATATGGTGTAAAGAATAAGGGGGTGGGGTGTGCATGTCATAGCGATGTCAAACAATCAAGCATAGCAACCATCCTCACAACTCTAACTCAGTGTGTAAAGCATACGATATCCACCGCTTTGATCACCCAAATCCTTGCTATGATCACTCTGCCCCATGGAGTCACAGTGACTCCACTGCACTGATCCATAGCCACTAATCCTTTGCTATGTCCACTCTGCCCCATGGAGTCATGACAACTCCACTGCACTGGCTCATCGCCTTGCTACGATCACTCTTCCCCATGAAGCAACGTCTACCCCACCGCACTGATCCGTAGCCTAACATCCGTCTTGGTGGTGAATCAAAGTTATGGACGTCGATAATCCCTTAGCACACGTCCCGCAGCAAAGCCCAACTCATGAAGTTGACTCGTTGGTTCCCAACTGGATCCTGAGTACAAGCTTCCCATTTGGACTACCTTTGCATCTCAGGTTTGGTCTCCTCCGGATCGGTTCGGTTCCTGTTCTTCACTTCAACTCGTACTTCCAGTTCGGATCGTGATTCACGCGTCAAATCCAAGCATTTCGGTTCGGATCAGAATACCCCATACGGGTCGGGTCGTGGTGATCATCTCCAGTTCGTGGTCATCACCTTCTGTTTGATTCATGGTGTTCGCCGGTTCGGATCGTGAGCAGCCACTCGGTTCGGGTCGGTTCTTGGCTTCTACTTCGGATCGGTTCGTGGTCCTCTCCAGAGCATCAGGTCGTGTCTTCAAGTAAGCTGTTTGGGTCATGACATCTTCACGCGAACTGGTCGGTTCGGAGAACTCCAAGTACAGGCGGGTTAGTTTGGTCATGATCTCCCCAGTTCCCCAGATGGGCTCGTAATGCAATAGTTTGGGGGGAAGCGGTTCGGTTCGTGCTTCCCCCTCCGATCCGATCCAGTTCGGTTAATTTCCTGCACTTCTTTCCAGCGACTGTTTTACGCCATTTGACGGCATTTTCGACCAATCTAACTTTTCTAATCAATCACAAAGCATACCATACAGTCATAGCAACATATAAAATTGGCCACTAACACCAAAACAATAATTTGATAGGTTAAAACGGATCAAACATAGCCAAAACCCCATATTTTCCCTTAAGCATGTTTAAGCAAAACTAATGATAGGACTAGCAAATCTTAACCAAATTAACTCAACTTCTAACAGAGGCTTAAAACAATATTTCGAAATTTATAAATATTTTTCCAGAATTTAATCATGTTTAAATTTGCTAATTAACACTAATTACCCTTAATTAACCATAATTAGTAAGGAACTATGCAAATCACTCACCTTAGTCATAAATAAAATACCAAATCTGAAATTATCTTCTATTTGGCGCTGTCCCCAAGGCTATACAGTAGTTCCGACCTTGATTTGGTGCTATTTCCCTTTGATTTGATGTTACTAAGCTTAATCCTTGATTAAACGGTGATTAGAGATGATTCTAGATGTTGGAGGCCATTGTTAGGGTTCCTACGGGGTAAATGGCGACTAGAAAACTGAAATGAAAACCTAACTCATTTCAGCCTCCACATAACCATAATCCCGAAATGGGTTATGGGCCCATTCACTAATCACCTCATTTGGCCCGATTAAGCAGTTTTCACCTTTTAAACCCTATTTCAGCCATATCTCTTAAACGGTAAGTACATTTTTCACTATGACCACTCTACGGAAAGCTAAACCATCATCCGGATATAATGGAAGTGGTTTCAGGTCAAAACTCCTTTCCAATCAAAAGTTATGGTCGAAACAAAATCAGCTAGGGGCAAAACGGTCATATAAAAATCGGCAAAAATCATGGACATGGGAAATGACCCAAATAGTCGTCTCCCAAAGTTACATGACCATACGACTTCATATGAGAAAGAAAGAAATATTCTACGATCCTCTGATGCGTAGAATGCGGGTCGTTACATTCTCCCCCCTTAAGAAATTTCATCCCCGAAATTCCTTAACTCAAAACATACAAAGGATCCCGCATGCCTACCAATCATTAACAAAACAATCAAGCATACAAAACAACACAACAAACCTATCCTAGCATGCGGTTTAGTAACAAGGGCGTACTATACCGATATAAAAACCTTACCAGGCAAAGAGTTCTGGATACTTCCTCCTTATGTACTCTTCTATTTCCCAAGTACAGTCTTCCTCATCATCACCCCACTGAACTTTGACTAGTCTCACCGCCTTCCTTCAAAGTTGCTTCGTATCGTTCCTAACAATACGCATAGGCCTGCGGTTCCCAACTGTCTCTGGTTTAACCTCGATATCATCCAACTGATCCGGTGTAATAGTCACACTAGGGTCGTGCACAAACTTCCTTAACTGGGAAACATGAAATACGTTGTGAACTCCTGCCATCTTCGCTGGTAATTCAACTATATATGCCAAATTCCCAATTTGCTCGAGAACTAGGAACGGTCCAACAAATCTTGGTGTTAACTTAACTCTCCTGCCAAATCATATCACGCTCTTTAATGGAGAAATCTTGACAAACACCAAGTCGCCAATGGAGAACTTTAAATCTCTTCTCCTCTTATCAGCATAACTCTTCTGTCTATCTTGGGCAGCCTTCATTCGCTGTCGGATAATCTTGATCTTATCTGAAGTTTCTTTTATTACATCTGGCCCAAGCACAAATTTCTCGCCGGTTTCCAGCCAACATGATGGTGAGTTGCATGGTCTTCCATACAAAGCTTCAAATGGAGCCATACCAATACTGGATTGATAACTGTTATTATATGCAAACTCTACTAGATGCAAATGGTCATCCCATGATCCAACAAAATCTAATATGCAAGCTCTCAAGAGATCTTCTAATACTCGATTCACCCTCTCTGTCTGACCGTCGGTTTGAGGATGATACGCGATACTGAGATGTAATTCTGATCCTAACGCCTCTTGTAAGCTCTTCCAAATCCCACTAGTAAACAACGGGTCTCGGTCACTTACAATGCTTTTAGGTACTCCATGAAATCTCACTACCCATTTCATATATAGCTCAGTTAACTTATCTGCAGTTCTATTCGACTTGACGGGTATAAATCTTGCACTCTTGGTCAATCGGTCCACAATCACCCAAATGCTATCATGGCCCGGCCTAGTCCTTGGTAACCCATCAATGAAATCTATTGAGACTTGTTCCCATTTCCATTCTGGAAATTCTAATGGTTGCAACAAACCACTAGGCTTCTTTTGCTCAGCTTTAACTAGCTGGTAGTTCATGCATTTGGATATAAACTTCCCAACGTCTCTTTTCATTCCTTCCCAATAGTAGGTCTGCTTCATATCTCGATACATCTTGTTACCACCAGGGTGTATAGTCAGTTTTGACTGATGACATTCTATAAGCACTTCATCTCTCGATCCATTGACATTGGGTACAACTAGTCTTCCATTCTTTCTAAGCCATCCATCTCGATCAAGCCCATATTCGTTCATCTCCTCATCGATGCCCATCTCTAACTTGGAGATGATTTTCAATAAGTTAGGATTGTCCCTCTGACTGGAACCAATCCGCTCAATCAAAGTGGGTCTGACAGTCAAATTTGCTAACATTTCTGGATCTAATTCGCACTTTGGTCTGAAATCATACCCAGCGATATACTCTAGTTGCTTCCACTCAAGAAACATAGCCCCTAAACTGGCATGTCTTCTACTCAGTGCATCAGCTACCGCATTTCTGCATTGCCCTTTCCTGGTGTATATGCGATATCGAAATCATAGGAAGCCAAGAATTCTAACCATCTTTGTTGTCGGAGATTTAGATCCTTCTGAGAGAAAAGATACTTTAACGATTTATGATCGACAAACAACTCAAATCTTTCTCCCAAGAGATAATGTCTCCACATCTTCAATGTGAACACGATCGCTGTCAATCCTAAATCGTGGATAGGATACCTTTTCTCGTGCAATTTCAGTTGCCGACTTGCATAAGCTACAACCCTACCTCCTTGCATTAATACAACACCTAGTCCGGTACCACACGCATCTGTGTACACTGTCATCTCTTCATTCCCCTTAGGAATGACTAACACTGGTGCACATGTCAACTTTTCATTTAGACTCTTGAATGCATTCTCGCACTTTTCGTTCCAGACGAAAGCTTGATTCTTCTTGGTCAACTGAGTCAGCGGTGCTGCTATCTTGGAGAAGTCTTGGATGAGCTTATGATAACATCCAACTAATCACAAGAAACTTATTATGTTTGTTGCATTCTTGGGCGTAAACCAATCTTGTACCGTAGCCATCTTCGAAGGATCCACGGCAATACCATTCTTTGAAACAACATGGCCCAAGAATCTCACTTCCCTCCTCCAGAAGTAACACTTAGAAAACTTTGCTTTCAATTGGTGTTTTCCAACACCTCCATCACTATCCTCAAATGTTCCTTATGTTCTTCCTCTTTCCTTGAATAAACCAAGATATCGTCTACGAACACAAGAACAAACTTATTCAATTGATCCCTGAATTCCCTATTCATAAGATTCACAAAATTTGTTGGTGCATTGGTGAACCCGAATGGCATGACCAATCACTCATAGAATCAAGACGGCATCCGAAATGCCGTTTTAGCTATACTTTCAGCTTCCACTCTAAGCTGATGAAAACCTGTCGCGAGATCCAACTGGAAGAACACTCTCGCGCCACTCAATTGATCAAACAAATCATCTATTCGCGGTAGAGGAAACTTATTCTTCATCGTCACCTTATTCAACTCGCGGTAGCCCACACACAATCGAAGGGAACCATCTGCCTTGGTAGCAAACACGACTGGTGCTCCCCACTTGGAGACACTTCTTCTGATAAATCCCTTCTTCAACAGATTGCTTACTTGCACCCCGAGCTCTCGCAGCTCCCTTAGTGCCATACGACGAAGTGGCATCACTTTAGGTCTGGCATCTTTTACTAAATCAATACGGAACTCAATCTCTTGGTGTGGTGGAAGTCCGGTCACTTCCTCGAAGACGTCCGGATACTGGCCAGCCACGGGCACATCTGACAACTCATCATGCGGGATGTCGAGGGAATTTAGAAAACTATCCATTACCCCATCACTAGATAGACCACCAAACACTACCCTTCGCCCATCATCTGTTCTAACTGTCACCAAAAAGACCTCACAGTCTACCACCACCCTGTATCTTTGGAGCCAGTTGACTCCCAAAATAATGCCAAACCAAGTAAAGCCCAAAACAAAGCAATCATAAACAAACATGCATCCATGACTCGATAAGACCACATTACGACAAATCATACAAAGGCTAGTCGAACCACCAATTAGGTTCGTAACTGCTAAAGGTCTATCGACTATCTCGGGTTCCATTCCCAACCTATCTACCAGGTCACTAGATATGAAGGAACGAGAAGCTCCGGTATCAAACAATACTCGAACAGGAACATCATAAACAGAAATCATACCTTGAATGACGACATTCTTTCCTTTCTCCGCCGCGGTTGGGGCATTCGACGAAGAAGGAACAGCATTGATAGCATAGGCTTTCACAATCTTCTTTTCTTTAGGGGATTGTGGACACTTGTCTTTGTGATGTCCCACTTGGCCACAGTTGAAGCACTTTCTATCCGCTGGCTTGGCCCGACATTCTTTGGTATAATGGCCCTTCTTACCACAGCTAAAGCACTCAACATCTTTCTTATTCTTTTTCTTCTGGCCATCCTTGGTCCGATTTTGTTTTCTCTTATTTTGAGAACCAATCTTGCCTCCACCGCTTGCTTGCGGCTTTGGCTCCTCTTCAGATGCAACCTTAGTCTTCGACTTAGGGTATAGACTCTCTAATCTCAAAGATTTCCCCACAATCGATTCAAATGGCTCATCGACATGGTTTATAAGCCTTTCCCCCAAGTAATGATCTAAACCTGTTATGAACTTTTCATTTTTCTTCTCGGCGGTATCAATAAGGGATAATCCATATTTCGATAGAGTATCGAACTCTGCAATGTACTCCGAGGCTGCCCTACCATTCTGCTTAAGCTCCAGAAATTTCCTAAACAACTCTGACTTCTGGGTAGCTGGGATGAACTTATCACTGAATCGGGCCTTAAACTGATCCCCATGTAACTTGATCCTCTAGAGTAGCTGCCTTAATAGCATTCCACCAATTCACTGCCCGTCCTTGCAGCTGATGGGATGCTAGCTTTCTCTTCATCGTATCCTCGATACCCAAATCTTCGAAGATGCGGTCACATCTATCTAGCCAATCCTGAACTAGTGTAGCCGATTTCATTCCGTGGAATGGCTTTCCACCAAGACTAGTGTAATCCTTGCAAAGCTTGGCAAAATCGACTCTAGGCGCCTGCACCGCTGCACCACCACCATTTGCAACATTGGGAACTGCTCCTTGCACATTCCTAAGCATCTCTCTCATGAAGTCAGTGAACATAGTCCTCATGTCAGGAGCATTCCCATTATTGGCTCCTCTACCAGCACCCCTCGTATATCGGCTCATCGTTCAATATGTAAAGAGAAACGATTAACCATCCTCTTTGTGACGTCAGTGCAGTGCGACTTTATCCTTGGCTATACTAATAGTATATATATAGCTTTTGAAAACCAAAATAATCACAAATACGTGCTCTCATATACGTGTTATCTCTCCTTGGTGTCTTTCCCTAGGTTAACAACGCAACCTAGAGCTCTGATACCAAATGTGACGGCCTGCCCCGCACCAGCCGTGCGCTGTGCCGATGTCCAACCAGCATGGGACGGTCGTCAAAGAAAGGAAAGGTAAGGAATTTGAACTAACAAGGAACCTGTAGCATATCTCACAGCGCATGGAATAAAATATAATAATAACATACTTTGACATAAAACAGGCGAGACGGTGCATAAGCTAAAAACTAAACATCTCAACAGCGGAAAATCCAAATACAGCTTATGATCCATAACCATTATTACAACTTTAAAACTCTCTCTAAAGCAAAAGAAAGGAAAGGTACACTACTAATGCCCAAAGTAGTGACCAACAGCGGCACAGGGAGAATATACAAAGAATAGTATGTGTAAGCCTCCTGCTCGTCTTCGGACAGCTATTCATGCATAACCAGCTAACCTGTCTCTAGTCTTCCCGTTTAAGAGCACCCAGAGTAATAAGAAGAGACATAAAACTCTGGGTCAGACAAAAGTCTGATATGAGCGATAAGCAGCAAAACAGAATAATAATAAATATACTATACCATACTTGAACCTGGACCTGCAATCAAAGAGTTAGCACAACATACCGTATAATACTCTAAGGTGCCACTAACATATAGTGTAAAGAATAAGGGGGTGGGATGTGCATGTCATAGTGATGTCAAACAATTAAGCATAGCAACCATCCTCACAACTCTCACTCAGTGCGTAAAGCATACGATATCCACCGCTTTGATCACCCAAATCCTTGCTATGATCACTCTGCTCCATGGAGTCACAGTGACTCCACTGCACTAGTCCATAGCCACTAATCCTTTGCTATGTCCACTCTGCCCCATGGAGTCTTGACAACTCCTTGCACTGGCTCATATCCTTGTTACGATCACTCTACCCCATGAAGTAACATCTACCCCACTGCACTGATCCGTAGCCTAACATCCGTCTTGGTGGTGAATCAAAGTTATGGACGTCGATAACCCCTCAGCACACATCCCGCAGCAAAGCCCAACTCATGAAGTTGACTCGTTGGTTCCCAACTGGATCCTGAGTACAAGCATCCCATTTGGACTACCTTTGCATCTCGGGTTTGGTCTTCTCCGGATCGGTTCGGTTCCTGTTCTTCACTTCAACTCGTACTTCCAGTTTGGATCGTGATTCACTCCTCAAATCCAAGAATTTCGGTTCATATCGGAATACTCCATACGGGTCGGATCATGGTGATCATCTCCAGTTCGTGGTCATCGCCTTCTGGTCAATTGGTGGTGTTCTCCGGTTCGGATCGCGTGCAGCCACTCGGTTCGGGTCGGTTCTTGGCTTCTACTTCGGATCGGTTCGTGGTCCTCTCCAGAGCATTAGGTCGAGACTTCAAGTAAGCGGTTCGGGTCGTGACATCTTCATGTGAGCTGGTCGTCTCGGAGAATTCCTTGTACAGGCGGGTCAGTTCGGTCATGATCTCCCCAGTTCCCCAGATGGGCTCATGATGCAATAGTTTAGGGGGAAGCGGTTCGGTTCATGCTTCCTCCTCCGATCTGATCCGGTTCGGTTAATTTCCTGCACTTCTTTCCAGCGACTGTTTTACGCCATTCGACGACATTTTCGACCAATCTAACTTTTCTAATCAATCACAAAGCATACCATACAGTCATAGCAACATATAAAATTGGCCATTAACAAAAAACAATAATTTGATAGGTTAAAACGGATCAAACATAGCCAAAACCCCATATTTTCCCTTAAGCATGTTTAAGCAAAACTAATGATAGGATTAGAAAATCTTAACCAAATTAACTCAAACTTCTAACGGAGGCTTAAAATAATATTTCGAAATTAATAAATATTTTTCTAAAATTTAATCATGTTTAAATTCGCTAATTAACACTAATTACCCTTAATTAACCATAATTAGTGAGGAACTATGCAAATCACTCACCTTAACCACAAACAAAATACCAAATCTGAAATTATCTTCTGGTTGGCGCTGTCCCCAAGGCTATACAGTAGTTCCGATCTTGATTTGGTGCTATTTCCCTTTGATTTGATGTTGCTAAGCTTAATCCTTGATTAAACGATGAATAATGATGATTCTAGATGTTGGAGGCCATTGTTAGAGTTCCTAGGAGATAAATGGCGGCTAGAAAACTGAAATGAAATGAAAACCTAACTCATTTCAGCCTCCCCATAACCCTAATCCCGAAATGAGTTATGGGCTCATTCACTAATCACCTCATTTGGCCTGCTTAAGTAGTTTTTCACCTTCTAAACCCTATTTCATCCATATCTACGAAACAGTAAGTACGTTTTTCACATATGACCACTCTACGAAAAGGTAAACCATCATCCGGATCTAATGAAAGTGGTTCCAGGTCAAAACTCCTTTCCAATCAAAAGTTATGGTCGAAACAAGATCAACTAGGGGCAAAATGGTCATATAAAAATGACAAAAATCATGGACATGGGAAATGACCCCAATATTCGTCTCCCAAAGTTACATGACCATAAGACTTCGTATGAGAAAGAAATAAATATTCTACGATCCTCTGATGCATAGAATGTGGGTCGTTACAATATATAAGACTAAGGATTCAAAAGATTAATTCTATCAAAAGAATATCTAAAATTATGAACGAATATATTTTGTAATTTCATTTCCGTACTATGAGGGCCTGCTAACGTGAATTTCCTTTTTCAAGACCAAAATAAGGTCATCGACTGGAACTCCCAAGCGAAACCAAAAATAAGAAGTCGCGACTATCACAGTTGTAGCTAGCTTTTCATCCAGTCACCCAGCTCAAATACCTGGGTTCACCATATGTCGTACTCATGCTCTTCAAAACAAAAATTCCAAATGCGTTGTGGGATAAATCGAGGAGGACGAATACTCGAACTCGAAATACCACTAATTCTTAGTCACTTAAAACGTACCTTAATTAAAAGGCCCACAACTATCTCATCCTCGAAGTAATTTAAACTTGAGTAAGGAAAGCGAAAGAAATAGAAAATAATTTTGAATATGTTTTCTCACTAATCCCAATTTATTAATTCCTTTGATCGTCTAAATCTAAGCTCTGATACCATATGCAACACCCCATACTTTTGTGAGCCTGAATTTCGACAAAAATTGAATCTCAGACAAATCAAAGCACAAAGAGTATAAATCTGGTACCTACGAATAATGAGCATGAGAATAATCAAAGTAAAATAAAACTAACTCACAACAGAAATGAAATAAGATAACTTATGCTGACTAAGATGACTACCTTAAAGCACATCATCACATCGATATCGAGCATAAGAGAACGAGAACCGAAAACCAAACTAAATACCTGCCAAGAACTTACTTTCTTGAGATAAACTTGAGAGATGTTACGAGGAAGGGCCAGAACAACGAGTTCTGGTGAGTAGAAAATGTATAACACTATCTACAATACACAAATGTAACCCGTTTGGTCAAAACCAAAACATATGTCTAACAAGGCTAGTAATTCTAACCATACCTGAACACCCAGAGTAATAAGAAGAGACATAAAACTCTGGGTCAGACAAAAGTCTGATATGAGCGATAAGCAGCAAAACAGAATAATAATAAATATACTATACCATACCTGAACCTGGACCTGCAATCAAAGAGTTAGCACAACATACCGTACAATACTCTAAGGTGCCACTAACATATAGTGTAAAGAACAAGGGGGTGGGATGTGCATGTCATAGTGATGTCAAACAATTAAGCATAACAACCATCCTCACAACTCTCACTCAGTGCGTAAAGCATACGATATCCACCGCTTTGATCACCCAAATCCTTGCTATGATCACTCTGCTCCATGGAGTCACAGTGACTCCATTGCACTGATCCATAGCCACTAATCCTTTGCTATGTCCACTCTGCCCCCATGGAGTCATGACAACTCCACTGCACTGGCTCATATCCTTGTTACGATCACTCTGCCCCATGAAGTAACATCTACCCCACTGCACTGATCTGTAGCCTAACATCCGTCTTGGTGGTGAATCAAAGCTATGGACGTCGATAACCCCTTAGCACACATCCCGCAGCAAAGCCCAACTCATGAAGTTGACTCGTTGGTTCCCAACTGGATCCTGAGTACAAGCTTCCCATTTGGACTACCTTTGCATCTCGGGTTTGGTCTCCTCCGGATCGGTTCGGTTCCTGTTCTTCACTTCAACTCGTACTTCCAGTTTGGATCGTGATTCACTCCTCAAATCCAAGAATTTCGGTTCGGATCGGAATACTCCATACGGGTCGGGTCATGGTGATCATCTCCAGTTTGTGGTCATCGCCTTCTGGTCAATTGGTGGAGTTCGCCGGTTCGGATCGTGAGCAGCCACTGGGTTCGGGTCGGTTCTTGGCTTGTACTTCGGATCAGTTCGTGGTCCTCTCCCGAGCATCAGGTCGTGACTTCAAGTAAGCGGTTCGGGTCGTGACATCTTCATGCGAGCGGGTCGGCTCGGAGAACTCCAGGTACAGGCGGGTTGGTTCGGTCCTGATCTCCCCAGTTCCCCAGATGGGCTCGTGATGCAATAGTTTAGGGGGAAGCGGTTCGGTTCGTGCTTCCCCCTCCGATCTGATCTGGTTCGGTTAATTTCCTGCACTTCTTTCCAGCGACTGTTTTACTCCATTCGACGGCATTTTCGACCAATCTAACTTTTCTAATCAATGACAAAGCATACCATACAGTCATAGCAACATATAAAATTGGCCATTAACAGAAATACAATAATTTGATAGGTTAAAAAGGATAAAACATAGCCAAAACCCCATATTTTCCCTTAAGCATGTTTAAGCAAAACTAATGATAGGATTAGAAAATCTTAACCAAATTAACTCAAACTTCTAACAGAGGCTTAAAATAATATTTTGAAATTTATAAATATTTTTCTAGAATTTAATCATGTTTAAATTCGCTAAATAATACTAATTACCCTTAATTAACCATAATTAGTGAGGAACTATGCAAATCACTCACCTTAACCACAAACAAAATACCAAATCTGAAATTATATTCTGGTTGGCGCTGTCCCCAAGGCTATACAGTAGTTCTGATCTTGATTTGGTGCTATTTCCCTTTGATTTGATGTTGCTAAGCTTAATCCTTGATTAAACGATGAATAATGATGATTCTAGATGTTGGAGGCCATTGTTAGAGTTCCTAGGAGGTAAACGGCGGCTAGAAAACTGAAATGAAATGAAAACCTAACTCATTTCAGTCTCCCCATAACCCTAATCCCGAAATGAGTTATGGGCCCATTCGCTAATTACCTCATTTGACCTGCTTAAGTAGTTTTTCACCTTCTAAACCCTATTTCAGCCATATCTGCCAAACCGTAAGTCCGTTTTTCACATATGACCACTCTACGAAAAGGTAAACCATCATCCGGATCTAATGAAAGTGGTTTTAGGTCAAAACTCCTTTCCAATCAAAAGTTATGGTCGAAACAAGATCAACTAGGGGCAAAACGGTCATATAAAAATGAGCAAAAATCATGGACATGGGAAATGACCCCAATAGTCGTCTTCCAAAGTTACATGACCATAAGACTTCGTATGAGAAAGAAATAAATATTCTACGATCCTCTGATGCGTAGAATGTGGGTCGTTACAATATATAAGATTAAGGATTCAAAAGATTAATTCTATCAAAAGAATATATGAAATTATGAATGAATATATTTCGTAATTTCTTTTCCGGATTATGACGGCCTGCTAACGTGAATTTCCTTTTTCAAGACCAAAATAAGGTCATCGACTGGAACTCCCAAGCGAAACCAAAAATAAGAAGTCGCGACTATCACAGTTGTAGCTAGCTTTTCATCCAGTCACCCAGCTCAAATACCCGGGTTCACCATATGTCGTACTCATGCTCTTCAAAACAAAAATTCCAAACGCGTTGTGGGATAAATCGAGGAGGATGAATACTCGAACTCGAAATACCACTAACTCTTAGTCATTTAAAACGTACCTTAATTAAAAGGCCCACAACTATCTCATCCTCGAAGTAATTTAAACTTGAGTAAGGAAAGCGAAAGAAATAGAAAATAATTTTGAATATGTTTTCTCACTAATCCCAATTTATTAATTCCTTTGATCGTCTAAACCTAAGCTCTGATACCAAATGCAACACCCCACACTTTTGTGAGCCTGAATTTCGACAAAAATTAATCTTAGACAAATCAAAGCACAAAGAGTATAAATCTGGTGCCTACGAATAATGAGCATGAGAATAATCAGAGTAAAATAAAACTAACTCACAACAGAAATGAAATAAGATAACTAATACTGACTAAGATGACTACCTTAAAGCACATCATCACATCGATATCGAGCATAAGAGAACGAGAACCGAAAACCAAACTAAATACCTGCCAAGATCTTACTTCCTTGAGATAAACCTGAGAGATGTTATGAGGAGGGGCCAGAACAACGAGTTCTGGTGAGTAGAAAATGTATAACACTATCTACAATACACAAATGTAACCCGTTTGGTCAAAACCAAAACATATGTCTAACAAGGCTAGTAATTCTAACCTAACATTGTAAAGATTTAAGCACAATAACAAAATACCATACCTAAGGTAGTAATCGCAAATGAAAACGACACCAATAACGATATAACAATATTGAAATAGAATGTTTACGCATAAGTATGAAACCTTTAAACCACCATTCGACCAATTACTAAAAGCTAAGAGGTGGGCTCCCAATTACTCATTATTCCATAAGGAGGTTAATTATTTCTTATAGCCACCTAAGACCTCACAATCAATATAAGATATGGGTGGACCCTTTCGATCATTTAAGACACAAGGCGGACCTATGGACACTTAATAGCTTACTCGGTGGTTTACTCTATGCTACTATAAATTAGAGGACACTAGCTACAAGTTCTACTAACTTAAGGCTTCTTTCTTTCATGCCAATACCAAAAGACCCACATAAGGTGAGAGATAATAACTAGACACTTAATACCAGGTATAGGTAGGAGCGCGACACCATTTAAAACACTCCCGATGGATCCCTATGTTACTATCTAGCTGACCCTATTAGATAATCACCTAGCCATTTAATACTTTCCGCAGGATAGGAAGACTCATGGTACCTCCTAACTGTCATTTAATAACTAATCCCAAGGCAGACTCTTTCCCCAGCCATTTACTACCTAGAAGAAGCGAACCTACGTAAGGATTATCGAACTCATATCCAATAGCCATCTAATACTTCTTATTAATGGGGAAGCGCGCAATGTAATCACTTAATAACCTTTTACTGCTTAATACCTTTAGGCCGAAGCAGACTTCGCTTATAAATTATTTCCTTTTTATGGTTTCCTCTTTTGGTATGGAAGGCGGGTCCTATAACCAAGCAATACCTCACATTTGAGATAAACCTTATTTTAGGAAGTAATCCTTGCTACGCAATTAAATATCGAAATGGGTTCTTATGGTTAATGATATCTCACATCAGTTGTACCTTTATCCGACTGCTAGGAAGTGAAAACTTCTATCGAATAAGGAAACGAACCTCGCATCATTAACCTACTAAGTCCAACCTTGATTCTTAACTATATTAATTCTAGATTAACCAGAAATAAATAAGGAAAACCTATAACTTCCTATCCTAGGATGTTTATTTATTTATTTCTTTATTGAACTTAGCATTTACTATGCCAATCAATCCCTATTAATTCCCCTTCCTATTTCATTTATTATTATTTGTTAAGTTACCTGCCACTAATGGCCTTAACGGTCATGTTTCTTAAAGCATCAATTAGCCTATTTAATGTCATCTATGGCACTGATGGTCATATTTTCTAAGGCATCAATTAACCTATTTAATGTCATTTATGACACAAACGGTCATATTTCCTAAGGCATTTATTATTAATTGACCTTTTTATATCAGTCCCTTTTGAATTCTAACCTAATTATTATAACTCCTAGATATTACTATGAATTTAGTTCCATTTAATTCTTATGTGAATTTATATATAAGTTTGTTATTTATTTATTCCCAAGTTGGCGTTACAATCCAACCATTTAGGCATATTTATTGATTAAATTAATTCCCCAAAATGAATATGGTTACAATACTCATTACCCTATGTATGACCTTTTTATTTTAGCAGCCAATCTTATATTGATTGCTACAACAGTCCCAAATGTTTAATTTCCATTTATTATGGGAATTATCACGATACATTTATTCCCATAAAATGGAAACACTTCAAATGCAAACACACATTAACACTCAAACATATATTAATATATTGGCGCCATTTACAAAGACTTGGACGGATAAGATTTATATATATATATATATATGTATGTATATATATAATTTGAACGTGGTAAAATTAGTTACTAATTTATATTTTTATTATTGTTTATTAATTATGTTCTGGTATAAACAAACTATCAAAATAAACCATTTGTATTTAATCTTGTTTTAGGATTTAAAATCTTATAAAAGGTTATTTACTGTAGTTATTGTAAATTTTGCGTAAAATATTTAGAAGAAGAAAATTGACATTTCTTCAAATCCCAAGGAAAAACTTTATATATTTTGTTTAGAATAGATGTTGCAACTACGTACACGAAACATATGAATTTGCACATCTCTTCTTATTTGATTTATTTAGGTTCCATGTGAATTTCCATTAATGTTGTTTATGTCAAAAAGAAAAAAAGGGAAATTTTGTGACAATCAAGTGAAACCACAAACAATATCAAACGCAATAAGATTATTATTATTACTCCTACTACCAAAACTGCATAAACTACAAATCAACACCCAATCTTATGAATCTAGAATAAAACTAAAAATCTAACAACGGTTTTTGGGATTGATTTCCAAATTTATGGTGTTTACAATAACCACAATAAATCTAAAAAAAATTATAGGCTATACAATGATATTAATTTAAAAGGCATACAAATCTATGTCCAAACTTCCAACATAATATTTCATATTTTATAAACTTTTAGGCATATAATTCTAATTCAAAACAAATGAATTATATAAGTTTATTATAAGCAATATATATAATTTCCCACTTGCTTGAAATCTATCCAAATCCAATTCTGACATCGCTTTTAGTTTTAAAATTCCGAAATGCTAGAGATTTAAAATTTATTTCCAAAGAGGATTTACAAAAAAAGGTTTTGATTTATAGATCTGAAAGAAAAGTAGGAAAAGAAGGAGGAAATTCAATAATTTAGATTACCTAAGAGAAGAACCATTTCTTTTTAATAAATATGAATCTAATCTCTCCAATCTTCTAAATCTGATTTATATATGTTTATAATTTGTGTTTCGGAAGAAATTAGAGGATTGGAAATGGCAGAGCTTTACTACTGCCTACAAAAGATATGAATGAGAGAATGAGGATCTAGCCCTTTATTTATGGGCGTAGAAATGACCTTAAACTGTTAGATTTAATTTAATAAAGATTCGTCCATTAATATAATAAATTATATATCAAAACTCTGGCCACCACACTGCCTGTATCGACCAAGTGGTCGATACAACAGTCGACAACTTGGTCAACTTGGTAGTGATTATGGCAAGGGGAGATTAGTTACTATATATAAATTATTCTGTTTTAATTATTTTCCATCTATTTTCCTATTTCATCCGTAACTTTTTCATTCAAACTCTATTCACAAAGTTCCAAACATGAAAGTTGACTAGAATCCCATCGCGAACATAAGGTGTAAGTTTAGTAGTCAAATTCCATCATTTGTAAATATTCTATTTTTGGAACCTAATCAAATAACTAAATTTATTATCGCTGAAATTCTATGATGTTATAACTCATCTTACAGCAAAATGTTCCTCTCCATTTGCATGGCTAGAATTGCTCTCAAAGCATCTGTAGTGGCCTGATAAATGGTGTCTCTCATTGGAATGAGCAAGTCTATGGGAAAAAGCAAGCCAGGTTAAAACTTCAAGTCTCGTTGTTAGGTCAGATATAACACTAACACTCAATCACTCACCTCCATGAATCTTGAACCTATTAAATCCCTCTAGGAAGCGAACGTAGAAGAACTAATTCGTAGGGGCATGCAACTTGTTTGAAAAATTTAAGGTAAGCTTACAATTTCCCTACGCTTCAAAAAAAACTAGAGAGGGATGGTCATGTCGCTACTTAAACAGAACAAGATATCAAAGTGTTATGAATAAATAAGTCGTCCAAGAGTCCACATGGAAAGCACGTAAAGGCATATCACAACTGCATAGCCATTTGGGTGGAGCTGGAAAGGCGCAATCCCCATCTCTTGAAGTACCGTCTACAAGAAAGTATCAAAGAGAGGAACAACACCATTCGAAAACATAAGATGACGACAGGTTGTATAACCAAACAGAAACCGATTAGCATACTCGTCTTTAGCTAGCAACTATACATCTCCTTCATGAATCCCAAACTGCAAGTAAACATTCTGGAGAATTTTGAGAGTGACGATCAATGGAACCCTCTTTGGCGAATCGGGAATAATCCTTAATACATGATAAGACACATCAATAACTCGCTCCGCCATAATTATAGCTTGTTCAACTGTGGCATAAGTAGAAGCTTCTATCTAAGTGTACGAGAATGACAAAGTAAAATAGGCTTCGCCTCAAAATGAGAATAAATCCCTTCTCTAGCATGCATGTAATTCAGATATCGCAAAGCCATTCTACATAAGGAAATTGACATTCAAAACAGTCAGGTTGATTCGAATCCTAAGTGTTTACTCCATGGATGACATTCAGAATTGAAAATTTACATGTCTCAATTGATGAGCTCCAAGTGTGAATCGAGGAAAAATGCGGTACTTTATCTAAGTGATCAATGTCCAATGAGTCCTCAGGCTCACAATTGAGACCATCTGACATATAAGACCACTTAAGCCTAGATAAGCTTTCCATACTATTTCTTTTATTCAGACTTACTCGTTATTGATTCTTAGAATCAACAATGAATCCTTCGCCTAAAGCGGCACAGAAAACTCTCTGTTCCAGGACCATTGGATGTGCAAATGCAGTATGAAGAAAACATTGGATTTAAACTTAAGTATGCTTTGTTCAATAATCTGTACTTGGTCAACATTATATGGGATATGCAAGATTACAATAAATTTCAAATGTGAAGGTTTAAGGTGTAATGTTCCGTGATTAATTCAAAAACAGTTGTTCATTCTAACACTGATTATGGGGAATACATGATGTTATGTGTTCAAGCAACATGTCCACGGTACAAAAATTCTAGCTAGTCATATTCATTTCAAGATAATTTGAGTCTAAGTTCGATCCATGTCACATTCAAGATGAAGTTCAAGTCCATTCCAATTTCATGTTCATGCTGTAGTTGAAGTTTAATCCAAGTTCAAGTTATTTTCCATTTTTAGATAATACATGTTGAAGTTAAATTAAGTTATCTGCAATTCAAATTTAAAATCCAAAATCATGTTGACTATTTCACAAAGACCGATTTTTTCCAAAATCATCCATGAGTCGTGGTCCCCTCGAACATCATTTTAAAACCTAGGTTTCCAACATCCAAAGTAGCAAGCTAGTAAACAAGGATGAGAATAAATTAAATCACACAAGAGGCAAGGGGAGAGGGAACGATGGTCAGATGTAGACCTTGACTAGAAGCGGCGCATGTCGGTGGTTCTATCTATCTATAGTTTGGGTCGAATTAGCCAAATGAAGGCGAATATAGACCAATGACTCAGGTGGAGAAAGAAAACGAAGAATGAAGGCTTCGGTGATGATTGATGACGATGAACGAGCAAAGGTAGCACTAGAATTGCTCGGATTAGATCTGAAGGGAATAAGTCGGATGCTTTAAAGGTTGGAAGAAGATAAAGTGAAATAAAGATAGGTCGGACTGAAACTTATAAGAGGTAGAGATCTTTGTTAAAAAAATTCTAAGTACATGGAACGATATTAATCCATGCCCTATGGATAGATATGGATTTATGGTAGCAATGCTCTTAGTCAGCAAAATTTGAACGCTCTCTTATCACATTCTTATCAAGCAACTTATGAAGTTTGAACTCAAAACCCAAAGTTCTATTTATAGCCTTCAGCCTGCCCTCTAATGGGCCTCTCCAAATCAGCCCATTATGGCTTTAAAAATATCTCTATAATTTGAAACCAGTGCACTCGAATGTTTAACCTGTTATGTTAGTTAAATGGATGAAAATAGTGTGTGTATGCACGTCTTACGATTGTTTATCTTAGGAAATGACATTGTACACTACCTATTGTTTTTCAGTTTGTAAGTTTTAATCACAGCAGGCCATAACTCTAGCATATCAAAATGATATTACATTTTGTCCATATAGTTTCATTAATCTATACTTGTTTTATTTCAGTCTATGTGATGAAAAGAATCTAAATTAGAATGGCTTTAACTATAACTTATCTTCCCATAACTTAGCAACATATAGTTTTCATGCATTTTCATCAATGACAATTGCCTATCGCACATAATCCTTGGAAGAATTTTATTATCTACATCTTAGAATTTTATCTACATACGTCAACTCTTATTATCTCATCACACATACCAAACAAACGGCCAAGGTATATTCAGAAATTTGATATATAATGTGAGGTAGATGTGAACGAGAACTTTGGTTAATTGAACTAGGTACCTCATACAAATGACATGACAAATATACTATAATTTACTTATGTACCTTAAACTTATATCTCTTTATCAAAGGAGTTTTTTGTCACAAGATTCTCACTTCTTTCTTTCATAATGTCTGAAGAATGCAATGGTGAGCTAACAAAAGATGGCACTGTTGATCTTAAAGGTCGTCCTTATGTTTGTTCGAAAGGAGGCGGATGGACTGCCACATCTTTTATTGTCGGTAAGTATTCAAGAATGTTCTTACTTGTAAATCTTATTCTCCTGAGCTCCCATGTTCGTGGAAACCATCATTAAGTTATTGATACATGAATTTAGGTTTATATTAATGGTTGATATTTATGTCTTTAGGATATGAGATTTTTGAGAGGATGGCATACTATGGAATAGCCTTAAATCTAGTTGTATATATAACAACAAAACTGATTGAGGGAATTGCAACTTCTGCAAACAATGTTACTAACTGGGCTTGAACATTATGGATGACTCCAATATTAGGTGCATATATAGCCGAGGCCCACCTTGGTCGATATTGGACCTTTGTCATATTGTATGCAATATATCTTTTGGTAACTAAACCCTTCCATAGAACTATTTTAGGTATATTATGGCCGAACATTTATAGATTTTTTTAATGATTAATTGCAGGGTATGTGCTTGTCGACACTCATGGTATTTTTAAATTCACTTAAGCCTCCTCCATGCACTTCAATAGACTGCAACAACCATGCATCGCCTTTTCAAATAGGAATATTCTATGCTTTAGTCTACATAATAGCTATAGTAACGGATGGACCAAACCCAATATATCGACATTGAGGGGTGACAATTTGATGATTTTGACCCTAAGGAGTGCAGACATAGGCTACCCTTCTTCAATTGGTGGATGTTCAACATATTTTTTGGTGCATCGTGAGCAAATACATTCTTGGTTTACATTCAAGTGAATAGAGGATACACTATTGGATATGGGATTCTGACCCTTGGATTGACTATATTCCTAGTGCTTTTCTTGTTTGGTACTCCTTTTTATCAACATAGAGTGAAAAGTGGAAGTCCAATTTGTAGAATGTGAAGATTTTTGGTTGCTGCCATTAGAAAATGGAAGGTCTCCCGCCTGAATATTCTAAGAATTTGTGTGAGTTGGATGTTAAATTTTGCGGTACTATATGTTAGATTGAAGAAGATGAAAGTAGCTTCGCATCGGAGAAGATGGTTCACAAATTGGAGCTCGAACGCAAAAGTTAGAGATGAAATGCAAGGCTTCAGCTGGCACTACATCATAAATGCAAATTAGGTAGTTCTTTGGGCCGTATCTATTATGATTAGATAAAGCTTTTGGTCATATCCAATTATTGCATGTCTATTTATTATATACGGCATCAATTCGTTTCTAAATAATAATAGGATACGACCATAAGCCATATCTAAAATATAAATAGATATGGCTCTAAGTCATATCAACTAAGTAATTTAGATACAGCCTTCAACCGTATCTAAGCTGTAATACTATTTATGAATTACAACCAACAACATAACCCATCCAATTTATTCAAAAGGCTAGTAAATATCATGTAAACTCTATTTAACAAATTATAATTTAAAATATTTCATACCAATCCAACAACATATAATATAATGATAGATACTGTTTCATTACATTACAATAAAGAAGATACATGTTGTTTCATTACATTACATTACAATATATGGTGTTTCATTACATTACAATACAGATTGTTCCAACAATATGTATAACAAAACAGTTCAGTTCATACACGTCATTAGTTCAGCAGAAAGGTATATACTCAGAATTTTAGTGATTTCGACGACTCTCCGCTTTTCAGCTTTGGGATCCATTCTCCAAGTTTATCAAAAAAAATGCGTTGGTCATATACATAGTTGAAGCTGTTGAAGCACGTGCATACATACACGGTGACTCAACACAACAGCAATGAAGGTGTACAAATATGATTTAGGCACAAGTGCACACATACAACAGATAATAAGAAAAAATTGAACCCATACAAACCAATAATATTCAAAAATGATCAAAAGAAATTAACAAGATGACAAGCCATCAAGCTCAGGTTAGTATGGGATGGCATGCATGAATGTACTCAGCAACAAGTAGGCTGCAGCATAGATGAAGTAAATGGGGTCAAGCCACAACACAAGGATAGGCTGCAGCAACAAGTAGGCTGCAGAATGCACATAGCACCAAGACAATGGTAGGTTACAGCAACAAGTAGGTCGCAACAATGAGTAGGCTGTATGAATGCACACAACACCAAGACAACGGTAGGCTACAACAACAAGTAGGCTGCAACAACGAGTAGGCTGCATGAATTCACACAGCACCAAGACTCAAGCGAACAAAGCCACAAAGCAACAACACTTGCCATAAGAACAACATACACCAGCACTAACCAGTGGAATGCAAATTTCAATGTAATAAAAGTCAAGGACGAAGCCAGGAATTTAGATTGTCAGAGAAGGGTCAGAGCTTTCAACATGAACAGGGGATGGTCAGAGAAATCAAGCTTGGTCAATAAATAGTTCAACAAACTCACAGTGGTAGTATATATCTACAGAGCCTAGAAATTTTCCAACTTCTACAAATTATACATCAGCATTTCAGTAAATCTGAGGACGAATTTTAGTATTAGTGTTTTAAGTTCCAAACTTTTGCAAACAATAATAATAAGAATAATTAACATTGTTGTCTTCGAATCATGAATTTTCAATTATGCCCTACTCAACAAAAATATCTGGCTACGCCACTAGCAGCATTGATATGTATAAGCACATACACACAAGAAAACATGCTTGCAACAACAAAAGCTTATTTGCAGCTTCACAGAACATCACATATCAACATATGCAAGTGTAAGAGTAAATTAGAACTACCATATGCATACAATGCATATGCACATGGTTTTAGCAAGGCATCATACATGTACATAGGCTAGAGTATAAAATTTTCTTGTATTCAATGTGAATTTGAGGAATACATGAATATGTTGAAGTTAATATCTGATTTGTATTCTGAAATATATTGTATATTTGACATATGCACACAACATGTCTATTCAATTCTTATGTAAGTTACTACGTAGAGTTAAATGTAAAATTTTATACACCTTCTCCAATGTCTAAAGATATCGTATCATCATCTTCGAATGACACACATACTCGGCTTTATGGTTAAGAATTTACTAGGTGATCCACCAGTAGATGCATTTTAGCATGCACCTGGGTCAGGTATCCATGCTTATCAGCTTTATTTAAGTGTCAAATGTTGCTTCACTTAACCTTAGGAAAAAGCTGCTTTCACTTGCAAGAGCTTGCAGTTAAACAATGCATTTTGAAGCAACTTTTACTTTCTTTGAAGCAGACTATGTAGTGTAAGTAATATAAATTTGTGCTACTGTACATGGGATTATCTGTTTTTCTTTTGCTGCAAAAGAAAAATGGCTAACCCTATTAAAACGCTTCCCTATAGCAACATAAATTTATATTACTTACACTACATAGTTTTCTTCAAAGAAAGTAAATGTTGCTTCAATATACATTTCTTATAACGACCGCCTATAATTCCTGCACTTAACAAGGGAAATAATGTGTTGAAAGATGGATCAAGCAGCTATGGATGATCATCAAGGTATGAAACACACTCGGAACCTGTCGTATAACTCACAGTGCAAGGATAAGTCATAATAGAACATATACAACAGGCAATAATAGTGAAACATATTTTAACAGAAAAACTCCGAACTTTCATAAAAACTAGACAATATATCCAAACACCAGAATTACAACATATATGTCTGCACAAATTAGCCTAACTACAACACTCAGAGTAAAAGAACAAACAATGGAAAAAAGATACTATATAGTAGAAAAGATAATACGCCAGCCTCATGCTCGCCTCCGAACTGCAACATCGTCCTCACCAAGATATTACTTATCACTTAGTCTGCCCATCCAAAAACAGGATGAACAGCCCAAGGTAACAAGAGGGAAACATAAAACCTTGAGTCAGACAACAGTCTTAGTAAGCGATAAAACAACTATCTAACATCATCAATAAAGTATATGAGAATATGCAGATAAACCAACTAATCTACGCATAATACCAGAGAAGAACTCAACTCCATCTCCCCACATCGGACAGTGATAGACTTTACATCAGGCATTTCAACCATACATCCATGGAAACCAGAACAACCATTCACTCATAGCAATCAGAATTAACCAGACAATAACAATCATGGCAACCAATTATATATCTCATGTAAACTGTAACAGTCCGCATTTTACGTATTGGAAAATCATAAAATATTTTTGTTTTATTCCCTGAGGGTTGGATCATTCTCATATTTTAATATGTTGCTTATGGGGATGTGAGACATGTCCATAATTTTTACTGATTTTGTTTATGACCATTTTTCCCCTATCAGTCTTGTACGGAGCATAACTTTTGATTCAGGTCGAATCAGAGGGTGGTACCTGTGCCATTGGAAAGGAATTGATATTTGCCTTTCCGTAGAGTGGTTACGATAAAGATATAGCTTAGCAGTTTGGGAGGAATCGCTGTTTTAAGGTTTTTCAGTTGGCTGTTTAGGTTTGGAGAGCCACAATGGGATGATTTGGGAAGGCCCATTAGTGGGCTAGTGGAAGGGTATAAATAGGGGGTAGGAGGTATGAGAAATGGTTTAGTTTCTCTATTCTCTTATTTGGTGGCCAATGTTCCTCCTTCTTTTAACACCTTTCCACCATTAAATATCAAAATCCAAGGAGGAAAATCATAGATCTACACCATTGGAGGCTTGTTCTACATCAATTGAAGCAAGAGTTCATCGGATCAAGGAGATTGGTGCGAAGTGCTTGCTGTATGAAATCTTATTACATTGATTTTTGCTTGTTTGGGAGAATCGGCGAGTGGTTTACATCTCTCTCACATGGATTCAATGAAGTGTATGAGTAGTTGATCATGTTTTTCATTAAATTCAAGTGTTTTCTCATAGATCAATGCATTGATAAGTCCATTAATCAACCTATAATCTGATTTAACAAGTTTAGATAGGTAATTTCTATGATATTTCATGTGAATATGCAAGTTAAATCCATAGTTTTGCTCGTATGTACATTTGTGATGATTTTGGGAAATTTTACATGATTATTGATGAAATTGTCATGTTGTTTATGTTATTGATTTCATATCATGATTGTGGTCATACTAGATGAACTAGATGAGCTGATTTCGTCAAAACTATCATTTGGCGAAGTTTTGGTCGAAATCGGAGAGGAATTGGTGAAGTGCAGGTTTTGGGTCGGTCGAGCGAGCCAATGTCGGTCAGTCCACAAAATGTGTCTTGGAGAACAAGCCAGAAGCCATGGCTGGTTGGTCGGTCTCAGCTGGGTCGGGTCGATCACGATGGGTCGGGTCGGTCTTGGTGTGGGTCGATCGAACAGGTCTGGGAGTTCTGATTTTGAAGGAAGTTTAGGCCGGGTCGGGCCGGTTACTCCGGGTCGGTCTTGAGGTGGGTTGGACATGTACGAAGAGGAAGACTTTGGTTCATGCATGCAGGTGGTCGGTCATGCACATTCCGGGTTAAGCAGTGTTGGTTCGAGCAGGGTTTGGTCGAGCAGAAGGGATCGGTCGCACCGGGAGGGGGGGGTCGGTCGAACAGGGTCATTTTCTAAAAATCTATATTTTCAGGTACAACTCAGATTTAAATAAAAAGGCCTAAAAAAAATTTCGGGGGGCAACCCCACGAACCCTAACCGCGGTACAGTGATGTAATTGGCTCGGCAATGGTGTGACTTCGAAATAAATTCAAGTAGGAAGTTTCGAAGTGTTGAAAGGCGTTCGTTGATCGGTGTAGAACAACGAATGAGGTGACAACTCATAGGTCATGAGTTGGTGGATAATGGTTGCTTGAGGAGGTTGCTTGAGCTGTGAAAAGTCATCGGGTTGGATGACTAGAGATGCGAAGGTCGAGAGAATATCGTTGTCATAAGTTCTAGCAAGGCTCGCAGCAGGGGTACACTAGAGACGTCTAAAAGACCGGTTGTAGGTCAAGTACCCTGGGTATCGTTGAAAGACTTAGTTGTCAAGGCTGGACATACATACGTATCGTTGAAAGGTGTACGTAGTTTATGCTATAACTGGGGTTACCATTAGCCCTTGACATATGGCAAGGTTGACCATCATACAATTAAAGGTGGTTTCAAAGCAGGATTGACGGTGATAGCCAGAGTCAGTCATGGATGATTGGTTGTTCTCTTTGTACCATCTCATGTAGATTGTCCAACATCAAAGGAGATGTTGCTTGGGTGCTTGTCTGATATTAGGTTAGGCCTCTGGTGCTTGTGCTTGAGGGATGTTGAATTCGATTAGGATGGTATATCTGAGATATATATAATCTGGATGTTATGAGTGCTTGCCATGATTGAATGGGTGTTTTGGTTTCCATGGATGAATGGTTGAATTGTTTAATGTAAAGGCAATCACTATCCGATGTGGGAAAGACAGGAGTTGAGTTCTTCTCTGGTGTTCGGTATATTGGTTTGTTAATCTACCTATTCTCATATACTTTATTGCTGAAGTTTGTTAGCTGTTTTATCGCTCACTAAGACTATTGTCTGACTCAAGGTTTTATGTTTCCTCTTATTACCTTGGGTTGTTCATCCTGTTGTGGATGGGAAGACTAAGTAGCAGGTGACAGGTGATTAATGAGGACGATGTTGCTGTGCGAAGGCGAGCAGGAGGTTGGCGTATTACTTTTACTACTATTTAGTATTTCTGTTTCCGCTGTTTGAGTTTCTCTATGAGTGTTGTAGTGAGGCCCTATGTACATACTTGATATTTCCTATGATGTTGGGATAATCTTTCAGGATGTTGTGAAAGTTTGAAAAGTTTGCTATATGATGCTTTACTACTATAACCTGTTATATATGTTCTGTTATATTTTATCCTTGCGTTGTTAGTTTTACGACAGGTTCCGATTGTGTTTACCTACTCTGATGATCATCCATAGCTGTCGTGCACACTTTTTAGCACAGTATTCCTTTAATTTAGTGTGGGGACTGTAGGTGGTCGTTACATTTGGTATCAGAGCTTTGGTTAACAATTTTAGCCAAAGTTCTAAGACATACTCACGTATGAGAGATGTACTTGTAGATTTCAATTGGGTGCTCACTATATATATATATATATATATATATATATATATATATATATATATTAGCACATATTGTAGTAGCTGTCGTTTTCCTTTAGCGGTTTTTCTTGAAAGTGGCTAGTTATTCTAAATTGCATATTTAGAATGAGTAGAAGAACAACAAGATATGCCTCTAGGGGATATAATACTGGAGGGGGAAATGGCAGTGAACAAGACTACCCTACCATGTTTGAAGCCGTGATGGAGGCATTCATGCGAAGGGTCCCCGCTTTAGTGGCAGCTACGGTAGATGTAGGAATTCAGTTGCCTAGAGGTGCGGACTTTGCGAAGCTATGCAAAGATTATACATCTTTAAGAGGAAAACCATTTAGAGGATCTGAGCCAGCTGAAGAGGTTCAGAGGTAGATGAATTCTTGTGTTCGCATCTTTGGAGACTTGAGTTTGGATGGTGCAACCAAGAGAAAGCTTGCATCAAGGCAACTGCAAGGCATGGCCATGGAATGGTGAAATTCAGTCATGCTTGAGACTCAAGAGGAAGAAATTTCATGGGAGCAATTCCAGGCTAAGTTCAAAGCAAAGTTTATCTCCATAGCTCAAAAATATGCTATATTAAAGAAGTTCATAGAGCTGAAGCAGAATGGTCGTTCTGTGCTTGATTATGTTTCTGATTTCGAGGCCTTGTCCAGATATGCTTGTTCCTACATTGATACACCCTATCAGAAGAATGAGAAGTTTATTACGGGTCTGGATGCCTATATTGGAAGGTCGTTAGTGGATCACCTTGATGATATGTTCGAGAAGCTTGTGGAAAAAGCTGTTCACCATGAGAGCTTGTTTCCTAAGGAAGAAAATGTTGTTGCTACAACCAAAGAAGTTCAGAAACCACACCAGGGTGGTAATAATAAGAAGAGGAAGCAGCAACAACAGAAAGGAAAGGATGGCGAGAAGAAGCCTAAGAATGAGGTGGTTTTCTTTAACTGCCAATAGAAGGTTCATTCCTCGAATGAGTGCAAGAATCCTAAAGCTGATAAGAAGTGCCTCAAGTGTGGGAAGCCTGGGCATGAGAAGAAAGACTGTCCAGAATCAACTAAGGGAAAGCAGGTTATGAAGGCATATGATTTGGAAGTTGTGCCAACTTCTTTGAGAGCTCCTACTATAGAGGAAAAGGGAAAGGGTGTCGTCATGCAAGGTACTCTTTCGGATAATGGTGTTTTAGTTCGTGTGTTATTGATACTGGAGCATCACATTCATTTATTTGCAATGAGCTTGTGTGCCGCTTGGGTTTGAAACGCGAGATTTGTGGTACACCATTGATCGTGACTAATCCAGTTGGGGGTTCGTCCAATCTTTGCATGATTTGTCATGGTCTAGTATTGTCGAGTCATAGTTGCTCTTTTGTGTGTTGCTTTGTTCTTAACTTCGCTTGGTTTGGGTTCATCTTAGGCATGGATTGGCTCAAGAGTTATGCGGCAAGGGTGAATTGCGAGAAGCTAGAGGTGAGAATCGGTGATGTAGAAGGGCGAAAGGTGTTGATTAGATGTAAGCGCGAAGAGGATGTCTTCATGAGCTATCTATATTCACTTCGGATTCCACGGGAAGTCTTGTCATCTGTGCTGATCTCTAATGAGTATGAGGATGTCTTTAACGGAGTCAAAGGGTTTCCACCGCATCGTGAGATCGAGTTTAGGATCAATTTGGTCAAGGGTACTAGACCAATCGTTATGCCTCTTAGGCGAATGAAACCTAAGGAACAACGAGAGTTGGAGGTACAGGTTCATGACCTTTTGAGAAAAGGGTTCATTCGGGCGAGCGTATCTGAATGAGGTGCACCTGTCATGTTTGCAACCAAGGCAGATGGCTCGTTAAGATTGTGTGTGGACCATCGTGAGGTGAACAAGGTGACCAAGAAGAACAAGTATCCATTGCCGAGGATTGGTGAAATGTTCGATCAGCTTCACGAGGCCAAGGTGTTTTCTCAAATGGATTTGGCAATGCGATTTCTCCAGTTGAGGGTGGCTAAGGATAGTATGATAAAGACTGCTTTTAGGACACCATCCGGTTTCTTCGAATGGTTGGTGATGCCATTCGGGTTGACTAACGCGCCGGCGTATTTTGTGGATCTTATGAATAGGGTTTTCAGAGATCGGTTGAACAAGTTCAAGCTTGTGTTCGTGGATAACATTCTAGTTTACTCTCGGAATGAGGAAGAGCACAAGATGCACTTGAGAGTAGTGTTGGAAATCCTACGAAAGCATCAGTTGAGAGAAAAAATTTTAAAGTGTCACTTCTGGAAGAGTGAAGTGAGGTTCTTAGGCCATGTTGTTTATGGAAATGGGATAGCGGTTAACTCAGCTAAAGTGGCAGGAATCCAAGACTGGGATAAACCTAAGAATTCAACGGATGTATGGAGTTTCCTTTGGTTGGCTGGTTATTACTGACAGTTTATCAAGGATTTCTCCAAGGTAGCTGCACCGTTGACATGATTGACAAAGAAGAACCAAGTGTTCATGTGGGATGCAAAGTGTGAGCAAGCTTTTGGAATCCTGAAGGAGAGACTAACAAGTGCTCATGTTTTGACCATTCCAAGTGGGAATGAAGAGATGATTATGTATACCGATGCATGTGGTAATGGACTTGGAGCAGTGCTGATGCAAAAGGACAAGGTTGTTGCGAAAACCCGTAACTTCCCCGTAAAGGAAAGAGCGGATAGTACGAGAACAAGCCACAAATGAACGCATACCGAAGAACATTTCATTGTATATTACAACAATGCATCAGATTACAAGAATATACAGAGTATGAATAAATATTACACAGAAATATCAGAGATTTAAATTACATTTAAATACATCGCAACGGAAAATAATACAATACACAACTAGAAGAGATATACGGATACAAAGCTTTCCGGATATCATTCCAGCTGTAAACCAGGATCCTGTGAATATAAATCTGCAAAACCAAAACTACTAGCTGCCCATGTCAAAATAAGGGCACCCAGAGTTTAGGTTAAAACAATAAACTCCAGGTCAGTCATGTGACTGGTGTGAGAACTAAAACAATTATTAATCTTTGTTTTTAAAGTTAGGTAAATCAAGGGACCACGCCATATAACACGGAACGGGTTTTCTCCCAAGAATACCAGTGCATAAAACAAACAGCGCAATGCTAAATAAAGAAAAATGAAGCTATTATAAGACCCAGGTCCTATCACACAATGCAACGCAAGCCGGGGGATAGGGTTTTTACCTTATAATAGCCAAGAATGCTTGATACGTTTAAAAGAAATCATTTTGATACTATTATAAGTGTATAGCGTATAAAACAACTTCAAATCATAAGTATCAATCATAGGCGGCAAGAATGCCCCATACCACTATGTCGCCATATATAGGTTATACAATCAAAATCGCAAAGTCACGTATTTGGAAATTGGATTTCCATCTATGAACCGAGGCTAGGGATCGTTCTCTACCGATTCAAGACAATCTAGCCCATGTCTCAGGTCAGAGCTCGAGTGACCTTGGAGCGACAGGGCCGGTCCACCGATGTGGATTAAACTTAAATCCTGAACACTGCGTTTCCCCGCCCTTTAGGGCGTAAGTCTGGTCCGTCTGCCGACCAGAATGCATCGGCCGAAACCGATATAACCGAGGTGCCTCGCAACAGCAACAACCACATAAGTCAAACTCGTCAGGGCGTGTAAAACCACTGACGCCACTTTTTATCTAGAAGGAAACGCATGCCCTCCCTGAGGTCCGTCTCCCGTTTTTGGTTCATACCGGTTGTGAAACTCGCGAAGTAAACGTTACACAAAGCTACGCCACAAAGGCTGTGCTTCGATCATCAACCACAAGACTTTGCTTTTCAACAGAAGCCTCGATCAATTGCCACTTAGGTATGCCACACAGGCAATTCACTCCATGCGTTTGATATCCATCAATATATAACCCCTGAGCTCGTACGTCTCAGAGAAGGGCGTTAAGCAAGAGAATAAATTCTCCGCCGCCAAACAGATATATATTTAATAGAGCTCAATCACACGGACTAAAATCCAATGTCAGACACACAGTCCATTTACAAGTCCGTTCTGGGTCTGAACGAAACCGGAGGCACCTAGTACCCCGCATATCCATCGATCTCCAAGTACGTCTGGACGATCACCAACTGTTTCCATCTTCTTGGGTGTACAGCCCAATCAAGATTATCAGTAATCACCCAAACGACGTGAAGACCTCCGGTCTTCGACCATCGTCTTCATCTTCGACTTATCGTCGTATCAGTTATTCAGAATGGGATAAACCCGGTCTTTCCGAATAACTCGCGTATATTTTAAATAAGTGTTACACAAACACAACATACGCCTCATTCCAATTCATCAGTCACTAACCGTAAATTAATCAAGAGAATAATTCCCCAAGCATTAACCCCGAAGGCCGAAACCAACATCAGATCAATATCCAGAAAACCGTTCTGCTTGGCTAACCGACAGTTAGTTTCTAAATTTCATATTCATAGGGAGAGGTTCCCATTAATTTTATCAAAGATAAATTCCTTAAAATTTATCCTTTAATCTTCTTTTGAATTTTGATTCAACTAGTCGGGATTAACGAACCTTACCGAAGTAGTCATTTGTTTTAATTTCCCAATCCCAACCTATTCATCCCATGAAGTAAAACTGGTAATACTTCATATCTAACACCACGGTGTTATCGGTAAATTCAATTACCATTTCACGATCAAATCTAATTAAAGATTTAACTATCGCCTGGAGCAAAACTGGTGATACTCCATTCTCGATCATTTCAATCTAATTAAAGATTCAATAAAACTCCACTTAGTTTTAATCTTTAACTGGGTTAAAGAGTCAGTGTCATTTAAAACACGGTTCACGATAAACCCAAAATCACATTCATTAATTATCGGGTTAAAGAATGAGTGTTATTGAAAACACTATCCACGATAAACCCAAAAATCAATATCAATTCAATTCCAATTAAATATTATTTAATTGGTACACTTCATTAAATCTAAATAAAAAGATTTAATCTTTTCTGAACTGGGTTCAAGAACAGTGTTAGTGAAGACACCATTCACGACAAACCCAAATCACATTTGATATTCAATACAAGGCTCTGAATAGAAAATATATCGGGTTATATTCAATATCAAATTCTACGATTAACAAATGCCGTATTGGAAATAACGATATAAATATATATCTTTCAAATTTCCATAACAACATCTGTATAATCACGAATTCCAACATCGAAATATTCCGAAGACAATTTCGATTCAAATCCACTCCAACGCAATCATTGGAAATTCTGGTTATTTTTAAAACCCTTTTTTTTCAAATTCAATTTATTTATTTAAAAATAAATAGAATTATAATTCTAGTTCAAAACTAGTTCATTTCGATAAAAATCTATTTTTATCTTTTCAAATATGGAGTTTTTCATCCCAATTCTTTCTAAATCATTTCTTATGATTTTACACAAATTATTGATATTTTTAATGATTTTATCAAGGCCCGTACAGTCGATTTCCATCAACGGCCATCGAACTGTACTTACAGCGACCTTTTTCAAATTTGATTTGGACGTATCTCCAAATCCAACCGTTAGATTTTGAATTTCTAATATTCATTAGAAAGCTCTTTTCGATACGAACCCAACGGTTCCGGTTTTAGGAGAATCCGACGGTCGGATCTCCCGTAATGTCCGTTCGAAGTCAATGGTCGAAATTCGCGAACTGCCGCGGCGCGGCGCGTTCTATTCAGGCCATTATATTATATATTCAATATATATAATATATACTTCGTCGATTTCCTTTTAAAAACGTATTTTATAAATCGTTTTAAATTCGTTTTCAAAATGGTTTCAACTTCATATTCCATTTCAAATCAAAATTGAATATTCCAATATAAATTCATTTCAAATTGATTTCAATTCAAATTGATTTCTAATTCAATTTCAGTTCGTTTTCAATTCAATTTCAATTCGAATTTATTTCTATTCAATTTCTATTCGAATTCATTTATATTCAATTTCTATTCGAATTCATTTTAAAACGATTTTATCGAATTCAATTTAAAACGATTTCAATTCTATTCGAATTCCGAACCCTTTCAGTTTATTTCGAATTTCAAATCAATTCAATTAAACTCGAATTTCAATTCACTTTAATATTCACTTCAATTTGAATAAAATCGATATAAATATCGTTCACGTCAAAATGGCGTCAATCTATCAACGCGGCTTCATATATTTCGATTTTCAAATATTCTACTTCAAATATTTCTTTTTCAAATATTTCTATTCAAATATTTCATTTCAAATATTTCTATTTCAAAACTAGAATGAGGCCCAAACAATTACCATATAATGTTAATTATATGGATTTTCTACAACACATGTATATATCAACAACGATGAATAATCAACCATCATCCAAAGTGCATTCTACACTGTATAAGCATCAAATATAAATATTCCACGCTTATAACAGCCTGTCAATCAATCGATCGACATACAACTAAACAATCGGGATTAGTGTACGTCAAATATCATCCCAATACCCGTGTGGGGTTTCAAGCAATCAAACATAGATTTTATTTGTGCAGTTGGGCGATGTATAAAGTTAATCGTCCCAATCAATGTCCTTCAAATAGGTGTACATAAACAAACCGTCCGGTTTGTAAATGAATATTTATTTATTCACATTCACGTTAAAATTATATTTTTAACGATCAAACTATTTTATTCAACCTATGAATATTCTATTCGGTTCATTTATTAAATAAAATGTTATCTTTATTTTTCTAACTTATTTTAGAAAATTTCGGCGGCATAACGGCACGATACTAGAAACGGGACGAGGCCTAGCCTTATCCCCGGTCTAGTGAAGGCCCACGCCATTCACACATCAATCAAATCAATTTCATTTCACCAAACAATTCAATTCAAACCAAATAATCTAACCAACTACACAACCAAACAATTTAACAAACAAGCCATCCATGGTCTGTGGATGACGGGTGTCGGGTGCTACTAAACACCGTCTGCATCCTAGTATATATATATATAACTAGAAAAATTAAATTGAAAGGTGAGAAGTTCTCACCGATAGCTATCCAACCATCTCGACTCTTCTTTGATAGAAATCTTCATCGTTATCGCATCTTTGTCATCTTCGTTGCCCGTATTCTCTACATATGTAAAAACCGAATTTTTACTTCGCTATTCAATATATAAAAATCGAATTTTTACTTCGCTATTCAATATATAAAAATCGAATTTTATGCCGCTACTATATTTATAAAAATCCTATTTTTACACCGCTATTATATAGATAAAAATTCGATTTTTCTACAAGGGAAAATCATATCTTTCTACAATACAAAATTATATTTTCTTGTATATAAAAATCAATTCTTTTTGTTTATAAAAATCAATTCTTTTTGTTTACAAACAAATATCATGTCATTATTGTAATCACTTTGTATAAAAATTAGTTTATAATCCACATTAACTGATTACACAAACTAAATTAATTTAAATCACCTTGTTTTTTTTTTCGTTGTTAACTCGCGCCAGAAAGGGAGAGGGTCTGTAGCTTCGTCGGAGCTGAAGCGGCGATCGAGAAGGGCCTGCAGTGGTGCTGCGGAGCTTGGACCTGCTGATTCGGGGCTGTAGGGCGTTGGGTGCTTCGAAGAAGGAAGGGGGGAGCGGGTCCCATCGTTCAGAGGAGAGAGGGAGGCTGAGCAGAAGGGGAGGAGGCGTTCGCGCGGCGGCTTCAGAGGAGGTGGAGATCGAAGAGGGGGTGGGCGGCGCGTTCTTCGGTGTCGCGTTTCAGAAGGAGGAAGGGGAAAATGAGAAGCGAGGGTAGAGAGGAAAGGAGAAGGCGCGGGGAAGAAGAAGGCGCAGGGTGGAGGCCGGGTTTGGACGACGACGTGGAAGGGGGGGCGGCGATCGATGTGGGGTTTCGGAAGAGGGATCGGGTTTTGATTTTTTTGGGCGTTGACCGAAATAATGGGGAGGGAGGGAGAGAATAAGGGGGTGTGGGGTTTATTTATTTATTATTTTTATATTATATTTAATTTCAAAAGTTGACTTTTAATCCGAACACCAAACGAGACCCAACGACTGTCGTCCCTAGCTAATTTCCCCCATTCCGAACACAATGGGATATGCTGCGTAACCCAACTCGGCTGTTACGATCAGTTTTCGTTTAAATTAACATTTAAATCATTATATTGAATTTTAAACGTACATTTCAATTTACCAGGGTCACATACTAACTCTAAAAATTCCCGAAAAATATTTTCTAGCTTCGTATTGACGATACGGTCCTAACAAAACTAGTTTCGTCGAATTTTGAGACCGTTTGAAAAATGGCCATTTTCCAGTCGATTAAAATCAACTAAAACTGGTCAAACGCGTTTTCCTTTGCCACGCTCACATATTGATTCGAAAAATTATGAAATTTGGAATCTAGTAATAACTTTACATCACGGACCCAACAAAAGTGGTTTCGTCGAAATCCGAGGTCGTTTGCGAAATTCCCATTTTTAAGGGCCTGAATTCTATAGCGACTATTCAGAATTTTCAACTGGACATATCTTTTGATTCCCGCTATGAAATTTCGATTTCCCGGATTCGCTGGAAAGATATTCACAAATAGATCCTATTGTTTTTGGTTTCATTAAAATCTGGATTGTTTTGCACCCGGTATGTTCAATTGAAGTTTGAAATCGAATTATCGAACTACCGCGCCCTTTTCAATTCTATTTATAATTATATATAATTATTTATATTCTAACGACGAACTATATAATATATATGTTCGAATTCTATTCAAAATAAATTTCTCGTCGTTATTATTTAAAATAATTCATTTTAAATAATCAAAATTCGCTAAAATCGCCAAAATAAAAATTTTAAACTGGCCCAGATTTTCGGGTTGTTACAATCTCCCCCCACTTAAAACTTTTCGTCCCTGAAAAGGAACAAAGTCGAAAGTGGTTTGCTTAATCAGCTCTACGTTTGATTTGGCCTCCATTCTCCAACTTTTCAGTTTCTGAGAATTTTCAAATTCTTCAAAAATTTGGCTAACACCCTAAATTTTTGAAAAATTTCGCCATAACCTCCCCTGCACCGGGAGCCACGGGAAAATCCCGAAATTGCCATATATGCCTTCTGATCTCAAAAAGAAAAAGAAAAAGCCAAGCGGCTAGCCAATAGGCTCATAAAATCATCATCACCCAAGCAAAACAGTAAATTATAGTAAACATGTACCTATTTGTCGGGCAAACAAATTTTATTCTTCGGCTCTAGTTTCCTTGCTATGACATGTTCAATTGAAGCACAAGTATATGCAAGCAAATGCGACTAATTTTCAATACAATTCAATATGTGATTCAATTAGGCTAAATGGCTAAGAATTAGCAAACAAATAAACAAACAACCCAAACATCAATCAATTAGTGAATTATCATTTGAAATTCATAACTTTGATATATAGTCAAAAATCTCATTTTTGATGCCAAATCACAACAATAAGCCCTATCTAATTTTGGTTCTCACACCAGTCAATAGGAAATATATAGAAATCTCACTTTCGTCACTCGAATATAAACACTGATGATGAGGCCTCATCATCAGAATCATCTCCGGGCGACTAGAGTGTGATTCTATATCTATCCAATATATTAAAATTTCGAACACACGTTTGCAAGACGTATATGCGAAATCTCTATATACTGGACTGTCCTAATCAATACAAATAAATAATCAAATACGAATAATTGATTTAAATTTTCAAAACAAAAATCGTTTTCATTTTAAAAAAAATATACTCTTCACACTCGTTCTAGGATACTACTGATCCTATCTCTAACGAGTCATTCTCATTGGATATTACTAATCCAATATCTGATGAATTCTTTCGTATGGTTCTAATGTGTCTTGTTCTCTGAGCTTTGTAAACCAAAGCTCTGATACCAACTGTGAAAACCCGTAACTTCCCCGTAAAGGAAAGAGCGGATAGTTCGAGAACAAGCCACAAATGAACGCATACCGAAGAACATTTCATTGTATATTACAACAATGCATCAGATTACAAGAATATACAGAGTATGAATAAATATTACACAGAAATATCAGAGATTTAAATTACATTTAAATACATCGCAACGGAAAATAATACAATACACAACTAGAAGAGATATACGGATACAAAGCTTTCTGGATATCATTCCAGCTGTAAACCAGGATCCTGTGAATATAAATCTGCAAAACCAAAACTACTAGCTGCCCGTGTCAAAATAAGAGCACCCAGAGTTTAGGTTAAAACAATAAACTCCAGGTCAGTCATGTGACTGGTGTGAGAACTAAAACAGTTATTAATCTTTGTTTTTAAAGTTAGGTAAATCAAGGGACCACGCCATATAACACGGAACGGGTTTTCTCCCTAGAATACCAGTGCATAAAACAAACAGCGCAATGCTAAATAAAGAAAAATGAAGCTATTATAAAACCCAGGTCCTATCACACAATGCAACGCAAGACGGGGGATAGGGTTTTTACCTTATAATAGCCAAGAATGCTTGATACGTTTAAAAGAAATCATTTTGATACTATTATAAGTGTATAGTGTATAAAACAACTTCAAATCATAAGTATCAATCATAGGCGGCATGAATGCCCCATACCACTATGTCGCCATATATAGGTTATACAATCAAAATCGCAAAGTCACGTATTTGGAAATTGGATTTCCATCTATGAACCGAGGCTAGGGATCGTCCTCTACCGATTCGAGACAATCTAGCCCATGTCTCAGGTCAGAGCTCGAGTGACCTTGGAGCGACAGGGCCGGTCCACCGATGTGGATTAAACTTAAATCCTGAACACTGCGTTTCCCCGCCCTTTGGGGCGTAAGTCTGGTCCGTCTGCCGACCAGAATGCATCGGCCAAAACCGATATAACCGAGGCGCCTCGCAACAGCAACAACCACATAAGTCAAACTCGTCAGGGCGTGTAAAACCACTGACGCCACTTTTTAGCTAGAAGGAAACGCATGCCCTCCCTGAGGTCCGTCTCCCGTTTTTGGTTCATACCGGTTGTGAAACTCGCGAAGTAAACGTTACACAAAGCTACGCCACAAAGGTCGTGCTTCGATCATCAACCACAAGACTTTGCTTTTCAACAGAAGCCTCGATCAATTGTCACTTAGGTATGCCACACAGGCAATTCACTCCATGCGTTTGATATCCATCAATATATAACCCCTGAGCTCGTACGTCTCAGAGAAGGGCGTTAAGCAAGAGAATAAATTCTCCGCCGCCAAACAGATATATATTTAATAGAGATCAATCACACGGACTAAAATCCAATGTCAGACACACAGTCCATTTACAAGTCCGTTCTGGGTCTGAACGAAACCGGAGGCACCTAGTACCCCGCATATCCATCGATCTCCAAGTACGTCCGGACGATCACCAATTGTTTCCATCTTCTTGGGTGTACAGCCAAATCAAGATTATCAGTAATCACCCAAACGACGTGAAGACCTCTGGTCTTTGACCATCGTCTTCATCTTCGACTTATCGTCGTATCAGTTATTCAGAATGGGATAAACCCGGTCTTTCCGAATAACTCGCGTATATTTTAAATAAGTGTTACACAAACACAACATACGCCTCATTCCAATTCATCAGTCACTAACCGTAAATTAATCAAGAGAATAATTCCCCAAGCATTAACCCTGAAGGCCGAAACCAACATTAGATCAATATCCAGAAAACCGTTCTGCTTGGCTAACCGACAGTTAGTTTTTAAATTTCACATTCATAGGGAGAGGTTCCCATTAATTTTATCAAAGATAAATTCCTTAAAATTTATCCTTTAATCTTCTTTTGAATTTTGATTCAACTAGTCGGGATTAACGAACCTTACCGAAGTAGTCATTTGTTTTAATTTCCCAATCCCAACCTATTCATCCCATGAAGTAAAACTGGTAATACTTCATATCTAACACCACGGTGTTATCGGTAAATTCAATTACCATTTCACGATCAAATCTAATTAAAGATTTAACTATCGCTTGGAGCAAAACTGGTGATACTCCATTCTCGATCATTTCAATCTAATTAAAGATTCATTAAAACTCCACTTAGTTTTAATCTTTAATTGGGTTAAAGAATCAGTGTCATTTAAAACACGGTTCACGATAAACCCAAAATCACATTCATTAATTATCGGGTTAAAGAACGAGTGTTATTGAAAACACTGTCCACGATAAACCCAAAAATCAATATCAATTCAATTCCAATTAAATATTATTTAATTGGTACACTTCATTAAATCTAAATAAAAAGATTTAATCTTTTCTGAACTGGGTTCAAGAACAGTGTTAGTGAAGACACCATTCACGACAAACCCAAATCACATTTGATATTCAATACAAGGCTCTGAATAGAAAATATATCGGGTTATATTCAATATCAAATTCTACGATTAACAAATGCCGTATTGGAAATAACGATATAAATATATATCTTTCAAATTTCCATAACAACATCTGTATAATCACGAATTCCAACATCGAAATATTCCGAAGACAATTTCGATTCAAATCCACTCCAACGCAATCATTGGAAATTCTGGTTATTTTTAAAACCCTTTTTTTTTCAAATTCAATTTATTTATTTAAAAATAAATAGAATTATAATTCTAGTTCAAAACTAGTTCATTTCGATAAAAATCTATTTTTATCTTTTCAAATATGGAGTTTTTCATCCTAATTCTTTCTAAATCATTTCTTATGATTTTACACAAATTATTGATATTTTTAATGATTTTATCAAGGCCCGTATAGTCGATTTCCATCAACGGCCATCGAACTGTACTTACAGCGACCTTTTTCAAATTTGATTTGGACGTATCTCCAAATCCAACCGTTAGATTTTGAATTTCTAATATTCATTAGAAAGCTCTTTTCGATACGAACCCAACGGTTCCGGTTTTAGGAGAATCCGACGGTCGGATCTCCCGTAATGTCCGTTCGAAGTCAATGGTCGAAATTCGCGAACTGCCGCGGCGCGGCGCGTTCTATTCAGGCCATTATATTATATATTCAATATATATAATATATACTTCGTCGATTTCCTTTTAAAAACGTATTTTATAAATCGTTTTAAATTCGTTTTCAAAATGGTTTCAACTTCATATTCCATTTTAAATCAAAATTGAATATTCCAATATAAATTCATTTCAAATTGATTTCTAATTCAATTTCAGTTCGTTTTCAATTCAATTTCAATTCGAATTCATTTCTATTCAATTTCTATTCGAATTCATTTCTATTCAATTTCTATTTGAATTCATTTTAAAACGATTTTATCGAATTCAATTTAAAACGATTTCAATTCTATTCGAATTCCGAACCCTTTCAGTTTATTTCGAATTTCAAATCAATTCAATTAAACTCGAATTTCAATTCACTTTAATATTCACTTCAATTTGAATAAAATCGATATAAATATCGTTCACGTCAAAATGGCGTCAATCTATCAACGCGGCTTCATATATTTCAATTTTCAAATATTCTACTTCAAATATTTCTTTTTCAAATATTTCTATTCAAATATTTCATTTCAAATATTTCTATTTCAAAACTGGAATGAGGCCCAAACAATTACCATATAATGTTAATTATATGGATTTTCTACAACACATGTATATATCAACAACGATGAATAATCAACCATCATCCAAAGTGCATTCTACACTGTATAAGCATCAAATATAAATATTCCACGCTTATAACAGCCTGTCAATCGATCGATCGACATACAACTAAACAATTAGGATTAGTGTACGTCAAATATCATCCCAATACCCGTGAGGGGTTTCAAGCAATCAAACATAGATTTTATTTGTGCAGTTGGGCGATGTGTAAAATTTATCGTCCCAATCAATGTCCTTCAAATAGGTGTACATAAACAAACTGTCCGGTTTGTGAATGAATATTTATTTATTCACATTCACGTTAAAATTATATTTTTAACGATCAAACTATTTTATTCAACCTATGAATATTCTATTCGGTTCATTTATTAAATAAAATGTTATCTTTATTTTTCTAACTTATTTTAGAAAATTTCGGCGGCATAACGGCACGATACTAGAAACGGGACGAGGCCTAGCCTTATCCCCGGTCTAGTGAAGGCCCACGCCATTCACACATCAATCAAATCAATTTCATTTCACCAAACAATTCAATTCAAACCAAATAATCTAACCAACTACACAACCAAACAATTTAACAAACAAGCCATCCATGGTCTGTGGATGACGGGTGTCGGGTGCTACTATACACCGTCTATATCCTAGTATATATATATATATATATATATATATAACTAGAAAAATTAAATTGAAAGGTGAGAAGTTCTCACCGATAGCTATCCAACCATCTCGACTCTTCTTTGATAGAAATCTTCATCGTTATCGCATCTTTGTCATCTTCGTTGCCCGTATTCTCTACATATGTAAAAATCGAATTTTTACTTCGCTATTCAATATATAAAAATCGAATTTTTACTTCGCTATTCAATATATAAAAATCGAATTTTATGCCGCTACTATATTTATAAAAATCCTATTTTTACACCGCTATTATATAGATAAAAATTCGATTTTTCTACAAGGGAAAATCATATCTTTCTACAATACAAAATTATATTTTCTTGTATATAAAAATCAATTCTTTTTGTTTATAAAAATCAATTCTTTTTGTTTATAAAAATCAATTCTTTTTGTTTATAAAAATCAATTCTTTTTGTTTACAAACAAATATCATGACATTATTGTAATCACTTTGTATAAAAATTAGTTTATAATCCACATTAACTGATTACACAAACTAAATTAATTTAAATCACCATGTTTTTTTTTCGCTGTTAACTCGCGCCAGAAAGGGAGAGGGTCTGTAGCTTCATCGGAGCTGAAGCGGCGATCGAGAAGGGCCTGCAGTGGTGCTGCGGAGCTTGGACCTGCTGATTCGGGGCTGTAGGGCGTTGGGTGCTTCGAAGAAGGAAGGGGGGAGCGGGTCCCATCGTTCAGAGGAGAGAGGGAGGCTGAGCAGAAGGGGAGGAGGCGCTGGCGCGGCGGCTTCAGAGGAGGTGGAGGTTGAAGAGGGGGTGGGCGGCACGTTCTTCGGTGTCGCGTTTCAGAAGGAGGAAGGGGAAAACGAGAAGCAAGGGTAGAGAGGAAAGGAGAAGGCGCGGGGAAGAAGAAGGCGCAGGGTGAAGGCCGGGTTTGGACGACGACGTGGAAGGGGGGGCGGCGATCGATGTGGGGTTTCGGAAGAGGGATCGGGTTTTGATTTTTTTGGGCGTTGACCGAAATAATGGGGAGGGAGGGAGAGAATAAGGGGGTGTGGGGTTTATTTATTTATTATTTTTATATTATATTTAATTTCAAAAGTTGACTTTTAATCCGAACACCAAACGAGACCTAACGACTGTCGTCCCTAGCTAATTACCCCCATTCTGAACACAATGGGATATGCTGCGTAACCCAACTCGGCTGTTACAATCAATTTTCGTTTAAATTAACATTTAAATCATTATATTGAATTTTAAACGTCCATTTCAATTTACCAAGGTCACATACTTACTCTAAAAATTCCCGAAAAATATTTTCTAGCTTCGTATTGACGATACGGTCCTAACAAAACTAGTTTCGTCGAATTCTGAGACCGTTTGAAAAATGGCCATTTTCCAGTCGATTAAAATCAACTAAAACTGGTCAAACGCGTTTTCCTTTGCCACGCTCAAATATTGATTCGAAAAATTATGAAATTTGGAATCTAGCAATAACTTTACATCACGGACCCAACAAAAGTGGTTTCATCAAATCCGAGGTCGTTTGCAAAATTCCCATTTTTAAGGGCCTGAATTCTATAGCGACTATTCAGAGTTTTCAACTGGACATAACTTTTGATTCCCGCTATGAAATTTCGATTTCCCGGATTCGCTGGAAAGATATTCACAAATAGATCCTATTGTTTTTGGTTTCGCTAAAATCCGGATTGTTTTGCACCCGGTATGTTCAATTGAAGTTTGAAATCGAATTATCGAACTACCGCGCCCTTTTCAATTCTATTCATAATTATATATAATTATTTATATTCTAACGACGAACTATATAATATATACGTTCGAATTCTATTCAAAATAAATTTCTCGTTGTTATTATTTAAAATAATTCATTTTAAATAATCAAAATTCGCTAAAATCGCCAAAATAAATTTTTTAAACTGGCCCAGATTTTCGGGTTGTTACAGTTGTGGCCTACGCAAGTCGACAGCTAAAGCCGCATGAAAGGAATTATCCAACTCATGATTTGGAGTTGGCGGCGATTGTGTTTGCTCTAAAGATGTGGAGACATTACCTATTGGGAGTTTGATTCGAGTTATTTACAGATCACAAGTCGTTGAAGTATCTTTTCTCCTAAAAGGACTTGAATCTTCGGCAGCAAAGATGGTTAGAGTTTTTGGCGTCATATGACTTTGGTATAGTCTACACTCCTGGCAAAGGTAACGCAGTTGCAGATGCGTTGAACCGAAGACACGCAAGTTTGGGAGTCATGTTTCCAGAATGGAAGAGCCTTGAGTATTTGGCAAGGTTCGATTTCAAGCCAAGGTGTGAGTTGGAACCTGAAATGTTGACAAGCTTGTCGATAAGACCCACTCTTATCAAAAGGATTGGCGAGAGCCAAAAGCGAGATGCAAAGCTTATCGAGTTTATCCAAAAACTGGAACAAGAAGAAAAGGAGTTCGAGGTCGATCGAGAAGGGTGGCTTCGAAAGCAAGGGCGATTAGTTGTTCCTGATATCGATGGATTGAGAGATGAGGATCTGAGAGAATGTCATCACTCGAAGTTGATGATTCATCCCGGTGGCCATAAGATGTATCAGGACATGAAGTGGGTCTACTACTAGGAGGGGATGAAGGGAGATACTGGAAATTTCATTTCTATGTGCATGAACTGTCAGTCAGTGAAAGCTGAACAGAAGAAGCCGAGTGGTTTGGTTCAACCATTAGAAGTTCCTACATGGAAGTAGGAGCAAATATCGATGAATTTTATCGATGGACTACCTAGAACCAGGGCAAGAAACAAAGGGATTTGGGTCATCGTTGATCGCTTGACCAAAAGTGCATGGTTCATTCCTGTCAAATCGACAAGGACGGCGTCGAAATTGGCTAAACTTTATGTGAAATGGATTGTTCGATTTCATGGTATCCCAAAGAGTATAGTGAGTGACCGAGATCAGTTATTCATGAGTGGATTTTGGAAGAGTTTGCAAGAAGCTTTGGGAACCGAATTGTGTTTGAGTATGGCTTATCATCCCCAAACTGATGGTCAGACCGAGAGAGTCAATCGGGTTTTGGAAGATCTCCTAAGAGCTTGTGTGTTGGATTTTGGGGGATCATGGGAAGACAATCTGCATCTAGTTGAGTTTGCATATAATAATAGCTACCAGTCTCACATTGGTATGGAACCATACAAGGAGTTGTATGGGAGACTGTGCAATTCTCCAGCATGTTGGTTAGAAACTAGAGATAAGTGGGTACTTGTGCCAGAGATGATTAGAGAGACCTCATATTGTATCGAGATCGTTCGACAACGAATGAAGGCGGGCCAAGATCGTCAGAAGAGTTATGTTGATAACTGTTAAAAAGATTTGGAATTCGACATTGGCAAAATGGTTTTTGTGAAGTTTTCACCGTTAAAGCATATGGTTCGATTCGGAAGTAAAGGAAAGTTGACTACAAGGTTCGTTGGACCATTTCCGATAGTCGAGCAAATTGTAAAGCTCGCATATAGATTGGAGTTACCCGAGAAGATGTCAAGTGTGCATAATGTGTTCCATGTGTCATTTCTACAGAAATTCGTGCATGATTCGAATGTGGTGGTATCTTCAAAGCAGTACGAAGACCTAGAAGTAGAGAGCGTAGTTGAGAAATCTCGTAAGCCACTTCGTGTTGTGGGGAATGACACGAAACAACTTAGGGGGAAGACGGCTAAGCTAGTCATGGTATAGTGGAGTGAAGATAGAGACGATTGTACATGGGAGATGGAAGAGAGCATGAGAGCGACTCACCCAGAACTCTTTGTTGGTAGGACCCTTTGATATCGTATCATCGTTATATCATTGTATCTTGTTGATGTTTGATAGAATTCCACGTGCTAGGATAAGATTATGGATGCATCGCTTGATGGTTGCTAGTTTGGATGAAAGAATTGGCTTCTCATGAATGATAGGCAAGCAGAATTACTGTGGTTGCTTATCTTTACTTTGAATTTCGAGGGCAAAATTCTTAAAGGAGGGGGAGGGGGATGTAACAGCCCGCATCTTACGTATCGAAAAATCAGAAAATATTTTTATTTTATTCCCTGATGGTCGGATCATTCTCATATTTTAATATGTTTCTTATGTGGATGTGAGACATGTCCATAATTTTTACCAATTTTGTTTTGTGACCATATTGCCCTTGTCAGTCTTGTATAAGGCATAACTTTTGACTCAGGTCGAATTAGAGGTATAGACCTGTGCCATTGGAAATGAATTGATGGTTGCCTTTTCGTAGAGTGGTTATAATAAAGATTTGGCTCATCAGTTTGGAAGGAATCGTTGTTTTAAGGTTTTTCAGTTGGCTGTTCTGGTTTAGAGCACCACAATGGGTTGATGTGGGAAGGCTCATTAGTTGGCTAGTGGAAGGTATAAGTAGGGGTGGGAGGTATGAGAAATGGTTTAGTTTCTCTATTCTCTAATTTGGTGGCCTATGTTCCTCCTTCATCTAACCCCTTTCCACCATTAAAAATCAAAATCTAATTAGAGAAATCATAGATCTACACCATGAGGTTAGATCTACATCAATTGAAGTAAGAGTTCATCGGATCAAGGAGATTGGTGCGAAGTGCTTGCTGTTCGGAATCTTATTGCATTGATTTTTGCTTGTTTGGGAGAATCGGTGAGTGGTTTACATCTCTCACATGGATTTAATGAAGTGTATGAGTAGTTGATTATGTTTTTCATTAAATTCAAGTGTTTTCTCATAGGTCTATGCATTGGCAAGTGCATTTTCAAATTAATCACCCTGTGATCTAATTTAATAAGTTTAGATAGGTAATTTCTATGATATTTTATGTGAATATGCAAGTTAATCCATGGTTTTGCTCATATGTACATTTGTGGTGATTTTGGGAAAATTTACGTAATTATTGTTGAAATTGTCATATTGGTGATGTTGTTGATTTAATATCATGGTTGTGGTCATATTGGATGAATTGGATGCGTTGGTTTCGTCAAATCTATCGTTTGGTGAAGTTTTGGTCGAAATCGGAGAGGAATTGGCGAAGTGCAGGTTTTGGGTCAATCGAGCGAGCAAGGATAGGGCGGTCCCCAAAATGTATATTGGAGAACAAGCCAGAAGCCATGGCTGGTTGGTCGGTCTCACCTAGGTCGGGTCGATCACGATGGGTCGGGTCGGTCTTGGTGTGGGTTGGTCGAACAAGTCCGGAAGTTCTGGTTTTTGAGGAAGCTTTGGCCGTGTCGGTCACTATGGGTCGGGCTGGTTACTCCGAGTCGGTCTTGAGGTGGGCCAGACATGTACGAGGAGGAACAATTTGGGTCGTGCATGCAGGTGGTCAGTCATGCACAATTCAGGTCGAGCAGTGTTGGCTCAAGCAGGGTTGGGTCAAGCAGAAGGGGTCGGCCGCACCGGGAGGGTCGGTCGAACAAGGTCATTTTCTGAAAATTTATATTTTCGGGTACAACTCAGATTTAAATTCAAGTAGGCAGGTTCGAAGTGTTGAAAGGCGTTCGTTGATCGGTGTAGAACCGCGAATGAGGTGACAACTCAAAGGTCGTGAGTTGGTGGATAATGGTCACTTGAAAAGATTGCTTGAGCTATGAAAAGACATCGAGTTGGATGACTAGAGATGCGAAGGCTGAGAGATTATCGTTGTCGTATGTTCTTGCAAGGCTCGCAGCAGGGTACACTTGAGAAGTCTAAAAGACCGGTTGTAGGTCGAGTACCCTGGGTATCGTTGAAAGACATAGTTGTCAAGGTTGGACATATATACGTATCGTTGAAAGGAGTATGGAGTTTATGCTAGAGATGGGGTTACCATTATCCCTTGACATATAGCAAGGTTGGTCGTCGTACGATTAATGATGGTTTCAAAGCAGGATTGATGGGAGTCAGTCATGGATGATTGGTTGTTCTGTATGTACCGTCTCATGTAGATTGTCCAACGTCGAAGGAGATGTTCCTTGGGTGCTTGTCTGATATTGGTTTAGGCCTCTGGTGCTTGTGCTTGAGGGATGTTGAATTCGATTAGGATGGTTTATCTGATATATATATACATATATATATATATATATATAATCTGGATGTTATGAGTGCTTGCCATGATTGAATGGGTGTTCTGGTTTCCATGGATGAATGGTTGAATTGTTTAATGTAAAGGCTATCACTGTCCGATGTGGGGAAGACAGGAGTTGAGTTGAAATGACCTAGACTTCCTCGATCCTTGAAGAGACGGAGGAGACCAGATTGCTTTGAGAACACGACGCATCAGGACACAAACAACAAAACATTTCATTGCTATTACAACAATTTACATCAGAGTACAAGAATATCAGAGTTCAAATGAATAAATATTACACCACGGAAAAATATCAGAGATTTACATTACAAAACAACAGAAAATACAATACATAAATATAATGATGCACAGCGGATAACATCAACTACCACAACTAAAAGAAATACACGGATACAAAGCTTTACGAATATAGCTCCACCGGTAAACCAAGATCCTGTGAAAAGAAATATCTGCGAAAACCTAAACTACAAGCTACCCATGTGGAAAATATAGGAACCCAGAGTTTAGGTGGAAACAATAAACTCTGAGTCGGTCATGAGACTGGTATGAGAACTAAAACAGTTATTAACTTTATTTTAGAGTTGGGTAAGTCAAGGGACCATGCCGTATAACACGGAATGGATTTTCTCCCAAGAGTACCGCAAAACCAAAAGCGCAAAGCTAAAAGAAAAAATGAAGCCATTATAAGACTCAGGTCCCAGCACACAATGAAAACACAAACCAGATGGTAGAGTTTTACCTTATAATGGCCAAACATGCTTGGTACGCAAAATTTATCTTTTACTATTACTACAGGTGGAGAAATCAACTTCAAATAAAAATGTATCAATCATAGACGGCATAGTGCCCCATCCTACAATGTTGCCATAAAGGTTTACAACTAAAACCAAAATTCGTGTACTGGAAATAGGATTTCCATCTATGAGTCGAGGCAAGGGATATTCCTCGCCGATTCGGAACACTATAGAAAATGGCCCAAGATCACACCTACGGGCAACCCTTGGTTAGCAGCATGGCTGATCCACACTTACTTTAGTGGATTGGTTATTCCTGAAAAATACGTTTTCCAGTCCTGTCGGACCTACAAACAGGTCAGTACGTCGACCCTATGAGCATATAGCCCTATATTCAAGACGCCTCACAATCCATCATTCACATAAGTAAAATTATCTGGGCTCCATACTATGACACAACTTCTAGCTAGAAAGAAATGCATGCACTCCCTGACGTCCTCATCCCATTTTTGACTCATACCGAGGTGTGAGGCTCGCGAATTAACACTATACACAAAGTTATGTTAATTAAAGCCGTGCTTTGATCATCAACCACAAGACTTTGCTTTTCAATAATAATCCTTGATCATTTGCACCTTAGCATGCCACATTGTCAATCCATACCATACCACTGATTTCCACCAATATATAACCTCTAAGTTTGTACGTCTCAAAGAAGGGTGTTAAGCAAGAGAATAAATTCTCCGCCACCAAACAAATATATATTTAGCAGAGATCAACGAATACAGTATAAAGGAATACATTGTCAGACATACCATCCATTTGCAAGTCCATTCTAGGTCTGAACGAAACCGGAGGCACCTTATTCCTCGTACCATATGTCTAATATAAGAGATAGTCCCTCGCATATCCAGCCGATCTCCAAGTACACCTAGACGATCACCACTTATTACCACGTCTTGGGTGTACAACCCAATCAAGATATCAGTAATCATCCAAACGATGTGAAAATCTCCGGTCTTCAACCACCGTCTTCATCATCAACAACTTTTAGTCGTCGTATCAGTTATTCATAATGGGATAAACTTGGTTTTTCTGAATAACTCGCGTATTTTATAATCAATAATCAACTACTATAAAAACATATCATACACCTCATTCCAATTTAGAATATTCTTTGATTCAAATATTCACATCTTAGGGGAAAGGTTCCTATTAATTTTATCAAAGATAAATTATTTTAAACTTATTCTTTAATCTTCCTTCGGATATCAATTTCAAAAGATTTTATTTTATCCTTTAACAATTCTAAATCAGATTAAGGTTTATAAAACTAGTTGGGATTATCGAGCCTTACCGAAGTAATCATTTATTTTATTTTTTTCCAATCCCAACCTATTCATCCTATGGAGCAAAACTGGTAGTACTCCATATCTAACACCCAATGTGTTATCGGTAAAATTAATTAGCATTTCACATTTCAAATCCAATTAAAGATATTACTATCGCATGGAGTAAAACTGGTGGTACTCCATTCTCAATCATTTCTTGAATTCGGTAAATTTAATTACATTATTCACAATCAAATCTAATTAAAGATTCATTAAAACTCCAACTTGGTTTTAATATAAAAAATCATTACCTCATGTTTATTCAACTTTAAGAAATTAATCTTGTCTTTAGCTGGGTTAAAGAACTAATGTTATTAAAAACACAGTTCACAATAAACCCAAATCAACTTCCATTAAATATGGAATCTTCGCGGAAAATAGACCAATATATAATTGATATAAATTTCCATATCAGACTAATAATATAGATGGAATAACGGTAAAGCCTTTTTAATTCCATGTATAGTAACGGTCTTCCTTTACAGAAGCTCATCTCGATTATTACCAAATCGAATTCCATTCAATTCCAATTTAATATATTAAATTGGAAAACTTTACTTTGGAAAATTAAATTAATATTATTTAAAAGATTATAAATTCTAAATCATATCTTCACTGTTAATTGGGTTAAAAAACTGTGTTGTTTAAAACATCGCTCACGATAAACCCAAAATCCAATTCAATTCCAATTAAATTAATTAATTGGTAAATTCTCTAAATCTTAATTAAAAAATTGATTCTTTTCTCAACTGGGTTTAAGAACAATGTTATTTAAGGCACCATTCATGACAAACCTAAAATCCAATTTGGTATTAAATAGAAGGCTCTGAATAGAAATTATATCGATTTATATTCAATATCAAATTCTGAAACTAACGGATATCGTATTGGGAATAATGATATTTATATCTTCCAAATTCCTCAACAATATCCTTATAATCACAGAATCCAATATCGAAATATTCCGAAGCTTATTTCCATTCAAATCCATTCCAATTTATACATTGGAAGATTCTGGTTTTATTAAAACCATTTCAATTCTTTTCAGTTCTTACTCTAGTTGATAAATAACTTATTCAGATAAAAATATATTTTAACTTTACAGACATGGAATATTACATCCAAATTCTTTTCAAATCATTTATTATGTTTTTACATGATTTATTTAGATTTTTAATGATTTTAATAAGGCCCCTACAGTCGGTTTCTAATATCGGCCACCGAATTGCATCCATAGCGACATTTTCCAAAACTTATTTGGACATATCTTAAAATGTAACCATTGGATTTCAAATCTCTTATTTTCATTTGAAAGCTCTTTTCGATACGAACCCAATGGTTCAGGTTTTAGGAGAATCCGATAGTCGAATCTCCCGTTACGCCAATTTGAAGTCAATGGTCAAAATTCGCGAATGATCGCTACGCGACGCATTCTATTCGAGCCATTTAAATATAAACAATATATATATATATATATATCGTCAATTTCCATTTAAAACATATTTTATAAATCGTTTATAGATTCATTTTAAAATGATTTCAACTTCATTTTCAATTTTAAATAAAAATTGGATATTCTATATCAATATAATATTAAAATGATAACATTTTCTGAATATCTGATTTTGAAATCAAATCTTTTTGATATTCATTATAAAATAAATAAAATTGATATAAAATCCCGTTTGAGTTAAAATGGCATATATCTACTTAACTTGACTTCATATATTTCAATACTTTTGTGTCCATCCAAAATCAGACATCAAAATCATATTTTGATTTTTCATTGAATATTAGTTTAAAATATTCGTTATTTCTAAACTGGAATAAGACTCAATCAATTACCATATAATTTTATTTATATGGATTCCATACATCGCATGTATTCAAAAATAGTGATAAACAACTATTAAACAGTTAATTCACATCCAGAGTGCAATTTACAACTGTATAAGCATTAAATAATTAAATAACGCTTATCACAATCTGTCAATCAATCAGTTGACACACAATGAAATCCATGGGAGATGTGAATTAATTATCATCAACCAACAATAATGAATTCAAATTAATCCTTGGTTAATAAATTTAACCAATTCTAATTTGATTCGAATTATTTTTCTAATTAGCCAATTTTCACTGTTTAAATTATTAATGGACATTTATAATTTAATTTCAACTACCACAAATTTATTAACATTATTTTTAATATGTTAACCGTTTCCACATCACAAACAAAACATAATACAGTCAATCAAATCTTCCATAAGTTTTCAGATAACAGAGAATGTGAGCTAACAGGCAACGTACAACAATTTTGTGATAATTAAACAAATAAAAATCAATACTGGAAATCACTACATTCAGTTATAAAATAAATAATTGTACAAATATTTGAGTGAGAAGGTTCTCACACTGGTTTCCACTCCATCAGTCTTTAATTGATGATTTTAACTAAATTAAACAGGACATTTAATTTAGTAAAAAATACTAACTGCTTCCAAATTCCTTCCAATCGTAGAGTTTGTTGTCACGATCGCATTACAACTTGTATCACTAAATTCTGATCTCGTATGAAGAAGATAATGCAGTTTATACATTAATTGCATAAAGTCAATAATTAAATATATAATTAGATTTAATTACAACTCTTAATCCTTCATTACCCTTAATTAAAAAAAGGGCCACATTCTTTCTTCTTCTTCAGCTAAACATGAACCGCAAAACCCATAGTCGAGATTTTAGGGTTTCACCTCGCATCAAACCCACGGCACTGGAACCTAATCGAACCCCTCCACCATGTCGCCCTACGTCTCGCCTTCCTCCGCCCAGCCACGTGGCCAACTCGCACTTCCCGGCTATTCTAGAATTGCATGTGAACATGGAGATTTCGAGCCGTGATTCTGAATGATTTTCACCATGGTATCTAATCATACACATATCAGATGAAAGAGCATAAGAATCTCATCGATTATTGTTTTTGGAGTATTGAATTTTACTGTGTGGATCGCGAGAAAAATTGAGGAGAAGTATCGAACGATTTTGGCCCTTCATTGTTGAGGGCGACACAGGAAAATGAAGAGCGTCCTAGGGTTTTAAAGGAAAGTGGGGTTATATACTAATATTGTATTATTATTTTAATTCAAAAACGACTTGTTTAATCTCCGAACTTCAAATCAAACCCAACGACTATCATTCCTAGCTAAATACCCCTATTTCAAACATAATGTGATATGTTTCGAAAGCTAATTTGGTCGTTTTGACCAGTTTTTATCAAAATTAAAATACAAATTAATATAATGGTCAATATTGAATTTGAATGTACATTTTAATTTACCGAGACCACATACTGACTCCAAAAATTATGAATTTTGAAATCTAGCTATGTTTTGACGATACGGTCCTAATAAAATTAATTTCGTCAAATTTGGAGAACATTTGAAAAATGGCCTTTTCTAGTCGATTAAATTTACAATTAAAACTGAACAGACATTTAAATTCACCACGCTCACATATTAGTTCCAAAAATTATGAAATTTTAAACCTAACAATAATTTGACATTCCGGATCCAACAAAATCTTTTCATCGAAAATAGAGGTCGTTTGCAAAATGGCTATTTTTAAGGGCTATATAATATTAAAAAATATATATAAATTCTATAACGACTATTCTGAATTTTAAACTGGACATAAATTACAATTTATAAAGCAAAATCTAAATTTCTTACATTCATTAGAAAGATATAATTAAATAGATTATAACATTTCTTGTTTTGTCCAATTCTGATTCATATCGAATTCTGTACATTCATTTGAATTTTAAAATCGAATTTTCAAACTACCGCGCCATTACAAGCTCGTTTTATAATTAAAATAAATTTATACATTCTAACTTCGATTTAAATAAATTTTAGATTTACGTTACTTCTCAAAATAAATCATTTTAAATATTCAAAACTCATAAAAATAGCTTAAATTAAAATTTTAAATTGGTTCTGAAATTCCAGGTTGTTACAATCCCCCCCCCCCTTAAAACTTTTTCATTCCCGAAAAAGGAACAGAGCTGAAAGTTGTTTAACCAATCAACTCAACTTTCATTCTAGCTTGAGTTCTTCAACTTTTCAATTTCTAACAACTTTCAAATTTCTCTGAAATTTGGCTAACACCCTAAATATCTGAAAATTTTCGCCAAAACTTCTTTTATACGGGGAGGGTCTGAAAAATTTATTGGGCCATATTAGGCACCAAATAAATTAATAAAAAGCATATAGAATATTTGTGTCCTATCTATGCCCAAGGGAGACGTGTAAAAAGTCGAAATCTCATACCTTGCCCCAGTGTTGGAAATAATAAAATAATCCATGTGCCGTAACTAAAAACAAGAGTGATGTGAAATTTTGTCATCTCTAGACCTGTGTGGGGTTTTTATTAAATCTTGTCCCTCACCATTATATGTTATTAAGTCCATAATCAGTCTTTTGTTCAACCTGTAATTCATTCCTTGCCATACAAGCATCTCACCCGCATGAAAATCCAAAACTCATTATATAAGGGCCAAATGCTTATATGGAATATGATATCTATGTGATCTATAATTAGTCTTCTGTTCAACCTGTAATTCAGTCATCGCCATACAAGCGTCTCGCTCGTATGGTAATCCAAACCTCGTCATATAAGCACCAAATGTGTAACACCACACATCCGTTAGTGTCACTCACAAAGGGAATGCACTAAGTTCTGTGAAGTATTATGGGTAAAAGATGCAGATAAATTACAAGACAGATAAATAAAGCAGCGGAAAAGTGAATAAAACTTTATTTCATTTATAAACAGCTTGTACAAAGATTGGTTTCCAACAACAAAGTATCTATCTTGTTTAAAAAAAAATAAAGAAGCATAAATATACAATGATATTCCCCAATAAAACATTAGCCGGCCATAGAGGTGGAAAAGAGAGTCCAAATCAGCACATCAAAGAGTCTTCAAGCTGGGAAAGAGTAATAGGTCCATACAAATCCAAGTTATTCCCTCCCTGACTACCTGGGGGGAAACGGAAGAAAAGAAGACGAAAGAAAACATAGAGTCAGACATAAAGCCTGGTAGTCTAGTGGTGCTTCGGTATATGAATAAGAAAAAGGACATGACAGTCATAAAATGAAAATGGGAAAATACCATAAACTAAGGCAAAGCAGTTTAGAATCGAAATTAATGTCGCATCCCATACTAATCTCTGCACCACCTAACTAGTATCCCAACTAGTAATCTGTATAAAATGATAACGTGATCCCAGTCCCTATAACTGTGGTTGCCATCAGGCGCACATTTATTTATTACCTAGATTTAATCTAGGGTTTTCTATCGAGCATTCCCTAGATTCAACTAGGGTTTATGCAACTTGTCTACTACTTCTCGGATTCAGGATTTATGCCACCTAGGTCCACTAGGGATTATGCTACCTGTCGAACGATGCCCCTTGTCTAGGACACACTACCTAGAGTAGTATATGTTCCTAGACTTTTCCCACGTAAGTGTCGCGAATCGTTTATCGCTGTCTAGATGCACATGTCCTGAAATGTGCGACCCGAGTCCCGTGGCAGGGCTATTCTAGAAACACGGAACTCGGTCGGGAGCTTTCAGATATCTGCCAATGCAGATGCTAAGGTCTGTTTTTCTACCAGTGGTTATGGTCCCACGTGACCCCTCCCTCAACTAATGAAAGGCAATCCAAGAAAATCAAGCACGAGAACTATACTCCTGCCACCTATGCCCCCACTTTCCTATTGGCCATCCTCATCCATAACTAGATAGCAAGTATATGGTCTGTTGGGAGTTCTTTGCCTTTCCGCATGCGTACTAGGATTGACTCAAGATGGTAGGTAGACGACGAGTCGCTATCACAGGGCTACTGGTCTCATCGAATCACGCTGGTCCATCCCAGTCTTTAGGTTGCCTTAAATTGCAGCTAAGGCATACCATTGGTTCTTCTGACGCAGACCTTAACCACTGTGAGCCCAGGCGGATCATCTGCAACCTCACAGAGGGATACCAAGAGTACCCTCACGTCCCCCAAAGCTACGTGCTTTTAAACCCAGTCCGCTGGAGCCTTTTTCGAAATCGGATAAACGTTTGCTCCTTTTCATGCGCTTATTAAGCGATGATCTACCATATCGGGTTATTCATCTATTATGAACCGGCTCAGTTTTCTTTACTAAGAATTATTACTTAGTTGTTCTCAACTAAGGTTTACCACTTAGTTTCTTTTCCCATAAATCTTGTTAACTAAGGTTTATCACTTAGTTTCTTTAACTGGGGATTTCAACTTAGCTCCCGTTCTCGATTGTTTCTTAACTAGGATTTTCTACTTAGCCCTCTTTCTTGTCAAGTTGGATTGGTTAAGTGTCATTAGTCAATTCAGGTTAGCTTAACCCATTCCTTTGTCAAATTAAACTGGCTAAGTGTTATCAGTAGTTCATGTTGACTTAACCCTATCAGAAACCAAGTTATATTGGTTAAGTATTTCTTATTACTTAACCCTACCCATTCATCTTGTATTGGTTAAGTGTCCCTTTTAACCTAACCTTGCCCATCTGTTTTAACTAACATGTTATAACGGTTAAGTGTTCCCTTAGTTAACTCAACCCTAACATCTGTTTAATTAACATGTTCTAGTGGTTAGGTATTGTCCCTTCATGTTTCAACTTAACCCTGTTCAATTTATCACACTATGATGGTTAAGTGTTCTAAGTTTACTTAATCCTACCCTCTAGTCCAGCTAACATATTAAATTGGCTAAGTGTATTTACTTAACCTTACCCACTTATCTAGCTAACGTGTTATAATGGTTAAGTATTCTAAATTTACTTAACCTCACCCACTTATATAATTATCAGGTTATAACGGTTAAGTGTCATGAATTTACACAACCTCACCCTCTAGTCTGGTTAATATGTTAAATTAGTTAAGTATATTAACTTTACTTAACCTCACCTTCTAGTCTAGTTAACATGTTAAATTGGTTAAGTGTTTTTACTTTACTTAACCTCACCTTCTAGTCTAGTTAACATGTCAAATTGGTTAAGTGTTTTTAGTTAACTTAACCCTACCATCTGTCCTTAGCCTCTTAGAGCACCTGACCACTCACATTAGACAGATATTGCTACGGTTACTGGATGTGCCGGTCGGTTCCGGGCAGGTTTACACTGTGGCTCAGTCTAACCTCGGGTCATTATTGGGCTCAATGCTTAACCACCCACATTGGATAGGTATTGTTGTGACTACTGGACAGCCGGGCGGGTCCGGGCAGGTTTACATCACAACTCAATCCAACCTCGAGTTAAGCATACTCGTATTTTCTAGATTTACATATTTGTCACTTTTCATTTTTATATGTAAATGTTTATGGCCCAATTATCCAAATTCACTAATTTTGGGTATAATTTATACCGCTTAAATGTCACTAGTCATTGGCATGTGTCAAACATGCCAATACATATATTTTATTTTAAACCCAACGTTTGTTTCCCCCGTTTGTACGTACGTAGCATAACATATGTTGGGCTTAACATTTCAGCCCAACTCATAAACATAAAAAGGAGAAGCACAGAATCATGGATTGTTCTAGAATACATAAAAGTGTGTGGCGCATGAACTTGCAGCATAGCGTTTTCACTACATAGATTGTGGGTCATGTGAACTTGCATTCAATAAGGATATAACTAAATTGGTGTCACGTGAAATGGCATACTTTTAGACTTGTTTAAACATGGTTTTGTACACATATGACTAGGCATAATGTCAAACACCAAACTAGCATAAAAATGTCCACTTTTTGACATAACCCAAAGGTGTAAACTAACTGTACATCAAGTAGCCTATTTCAACATGAAACTAGTATAATTTGTGTAACCAAAAAGGTACTCGCATGAACTCAATTATCACTAAATAATCATAATAATGTATACAAAGGTTTTGAGTCGTGTAGGCATAAAAGGTTTCAACATGGAACATGTTTACATGAGTCTCAACTTAGACCTAAAAAGAATGTATGCTAACTATGTTAACGACATAGCATAAAGATGTCAATTCTACTTTTTACTACAAACTTGCAAGTGATATTTATTTTCATATACAAATGTCAATAGGCTCGCATCAACCAATTTATGTCACCAACATCCAATACAAAATATGTCATAATCAACGCAATACATAGAATTTACATCAATATTTTTCAATAGTAAAACCCCAATTTCATTTACATCGAATCACATCGCAATTTCTATTCATATTCAGAAAACCACTATACTTACAACGGGCGCTGAAACTTGTTTTTTGGTTTCTGTTATTCTGAATTTGCAAAGCTTTCCCTTGGAGTAGAAAATGTTGTGTAGAAATTAGATTAGAGTTTTGTTTTCTTGAATCGTTGTTCGTCTCTTTTCAATCGGAGGCTCTCCCTAGTTTTCTTCTGACATCATGGCGGCTCAAGTTCTTATTTTTGTGTGAATTTTAGTTGGAGACCTAAGATGTTTTTATAGAATTGCAAGTTAATTAGAGCCGTCGATGAAGCCAGGTTTAATCAAAGCCGTTCATGTCAAAAGGAGCCAATTATGTTCACAATTTAAGGGCTGTAAATTACACCCATTTTAAATTATGTCATAATTACTATGCATGTAAATTACCCTATTTCAAATTGTGCCATAATTACTATTCCAATTACATGTAATTTCACGTTTTAGCATATAAATATATATTTTCAACAATGTACACATTTCTCATTTAGGAAAAATTCTATAATTCCTAATTTACTTATGCCATAATTACTCTCTTAATGTACATTATCAACGTTTATTATTTATTGTCAATCCATCAAATATAAATACGTATTTAATAGATACATCTCCCCTTTACCGAATTAATTATCCATATATAAATATGAATGACAATATTAATGTATCATCTTCATTGTAAATTAGCAAGAGTGACTAATATATACAAGTCTTGATGCCAAGTTATTCTTTTCTTTTCTTTTCAACATATTTCTCAAATTAACATGTACAAATTAATGTTAATTGCATGTTTTCAAATCATTGCTCTATTGACATATCTTCAAATTAAATGTCAGATAAATGTTTGTCATATTAATATGCTTGCATGTTATGTTCACAAAACAATATCACATACCATATTTTTCTTATTCAGTGCCACATTGATGTCAATTGCAGCTTCATAAATGACATTCCTATTAATAGAAAATTAAGTTTAACCTATTCATATTCTCTCTTTAAAAATTCCATTTACTGTATACAAATATCTATGCATAAATCTTTCTTTTTTACTGCATGCATCCACACATTTTTATTAAATTTGCATGTTTATGATATAAATGCACATATGTACTAATATGTTAAATATTTGTCATAAATCCAATCAGAGAAAGCCATTTTTTTTTAGAAAAACAAATCCTTGACAACCAAAAATGTGTAACGTACGCTATATGATGCGTACACGTCATATATATATGCGTATATATTATATATATATATATATATATTAATTTCTTTTTCTTTTTATTTATCTTCCCAATTACCCATTTTCAAACTAAACCACTTTCTGAACAGCGTTCACACTAGGCCATTTTTAAGTCATTCCCCTAAAACAAAAATATGGCGCTGGCATGGATCGAACTCTATACCCCTTATATGCAAGTCACATGTTCCAACCAAATGAGCTACTAAGTCTTTTGCTTACAACCCTTATAACAATGCTAAACATTTATTCCTTTCTCATTTCATGTTTTGCTGTAATATTTAATTTAAGGATATCTTTTCCATACGGAGTCCAATTTACGCAAACTCGGACTCTATCTCAAGCAAAATTTCGAGGCGAACGCAATGGCGTAACCAGTTTCCCTTAATTCTTCTTCTAAAATTTAATTATACTTTAATTTGTGAAACTTAATGTTACATAATTACGGGGTGTTACATTCTCCCCTTCTTAAAAGGATTTCGTCCCCGAAATCTTCAAGTTAGGAAGAATGTCTCCTACCATCCAATCACCCATCTACTCAACCATTAAATCACAGGCATTCATTTTCCTTAAAAAGATTTCTAAATGCTTTCATATTCATATGCATAGTGTGTGTATATGTCTTTATCTAATGCAAAATCAGGCGGTCTACTGATTCAGTTGACCTCCTTAATGCGAATTATGTCAGTGTCATGCGCCCAATCATGTATGCAAGCATCCCTAGTAATGTAAATACTACATGTATGCATAGCCACTCATCCATATGCAACATCCATATGATAACATATCAAATTAAATCCATTAAGCAAATATATATATATATATATATATATATATATATATATATATATATATATATATATATGCGAATGCAATATGAAAGTGACTGAGTTGTTCTAGCGCCTATGGTGTGTATATGCATTCACGAGCAACCACTTGCAACCATCAATCATAACATGTTTGAAATACATGTTTACTTCCATTGGCTTCTACCTAAGGATCGATGATACGTCCTAGAGGATATACCTTAAAAGCTAGAAAGTATGCATAAAATTCCTAGAAAAGAGAGATCAAGGATATACCATTAAGAAAAAGGGTATGATGCTCGTGTCTAGTCTCCAGTCTTATATGTCGCACCTTCTTGAGCTTCACTATACGGTACCTTATCTAATTTAATTCCATGATTGCGAAGCTTCTTCTCCTCCATTTCCAAGATAAATAGATGTTAACCTTGATACTAGTGTATACACTAAGATGATTAGAGGTCTCTCCTCTACTTAGCCTATCCATCATGTTACAAATCTGAGGATCTAAAGCTAAAGGTTGCTATGTACTTTTTACCACTCTTAAGGTCAGTCTTTCTTCCTACCTAGCTAGGGCACCTGCCACAATTATTCATCTCCCACCTTTACCATCCTTGTGTAACATGTTTACAGTTCTCTCTAAAGCTACCTCTATTGCATAAAGAACCCTACAAAGCTTGGAAGAGAATTAGCCGCAGGTGAAACTACTGCGACTATAGATGGAAGTCAGGCACTGCTTCACCCTTCGATAGGTATCGTAGTCTTATCAAGCTTATGGAACCATGCTGCGATGAGGTTACCTCCCAGAAAGCCAGGAGCCCCGAAGACTCAAGAAAGAAGGGGACAAGAATTCAAACAGAGAATCAGAAGATAGTGCGTATGGCTTTGGGGAATATGCCTTTAAACCAAAAATTTTCTTTTGAAAATTCTTCTTTTTTTAAAGCCGTTTTGAAAATAATTTTTCAAATCTTTTATCTGATCCAGTAACCTTCATCTCTGATACCACGTGTAACACCACACATCCGTTAGTGTCACTCACAAAGGGAATGCACAAAGTTCTATGAAGTATTATGGGTAAAAGATGCAGATAAATTACAAGACAGAAAAATAAAGCAGCGGAAAAGTGAATAAAACTTTATTTCATTTATAAACAGCTTGTACAAAGATTGGTTTCCAACAACAAAGTATCTATCTTGTTTAAAAAAAATAAAGAAGCATAAATATACAATGATATTCCCCAATAAAACATTAGCCAGCCATAGCGGTGGAAAAGAGAGTCCAAATCAGCACATCAAAGAGTCTTCAAGCTGGGAAAGAGTAATAGGTCCATACAAATCCAAGTTATTCCCTCCCTGACTACCTGGGGGGAAACGGAAGAAAAGAAGACGAAAGAAAACATAGAGTCAGACATAAAGCCTAGTAGTCTAGTGGTGCTTCGGTATATGAATAAGAAAAAGGACATGACAGTCATAAAATGAAAATGGGAAAATATCATAAACTAAGGCAAAGCAGTTTAGAATCGAAATTACTGTCGCATCCCATACTAATCTCTGCACCACCTAACTAGTATCCCAACTAGTAATCTGTATAAAATGATAACGTGATCCCAGTCCCTATAACTGTGGTTGCCATCAGGCACACATTTATTTATTACCTAGATTTAATCTAGGGTTTTCTATCGAGCGTTCCCTAGATTCAACTAGGGTTTATGCAACTTGTCTACTACTTCTCGGATTCAGGATTTATGCCACCTAGGTCCACTAGGGATTATGCTACCTGTCGAACGATGCCCCTTGTCTAGGACACACTACCTAGAGTGGTATATTTTCCTAGACTTTCCCCACGTAAGTGTCGCGAATCGTTTATCGCTGTCTAGATGCACATGTCCTGAAATGTGCGACCCGAGTCCCGTGGCAGGGCTATTCTAGAAACACGGAACTCGGTCGGGAGCTTTCAGATATCTGCCAATGCAGATGCTAAGGTCTGTTTTTCTACTAGTGGTTATGGTCCCACATGACCCTCCCTCAACTAATGAAAGGCAATCCAAGAAAATCAAGCACGAGAACTATACTCCTGCCAACTATGCCCCACTTTCCTATTGGCCAGCCTCACCCATAACTAGATAGCAAGTATATGGTCTGTTGGGAGTTCTCTGCCTTTCCGCATGCATACTACGATTGACTCAAGATGGTAGGTAGACGACGAGTCGCTATCATAGGGCTACTGGTCTCGTCGAATCACGCTAGTCCATCCCAGTCTTTAGGTGGCCTTAAATTGCAGCTAAGGCATACCATTGGTTCTTCTGACGCAGACCTTAACCACTGTGAGCCCAGGCGGATCATCTGCAACCTCACAGAGGGATACCAAGAGTACCCTCACGTCCCCCGAAGCTACGTGCTTTTAAACCCAGTCCGCTGGAGCCTTTTTCGAAATCGGATAAACGTTTGCTCCTTTTCATGCGCTTATTAAGCGATGATCTACCATATCGGGTTATTCATCTATTGTGAACCGGCTCAGTTTTCTTGACTAAGAATTATTACTTAGTTGTTCTGAACTAAGGTTTACCACTTAGTTTCTTTTCCCATAAATCTTGTTAACTAAGGTTTATCACTTAGTTTCTTTAACTGGGGATTTCAACTTAGCTCCCGTTCTCGATTGTTTCTTAACGAGGGTTTTCTACTTAGCCCTCTTTCTTGTCAAGTTGGATTGGTTAAGTGTCATTAGTCAATTCAGGTTAGCTTAACCCATTCCTTTGTCAAATTAAACTGGCTAAGTGTTATCAGTAGTTCATGTTGACTTAACCCTATCAGAAACCAAGTTATATTGGTTAAGTATTTCTTATTACTTAACCCTACTCATTCATCTTGTATTGGTTAAGTGTCCCTTTTAACCTAACCTTGCCCATCTGTTTTAACTAACATGTTATAACGGTTAAGTGTTCCCTTAGTTAACTCAACCCTAACATCTGTTTAATTAACATGTTCTAGTGGTTAGGTATTGTCCCTTCATGTTTCAACTTAACCCTGTTCAATTTATCACACTATGATGGTTAAGTGTTCTAAGTTTACTTAATCCTACCCTCTAGTCTAGCTAACATATTAAATTGGCTAAGTGTATTTACTTAACCTTACCCACTTATCTAGCTAACGTGTTATAATGGTTAAGTATTCTAAATTTACTTAACCTCACCCACTTATATAATTATCAGGTTATAACGGTTAAGTGTCCTGAATTTACATAACCTCACCCTATAGTCTAGTTAATATGTTAAATTAGTTAAGTATATTAACTTTACTTAACCTCACCTTCTAGTCTAGTTAACATGTTAAATTGGTTAAGTGTTTTTACTTTACTTAACCTCACCTTCTAGTCTAGTTAACATGTAAAATTGGTTAAGTGTTTTTAGTTAACTTAACCCTATTATCTGTCCTTAGCCTCTTAGAGCACCTGACCACTCACATTAGACAGATATTGCTATGGTTACTGGATGTGCCGGTCGGTTCCGGGCAAGTTTACACCGTGGCTCAGTCTAACCTCGGGTCATTATTGGGCTCAATGCTTAACCACCCACATTGGATAGGTTTTGTTGTGACTACTGGACAGCCGGGCGGGTCCGGGCAGGTTTACATCACAACTCAATCCAACCTCGAGTTAAGCATACTCGTATTTTCTAGATTTACATATTTGTCACTTTTCATTTTTATATGTAAATGTTTATGGCCCAATTATCCAAATTCACTAATTTTGGGTATAATTTATACCGCTTAAATGTCACTAGTCATTGGCATGTGTCAAACATGCCAATACATGTATTTTATTTTAAACCCAACGTTTGTTTCCCCGTTTGTACGTACGCAGCATAACATATGTTGGGCTTAACATTTCAGCCCAACTCATAAACATAAAAAGGAGAAGCACAGAATCATGGATTGTTCTAGAATACATAAAAGTGTGTGGCGCATGAACTTGCAACATAGCGTTTTCACTACATAGATTGTGGGTCATGTGAACTTGCATTCAATAAGGATACAACTAAATTGGTGTCACATGAAATTGCGTACTTTTAGACTTGTTTAAACATGGTTTTATACACATATGACTAGGCATAATGTCAAACACCAAACTAGCATAAAAATGTCCACTTTTTGACATAACCCAAAGGTGTAAACTAACTTTACATCAATTAGCCTATTTCAACATGAAACTAGTATAATTTGTGTAACCAAAAATGTACTCGCATGAACTCAATTTTCGCTAAATAATCATAATAATGTATACAAAGGTTTTGAGTCGTGTAGGCATAAAAGGTTTCAACACGCAACATCTTTACATGAGTCTCAACTTAGGCCTAAAAAGAATATATGCTAACTATGTTAACGACATAGCATAAAGATGTCAATTCTAATTTTTACTACAAACTTGCAAGTGATATTTATTTTCATATACAAATGTCAATAGGCTCGCATCAACCAATTTATGTCACCAACACCCAATACAAAATATGACATAATCAACGCAATACACAGAATTTACATCAATATTTTTACAATAGTAAAACCCCAATTTCATTTACATCGAATCGAATCGCAATTTCTATTTATATTCAGAAAACCACTATACTTACAACGGGTGCTGAAACTTGTTTTCTGGTTTCTGTTATTCTGAATTTGCAAAGCTTTCCCTTGGAGTAGAAAGCGTTGTGTAGAAATTAGATTAGAGTTTTGTTTTCTTGAATCGTTGTTCGTCTCTTTTCAAGCGGAGGCTCTCCCTAGTTTTCTTCTGACATCATGGCGGCTCAAGTTCTTATTTTTGTGTGAATTTTAGTTGGATACCTAGGGTGTTTTTATAGAGTTGCAAGTTAATTAGAGCCGTCGATGAAGCCAGGTTTAATCAAAACCATTCATGTCAAAAGGAGCCAATTATGTTCACAATTTAAGGGCTGTAAATTACCCCCATTTTAAATTATGTCATAATTACTATGCATGTAAATTACCCTATTTTAAATTGTGCCATAATTACTATTCCAATTACATGTAATTTCACGTTTTAGCATATACATATATATTTTCTACAATGTACACATTTCTCATTTAGGACAAATTCTATAATTCCTAATTTACTTATGCCATAATTACTCTCTTAATGTACATTATCAACGTTTATTATTTATTGTCAATCCATCAAATATAAATACATATTTAATAGATACATCTCCCCTTTACCGAATTAATTATCCATATATAAATATGAATGACAATATTAATGTATCCTCTTCATTGTAAATTAGCATGAGTGACTAATATATACCAGCCTTGATGCCAAGTTATTCTTTTCTTTTCAACATATTTCTTAAATTAACATATACAAATTAATGTTAATTGCATGTTTTCAAATCAATTCCCTATTGACATATCTTCAAATTAAATGTCAGATAAATGTTTGTCATATTAATATGCTTGCATGTTATGTTCACAAAACAATATCACCTACCATATTTTTCTTATTCAGTGCCACATTGATGTCAATTGCAGCTTCATAAATGACATTCCTATTAATAGAAAATTAAGTTTAACCTATTCATATTCTCTCTTTAAAAATCCCATTTACTGTATACAAATATCTATGCATAAATCTTTCTTTTTTACTGCATGCATCCACACATTTTTATTAAATTTGCATGTTTATGATATAAATGCACATATGTACTAATATGTTAAATATTTGTCATAAATCCAATCAGAGAAAGCCATTTTTTTTAAGAAAAACAAATCCTTGACAACCAAAAATGTGCAACGTACGCTATATGATTCGTACACGTCATATATATATATGCGTATATATATATTAATTTCTTTTTCTTTTTATTTATCTTCCCAATTACCCATTTTCACACTAAACCACTTTCTGAACTGCGTTCACACTAGGCCATTTTTAAGTCATTCCCCTAAAACAAAAATATGGTGTTGGCGGGGGATCAAACTCTGTACCCCTTGTATGCAAGTCACATGTTCCAACCAAATGAGCTACTAAGTCTTTTGCTTATAACCCTTATAACAATGCTAAACATTTATTCCTTTCTCATTTCATGTTATGCTGTAATATTTAATTTAAGGATATCTTTTTCATACGGAGTCCAATTTACGCAAACTCGGACTCTATCTCAAGCAGAATTTCGAGACGAACGCAATGGCATAACCCGTTTCCCTTAATTCTTCTTCTAAAATTTAATTATACTTTAATTTGTGAAACTTAATGTTACAGAATTACGGGGTGTTACAAAATGCTTATAGGAATATGATACGATATGATATGCTGTCTTCATGATGTATGTTATGCGGTGTAGTTCATAATTAATTGTTGCTATCCTTTGGCATACGTTGTATTTCACACAGAGAAACCATCACAATGCATCCAAATTCATTCACGGTAGTTTATAATAAATAAAATTGCGCAACCAACTCATTAAGATGCACCTGTTTTTCGGGCACACAATTTATTTCCCTACTCAACAGCGAATCCAGAACCTGCTCAACATACATGTGTATATATATAAATCCAATTCGAACTAAATTTTCAATTCAATTCTACCTTATTTTTAATTTGGTTTTATTTATCATTCTTTCTCATATTGGTTTGATCATTCCAATATTTTATTAGTTAAATTAATAATCACACAACACAATCATCAATCAATTAGTTGATTAGCTTTTTAAATATACATCTTTAATATATACTTAAAATCATATTTTTAGTGCCAAATCATAAACAATAAACTCTAACTAAGTTTTGGTTCTCATAGCAGTCAATTGGAAATATATAGATATCCCACTTTCAAAACTCAAACATAAATGCTGATGATGGTCGATCAATCGCCAGAATTATCCCCGGGTGACTAGAGTGTGATTATATATCTACCCAGTATAGTTGAGGCTTTAGATATACGTTAATTACGCGTATATTCAAAATCTACTTATACTTGATAATCCAAATTCAATATAAAATAAAATAGTCAAATACGTATAATAAGATATAACTTCAAAACTAAATTTGTTTTTATAAATAATACTCTTCAAACTCATTCTAGGGTATTACTAGCCCTATTTCTAATGAGTCATTCTTATAGGATGTTACTAATCCTACCTCTGATGAATTCTTTAGTTTGGTTTTAATGCGTCTTGTTCTCGAGCTTTGTAAACCAAAGCTCTAATACCACAATGAAACGACCTAAACTTCCCTAATCCCCGAAGAGACGGAGGAGCCTGAATTACTTTTATAAAATGATGCATCAGGACACAAACAACAGAACATTTCATTGCTATTACAACAATTTACATCATAGTACAAGAATATCAAAGTTCAAAGAATAAATATTACACAATGGAAAAATATTAGAGATTCACAGTACAAAACAGTGGAAAACACAATACATAAGTATATTGCACAACAGAAAACATCAACTAGCACAAGAGAATGAAGCACACGGATACAAAGCTTTCCGAATATAGCTTCAGCTATAAACTAGGATCCTGTGAAAAGAAATATCTACGAAAACCAAAACTACAAGCTGCCCGTGTGGAAAATATGGACACCCAGAGTTTAGGTGGAAACAATAAACTCTGAGCCAGTTATGGGATTGATTGAGAACCAAAATAGTTATTAACTTTGTTTTAAAGTTGGATAAATCAAGAGACCACGCCGTATAACACAGAACATGTAACAACCCGTATTTCGATAACATGTTAAAACGAGAATCAAGGCAGAATTTCATTTTTAAATTCTGAATCAAGTAAAACGGGCTATGCTTTTGCGTTCGTCTCGGAAAAATACGCGAAATAGAGTCCGAGTTTTCGAAAATCGGAGTCCGTATGACCCGATTAAGGCCCAACGAAGTTTTCAAAAAATTTCAAAGTAAAAACAGATTTCAAATTCAAGTTTGAATTTGGAAATTTGGGCCAGTTTGGGCCAGGCGGGAAAATTCCCGCCAGAGCACCCAAGTCGACAGCCCTGTCGACTTGGGAGTCGACTTGGTTGGACCCAAGTCGACAGCCCTGTCGACTTGGCTGTCGACTTGGTCCAGCCGGGCAGTTCTTCCTGGTGCACCATTTTGGGTTTGTGTTGAGTTTGGGGGCCAGATTCGGTTTTAAGGGCTGAGATTGCAACTAGGGTTTAATCCTATGGCCTAAAACACTTGCCTAATCTATAAATAAGACCCTAACCTAACCCTAAATCATCATTATTCATTCATACAACTAAACTATGGAAATTTTTTACCTCTCATGGCCTCCACTCTCTTCATAAAATTTCTAAATTGTTTCTATGAGAGATTTTCAATGCATACAAGTGTTTTCAAGCTTGTATGAGCCTCATTAGCTTGCATTCAAGTCAAGTTTCCATATTTGCATCATAAAGCAAGGGTTTTGATCATTTTGGCTCAAGGGTTTTTATGTTAGAGCTTGCATTTTGGGTCTATTTGATTGCATAAGGGCTTTGTCATGTCTTTTGTGCCTTCATAGCAATGTAAGCCCTTTCCCTACTCTTAGATATTAACTATGAAGTTAAATGTTCATGTGCAAGTTTGGGTTTGATCATTGAGTATAATACATGCTATCATGTCATGCAAGTTTATGAAGTCTTCATCTTGATCTTGTGGTCATAAAGCTTTGGCCTTTATGTTAAATGTTGCATTTTGGCAACATGAGAACTATCATACCCCTTATGATAGCTTGCATGTAATGTCATATGCGAACTTCTAGCCATCTTTCTATGTCATTTATCATCATGATTCGCTTATTTTCCAAGTTTGAACGTTATGCATGTTTTTGAGGCTTAAGAATGTAACATGCAAGTTAATGAACACATTATGTCTCATTTGCCACCATGTTCAACTAGTGGCTTTATACCCCCTTTTTGTCATGCCTTTGACAAGTTCCTTCTTTGAATCCATTATGCGATTTTAAAAGAGTTGGGGTCACATTATGGGAAAACATAATGACATGAACATGATTTGGGGTAAATGGGTATAAACATGACAACATGTAACGTTAAATATGACACGTGTTTATACTTGAAAACATGACTTGAAATATAACATGGAAGTTGACATGTAAGTATGCTTGAAAACATAAGCTTGGGAATTTACCTATTAAGTTAGGTCTACCCATTGGGAATTTACCTATTAAGTTAGGTCTACCCAATTGCTTGAAAACTTGTAATATGTGTTGGAAACATAATGGACATGACACTTAGATAATATAAGTGTGGCCAACTCGAGGTTGGGTTGAGTTTGCAACGTAAAACTACCCGGAACCGACCGGCCTAACTAGTAGTTGCAAACAATAGGACCCAATGTGAGAAGTTGGTCATGTTGTGCTTGAACCCGAGGTTAGACCAAGTTGTGGTGTAAAGCTACCCGGAACCGACCGGCTTAACTAGTAACCACAACAAAGTCTAATGTGAGAGGTTGAGGTGCATTAAGTAATTAATGCCACATGATAGGGTTAAGTTAATTTGATTAATGACTCTTAACCAAATATAACATGGACAAATGGGTTAAGTAATTTGATTAGGCTAATGATACTTAACAAAACATGACAAGGTTGGGTAGGTTAAGTAACTTGATTTGCCTAATGACACTTAACCATTTTTATACGACTACTGGACGGGGTTAAGTTAACCAACACTTAATCAATCCAACACGATAATTTGGTAAGGTTAAGTAAGTTTTCTTAATGACACTTAACCGAAAAATACAGTTAATGAATGGGGTTAAGATTAGACTCAACTAGTCTAAACATGGAAATCGGATGGGGTTAAGTTAGCCTAGACTTAATTAATCCCACTTGGCCGTTTAATGGGGTTAAGTTAAACACTTAACTAATCTAACATGATGATTTGAGGTGGTTAAGTGACCTATACTTAACCAATCTAACTCGTGAATTTATTGAGGTTAAGTTAACCTATACTTAACCAATTTAACGTGAAAACATGATAAGGCTAAGTTACGAATCGCTTAAATACGCTTGACCGATTTGACTCAGTAATTTGATAGGGTCAAGTTAATATATACTTAACCAACTTGAGCATGGTTTGTAGGGTTAAGTCTTGAACTTGGATACTTAGCCAATTTTGACATGATTTGTAGACGGGTTAAGTCATGAACTTAAGTGACACTTAATCCATTATGTAAACCCTAGTTCTGAGGATTAGGTGGATAACCGTAGGTAACAAGGATAACGGGAATAAGGTTAAGTGGTAAACCTTAGTTGAAGAATAACTAAGTAATGATTCTTAGTCAAGGAAATTTAGACCAGTTCATAGATAGATGAGTAACCTGATACGGTAGGTCATCGTTCAAGTATACGAGTAGGAGCAAGTATCTGATTTAGATAAAGGCTCCAGCGAACTGGGTAACGAAGCAGCGGCTTCGGGGAACGTGAGGATATTCTTGGTATCCCTCTGTGAGCTGCCAGGTGATCATACTAGGTTCATGAGAGGTTAAGGTCTGCGTTAGAAGAACCAAGAGTATGCCTTGGTTACTATACGAGCGACCTAAAGACGGGGATGGATAGGGGATAGTCGACGATACACGGTCGTACCCTAGATAGCATTTCGTCAGGCTACCTACCATCTTTTGGTCAAGCGTGTACGTACGGAAAGGCAGAGAACACCCAAAAGACCATAATTGCTATCTAATTATGGGTGCGGTAAGGCTTGGATGTGGGTTGGCCAGTGTTGTGTTCTCATACAGGATTTATCCTGTCTTGTCTTTCACTAGTTGAGGGAGTGGTCTCGTGGGACCATAGCCACGTATAAGAAAAACAGACCTTAGCATCTGCATCGGCAGATAAATCGAAAGCTCCCGACCGAGTCCTGTATTTCCTGGTCTGCCCTGTGATAGGACTCGGATGGCATGATGTGACACATGTGCATACAATCATGAAAAACGATTCACGATGAATGCGTGGGAAAAAGGGCGCGGTTGACGGTTAGCGTAAATCCTAGTGGCCCTGGGTGGTTGAACCAAAACCGAGATACGAAAACGTGCAATAGGTAAGCATAATCCCTAGTAGTCCTAGGTAGCATAAGTCCTAGTTGTACAAACAATGATTTATGTTGAAAGACCCTAGTTAGATATAGGGTGACAGTCCAAAACGATCTTAAGGATCATGGAACTATGTTAAAGTAGTATAGAATCTCATGGGAAAGCCCATATGGTTTACGGCAAGGGACTGAACATTTACATGGAATAAAACATACGAGTTGAGTAACCTATATATGCGATATATTAGGTTGACATGGACCATTACACGACTTTTGAGTAAGGGTCATTCATGGTTAACACATGATACGATGGGAATACTAGTACGGTAGGTGCAGAGCTAAAAGACAGGATAGATACCATGGGATGTTATACGTGATAGATATCTTGGCGATATTATACTTGACAGGAACTTGACGATGGGATACCTTGTTTTATCTTGACATCGTAATTTATCATGACACCTTAGTTTATCTAAGTTCAGTAGTTCATCCTGTTATTTTGATTTAGCTTATCTATCTTGTCATCATGCTTATGTTCATCTCAGTTTCTCATGTTAGTTAACTTTACTAGTTTTTATGCTAATAGTAGATAGGGCTTACTCAGTCTTGTTGACTGACCGTTTTGTTTCGCCTCTTTTCTTCCGTTCCCCCCCCCCCTCAGGTTACAGGGAGGAAATACTGTTCTTTAGTTCGGACTTCTTCTGCTTGAAGGTCATCATGGATGGCTTGGACTTTTCTTGGCTATGGCTACTTTACTGTTTTTACTTGGGGAATAATTTATGAAAAAGTCTTTATGCTTCTTTACTATTGCAAGACAGGTTTTGATGTACTCTAATGTAAAAGGCTTTAGACCTTAACTATTGATGTTTATGAAAGTTCGATTTTACTTCCGCTATTTTATATGTTCTGTCTTGTGATATTTCTGTGCATGTTTACCAATAATGCCCCTCTAAAGCTAGTGCATTCTTTTGCGAGTGACCCTAGCGGAGGCGGGGTGTTACAAAACGGATTTTCTCTCAAGAATACCATAAAACCAAAAGCACAATGGTAAAAGGAAAAATGAAGCCATTATAAGACTCAGATCCCATCACACAATGCTAACACAAACCAGAGGATAGAGTTTTACCTTATAATGGCCAAACATGCTTGGTACGCGAAATTTATCTTTTATTATTACTATAAGTGGGGAAACCAACTTCAAAAATAAATGTATCAATCATAGACGGCATAGTACCCCATCCTACTATGTCTCCTTTTAGGTTTACAACTAAAAATGAAAAGTTGCCGTATTGGAAATAGGATTTCCATCTATGAGTCGAGGCAAGGGATCTTCCTAACTGATTCAATACACTCTAGTAATTGCCCTAGGATCACACCTACGGGCAACCCTTAGTTAGCAGTAGGGCCGATCCACACTAACTTTAGTGGATTGATTATTCCCGGACAATACGTTTCCCAGTCCTGTCGGACCTACAAAAAGGTCAATACGTCGACCCTATGAGCATATAGCCCTATATCCGAGGCGCCTCGCAATCCATCTTCCACATAAGTAAAAATGTTTGGGCTCCATACCATGACACAACTTCTAGCTAGAAAGAAATGCATGCGTTCCCTGCCGTCCTCATTCCATTTTTGTCTCATATCGAGGTGTGAGGCTCGCGAATTAACGCTATACACAAAGCTATGCTAATTAAAGTCGTGCTTTGATCATCAACCACAAGACTTTGCTTTTCAACAATAAGTCTTGTTCATTTGCACCGTAGCATGCCACATTGTCAATCCATACCATACCGCTGATTTCCACTAATATATAACCTTTAAGCTCGTACGTCTCAGAGAAAGGTGTTAAGCAAGAGAATAAATTCTCCTCCACCAAACAGATATATATTTAGCAGAGATCAACGAATACAGTATAAAGGAATACAATGTCAGACATACCATCCATTTGCAAGTCCGTTTCGGGTCTGAATGAAACTGGAGGCACCTTATTCCTTGTCCTATATGTCCAACACAGGAGAGAGGCCCTCGCATATCCGGTCAATCTCCAAGTACGTCTGGACGATCAACACTTATTACCTTGTCTTGGGTGTACATCGCAATCAAGACATCAGTAATCATCCAAACGATGTGAAGATCTCCGGTCTTCAACCACCGTCTTCATCGTCGACTTTTAGTCGTTGTATCAGTTATTCAGAATGGGATAAACCCGGTCTTTCCGAATAACTCGCGTATTTTATAATCAACAATCAAGTGCTATAAAAACACATCATACGCCTCATTCCAATTCAGAATATTCTTTTATTCAAATATTCACATCTTAGAGGAAAGGTTCTCATTAATTTTATCAAAGATAAATTCTTTTAAACTTATTCTTTAATCTTCCTTTGGATATCAATTTCAAAAGATTTTATTTTATCCTCTAACAACACTAAATCAAATTAAGGTTTATAAAACTAGTTGAGATTATCGAGCCTTACCGAAGTAATCATTTATTTTATTTTTTTCCAATCCTAATCTATTCATCCCATGGAGTAAAACTGGTAGTACTCCATATCTAACACCCAATGTGTTATCGGTAAAATTAATTAATATTTCACGTTTCAAATCCAATTAAAGATTTAACTATCGCATGGAGTAAAACTGGTGGTACTCCATTCTCGATCTTTTCTTGAGTTCGGTAAATTTAATTACCTTATTCACATTCCAATCTAATTAAAGATTCATTAAAACTCCAAAAATCAATACTTTTTGATTATTCAACTTTAAGAAATTAATCTTATCTTTACTGGGTTAAAGAACCAATGTTATTAAAAGCACAGTTCACAATAAACCCAAATCAATTTCCATTAAATATGGAATCTTCATGGAAAACATATCAATATATAATTGATATAAATTTTCGTATCAGATTAATAATATAAATGAAATAATGGCAAAGCCTTTTTAATTACATATATAGTAACGGTCTTCCTTTATAGAAGCTCATCCCGATTATTGCCAAATCGAATTCCATTCAAATTTAATATGTTAAATTAGAATTACTTTGGAAAATTCCATTAATCTTATTTAAAAGATTATAAATTCCAAATCATATCTTCACTGTTAATTAGGTTAAAGAACTGATTTTATTTAAAACATTTCCCACGATAAACCCAAATTCCAATTCAATTCCAATTAAATTAATTAATTGGTCAACTTCTCTAAATCTTAATTAAAAGATTTATTCTTTTCTCAACTGGGTTTAAGAACAATGTTTTTGAAGACACCATTCACGAAAAACCTAAAATCAAATTTGATATTAAACAGAAGGCTCCAAATAGAAATTATATCGATTTACATTCAATATTAAATTCTGAAACTAACGGATATCGTATTGGGAATAATGATATCTATATCTTTCAAATTTCTCAACAATATCCGTATAATCACGGAATCCAATATCGAAATATTCTGAAGATTATTTCCATTCCAATTTATACATTGGAAGATTCTAGTTTTATTAAAACCATTTCAATTATTGTCAGTTCTTTATTCTAGTTGATAAACAACTTCTTTAGATAAAAATATATTTTATCTTTACAGATGTGGAATATTTCATCCAAATTCTTTCCAAATCATTTATTACGATTTTACATAATTTAGTCAGATTTTTAATGATTTTAATAAGGCCCTTATAGCCGGTTTCTAATATCGGCCACCGAACTGCATCCATAGCGACATTTTCCAAAACTAATTTGGACATATCTTAAAATCTAACTGTTAGATTTTAAATCTCTTATTATCATTCGAAAGCTCTTTTCAATAAGAACCCAACAGTTTTATTTTAGGAGAATCCGACGGTCGGATCTCCCGTTACGCAAATTTGAAGTCAATGGTTGAAATTCACGAACGATCGCGGCGCGGCGCGTTCTTTCAATCCATTTAAATATATATAATATATATATCATCGATTTCCATTTAAAACATATTTTATAAATCGTTTATATATTCATTGTAAAATGATTTCAACTTCATTTTCAATTTTAAATCAAAATTGAATATTATATATCATTATAATATTAAAATGATAACATTTTCAAAATATCAGATTTTGAAATCAAATCTTTTCGATATTCATTATAAAATAAATAAAATCGACAGAAAATCCCATGCGAGTTAAAATGTCGTATATCTACTTAACTCGACTTCATATATTTCAATATTTTTGTGTCCATCCAAAATCGGACATCAAAATCATATTTTGATTTTTCACTAAATATTAATTAAAAATATTCGTTATTTCTGAATTGGAATCAGACTCAATCAATTACCATATATTTATTTATATGGATTCCATACATCGCATGAAAATAGTGATAAACAACTATTAAACAATCATTTCATATCCAGAGTGCAATTTACAACTGTATAAGCATTAAATAATTAAATAATTAAATAATTAAATAACGCTTATCATAGTCTGTTAATCAATCGGTTGACACACAATGAAATCCATGGGAGATGTGAATTAATTATCATCCCCAGACCCGTATGTAGTTTCAACCAACAACAATGAATTCAAATTAATCCTTGGTTAGTAAATTTAACCTGTAACACCCCACCTCCGCCAGGGTGACTCTTGCAAGCACTCTAACTTTGGAGGGGTGTTTGAATCAGGTAAACATGCATAATGATATATCAAGGCAGAACAAGAACATATGTATATATGTAAACAGAGTAAATAAGATAAGTAAAATAGCGGAAGATTTCAAACTATTTCAAAGCAAGTCTGGTACAACATAATGTCAACTTTCCAAATACACAAGTCTAGATAAAAACAACATCACCGGAAAACTGAAATACATAAGTACTATCCCCAAAATAAGTGATAACCATAGCTAGCTTCATGTCAAGACCGTACATGAGCTAAAATCCCACAAGCAAGCGATCAGAAAGCCAAGCTAAGCTCCAATATTCCCACCCTGAGAACCTGGGGGGGAAACGGAAGAAAAGAGGCGAAAGAAAATAGGTCAGTCAAAAAGACTGAGTAAGCCCTACTACAATCAATGTAAACTGATAAAGTTAACTGGCATGAGAAGCAGGGATGAACATAAGGATAATAACATACTAGCATGGTGAATATCTAACAGATAGTTCAAAGGAGTCATCATATAATCAAGGTGAAGTTTTTCACCACAGGTGTACCAGCATTCTAACATGTCATGTATAAACAAGAATTTATCCCTTGGCCTAAACTTGGCCCAATATCAGGTGTTGACCTAAGTCAAGATCCAACTTCTTAGTACCAATACTAGTATAACAGGATTAGGTGTTACCCTAATGTCTACATCGAAACAGGACGGAACAGAATGGTCCATAGATAGAGTTCGGGAAAAATGGGCTTTTACCACCCTAACAGATAAAGTACAGAAACGGAATGCTAACAATAATGGGCCTTTACCACCCTAACAGAACAGAGTACAGAAACGGAATACTACAATTAGGTGTACACTAGTAGTGGGCCTTTACCACCCTAGCAGACGGTACCACGCAGACACAGACGGGTGTTACCACCCAACAAAACAGACGGTACCAACAGAATCAGATAGAGCTAAGTGTACCCTAAATCCTACCCAAGCGATCGGCTCCCTAATACATAAATACCCTATGTCGGCCCCACGATAGGGTGTATCACTCCCTAAAGCGGCAACCAATTGGCACAGGCATATTTACAGATGTCACGGCGTCTTACATCCTCAGAAGCAGACTGGGATCCATGCACGCACATGACCCGGTTGGAACGCACCATCAACACCCATCGCCATTATCAGAATGAACCACTTATAATTAGTTCAGTAAGCGTGCCCGGACCCTACCTACAGTTGGGTCAAAGTTTTGATACCAAAAAGGGTTACTGACTAATATGGGTCCCAAACAACAAATGACACAAGTATTCCCCCTTGTGTCCCCAGACTATCAGATTCAGATTAACTTATTAACAGAGTTCGGACATACAAAGTTCAGACGAACAATTTTCAGACTAACGGATCAGATAACAGATTTACAAACTTGCCTAACTTGGTGTGGGTCCTACAGATCCGCAAAACAGGTTCGTTTAATTTATCAATCAAGTTAGTCTATCCAGACCAGGTATCAAATCGGTTCTCAGCCTTATCAAATTACTGAGTTGGATTGGTTAAGTATAGTTCAACTTAACCCCGTTAAATTACCGAGTTCAGATTGGTTAAGTGTAGATTAACTTAACCCAAACCACTAGTCGTATTTTACGGTTAAGTGTCATTAAGAAATCAAGCCCGGATTCACTTAACCTACCCATTCATGTCAAATTGGTTAAGTGTCATAAATCAAATTTACTTAACCTTATCATGTAGCATTAATTAATTTAATGCACCTTAACCTCTCACATTAGACCTCGTTGTGGTTACTAGTTAAGCCGGGCGGGTCCGGGTAGCTTTACACCACAACCTAGTCTAACCTCGGGTTCAAGCACAACTTGACCAACTTCTCACATTGGGTCCTATTGTTTGTAGCCACTAGTTAAGCCGGTTGGTTCCGGGTAGATTTATGCTACAAACTCAACCCAACCTCGAGTTGGCCACACTTATATTTTCTAAGTGTCATGTCCATTATGTTTCCAAAACATATTACACGTTTTTTCAAGAATTTGGGTAGACCTAACTTAATAGGTAAATTCCCAATGGGTAGACCTAACTTAATAGGTAAATTCCCAATCTTATGTTTTTATGTCTTTTAAGATTACCCAACCCCAAACGCAATCCCATCACTTACATATCGCAATAGCACATAAAGGATAGAAAGAGAGAACTTGGCATAATCATGACATAAAGGTGTTGAAGCCACAAGTTCAACATGGTGGCATATGAAATGTACATGTGTTCATATACTTGAATATTACATTTTTAGGCCTCAAAAGCATGCATAAAACCAAACTTAGCATATTGGTGATACATGGTGATAAATGACATGTAGAAATGGCCATAAGTTCGCATTTAGCCTCACATGCAAGTTATCATAAGAGATATGATAACTTACATGTTGCCAAAATGTAACCTTTAGCATAAAGCTTGAAGCTTTATGTTCATAAACCCAAGATAAGCTTGCATAACATGATAACATGAACAAAATGATCACCCCAAACTTGCCTAACATAACTTGCATATATGACAAACTTGCATATCAAACTTGCATAACATAATATGATAAACTTGCATATCACAACATGGCAAACTTGCATAGCATAACATGGTAAACTTGCATATCATAACATGGCATACTTGCATAACATAACATCATAAACTTGCATATCATAACATGGCATACTTGCATAACATAACATCATAAACTTGCATATCATAACATGGCATACTTGCATAACATAACATCATAAACTTGCATATCATAACATATTAAACTTGCATATCATACATTTAACTTTAGAGTTTAAGTATGAAAGTAGAATAGGGCTTACAATGCTTATGAAGGCACAAAAGATATGACAAAGCCCTTATGCAATCAAATAGACCCAAAATGCAAGCTCTAACATAAAAACCCTTGAGCCAAAATGATCAAAACTCTTTCTTTATGATGCAAATATAGAAACTTGACTTGAATGCAAGCTAATGATGCTCATACAAGCTTGAAAACACTTGTATGCATGGAAAATCTCATAGAAATTTATTTAGGAATTTTATGAAGAGAGTGGAGGACATGAGAGGTAAAATTTTGCCATAGTTTAGTTGTATGAATGAATAATGATGATTTAGGGTTAGGTTAGGGTCTTATTTATAGATTAGGCAAGTGTTTTAGGCCATAGGATTAAACCCTAGTTCCAATCTCAGCCCTCAAAACCGAATCTGGCCCCCAAGCTCAACACAAACCCAAAATGGTGCACCAGGCAGAACTGCCCGGCTGGACCAAGTCGACAGCCAAGTCGACAGGGCTGTCGACTTGGGTCCAACCAAGTCGACCCCCAAGTCGACAGGGCTGTCGACTTGGGTGCTCTGGCGGGAATTTTCCCGCCTGGCCCAAACTGGCCCAAATTTCCAAATTCAAACTTGAATTTGAAATCTGTTTTTACTTTGGAATTTTCTGAAAACTTCGTTGGGCCTTAATCGGGTCATACGGACTCCGATTTTCGAAAACTCGGACTCTATTTCGCGTATTTTTCCGAGACGAACGCAATGGCATAGCCCGTTTCCCTTGATTCAGAGTTATAAATTAAATTCTGCCTCGATTTACGATATAACAGGTTATCAGAAATACGGGTTGTTACATAACCAATTCTAATTTGGTTCGAATTATTTTTCTATTTAGCCAATTTTCACTGTTTAAATTATAAATGGATATTTATAAGTTAATTTCAACTACCACAAATTTATTAACATTATTTTTAATATGTCAACCATTTCAACATCACAAACAAAACATAACACAGTTAATCAAATCATCCGTGGGTTTTCAAACAATAGTGAATGTGAGCTAACAGGCACTGTACAACATTTTTGTGATAATTGAACAAATAAAAATCAATACTGGCAATCGCTACATTCAGTTATAAAATAAATAACTGTACGAATATTTGAGTGAGAAGGTTCTCACATTGGTTTCCGCTCTGTCGGTCTCTAATTGATGATTTTAACTAAATTAAACAGGACATTTAATTTAGTCAAAAATTCCAACTCCTTCCAAATTCCTCCCAATCAGTTCTAAAATGTAGAGTTTGTCATCACGATCGCATTGCAACTTGTTTCAGTAAATTCTGATTTCGTATGAAGAAGATATTGCAGTTTAGACATTAATAACATAAATTGAATAATTAAATATATAATTAGATTTAATTACAACTCTTAATCCTTATTACCCTTAATTAAAAAAATGGTCGCGTTCTTTCTTCCTATTCAGCTAAACACGAACCACAAAACCCATAGTCGAGATTTTAGGGTTCCACCTCACATCAAACCCATGGTGCCGGAACCTCGAACCCTCCACCATGTTTCCCTACATCTCGCCTTCCTCCGCCCAGCCACGTGGCCAACTCGCACTTCCCGGCTATTCTAGAATTGTGTGCAAACATGGAGAGTTCGAGCCGTGATTCTGAAGGATTTTCACAACGATATCTAATTATACCTATATCAGATGAAAGAGCATAAGAATCCCATCGATTTTTTTTTTGAGTATTGAATTTTACCGTGTGGATCATGAGAAAAATTGAGGAGAAGTATCGAACGATTTTGGCCCTTAGTTGCTGATGGCGGTGCAGGAAAATGAAGAGCGTCCTAGGGTTTCGAGGGAAAGTGGGGTTTATACTAATATTATATTATTATTCTAGTTCAAAAATAACTTGTTTAATCTCCGAACTCCAAATCAAACCAAACGACTGTCGTTCCTAGCTAAATACTCCCATTCCCAATACAATGGGATATGTTTTGTAAGCCAATTTGGTCGTTTTGATCAGTTTTTATCAAAATTAAAATATAAATTAATATAACGATCAATATTGAATATAAACGTACATTTTAATTTACCAGGGCCACATACTGGCTCCAAAAATTATGAATTTTGAAATCTAGCTATGTTTTGACGATACGGTCCTAACAAAATTAATTTCGTCAAATTTGGAGACCGTTTGAAAAATGGTCTTTTTCTTGTCGATTAAATTTACAATTAAAACTGAACATGCATTTAAATTCACCAAGATTACATATTAATTCCAAAATTTATGAAATTTTGAACCTAATAATAATTTGACATTCCAGATCCAATAAAAATGGTTTCGTCGAAAATGGAGGTCGTTTGCAAAATGGCTATTTTTAAGGGCCATATAATATTAAAAAAAAATATAAATTCCATAGTGGCTATTCTGAATTTTAAATTGGATATAACTTACAATTTATGTAGCAAAATCTCAATTTCTTACATTCATTAGAAAGATATTGTTAAATATATTCTAACGTTTCTTGTTTCGTCCAATTCTGATTCATATCGAATTCTGTACATTCATTTGAAATTTAAAATCGAATTTTCAAACTACCATGCCATTTCAAGCTTATTTTATAATTAAAATAAATTTATACGTTCTAACTTCGATTTAAATAAAATTTAAATCGTTGCTTCTCAAAATAAATCATTTTAAATATTCAAAACTTATTAAAATACTTGGATTAAAATTTTAAATTGATTTTGAAATTCTGGGTTGTTACATGAGTTCTTCTCTGGTGTTTGGTAGATTGGTTTGTTAATTTACCTATTCTCATATACTTTATTGTTGAAGTTTGTTAGTTGTTTTATTGCTCACTATGACTATTGTCTGACTCAAGGTTTTATGTTTCCTCTTATTACCTTGGGTTGTTCATCCGGCTGTGGATGGGAAGACTAAGTAGCAGGTGACAAGTAATTAGTGAGGATGATGCTGCTTTGCGAAGGCGAGCAGGAGGCTGGCGTATTACTTTTACTACTTTTTAGTATTTCTATTTCCGCTGTTTGAGTCACACTATGAGTGTTCTAATGAGGCCTTATGTACATACTATATTTCCTATAATGTTGGGATAATCTTTCAGGATGTTGTGAAAGTTTGAAAAGTTTGCTATATGATGCTTCACTACTATAACCTGTTGTATATGTTCTATTATATTTTATCCTTGCACTGTGAGTTTTACGACAGGTTCCGAATGTGTTTACCTACTCTGATGATCGTCCATAGCTGTCGTGCACACCTTTCAGCGCAGTATTCCTCTATTTTAGTGCGGGGGCTGCGGGCGGTTGTCACATTATGCATCCTAATTGAGCTCAACATCCCTCAAGCACAAGCCCCAGCCCCAGAGGCCTAAACCAATATCAGACAAGCACCCAAGAAACATCACCTTCGTGCAAACAAAACAACCAACATTTATGACTGACTCTGGCTATCAACACCAATCCTGCTTTGAAACCATCGTTAACCGTATGACTGGTAACGACACGCCATCAACTGTCAAAGGCCAATGGTAAACCCCGGTTCTAGCTAAAACTCCATACGCCATACAACGAAACGTATCTAGGCCCGTTCGAGCTGCCAAGAGTACTCGACTATACAACGAAATCGTGTAACCCCTGCTTTGAGTCCACTAGTACCTACGACAACGATAATTCCTCGACCTTCGGTATCTCTAGTCTTCATCGACGGTGGCCATCCAACCATTATCAACAAACTCAGAACACCTTTGAGTTATCATCACATTCGTTGCATTACAACGATCAACGAACACATTACTGTAGCAATGACCGATCCCTGTAGCAATGGCCGAACGCTGTAGCAATGGCCGATCCCTGTAGCAATGGCCGATACATATAGCAATGCCCGATCCCTGTAGCAATGGCCGATCCCTATAACAATGTCTGGCCGATCCATCCCTGTAGTAATGTCCGACCGATCCACAAACACTGTAGCATCGATCCATAAACACTATAGCGCCGATCCATAAACACTGTAGCACCAATCCATCTCCTGATTTGACCAAAACTTCGCTAAACCACTATATCGACGAAATCAACTCATCCACTTCAACCACAAACATGTTATGTAATCACTAACAACTTGAAAATGACAATTATCATTAATAATTATGTAAAATTCACCAAAATCATGATAAATGAATAATTGATCAAAACAATGGATCTAACTTGCATAAACATATGAAATTATATGGAAATTACGGTTTTTAAGTTTCTGAATAAGATTCTATGGTGATTCTTATGAAAGTAGACTTACCATGATGTAGATCTAGGTGAAAACACTTGAAAATGATGAAATTAAGATCAAACAACTCATATACTTGATTGAATCTACGTGAGAATGCATATCCTCACCAATTCTCTAAAACAACTTGTAACGACCCGGAAAATCTGAACCAATTTAAAAAAAAATTAAATTGGCTAAAATGATGGATTTTAAATATTTAAAATAAATATTTTAAATAATAGCAATGAAAACTGAGTTTGAATCGACAATTGAAAAGGAATATAATTAATTCTAATTATAAACAAGGCGTGAAATGGCGCGGTAGTTTCAAATTTTGAATTCAAACTTTGTCGGACTGTACCGGGTGCAAAACAAAATGGATTTGAGTGAAACCAAAAATATTTAAATCTGTTAGTGAATACCTTTCTAACGAATCTGAAAAATCGAAGTTTCATAGCGAGAAGCAAAAGTTATGGCCAAATGAATTTTCAGAAAGGTCGCTATGGAATTTATATAGCCCGTGAAATTGGCCATTTTGCAAACGACCTCGGAATTCGACGAAACCACTTTTGTTGGATCCGGGATGTGAAGTTATTGCTAGGTTTCAAATTTCATAATTTCATAATTTTTGAAGCTAGTATGTGAGCATGGCAAAGGAGAACGTGTTTTGGTCAATTACAGTTAAATTGGATCGACCAGAAATGGGCCATTTTTCAAACGGTCTCGGAACTCGACGAAACTAGTTTTGTTGGGACCGTATCGTCAAAACATAGCTAGATTTATTTTTCTGGAATTTTTCGAATCAGTTTGTGGCCCTGGCAAATTGAAATGTACGTTCAAATTAAATATTGAATGTTTTATATTTTAATTTGAAGGAAAACTGACTGAAACAGTCGAATGGACCTTCGAAACATATCCCATTGTGTTTGGAATGGGGGTAAAACGCTAGGGACGATAGTCGTTGGGTTTGATTTCGGGTTCGTGTGCAAAAAAACCCTATTTTAAAATTAAATAAAGCCTCGGCCAATGAAAATTTTTCTCTCATTAATTTAAAAAATACAAAAAATCCACCGATACCCAGGCGCCCTCAACGGTAACGGTTTCGCCACCTTCTCTCCTCCTTTCCCGCCGCCTCGCTCCACAATAGGCTGTGCCACCACCCAAAAACGAAGCGCCTCTCCTCCCTCTTCAAATCAAGACCGACCCCAGCCTCCCTCGTCGCCTGTGTCGAGAGCAGCACCTTCGGGAAGTTCAAAACTTCCCAATGCCACCACGAGTTCCTCCGACCACTGATCAGGCTGTGACCACCACCCCCAGGAGCGCCTCTCGAAGCTCTTCCGCGTGGCGTAGCCCGATCGCCACCTCGCTTCAAGGATTCGCCGAAAACCCTAAACCTAGTTTTGAACAGGTATACGACTAATTTATTTTAAACTGGTTTTTACACTTTTAAGTGTTGCAAACTTGTAAAAATCATATCTTTTTCGTTTCTAGACGAAATTCAGTGAAATAAGAGACAGTGGACTCGTGTGGACGTCTTCTACCTTCTAGAAGAGACCGCATATTTTTCTGAACCTTCTTCTATTTTTGGTGGAATGGAACCCAAAGTGAGATTTCTAATTTATAAACAATGGAAAACGACGATGTTTAAATTATATAGTCGATGTATGAGTTATATAAGCGTTGTACACCTCTTGTATAAGTGTTGTATAAGTTGTACGTTCGATGTATAAGTTGTATATGCGTTGTAAAAATTACATATGTGTTGAAATAGAAGTGAAATGCTATATATATATATATATATATATATACGCCCCTCGTCCACAAACCATGGACGATATTTATTGGTTGTGATTGGTGTGAAAATTGATTGATAGCGAATGGTTGATTGGAATTGTTTGTGGTCGATATTGATTGATTGGGGTTGAAAAATACCCGTTTGTGGTTGAGGAATATTTAGTTGAAACCACATAGGATTAGTTTGTGGAAATGAAATAAATATACATGCCGCCTGCGTGCGAACTTGATGCATGATTCCCCATTGTCAAAAACCGCGAGGTTTTAAGGTAGAGCGAGGAGCCGTACTAGGGACGGTCCCGGTTTTAACTACCCTGCCGTTATGCTGTCGAAATTTTGAATAATATTCATGTGTGTGAATTATTTTTATTTGTTGAAACTATATTTATTCGTTGAATAGAAAACCTTCATGTGTTGAACTGAAACTCATTCGTTGAATAGAAATTCATGTGTTGAATTGAAACTCATTCGTTGAATAGAAATTCATGTGTTGAATGGTATTCGTGTTTTAAATATAAAAATCACATTTTTACTCTATATATATAAACTATAGTAAACCTTCATGTGTTGAATTGATATTCATTCGTTGAATTGAAATTCATGTGTTGAATGGTATTCGTGTTTTAAATATAAAAATCACCTTTATATATATATATATATATATAAACTATAGAAAACCTTCATGTTTTGAATCGATATTCATTCGTTGAATTGAAATTCATGTGTTGAATGGTATTCGTGTTTTAAATATAAAAATCACCTTTTTATCGATATATATAAACTATAGAAAACCTTCATGTGTTGAATCGAAATTCATTCGTTGAATTGAAATTCATGTGTTGAATGGTATTCATATTTTGAAAGAAAGTGTTTTATAATAAAAATCCAATTTTTATCATCGATATGAACTATATAAAATAATCTTGTTTTGAAATAAATTGTTTTATAATAAAAATCCTATTTTTATCACCTATATGAAATATATAAAATAGTCGAGTTTTGAAATAAATTGTTTTACATTAAAAATCACATTTTTATTATATACATGAATTGTTAAAAATAGTGAAGTTTTGAAATAGAAAACAGTTAGATAAAAATATCATTTTTATCAAATGTATGAAAATCATATAGTTTTGAAATCGAAGAATCGATATATATATATATATATATATATATAATTGAAATATATCGAATAAAGACGCTGCAGTTCGTATTTTGAAACCGTGATTTCAAACGATTATACCGGGAGATCCGACCATCGGATTTTCCTGAAATCGCAACCGCTGGGTTCGCTTTGGAAATATCTTTCCAACGGCACCAACTTTGTAAAAATCCAACGGTTGGATTGTCTGGAATGTTTAATTCAAATCTGAAGAAAAACAGCGCAAAAATCGATTATATATATATATATATATATTTAATCGAATAACGACGCTGCAGTTCGTATTTTGAAACCGTGATTTCAAACGATTATACCGGGAGATCCGACCATCGGATTTTCCTGAAATCGCAACCGTTGGGTTCGCTTTGGAAATATCTCTCCAATGGCACCAACTTCGTAAAAATCCAACGGTTGGATTGTCTGGAATGTTTAATTCAAATCTGAAGAAAAACAGCGCCAGAATTGATTATATTTATATATATAAAAATATAATTATATTTAATCGAATAACGACGCTGTAGTTCGTAATTTGAAATCGAAACTTCAAACGATTGTACCGGAAGATCCGACCGTCGGATTTTCCCAAAACTGGAACCATTGGATTCGTTTTGAAAAGATCTTTCTAATGATGTAAATTTTGTGAAGATCCAACGGTTAGATTTCCAGATATGTGTAAATCAAATCTGAAGAAAAACAGCGCCACAGCCGCGTTATGGCCCGAAGCGTTGTTTTGAATAAATTGGCTATTTTAAAATAAATAAAAATAGCGATAAATCGTTATAAAATATTATAAACGATATGGATGTGAAATTTAGAAATTAACTGAAGGTTAGCTAAGTCAAATGGTTTCCTGGATTTTGATCTGATGTTGGTTTCGGCCTTCGGGGTTAATATTTGGGAAATCGTTCTCTTACTGATTGAAGGTTAGTGACTAATGAATTGAAATGATGCGTATGTAGCGTTTGTGTAGCACGTGTCTATTATATACGCGAGTTGCTCAGAAAGACCGGGTTTATCCCATTCTGAATAACTGAATCGACGATAAGAAATCGAAGATGAAGACGGTGGTCGAAGACCGGAGATCTTCACCTCGTTTGGATGGTAACCGAGGTCTTGATTGGGAGGCATCCCGAAATATGGATAATGAGTGGTGATCGTCCAGACGTACGTGGTGATCGGTGGGTTTGCGAGGTATATAGTGCCTCCGGTTTTGTTCAGACCCAGAACGGACTTGCAAATGGACAGTGTGTCTGACATTGGAATTTATTCTGTGTGATTGATAGCCATCAGTTGCACGGTGTGAACTGCCTGTGTGGCATGCTAAGATGCAGTGATCAGGGCTTCTGTTGAAAAGCAAAGTCTTGTGGTGATGATCAAAGCACCGCTTGTGTGGCGTAGCTTTTTGTATAACGTGAAATCGCGAGCCTCACACCCCGGTATGAACCAGAAACGGGAGAAAGGACCTCAGGGAGGGCATGCGTTTCTTTCTAGTTAGAAGTGGCGTCAGTGGTTTTACACGCCCTGACGAGTTTGACTTATGTGGTTGTTACTGTTGCGAGGCGCCTCGGTTAGATCAGACGATCCGGGTCCGATGGAGTCATTCGTTGGCTCATTTACGCCCCAAAGGGCGGGGAAACGTATTGTTCAGGCATAATAATCCACTTCGGTGGACCGGCCCTGATGATCCAAGGCTTGCATGCGCGCTTTATTGAGACACGGACTGGAGTGTCTTGAATTCGGTAAGGACTATCTTTTTCCTTGGTTCATGACGGAAATCCAATTTCCAAATACGTGACTGTGCGGTTTTGATTGTATACCTATATATGGCGACATAGTGGTATGGGGCATTAATGCCATCTATGATTGATAGTTATGATTTGAAATTGCTTTTGAAACATATAAACACTAGTAATAATATCAAATGCTTTTGTTTTACTCGTATCAAACATATTTTGGCCATTATAAGGTAAAACTCTATCCTCCGGTTTGCGTTGCATTGTGTGATGGGAACTGAGTCTTATAATGGCTTCATTTTTATAAAAAGCATTGCGATGTTTAAAAGAATGATTTGTTATAAAGCACTGGCAATCCGATGGAGTAAACCCGTTCCACGAAAGTGGCGTGGTCCTGTGATTAGCCATATTTCAAATGTGTTGAGTAGATTTCTCATACCAGTCCCATGACTGACTCGTAGTTTGTTTCACTTTCAAACTCGGGTGCCCTTTTTCTACACGGGCAGCCTTGTATTCAGGTTTTAGCTGGCTTTATCCGGATAGCTGGAGCTGAAGATGGATTCTATCATTTATCTATTTTATGTTGTTCAGCTCCAATTGTACATATTTTGTTTGTTTTCCGCTATAGACATTTATGTATAGCTGAACTGTATTTGTACTAAGTATGATCCTGTATACTGTGTAACTCTGATGTTTACGTTTATCCAGTATATTCTATTGTTCATTATCTGGTGTATTTATTTATTTCTGTTCTGCTATTATCTGTTTCTGTGTTATATTCCAAGGATTACCCTTGCCGCCGTCAGTACGGGGTTTGGGGTCGTCTCATTTGGTATCAGAGCTTTGGTTAAGTTTAGTTCTGGAATATAACATATGAACGAACTCGTCAGAAATAGAACCAGTAGTGTTCTAGGATGGGTAACTCTATACAAATAGGATTAGTAATATCCTAGTATAAGTAGAGCAGAATGAAATACACCCCAGTAGACACATTTACATCGAAGTATTTGTCTCTATATTTTGAAATATCTCTTCTGTTGACCTGACACTTTGTCTGCTAATTGCAGACGTACTAGAAAATGAGTGACAGGAACAGAAGAAATAATCGTATGGCTCGACTAGCTAATGAGACAGTTGTGCTCCCACAGTCAGAATCAGATATAGAAGTTCTATTCAAGAGATTTCGAAATCTGGGTGGATCGCCATTCTTAGGTAAAGAGTCCATTATGGAAACACAAGCTTGGATCCGTTCTGCAGAGAAAATCTTTGAAGGTTTAAAGCTGAGAGACGATCAGAAAAGATTACTGGCGTCTTGGGCACTCAAAGAAGAAGCTTTGTTTTGGTGGGATTCAGTTATTAAAGATAATCCAGAAGGTGATATCTCCTGGGACAGATTCAAAGTGATTTTCCTAGAAAGATTTACTCCTCCCGAAGCGACCAAGCGATTATGTGATGAATTTTCTTATTTGATACAAGGGGATATGACCATCCCAGAATATCATAAGAAATTCAATGAACTTTCTCACTTTTCTCCTCATCTGATTCAAGATCCAAAGAGGAAAAATCTGAGGTTTATTCATGGCCTGCAAAGAAAATATCAGAATAGTGTGATGAGGAATGTGAAGCTTCCTTTCTCAGAAATGATTTATATGGCTTATCAGTATGAAGATCTCCATAAGAAAGGTATGTTGCGCGACGAAGAGGAAGCCTGTTCTAGTAACAAAGAAGAGTCAGAAACTGATATTCCTAAGGCCAGTACGATGTCTGAGGTCAGAAAAAAACCCAAAGTCAATCGGAAGAGGGCTAGATCTGAGAATGAACCAGTAACGACCGCCGTGTGCAATAACTGCCATCAAACAAGGCATTTGTTGATAAACTGCGGACCCTTAAAGAAACGAAAAGAGCATGAGTCTAAATCTAAGGGCAAATTTCCTGTAACTCGAGAGTGCAATCTTTGTCATCAGGCCGGTCATATAAAGCGATATTGCTGGCTGTTAAAAAAGACCAAAGAGGCTCAGGTAAATGAAGTGGCAGAAGTGTCAGCATCCTCATCTATTCAAGAAAGGCCAGATGTTTTAGAATGCATGCTAACTGTCAAAGATATTCCTGTTAAAGTACTATTTGACACCGGCGCGTCGCGAAGCTTTGTTGCAAAGAATGCAGCTAAGAAACTGGATTTGAATTTGAAAAAGCTCAAGGAACCAATGACTGTCCAAAATCCGGTTGGGGGTTCCATTGATCTCAGTTGGGTTTGTGGAGTGCCGGTTTCTTTTTCTCGTTATCGGTTTACTACCATCGCGGTCGTCATGAATTTTAAAGAGTTTGATCTTATCTTGGGGTTATACTGGTTGACCAAATATGAGGCTGAAGTTAAATGCGCCGACAGAGTTGTAAAGGCGAAGATTAAATCAGGTGATTATATAACCATTCCCTGTGAAGGTCAGAATGCTAATAGAAAAGACTTCTGGGCAGCTCTCGATGTTTCTCTGGCCCAAATAGAAAATATCCCTGAAATCACAGAGAATATTCCCGACCTAGTGAAAGATATTCCTGTCGTCAAGAACTATGCGGATGTGTTCGAAGAAGTTGTTCGCTTACCCCCGTAGAGAGAAATTGATTTCAAAATTGCTTTAATTCCGAATGCAAGGTCGATAGTTCATGCTATTCGAAGAATGTCCTTGAAGGATAAAGAAGAACTTGACAATCAAACACGATAGCTAGTATGGAAGGGTCTGATCAGGCCTAGTTTCTCTGATTGGGGTGCAGCAGTGGTGTTTGTCCCAAAATCTGACGGTACTCTACGTCTATGTGTGGATTATCGTGATCTGAACAAACAGACAATAAAGAATAAATATCCATTGCCGCGGATTGATGATTTGTTGGATCGATTAAATGGCGCACAAGTATTTTCACGAATGGACCTAGCTACAGGTTTCCATCAGCTTCGTATCGCCGAGGAGTGTGTTCCTTTGACAGCATTCAGAGGTCCAGACTTATTCTACGAGTGGTTAGTAATGCCCTTCGGCTTATGTAACGCTCCAGCCTATTTCGTCGATCTAATGAACAGAGTATTCAGAGGAGTATTGAATAAATTTGTTCTGATTTTCATTGATAATATCCTTATCTTCTCTAAGTCAGAAAGCGAGCACGAAAAACATTTGGAACAAGTGTTAGAAATTCTCAGAAAGAATGTGTTGAAAGCAAAGTATTCCAAATGTATATTCTGGCAAGATGAAGTGAAATTTCTAGGCCATGTCGTATCGAAAGAAGGAATTGTTGTGGATCCAAGTAAAATCACGGCTATTCAAAACTGGAAACAGCCTAGTACTCCTACAGAAGTCCGCAGTTTTCTCGGATTGGCTAGTTTTTACCAGAAGTTCGTTAAAAACTTTTCAAAGATATCTGGTCACTTAACGAAGCTTACAAAGAAGCACTCTAAATTCAAATGGACTCTAGAAAGTGAGGAGGCTTTTGAAGAGCTAAAGTTAAGATTAACGACTGCTCCAGTGTTAACCATTATCGACGACAATCAGGATTTAAAAGTCTAGACAGATGCCTCTAGAGAAGGCCTTGGAGCAGTGTTAATGCAAAGAGGTCAAGTGATTGCGTATGCTAACCGTCAGCTGAAGTCGCATGAGAAAAACTACGTAACTCATGATCTTGAGTTATTGGCTATAGTATTCGCCTTGAAAATCTGGAGACATTATCTTCTGGGTGATAGATTTGAACTATTTACAGATCACCAGTCGTTAAAGTATCTGTTCACCCAGAAAGACTTGAATCTGAGGCAGCAACGTTGGCTAGAGTTCCTGGCAGCATACGATTTTGAGATTATATACACTCCAGGGAAAGCCAATGTCATGGCCGATGCGTTAAGCCGAAAGAATGTAATGATCGCCAGCTTTATTATTACAACTTCCTTGATTGACAAAATATCTATTCTTCAGAAAGAGGATAACTTTGTTAAGGATATGATCAAAAGGATTCAGAAAGGTGGACCCTCGTGTTTTCAAATAGATAACGACGGAATCATGAGATTGAAAGGAAGGATTTGTGTTCCTGGCATCCCCGAGCTAAAAAGGGAAGTGTTAGACGAGTGTCACAAGTCCAAGCTGAGTATCCATCCTGGTGTGGCCAAAATGTATAACGACCTCAAGCGAATATTCTGGTGGAAGGCTATGAAAAGAGACGTTTCAATATATGTTAGCCGATGCCCTACTTGCCAGCTAGTCAAAAGCGACCAACAGAAACTGGCTGGATTATTGCAACCTCTAGACGTTCCTGGTTGGAAGTGGGAACATATTTCCATGGACTTCATAGATGGTCTGCCCAGAACCAGAAAAGGGAATGACAGTATTTGGGTGATCGTAGATCGCTTCACGAAGACCGCCCATTTCATACCTTTCAGATCAAACAGAACTGCTCAGAGTCTGGCGCAGATTTATTTCAAGGAAATTGTTAGGCTACATGGAGTGCTGCTCAGTATAGTCAGTGATAGAGATACAATATTTACTAGCAAATTCTGGGAGGCATTTCAAGTAGAGCTGGGAACGAAGCTGAACCTAAGCACCGCCTATCATCCTTAGACAGATGGTCAAACTGAGAGGGTGAATCGTATACTAGAAGATCTATTGCGGGCTTGTGTTCTAGATTTCGGTGGATCATGGGAAGACCATCTTCATTTCGCTGAATTCTCATATAATAACAACTACCAGGCGAGCCTGACAATGTCGCCATTCGAAGCATTGTATGGTAGACCGTGCCGATCCCCTGCTTGTTGGGTCGAACCCGGTAATAGACTTATGTTGGGGCCAGATATGATCCGAGAAGCTGCCGACAAAGTCGACTTTATTAAGAAGCGATTAATTGCCGCTCAAAGCCGACAAAAGAGTTATGTCGATAGGAGAAGAAGAGATATATCATTTGTTGTTGGCGACTATGTATATTTGAAAGTATCGCCGATGAGAGGAGTTATCCGGTTCGGTAAAACTGGGAAGTTGGCGCCTAAATTCATTGGCCGTTTCCTATTCTGGAACGGATCGGGACTTTCGCTTATAGGGTTAAATTGCCAGATTGGTTGCCTGGAGTGCATGATGTATTTCACATATCTCAACTTCGAAAGCACGTTCATGATCCAGACTTGATCGTGGAAGAAGCAGCTCAACAGGATATTGAAATTACTCCAGAATTAGCTGTGAGAAGAGAGCCACTAAAGATTATCGGCAAAGAAACCAAGGAACTGAGGAATAAGAAAGTTCACTTAGTCAAAGTGCAATGGAGTGGAGATCCGCGAGATTGTACTTGGGAAACTGAGGAGAGCATTCAGAAAGCCTATCCTAGATGTCGAGTGGATATATCTTATTGACTCCGGTGCAAGGTACATCTATCATACTTTGCATTACCAATTAGTTCTCTACTCTGTTGTTATTTTCTTTCCATGGATGTGCACTTTTAATTCTATAGTCTGAATGATTTTAAAAGAGTATAGAAATTGATTAGTATATTTTTGAAAAGTTAAAAACAATTTGATTGTTGTTTGTGTTGTGTGAGAGTAGATTTAATTAATTAAATTAGTAAAACGATAGTTAATTTAATTAATAAGAGAATAATGGTAGAATTTATTCATTTAAATCCCACATTGAACTGATTTAAAAATAGATAGAAATATATACATGTGCATTATACATGTTTGAACAGGTAAATGGATAGCTGTTGAGTAAAGATTTTATTTGCGTGCCCGACAAATAGGTAAACCATAATGAGTTGGATGCGAAATATTATTATATCAACTCCTATGAATGCCATTGGATGCGGAGTGCTGGTTGTTCTGTGTGGAAAAAATAAACGTCGCCATAGGATAGTAACAATTAATTTTAAACTACATTACATGGCATACTTCTGAAGATAGGCATACTTCATCATATACCACATAAGCATTTGGAGCTTGTGTGACGAGGTGGAAGATTTACCATACGAGCGAGAGGCTTGTATGGCGATGACTATATTTTACAGGTTGAACTGATGACTGATATGGACTATTTAAAATGTAACGATAAAATTGCCAGATTAATAAAAACCCCACACGGGTCTGGAGTTGACAATAATCACGTCTCTCTAGTCATTAGATACGGCACATGGACTATTTATTTCCCACACGGGACGAGGTGACGAGGATTTATCCTCTGGAGCAATTAAAATACACACTCCCTGAGGCTTTGACAGGGTGACGAGAATTTATTCTCTGGAGTTATTATCTATACACGCTCCCCTGTAAACACCAGAATATATCACTATAAATATGTGTATGCTTATTAGGATTTATTGGGTACCTAATACGGCCCAATAAATTTCCAAACCTGTCCCCGTACAAAGGAGGTTATGGCGAAATTTTTCGAAAATTCCAGGTGTTAGCCAAATTTTTGAAGAATTTGAAAATTCTCAGAAACTGAAAAGTTGGAGAATGGAAGCCAGATTGAACGTAGAGTTGATTAATCAAACCACTTTCGACTTTGTTCCTTTTCGGAGACGAAAAGTTTTAAGTGGGGGAGATTGTAACGACCCGGAAAATCTGAACCAATTTAATTTTTTTTAAATTGGCTAAAATGATGGATTTTAAATATTTAAAATAAATATTTTAAATAATAGCAATGAAAAGTGAGTTTGAATCGACAATTGAAAAGGAATATAATTAATTCTAATTATAAACAAGGCCTGAAATGGCGCGGTAGTTTCAAAATTTGAATTCAAACTTTATCGGACTGTACCGGGTGCAAAACAAAAAGGATTTGAGTGAAACCAAAAATATTTAAATCTGTTAGTGAATACCTTTCTAACGAATATGAAAAATCGAAGTTTCATAGCGGGAAGCAAAAGTTATGGCCAAATGAATTTTCAGAAAGGTCGCTATGGAATTTATATAGCCCGTGAAATTGGTCATTTTGCAAACGACCTCGGAATTCGACGAAACCACTTTTGTTGGATCCAGGATGTGAAGTTATTGCTAGGTTTCAAATTTCATAATTTTTGAAGCTCGTATGTGAGCGTGGCAAAGGAGAACGTGTTTTGGTCAATTACAGTTAAATTGGATCGACCAGAAATGTGCCATTTTTCAAACGGTCTCGGAATTCGACGAAACTAGTTTTGTTGGGATCGTATCGTCAAAACATAGCTAGAATTACTTTTCTGGAATTTTTCGAATCAGTTTGTGGCCCTGGCAAATTGAAATGTACGTTCAAATTAAATATTGAATGTTTTATATTTTAATTTGAAGGAAAACTGACTGAAACAGTCGAATGGACCTTCGAAACATATCCCATTGTGTTCGGAATGGGTTAAAACGCTAGGGGTGACAGTCGTTGGGTTTGATTTCGGGTTCGTGTGCAAAAAACCCTATTTTAAAATTAAATAAAGCATCGGCCAATGAAAATTTTTCTCTCATTAATTTAAAAATAAAAATAAAATCAAAAAATCCACCGATACCCAGGCGCCCTCGACGAAAACGGTTTCGCCACCTTCTTTCCTCCTTTCCCGCCGCCTCGCTCCACAATAGGCCGCGCCACCACCCAAAAACGAAGCGCCTCTCCTCCCTCTTCAAATCAAGACCGACCCCAGCCTCCCTCGTCGCCTGTGTCGAGAGCATGGACTCGTGGGGACGTCTTCTACCTTCTAGAAGAGACTGCATATTTTTCTGAGCCTTCTGCTATTTTTGGTGGAGTGGAACCCAAAGTGAGATTTCTAATTTATAAACGATGGAAAACGATGTTGTGTAAATTATATAGTCGACGTATGAGTTATATAAGCGTTGTACACCTCTTGTATAAGCGTTGTATAAGTTGTACGTTCGATGTATAAGTTGTATATGCGTTGTAAAAATTACATATGTGTTGAAATAGAAGTGAAATGCTATATATAAATATATGTATGTATATATATATATACGCCCCTCGTCCACAAACCATGGACGATATTTATTGGTTGTGATTGGTGTGAGAATTGATTGATAGCGAATGGTTGATTGGAATTGTTTGTGGTTTATATTGATTGATTGGGGTTGAAAAATACCCGTTTGTGGTTGAGGAATATTTAGTTGAAACCACATAGGATTAGTTTGTGGAAATGAAATAAATATACATGCCGCCTGCGTGCGAACTAGATGCATGATTCCCCATTGTCAAAAACCGCGAGGTTTTAAGGTAGAGCAAGGAGCCGTACTAGGGACTGTCTCGGTTTTAACTACCCTGCCGTTATGCTACCGAAATTTTGAATAATATTCATGTGTTTGAATTATTTTCATTTGTTGAAACTATATTTATTCGTTGAATAGAAAACCTTCATGTGTTGAATTGAAACTCATTCGTCGAATAGAAATTCATGTGTTGAATTGAAACTCATTCGTTGAATAGAAATTCATGTGTTGAATGGTATTTATGTTTTAAATATAAAAATCACATTTTTACTTTATATATATAAACTATAGAAAACCTTCATGTGTTGAATCGATATTCATTCGTTGAATTGAATTTCATGTATTGAATGGTATTCGTGTTTTAAATATAAAAATCACCTTTTTATCTATATATATAAACTATAGAAAACCTTCATGTGTTGAATCGATATTCATTCGTTGAATTGAAATTCATGTGTTGAATGGTATTCGTGTTTTAAATATAAAAATCACCTTTTTATTGATATATATAAACTATAGAAAACCTTCATGTGTTGAATCGAAATTCATTCGTTGAATTGAAAATCATGTGTTGAATGGTATTCATATTTTGAAAGAAAGTGTTTTATAATAAAAATCCAATTTTTATCATCGATATGAACTATATAAAATAATCTTGTTTTGAAATAAATTGTTTTATAATAAAAATCCTATTTTTATCACCTATATGAAATATATAAAATAGTCGACTTTTGAAATAAATTGTTTTACATTAAAAATCACAATTTTATTATGTACATGAATTGTTAAAAATAGTGAAGTTTTGAAATAGAAAACAGTTAGATAAAAATATCATTTTTATCAAATGTATGAAAATCATATTGTTTTGAAATCGAAGAATCGATATATATATATATATATATATATATATATATATATATATAGAATTGAAATATATCGAATAACGACGCTGCAGTTCGTATTTTGAAACCGTGATTTCAAACGATTATACCGGGAGATCCGACCATCGGATTTTCCTGAAATCGCAACCGCTGGGTTCGCTTTGGAAATATCTTTCCAACGGCACCAACTTTGTAAAAATCCAACGGTTGGATTGTCTGGAATGTTTAATTCAAATCTGAAGAAAAACAGCGCCAGAATCGATTATATATATATATATATATAATTATATTTAATCGAATAACGACGCTGCAATTCGTATTTTGAAACCGTGATTTCAAACGATTATACCGGGAGATCCGACCATCGGATTTTCCTGAAATCGCAACTGTTGGGTTCGCTTTGGAAATATCTCTCCAATGGCACCAACTTTGTAAAAATCCAACGGTTGGATTGTCTGGAATGTTTAATTCAAATCTGAAGAAAAACAGCGCCAGAATCGATTATATTTATATATATATAAATATAATTATATTTAATCGAATAACGACGCTGTAGTTCGTAATTTGAAATCGAAACTTCAAACGATTGTACCGGAAGATCCGACCGTCGGATTTTCCCAAAACTGGAACCGTTGGATTCGTTTTGAAAAGATCTTTCTAATGATGTAAATTTTGTGAAGATCCAACGGTTAGATTTTCATATATGTGTAAATCAAATCTGAAGAAAAACAGCGCCACGGCCGCGTTATGGCCCGAAGCGTTGTTTTGAATAAATTGGCTATTTTAAAATAAATAAAAATAGCGATAAGTCGTTATAAAATATTATAAACGATATGGATGTGAAATTTAGAAATTAACTGAAGGTTAGCTAAGTCGAATGGTTTCCTGGATTTTGATCTGACGTTGGTTTCGGCCTTCGGGGTTAATATTTGGAAAATCGTTCTCTTACTGATTGACGGTTAGTGACTAATGAATTGAAATGATACGTATGTAGCGTTTGTGTAGCATGTGTCTATTATATACGCGAGTTGCTCAGAAAGACCGGGTTTATCCCATTCTGAATAACTGAATCGACGATAAGAAATCGAAGATGAAGACGGTGGTCGAAGACCGGAGATCTTCACCTCGTTTGGATGGTAACCGAGGTCCTGATTGGGAGGCATCCCGAAATATGGATAATGAGTGGTGATCGTCCAGATGTACGTGGTGATCGATGGATTTGCGAGGTATATAGTGCCTCCGGTTTCGTTCAGACCCAGAACGGACATGCAAATGGACAGTGTGTCTGACATTGGAATTTATTCTGTGTGATTGATAGCCATCAGCTGCACGGTGTGAATTGCCTGTGTGGCATGCTAAGATGCAGTGATCAGGGCTTCTGTTGAAAACTAAAGTCTTGTGGTGATGATCAAAGCACCGTCTGTGTGGCGTAGCTTTGTGTATAACGTGAAATCGCGAGCCTCACACCCCGGTAAGAACCAGAAACGGGAGAAAGGACCTCAGGGAGGGCATGTGTTTCTTTCTAGTCAGAAGTGGCATCAGTGGTTTTACACGCCCTGACGAGTTTGACTTATGTGGTTGTTACTGTTGCGAGGCGTCTCGGTTAGATCGGACGATCCGGGTCCGATGGAGTCATTCGTTGGCTCATTTACGCCCTCAAAGGGCGGGCAAACGTATTGTTCAGGCATAATAATCCACTTCGGTGGACCGGCCCTGACGATCAAAGGCTTGCCTGCGGGCTTGCCTGAGACACGGACTAGAGCGTCTCGAATTCGGTAAGGACTATCTTTTGCCTTGGTTCATGACGGAAATCCAATTTCCAAATACGTGACTGTGCGGTTTTGATTGTATACCTATATATGGCGACATAGTGGTATGGGGCATTAATGCCGTCTATGATTGATAGTTATGATTTGAAATTGCTTTTGAAACATATAAACACTAGTAATAATATCAAATGCTTTTATTTTATTCGTATCAAACATATTTTGGCCATTATAAGGTAAAACTCTATCCTCCGGTTTGCGTTGCATTGTGTGATGGGAACTGAGTCTTATAATGGCTTCATTTTTATAAAAAGCATTGCGATGTTTAAAAGAATGATTTGTTATAAAGCACTGGCAATCAGATGGAGTAAACCCGTTCCACGAAAGTGGCGTGGTCCTGTGATTATCCATATTTCAAATGTGTTGAGTAGATTTCTCATACCAGTCCCATGACTGACTCGTAGTTTGTTTCACTTTCAAACTCGGGTGCCCTTTTTCTACACGGGCAGCCTTGTATTCAGGTTTTAGCTGGCTTTATCTGGATAGCTGGAGCTGAAGATGGATTCTATCATTTATCTATTTTATGTTGTTCAGCTCCTATTGTACATATTTTGTTTGTTTTCCGCTATAGACATTTATGTATAGTTGAACTGTATTTGTATTAAGTATGATCCTGTATACTGTGTAACTATGATGTTTACATTTATCCAGTATATTCTATTGTTCATTATCTGGTGTATTTATTTATTTCTGTTCTGCTATTATCTGTTTCTGTGTTATATTCCAAGGATTACCCTTGCCGCCGTCAGTATGGGGTTTGGGGTCGTCTCACAACTCGTAAACACTTAGATCTAGATCCGAAAAGTGAAGAATTTTCTCTAAACTCTTCGATTTGATGAACTCTCTCTTGGAATGTTGTAGATTTAGTTTCAAACGATGTTGATTTTCGATTCTCTAAGCTCTAATGGTGGAAAGGTGTAGAAGAAGGAGTAATGGAGGACATCTAGCTCTTCTAAATGAGAGAATGGAGAAAGTAAACTATTCTCCATGCCTCCTACCCCCATAGGTTAGGTATATTACTAGTCATCGTTCATGACCTTTCCCCTAACAGACCTTGCATTACTATCTAGCTAAACTTATTGGATAACCCTTTAGAACACTTGATACTTCCTGCAGGATAGACAGTCCTATGGACATTTAATACCTTATCCCAAGGCAGACTTTATCCTAGTCACTTACTACCTAGAGGAAGCGGACAATCATGGAGATTACCAATCTAGCGCCCCATTAGAAAATGTGAGTAAAAGAGTGGGTGTCTAGGCCTTTATTTGTAGACATAGAAATGACCCTGAACCGTTAGATCAAATTTCAGAAAAATTCGTCCATTATTACATAGTTTTATATATAAAAAACCCTAGCCACCACTAGAAACAACGATCGATAGGTCGACCACTCTGGTCGTCCTGCCTCCAATGGGGTTAGTGATAAATATTTATATATTCTAGTTAATTATTTTCTGTCTGTTTTCGTATTCGTTCACAACTTTTTCATATAGACTTTGTTCACGAAGTTCCAAACTTGAAAGTTGACCAGAGTTCTATCACAAACGCATTGGTGCAAGATTAGTGGTTAAATTCCATTGTTTGCTCAAATTTCATTTCTGGAATCTAACTAAATAACTAGTTTAAGTAATGCCAAATTCCGGGTGTAACATTCTTCCATCCTTAGAAGAAATTTCATCTCGAAATTTATACAAATGACTAAGTCATGGTGCTGGCAACTAACTATCCTATACTACACAACCAATTAGTATACATGTAATTTTGCGACCAAATGAGCGCATGTGAATAGTGTACATCATGAGTCACAACCATAAAATATGTATGCATAATGATTATGAATTGGATCATCCTATATGTATGCATTTTATTTCGAAAACACTTTCTGAAAACATGATGCAAACATCCTAAAATTTATTGGTTGTTCCACATGAAGGCATCTTTTTCGAAAACATTTTACATCCAAAACCCTCACACGACTACTAATATAGGTGTGAGGCAACCAATTTTCATCCAAATTCTAACATCTAACACATCAACATATCTAAATCGCTTCCTAGAAATTTTTCCTATGCTGGAAAAAGGAAATTAAAGCAGGTAATTCAACATTCTTACCGCTTGTAGATTTCCACTCCCTGTTCTACCGTGGAATTCTACTTCAATTGCCCCCAAAATACTCTAAAAACTTCTATGTGTAAATAGAAAATGATGCTTAAAAAAAGCTCTAAAACGTAAAACGAGTTAAATAACAACTCACGTGCATCGTGGACAAGATATGGAAACAAAGTTTCCAAAGCTAAAACATATTTTCCCTTTGTTACCGTTATCATGTTTAGCGTATCGTCGGCCCTAGTGCACCATTGAAAACCATAAAACCAACCATTCAAAACCTTCCTTATGCTTTACATGTGGCCAGAAAATCATAATTTCCATAAAGATAAATTTCCACCTCTTAAAATTCGTGTAAATTTTGGAATCTTTTACTTCTTTTTTGTACTACTTTACTTTTCATATTATATTTGTACTAGAACTAAGATTTTAGTAACATGTTTTTTACTGCATTTAAACTATGTATTTTATGCAAAATAGATGTTTAAATCTATGTAAGTTACAATAACTAAATCTATAATTTTGAATAAATCAGATTTACAATAATATGGAAAAGAAAATAAATCAGACCAAAAATCAAACTTCGTAGATTTTTTTTCAAACGACGTTTGTAAAAAAAAACATTGTTGTGGAAATTTAAACGACTTAAGTCACATTTCAACGTAAAAGAAAATTGGTTACATAGAAAAATACGAAAACCGAGACCACACACAAAACCCAAAAATAATTTTTAGCTAAAAAGGAACAGGTGAAAAACAATAACAACACTCATGATGAAACGACAAAAACACGTCCTTCACTAAAATTTATCTATCACAAAAATCTATTCTTTTCATCTCTAAAGTAACTGTTAGTAAGATAAAAGAAAATGTGGTTTTATTTTCTATTCAATTTATAGATAAACGTGAATGACATTCTTTTTTAAACTAACTCATTCATTTTCTAATAAAATGACATTCCTTTTTCCAAACAAACATTTAACTTTGTAATCTTTTAAGATTTGGTTTTTCGAGCTTGAGCTATATCTCTCATACTTGAAGAGACGAATGAACCGGTCTTTGGAACATTGTTTCATTTACTTCTTGTCAATATATTTTCTTATATACTATAAATAGTTTTTTTTTGTATATATAGGGCATATTTCCAAAATTTTCTTTCTTTTCTCGTGCCGTTTGGGTTGACTCTGGGGACACAGTCAGAATTAAGTGTAGGGGGAGTTTAATATTTGTTTTGGTTTTTCATTAACTTATATTTATTTTGGTTTTGCAAAGATTTTTTTGCAATAAAAAAATCAAAATTTTCAAAAAGAATGCATTTTAATTTACTTTTAAATGGATTTGATGAAGTAAATATAATGTTTTGGTCGTACGATTAAAATATTTGGAATTTTACTTCTCTTAACGGATAACGAAAGAAAAGTTTGAATTTGAGCAAATTTAGTGTAACTAGTATTTACAGAGATTCGTAGGTGATGAGTATGAAATGTTTTCTATATTGTAATCCGATTAAATGAATGGTTGATTTAGACTACTAGCAATAACATTTTAGATCTTTTAAGTGAAGTTGTGCTAAGATATTCTTGCTTAACTCTCTCTTACATAAAAAAGAATAGAAAAAAGAGAGAACTAATTATAAAAAATAAACTAAACTACTTGCATAGAATAAAACTACACTAATGCATAAAGTAAATAACAAGAATTAAATAAACAAGAAATTAAATTACATTAACATGAAAATTACATAAAAGGGAAATGACTAAGTAGCCAGGGAAAATAAAAGAGAGCTTTGATTTTGATCCTACCAACTAACTAAAAGAAGAGGATAAAAGAGAAGAGCATTTACATGAACATAGAGGGGGTATATATACATGTTCTAAACCATAATCACTTTTGTTGGAGACTACCAAAAATACCCCTTTACGAAGCTTCTAATCTTGTTTTAGCCACTAATAAGTCATGTTGAATGCATGAAACTTTTTGTCTCATCCAATTAGTCTCTAATTGTACCATTAAGGAAGGAGAAATAATGAGTAAGTGGGGTCCTCCGCTAAGTACTGAGTGAATTAATTACATCTTCAATTCTTCGTATCCACTTTATGCATGTATATCTCCATGTAAACTTCATGTACATACTTCATTTTTGCTCCTAAATTCCTACATGACACATGAAAATAAACAAGTAAATTTTATCATAAAATAATACATGCACAAATTACTGTTTTGCCTTAAATATGAAGATAAATGCATGATATTTTGAGAATTTTGGGTTTTTGGTTAAAACATGTAAAAATAGTCCACTTATGTTATTTATTAAATTAAAACAAGAACAAATGTGTGAATATAAATGTGCATATTTACGTGCATAGCAGACATGCTATGGAAAATCAGCGAAATCAAAGAGGAAAATTGTAGATTTGGAGTATAGGAGGGGCTAGATTAGGGAGGGCGTCGACCTAGACCTAGGAGGGCGGTCAACCGCCAAGGGTCGATCGCTTGCCCCTTTCGGGGCGTGGTCTGAACCTGGACCCAAACGGGCAGGCTCGGATAAGAAAAATTAAAGTAAAAATCGTATCACCTTCCCAACTCCTTCGGAAGTCTCGTGCTGACATACACCATCCATCAAGTCGAGAAATATTCCTCCAATGCTACTGATCTGCCTCAGAACGCTTTCAATCATCGAATGAATGAACAAATTCTCGAATAGAATTCAGCTAGAAATCCATAATAAAATTATAACATATTTATTCCCTTACCTAGCAGAAAACAAATCAAACGATTTAAGAAATCGAATATCCAAAACTGAATCAGAAAGTCTTCATTAGTCCGATTCAAGAGAAAAAAATTGAAAACTTTTCGAAGTTTAACTTTATTTATAAACCGAGGGTCTCATACTATAAATCTATTTTGTTGTTTTACTTAATTTACGTTCTAGTTCATGTCACTGACTAGAACAATCCTTCCATGTTCTGAATTGACAAGATTTTAAATCTCAAAAATTTCATTTGTGATAATTTCCATAAATTATCCAAAACATCCCAGAAAGAGTAATATTTAAATATCACAAGGAATAGGTAATGATTTTAATTTTAGGCGTATTCCTTGAAATTTCCAAATTTCTTCTTTTTACAGAAGAGGATCATTCGATAGAAATTACATAAAACCTAAACAATCCGAAAACATGGAGAGGCTTATAAATTTAAATTTTATCAACTCACACAGATCTTAATTGCATAAAATGATTTTCTTGAAAAATAATTTAACGCCTTCAGATCCATTTTTCTTAAAACAGTTTTAAAATGGAATCTCTCCCATATTAGACCAATGACTCAAAGGAATAGTTTATAACAAATGAATATCCAGATTTCCAAAACGAAGTATCAAATGGATATACTTCATAATTTTGCTTCCTGACTAATACGACATATTAACACGAGTTTCCCATTTAACTCCTAAACCAAGAAAATGTCATTGACTGGAACTCCAAAATGAAACCAAAACCCCGAAATCGTGACTATCTTAGTTGTAGCTTGCTTTTCATCCAGTCATAAAGCTCGAATCCACAGGATTCTTATGCTCTTCAAAACAAATTGCTAAACGCACCATGGGGTAAATCGGGGTTAGCAGGAAATTTGAACTCACAAATATCTCTAACTCACAGTCACTTAAATCCATCTTAAATCAATAGGCTTGTGACTATTTCATCGTCCAAATTGTTTAGAGTCAAGTGCTAAAGGCCACAGAAAAATAGAAAAGAAGTTCAAATACGTTCTCTCACTAAATCCTAATTTATTAATTCCTCTGATCACCTAAACCTAAGCTCTGTTACCAAATGTAACACTCCATACTTTTCTGAGTCCGAATTTCGACCAAAAGCGAAACTCAAACCCATTCAAGCATGTAGAGTACAAATCTGGTGCCTGCAAATAATGAGTGTGAGCATAATCATATTACAAATAAAACTAACTAATAACGGAAACAAGATAGTATAACAAGTATCGACTAAGGAAACTACCTTAATGGTGAATCAGCCACATCAGCATTGGGCATGAGTGAACAAGAACAGAAAACCAAACTCAAATACTTGCAAGGACTTTTCCTTTCCTAAATGAACCTGAGAGTTGCTATGAGGAGGGGGCCAGAACAACAAGTCCTGATGAGTAGGAAATGTATAACACTATCAACAATACACAAATGCATTCTTTTTGGTTTCATTCAAAACAAGTGTCTAACAATGATAGTAATTCAAACCTAAACTTGTGAATATTTGCACACAACGATTAAATATTATTCCCAAGGTAGCACTTCCCAAAAATAACGTTATCGCAATATAGTGAGATAGAACTTTTACGCATGAGTATAGAGCCTTTAAATCACCATTCGAACAAACACCTAGATAAAAGGTAGGCTCTCCAACTACTCAATACCCTATAAATAAAGGAGGTAGGTTATTTCTATATATAGCCACTTACGGCCTCCATAATAATATAACATAAAGGCGGATCCATTGATCACTTAATACCTTACTAGGTAGTTTTACTATACACTAACATAAATTAGAGGAAACATGCTAATAAGCCCTACTACTTTTAAGGCCTTCGTCATTCACACATATTCCCAAACCCAACATAAGGGGAGAGATAGTAAGCAACCACTTATTACCTACAGACTATGTATATGACTAGTCGCCGTTCATGATTTCCCTCTGCGAGCCCCTATGTTACCATCTAGCTAACCTGGTTGGATAACTTCCTAGTCACTTAATACTTCTCGTAGGATAAGAAGTCCTATGGACATTTAATACCTTATCCGACCCTGTCACTTACTACACAGAGGAAGTGGACTATTGGGAGATTACCAATCTCGCACCTCGTTAGCCATAAATAATTTTTATTTATGGGGAGGTAAGCAATCCGGTCACTTAATACCTTCTTAAGGGCGAACCCTATGACTCTACCCTTGTGGGGAAGGGTGGGTCGAATCATTTAATAGCCAATAGGTATACCCTACTATGTAATCCCTCCAATCTCGAAGTAGGCTATGTTATGAATTATTCCTTTTTGGTTTCTTTTTTCAAAAGTGAGGTGGGCCCTATGGGCACTTAATATCTCAACGCTTAAAGTAAACCTTTAGGATAATTCGTATCATGGAATAAATTATCATCACGGATTCCTAAGTTAATGATGTCTCACATCAGTTGCATATATATCCGATTATTGGGAAGTGCAGACATCCATCGAATAAGGCAACTTACCTCGTATCATTAACCTACTAAGTCCAATGCTTATTTTTAACAAAAGATATTGTTTTCTAGAATTAAACTAGAATAAGATAAGGATGATTCCCAATGACTCCCAATCCTGGGATATTTATTTGTTTATTTCCTTATTGACTTAGCACTTACTACAACCATTAATGCCGAAATTCCCATTTAAATTCCCTTCAATCCAATTAATTATTATAATAGTCACATACCATTAATGACCCTAATGGTCATATTCCTTAAGACAGCGAACACTAAATCAACTAAGCTCCATAATTATTACATGTCATTAATGACCCTATTGGTCATGTTTTCTACGACAACGACAACCTATTAGTGTCATTTATATCAATTCAGTCCCATTTAATTAAACTAATTCTAATTGTTGTAACTCCTAAAATACTACTATTGTTAAGTACTTTTATTGATTCATATATATATATATATATATATATATATATATATATTATGTTGATTTCCCTAATTAGAGTTACAACATTTATTCTAATTCATCTTGAATTATAACCGATTAACATTTATTACATACTAAATTCCCCACAATGTTACTGGTTACAATAATTATTCCCTATCAAACTTATTTGTATCCTTCTTAACTATAGCAATTAACTCCACATTTATTGCTAACAACACGACGGTTAAAAACATTCATTCCATTTATTATAGGAAATATTACTACATATATTCCAATAAAAAGTGGAAACTATTCAATTTCAAAATACCCAACACAAGTTTATTTTTATTAATAATATTTATAGCACCAGTTATGTAAGATTTTGGATGGATAAGGTTATAATTTTTTTTTTTAAATTAGAATGCTTTTATTATATTGCAAGGAAAAGGTTCATAGTCAACACTAGTACATTATGCATAAAACAAAATACTGGATAACAAAAAACAAACATAAACCAAATAGAAAAGAATTAAAATGGGCCCAACAAGCTGATCTACTTCTTGTGAACAAATTTGCCCATATGCATAATTAAAACTCCACATGTTTGAACAGTTACACCCACATAATCTCCATCTTTCCCACTTCTTCATAAACAGTAATCTCAAACAAAATTACCGCATGATCCTCTAAATTCAACTTTCTTATTTCTAATCGTTGAAGGTAAACAAATCAGTTAAAATAAATAATATCAGAGTCTAACATATTTTGCAAAGTCATACTCCAAAAACTTTAGTGCTCCATTCATGTACAATAACTGTGAGATGCAAAATCATGTATGGTGCAGATCATAACTGGACATATTCCTTTTGAACTCCTCATCTTGTGAACTACGGTATAACTAAAGCAATCCTAAATCTACCGCATAACAGTTCATAGCAAATCAACATCTTTTACTGGCAGTATAGATTTGTACTTTGGCTGAACTTCAAACTTCATATAACTGAACATTGGCATACTTCACTAGAACCAAACAATGTAAACAATATCCAAAAAACTGCAACTCAAAAACATAAATTTGGTACATATGTTTTTAATCCACAGTTGTATGATGAACCAAAAATGCCCATTTCGATTCTGCATTTGACGATAATCAGCAATGTTTGAAAGTTTGTTTCAGTAGTTTTTATATTAGTGGAAACTCCACCGCTATGCAAAATTTGAAAGATGAACAGAGCAATAATCGTTGACAATGTTATCAGTTAAATCTGAAATCCAGAATTAAACAACACATAATAATAAAGTAAAACCAATATCACTGTTGTAAGTAATGATGGACTATCCAATACAATAAACCCCAAATTCATACAATAAAAAACCGGTAGTGAGATTCATACCCATTGCAGATCGGAAAGGAAGGCCAACGTCTAGCAAATCAAATTTTCTAATAGAATCGGTTTGAGGAACTGGAGAAAATTTCATGTTTTCAGATATGAAAATTAAGCGTAGTAACACCGAAATATCAAAACCCCTAATGGCTTGACCCTAAATCGATCATTCAAAATGTTCAAATCTTCCAAAATCAATATATTAAGAGGCCGATTTAGGGTGAAGACCCCATTACTACGAATCTCAATCTACGTCTGAAAGGAATTTAAAGTAGTGAATGATTTTCTTCATTAAGGTTTATCAAAGATTAAAGGGGATACAACACCCAATAATCATTGAAATTTAGAACGGTGGTAGTTTTAGGGTAAAAAATAAAATTGCCTTTTTCCTCCCTCCATGGGAAGGAGAAACTCAAAGATTTAGAGGGGTGTGTGTGTATATATATATGCTTTAAGTGCAGTATTTACGTAGTTACTAATTATGTTTAATTATTATTATTCCATACTCTAGTTCAAGCTAACGACTAGAACAACTCAAAGATTTAGCCTACTCTAATTCCTCTCTTTACTCTAAAATTTGTCCTTATGGATAAAATTTAGCCCCTTGTCCTTATGGAGCAATTTTTTGTTTATTTTGTCCTTCACACTATTTTCCTGTTGTTGTTAATATTTCTTGTTGATTTCAAGTAGTGCCTTCTTATATAAAATGAGCAAAAAGAGCTAATTTACAACAATTAAGTTAAAATTCCAAATAATATCAAACACAAATAGGTTTATAATTCTAAAGAAATAAACTACACAAATTATATATTTAAACCCAAATCCTATGAATTTGGAATAACATCACAAATCTAATAATATTTAGGGACTAGTCTACAAATTTAGGGTGTTTTCAATAACTACAAAACACAAAAGAATTATAGAAAAATATGAATACTATTACTAAAAAGCATACAAATCCATATTAAATTTTCAAATTTATGATTTCAAATTTAATAAAAACTACATAAATCTGATACTTTTAGGCACACAAATTCAAATTTGGCACAAATGAAATAAATATAATATTTTCAATAAAGAATATATTTCTCAGTCACCAAAAAGCTAATACAAATCCAAATCTGAACATAGCTTTTACACGTATAATTCCAATACTTACAGATTTATAATATGTGTAGAAAAAAGATGCATGTATATACATTAAAATTCTTAGATCTGATAAAAGAATTGGAATAGGAGAAGGAAAACTATTAATACAGATTATCCATACTCAGAACCAACCCTTTTGCACAGATCTAGATCCATCCAATCCTTGTTTATTTGATTTGAATATGTTTGTATTTAATAATTTTAGAAGAGATTGGAGAATTAGAGATAGCAGAGCTTCGCTGCTGTCCCTAGGAAATGTGAGCAAAAATGTGGAGTCTAGGCCTTTATTTATACACGTAGAAATGACCTTGAACCGTTAGATCAAATTTCAGAAAAATTTGTTCGTTAATATGTGTGTGTGTATATATATATATATATATATATATATATATATATATATATATAACCCCTAGATCAACTGCGTCCTGGCTCCAGTGGGGACATGTGATAAATAGTAATAAACATTCAAATATTCTAATTTTTTTCCATCCGTTCTTTATTTCGTTCGTAAATTTTTCATACGGACTCCGTTCGCGAAGTTTCAAACATGAAAATTGACCAGCATTTTGTCACGAACGCAAGGTGCAAGTTTCGTGGTTAAATTCTGTTGTTTGCTCAAATTCAAATTTTGGAATCTAACTAAATAACTAATTTAATTAACACTAAACTCCGGGATGTTACAAAATCCAAGCTGATAATAGACTAATCAAAGACGGCTCCTCAACAAATATTGGTTATTTTGCTCAAGTTGATCAAATTATAGAGCTCAAAGATAATTTGTACCATAGAACTTCTTGATTACAAACGAAAATGTACTTTTAAGAGCAAATGTTAACCCAGTTTCTGACTCAAGAGGAAATCAATAGAAATAACAAGTCGATACGAATTTCGATTCACTCCGAACTTATTAAATTGGCTTAAATGAAGATAGGAAGGAAGTTTAAGAAGATACATAAAAAAACCTAAGTATGTGGATCAACACCGTTCCATATAGATAAAGGACGACCTTTCATAAGTCACACCACCATTATCCAAAGCCTCTAATTTGCCTAATACCAAGTTTCATAGCAGTCGGATGTTCCGAACTCAACATACATAATAGACAGGACTGCTTGAAGATATATACGATGGTTTAATTCACAAGTATGAACAATTGAAGTCCAAACCCCATGAGACTTTGAACGTAGCATCAAAGGAGCATAAGAAAACTAAAAATTCAAACAAGACATCAAGATTATCTATGTCTATGGATTAGTATCGACTCATATGCTATGGTTAGTACTGATCCATAGGCTCTTGCCAGATGGACCTCAATCTTTGGGCGAGACTTAGTGGTGCTCATGTGGACCTCTTTGTAAAGTAACCCAACCTTACTCTTGAATACCTAATTACCCTTAGACCCTTTACATATATAAGATCTAATTTATCCCTGCCAAAACTCTATCAAATCACTCTCCCAATTGTTATACTCTTCAGAGACAACAAGAATTCTTCACCAGACAGAATTATCTAATTTACTTTGATAGATTTTTGCACTTGTGACTCTTGTTTCCTCTGCTTTGACGATCTATTCAAGTGTTTGTACTTAAAACTATTGTAGATGGCATGAGGAATATAGTGATGAGCACATTGAAAGCGGATGTAGGTTTCATTAATGGTTGAATTACTATAAAAATTCTATGTTCCCTCTTTCTGCTCTTTATTTCTCTGTTTTTTCATTTATTTTGCACTATCTCTAGTTTGGTGCTAAGGGCGATGTTCTTCCTAATACAACAATTTAAAAAATAAAACTCATTAAATTTTGTATGCTTGCTAATACCACATTACCTCTCCATTCTAATCTCTCGCTCAATCATTATTTGTCGAACTAATCACGTACTAAGCTAATCTAAATACCCTAATCTATTGTAATCGTCATCTTCTTCGTATCTCTCGCGGAAAAATTCAAATTCGTACGGTAATATCTCAATTGTTTGATTATATGAAAACCCTAATCTCTCACTTTCTCTTCTAATTTGCTTAATTCAAACATTATTCATGGCTTTTGTATATTGCGGCGTTGAATTCGATGAACGGTTATAGATTTAGGGTTTAGCTTGCTGATCGGTTTTACAAATGAGGACGAACGAACATCGAGCGAAATAGAATTAGGGTAAAACAGTGTGGTAGCCCCTATTTTTTAAGTGTGTGGTATTAAAAATAGTATAATACTAATTCTTGTGGTATTTTTTAGTCGCGATATTAGAAAGAACATATTGGGATGCTCTTAGCACCACACTCTCTATATTGAACCTATGTTATTTGCATAAAAGGACTGATGCCTTCATATTATTTTGGGGTCAGTGGCATGTTTGGTGTTAACAATAACATTTTACATGCGTAGTTATTTCATACATAAATATGTAACTATATGCTTGTTATGTAGTACTTCTTTTTGATTAAATTGTTATGTAGTACTTTTATTCCATACAAATATGATTTTTAAAAGTGCAACATTATTTTGGTGTTTTTTTTTGGGCAAAGTCGTCCCGTTTTTAAGATGACCACAAACACCTATTATTTTAATGCTTTTAAAACACTAAAAAATATGATAAAACACATAACTTTAACTATCTTTATTAATGGTAATTAAATCTACACTAAATAAAATGAGATTATTTTTGTTAATATTTATACATCAACAATGAGTATCTTTAGAAAGCTTGCAAAATCTATGATCGCTTTTAGCTTGTTATTTTTAGTTTGTGTTTTTCTTTAAGTATGTTTGTTATATATGTGTTGTTGGAAAACAAACGATTTTGAAAAACGAAATTAACATTAAAGTAGAAAACAATTTTTTTATTTTTTATGTTTTGAAAGGTAATAAAGGTACATAACAAAATTTCAGTTTCTTTATTGTCCATTATTGGTCTGAGTGTGCAAAAACTATACAAATTATTTTCATATTTCTTTGTTGAAGATGAAAACAAAACACAAAGTCCAAAACAAAATTAAACGGATCATAAATTTATTAGTGAACATGATTCTCGAATCCGGGTTACCTATTAAGTTGTAACATTTAAAAGATGAAATAGAATGTGCTTTGATTCAACGTTTTAAGAATAACGCTATATGTCCTGTTTGATAAATTTAGAATAGGAGAATACTTAATTTTAATGGAGGAAGAACTTCTTTCAGTTTCTTGTCTTCTACTTCCTTACAGCATTCTAGTTTTCCCTTACCAACACCTCAAAATGACTATATATATATATATATATATATATATATATATATATATATATATATATAGTGGATTACATACCCTACAAACAGACATACTCTTTTCACGATTCTTCACTGAACGGACACGACTCTTTGTTAAACTGACATGATTCTTCATTTGAACAGACACATTTTTTTTATTGAACGGACATGAATCTTCGTTGAACTGACATGACTCTTCACTTGATCAACGTACACATCTCTTCACTTGAACGGACACGACTTTTCTCTTGAACGGACATAACACTTCATCAAATAGACATGACTTTTCATTAAACAGACATGACACTTCACTCAAACAACTGACATCACTCTTCATTAAATAGACACGACTCTTCACTTGAATGAACATGACTTTTCACTTTAAACATTAAATTTTGATTTATCCCAAAACTGTTTATATGAAGTATGGATAAATGAACTATAGTTTATATAATGATTCATGAGGAGGATCCTAATATTTGGCGTTTTACATTCAGTAGAACATCGCATGCCTGTTCTTTAAGGAATAATGTTCTGGCATTGGTGTTGCATAGTGACAAATTGTTGTTATTAGCTCTCTCACCGTAATGACAACTGTTAACGGCAACTGTAATCGTTTATCATCGGTTTATTACTGCTAACCTTTGTATTTGTAAATTTAAAAGCTGTAGACATATATTATCATTTTTCTCACCATCTTTTCTAAACATCCGTGGTTAGAAAAAAAAAATCCATGATATTTGTTTGCTTGTTTATAAAACAAACCATGAATGCACGTGCAGTGCTTGAAAATCATATTGTATTGGTGTAGAAATCATTCCTTGCATTATTTATTATAAAATATGATATTGAAAATAAGGTAGGGTTGATATATTTTATTCCGCGATTACGAAAATCTAAAAGTGTTAGCATAATTTTATTCCGGTAGATATAGGTACAGTCGAAGGGTTGATGGTCGAGCCTAACTTTTAGTCACATAGGCATCAAAAAGATATTACAGCTGAATATGCATCGGGATGCTCTACAGCAGCAATTAGGAATGTCAAAATGTTATTTTTTGAATGTCTCAACTCTCAACCATAATAAAATTTGTAGTCCAACGTTTGAGCCACAGAATTTCACCAGGACATGCAGTACTGAATGAGTTACTTCAGGGATCGATTCAGTGAAAGAAAAAGTTATTCTGAAACGCTGAAGATGAACCTGTAAAGTATAACAAATGTGTTTAAACTAATTTACCTCAACCATCTATAACGTTTCCACTATTTTGCCTTTAACCAAAGTGGTAATAATAGCTTTGATTGTGACTTTGAAATACAACTGAATAACTCTTTAAGTAAATCTACCCAATAGTTTCAGCTATAAAACATAAGCATGCGTGTGTATACACACACAACTGTTATTACATACTAGTATTAGTATACGATTGGACCACTGGGAGCATGTATATCAGCCACAAAAACCGCACTCTTTTTGATAATTCAAAATCAAAGGGATCGTATTTATACAAGGATTATGAATAACCTCGAAAGTTTTATGAGTACATATCTGCACTGTGTCATAATGCATTCATAAGTTAACAGATGATACAATTAATAGAAAAGATTATCACCACATATTAGCCAGATCAAAGTTTACGTGCTGGTTTAAAATTGTCCGATCTACTTGAGTATATTACTAATAAACGTACATACAGAAATACAGACAAGCTAGAAGGCTAGCTAAGCCTACATCATAATTAACATCTATACATATATATATATATGACTTAACAACAATACATTTATTACAGAGTCAGTATTTGGGAATCTCCTAAATCAACAAAAATATGAAACCAGCAATAGTCCTTAGAGTCATATGTGTTGTGTTAGAAGTTAGAACTATATATTGGTCTAGAAATATTGATGTTAAAATGACATTTTCAGCTTAAACCATTTTAAAACGGTAAAAAAATATTTTTTACAAATAAACTACATAATAATACAATAAAGTTCACAAACATAATAACAATAAAAAAATTCTATATGTAACCATACAAGATGGCACAAAAATATTTTACTCACACACACATGTGTGTGTGTGTGTATGTATATATAAAATGGATAAATACTAGTTTAGCAGAATACAAGGTGGACCGAGTAGTGATGAAATTGTATGCATTCCTAACAATAATAGAGTAGGATAGGGTTTGGATCATATACTACTAAGCTTAACTCTATTTCAATAAACGAAGAAAATTTGGATCAGATTAACGACAAACCTGTAATAGCGACAATATGAGATGAAGCCACTGTAAACCAATGAAAGAGTAGATTACAAGCATTAATTTTGTACTTCAGAAACAGCTTGAATTTATTTCAAAGTATCCTTAGAAAATTACATCAGGAAGAAAATTCATCGTTATAGTTGATAAACAATATCCCTCACAAACCCGTTCAGACTTTTAAAACAATCAGAATTACAATAAAAAATAAATATATCAAGAAGAAAATGGTCCCGGAATAAGGACCCTGCATAATAATTAATTAGGATTAGTTGGAAATGGAGGACCACATCTACTCTCAATAGCTCTCCTCCTCTTTTTAGGAATATTTTCCATCTCATTAACTCTCTCTTTCTTTTTCATTTCGCACAAAAAATATTAGTCTTTCTGAAAATTATCAAAAGTAGAGGGTGCTAGCAAAGAAAAGGAAACAAAAAGCTCCCACTTTCTGCATCTTCTGATTCCTACCAATCCATGTTTTTATTATTCACTCTGATTATATACACACACATATTCATCTAGTGCAAGAACTTGTGTGTATGGTGACATATCAACTTCATCAATCCTTCTGTTTCTTCTTCATCCAGCTTTTCGTAGTACAGTGCTAAATTTGTGTTATGGAGTTTTCAGGGGGTGGTAGCCATATGATCATGCAAAGTTTTGAACCAAATGGAGAGATGTATGGATTTCAACAAGCTAACTCTATAAACACAAGCACACAAGGTCTCTCTTTGTCTCTCTACAACCCTATGAATATAACCCATGACCATCAAGAACAGCTATTCATGGATGATGGCGGTGGAAGACTCAGCTTTATTCAATCATCGCATCATCAACCACAGCATCATCAACAAGTACATCAAGACTTCGTGTTGAAGAGATCAAAGTATTTGATACCGGCTCAAGAGCTTCTAAACGAATTTTGTAATCTTCGAAATGAAAGTTTGAAGAAGGGGAATCAAGGAATTCCTCGATGGACCCATGAAGGAGGGTCGTCTTCTTCGTCCCTCTATTCTTTGGATCTTGTTGAACTTCATAGTAGAAAGGCAAAACTTCAGTCCATGCTAGAAGAGGTATACATACTTCATATTCACTTAAATATTTCCTTTAATTATACTATAATTATAAGATATGCAACCTGATTATTCTTTTACATGAAATTATGATATTTAAAGTTCACCTTTTTATTTTTATTTTGCTAGATTGTTGTTTATACAGCTGGTTTTTAGATGTATTTGTGAAAGAAATAAAATTTGAGGTTCAAAACAAAAGAAGTAAAACCAAGGACTAAGCAACTGATGTAAATGAGAATTAAAAAGAAGGACAAGCATATTTTGTAATATTGGAATTATATATTTGATAGGTATAGCAGCTGGAAATATGAAATCAATAATGTGAGAATAGACAACTACCATAAAAGTGCTACCACTACAAGTTGAAGACAGATTGACAGTTTATAGCTTCCCATTTACTTTTAGAAACCTCTATTCCTTTACTTTCCATAGTTCTCTAGTACTGTTAATCTAGCACTGTACCATTCTTCATATGTATGATGTATCCCCCTTCATTGAATGGCGAACCCACCAAATCTCCTTTTCAGTACGTATATTATATAACAATGAGCAACAGTTAAATAAGTATTTGGCCAATCATTTGGTTTAAATAGTATGATCATGTAATACAATACCAAAATTGTATTTTTCTTAATTGCAAAATTTCTTCTGCAAAATATGATAATAATAATACTAGCAGAGATTTAGTTAAAAAGTAGAAATTATTAACCTTCAAAATTCATATGTGTTTTAGTTAAAATTTCAATTTGGCAAATTCTGTTTAATAGTTCATTGCATGTTAATATTTTAAATACATGCATTAACTCATTATTTAAACATTTGATTGCATGTACATTAGAAAAAAAATAAAAGATACGTAGATCAAATTTTACTACTAACATTTTCACATATACTCTAGGTACACAGAAGATATAGAAGGTATTGCGAACAAATGAGATTGGTAGTATCTGGCTTCGAAGCAACAGCAGGAGATAACTCTGCAAACGTATATTCAACTTTGGCATCAAAAGCAATGTCAATGCATTTCAGATGCTTGAAAGATGGAATTGTGAGCCAACTTGAAGCCATAAAAAATGCGTTGGGAGAAAGAGAAGGTAATAGAAACAATAATGCAGTTGCACCTGGAACAACAAAAGGAGAAACTCCAAGACTTAGGAAGTTGGATCAACGTCTAAGGCAGCAAAAAGCATTTCATCAGACTGGTATCATGGATTCACAGCCATGGCGGCCTCAGAGAGGCCTACCTGAACGCTCCGTTTCAGTGCTTAGGGCTTGGTTATTCGAGCATTTTCTTCATCCGTAAATTTCTCTATTTTCCACATCCATTTTTCGTACCATCCCTTTTACGCTCCAATAATACCCCATTATTTATAAATAAATAAGTTAGTGTAAGAGTGAGGTAGAGTTGGTGGGAAGAGAGAAACATGAATGTATGGTGGAAATCACGAGGCTGTAGGACCAAGAACACACCGCACGGTGCAGCACCCATACGGCTTCCTGATTTTTGACGCACAATCTCATTTCTTTACTCTTCCACTAGCTTTCTCTACCCAATTAACTTATTAAATTATAAATGAATCATCTAAAATGAGGTGCAAAATGGATGTTATTAAATAGGGATGTCCTAAAACGTGCCTCATATATATAGCCACTACTTTATAATTATATAAGTTAGTGGCAATAGTGGAAGTTGGTGAGAGAGAGAATGAGAAATATATGGTGAAATTACGGAAGCTAAAAAGGTGCTGTATTGTTTTGGGGAGCTCTTAATTCTATTTCTATACATACACACATTATATACACACACAGCGCTTTGACACAAATTGAGAAATACAAAATCTCAACCATTGGATTGCCTTCTGATTTCCACCCCTCATATAAAGACAAACTAATCATGTTGCTGAGATTTTACATTCTTTAATTTGTGTCAATTTTTTGTGTTCAAATAGTCGTCATATATATATATATATATATATATATATATATATATATATATATATATATATATATATATATATATATATATATATATTGAACACAAGATTTAGACACAATTGATGACAAAATGAATTTACACAATTGAATCACCCCATGAATTCCACTCTTTCATATAAAGACAAAATGATTTAATGGTTAAGATTGTGTGTTCTTTAAATTGTTTCTAAATAACCTCTCCCTACACACACACACACACATATACGCGCTCACACACACGCACACACACATATATCGGCCGTAGAAACTCAAAAATTAGACACATGAACTAAGGATCGCTGTTTCAAAGGAAGATCAAAGATTTGTTGTGTTAAATTATATGTCATCCTTTTGTATTCAAATAGAGTTTTCCACATATATTATTATCCTTTTGAGAAACAGTGTATAGGATCCCATAACACATATTGGTAAGTAGGGAGGTGTGTATGCATACATACACTTGTATGCAACGGCGACCATCATATCATGTTCAAATATCATAATTTTGCATAAAAGGGTGAATATTTTAATCTTTATTTTTATTGATTTTATGTTGTGAATTTATATCTACAAAATATTAGTATATTTTTTAATACCAAAATTTGTAGTAAATAAACTACTTTGCTTTGAAATTTAATGAATAACATTTGAGTTGTGAAAAAAATAAAAAATAAAAAATCTTGAATTATAGTATGATTTGCATTATTATTAAGATAGTTGTTTATTTTTGTTACTGTGTTTGTTGTTTATACCATATATAAATTACTTCAGTTCTTTAATCATACTGACCAAATTAGTACTTGTAACGGGGTCTTGACTAGAAACTAGTTTTAGCCTATTAGGTACCAGAACTCTTAGCAATGTATAAATGTTACTAAATCTCCACATATGTAATAGCGTTTCAACCTAGTCTCTATAACTTAAGCCAAGCCAATTCTTTTTCATTTAGTCAGAACAATATGAAAAACATAAATCATCCTATTACCTCTTGATAAAATCATTATTTCAACTTTATATGCATACACCAATTTCTAACTAGAAGGCTAGCTATATGACATAGTTTGATTAACATTAGTTGAATCCGATATAATTAATTACCTAAAATTACTTCTGCTTGTTACTCCTATGGCTAACTATTTAGTGTGATTCTACATTTATTAATTATCTTGATGCTGCAAAAGGATATGTATGGAAGTTAGCTTCATGGTATACAATATCATTTATGTTGGAAAAATGTAGGAAAATCTTGGACCATGTCAAAAATAAAATAAACATTATTATTAGTTAACAGCTGTTAATTACAACCTTTTAATATCTAAATAGGTTATCGTACTGATATTGTATAATTAGATTATTTATCAAATTGTTGTTGGACTAATTAATTGATGTTGTAATAAAATAACAGGTATCCAAGCGACGTGGACAAACATATCTTAGCCAGACAAACTGGTCTCTCTAGAAGCCAGGTATATTTATTTCTACTTGCACAAACCCTACATATATCTCCATCTATGGCTCACCATAGATGTGTGAATATATACATACATACATATACATATACATATACATACATACATATATATATATATATATATATATATATATATATATATATATATAATGTTTGTTTATTCACTTATGTTTTTGTGTGTATATATACAGACTGTTATACTAGTGACTTATGCTTATTCAAAGCCCTCATGCATGGATTGTACACTTTCACTAGATTTCATGCTAATTTCAAGGTTGAATCACTTTAATGTTTATCGTTTCTGCAAAACACATATATATAACACATACTTTACAGTTTTTTACATCATAGATGGTCATTTAGCTAGTAAACAGTAAATATTTACTAGCTAATTAATTAAATAAGGAAGACATCGACTTTCTAGGACATGGCATCTTCATATAGTGACCGTCTTAATTTCAAGGACATATATACATCTATGACTGATTAGTTGCACTTCATCAAATAAAGATTCATCTTTTGCTATAAGTAGACATCGGAAGAGTCGTCAAATTCTAGATAACAAGGCCGACAAAACAGTTGTACCATATGCTATGGCCATCAATATACCATACGATAACATGTTCAACTATGGATCTAATGTATAGGTCTCCAACTGGTTCATTAACGCACGGGTAAGACTATGGAAACCGATGGTAGAAGATATGTACATGGAAGAATTAAAAGAGGAAGGAAACTTGAACTCTAACCCTAGTTCCTCCGAAATTCATTTGGAGGATCAAAAGCCTGCAGTGCCAGGATTTCATATCAATAATAATGACTCGGACTCGCTCTCTTCCGTCATCAACAATCGAAATCCTATTAATACAAACAATTATAATGCTAATGCTGAAGTTGTTGAATTGGATTTCTCATCATACAATGCAAGCAACGATGTATCGCTTACACTGGGACTGCAGCAGCAAGAGCAGTCCCTTCTCTTTTCTAGAGAAGACAATGAACGAGGAGTTCAGTTTTCTATTCTTGACGATGAAGGGCAAAACCTAATGTCACAAAGAAATTTTATGGGTGCTCAGATGTTGCATGATTTAATATGAGTACGTAGTTATGAACAGTTATGAACAAGCAGATTGCTTTACTTATTTTGTGCATTTTGTCTGGATTGTTAAGGTATACATGTAGTGAGTGTTGGTAGCTTGAGATATATGCTTTAATTAAGTGTAAAAGTTGTGGGGAATGTAGGATTTGATATTATGATCTTTTGATGGATAAAATACCTGTACAAACGGTAACCGGTGGGACATGCATATGCATCAATATTGTTTCTTGTTAGCAAGGTTTCTAATATTAGTTATTTCGCTTTTAGCTACAAACTTCCATGCATTTCTACTTATAAATATAATGCATTCCTCCAATTTCAAACACTTAACTCAGCTATTAACATAACTCAAAGTTGATTTATATATGACCATTACAATCTTCTATAAAGATATGGTATGATAATTGTGTACATTAATTTTGCTGATTTTATTGAAAATATGAGTTGCATTGTTAATTTGTATAATCCTATTTTAAGTTGTACATATGCATTTCTTCTTCTTCTTCTTCTGTATTTCAAGTCGATACTGATTACATAAGAGTTAATTGCCAAATCAGAGCACTTAACATCAAATTCGGAAATCATGATGAACCATGGAGGTTATATTTGGAAACGAATATACTAGCATTCTAACAGTTGCATGATTATTATGTGTGAAAAAAAGAAAATTAATACAATAAGCCGTATGTACATTTAAAGTTTAAACATTGAACACACTGTGCCACTTTAATGTTTCATTTTACCAATTTAATGAACTCCAAAAGTTTCAAACTGATTTCTGTGCAGTTCATGCTGCAAAAACAGTCTGCAAATAATTATGAACTAGTAGTGTAATTATTAGGGCATCACTTTTTGCAGAGGTTGCTGCCCTAGAATACAATTACTTGAGTCATCCTACCATGTGTTATTATAGGCCATAGCTAAAGATATTCTATATTATCCTGATTAAGATGTCATGCAATTTGCATTACATCATTTTGATTTGTGCCTTCTTATTTTTCTATACCTAACCCAGTGAAGTTGACTGATACAGTGTTATCAAAAGTCGAAAACTATGCTACATCCAGCGTACAAATGTGAAACCGATAAAATCACCAGGACTTAAAATGAAAGAAAATTAAATTGACTTTTTTTTAAAAACTATTATCGATAGTTTTCTCTGCCCAGTGCCCACGTATGTTTCCATTATAACGTTACGACAGATGTTAAACTATTAGTTACTAGCTAGACAAAAGACATACTAGACTTGTGATGCTATTATTCTTAATAAGCAATATAATAAAGTCCTAATAATTAAGACAAAGATGATGTATGCATAAAACACTTGTATTATTTAATAAAGCATGAATTACTAAGTTGCTGTTAATATAAAAAAATAAAAAATAAAATAAAATAAAAAAAATAAAACTCTTTTTCCACTGTAAATAGAAGGTTTCCGTTAAAAAAAAATGGAAAGCAGAGCTAGCAGGATGTTTTACATCAGTTAATGTATGGCTGCAGATAGAAGATGAGGGTAACAGCTTGGCAAAATGTTAAAAGGAACAAAGTAACAACAGAACAAATTCAATTTAGTTGAGATATGCAACTAAATCAAACAGGGTAAAAGCCACAAAGTATGAAACTTAGATAACAGGAATTATATATTCCTATGATTATTCCAAATCAAAATATAAGGATCTACCTAAGATACGTCCGGCATCCTTTAAATCAACACTCTCCCCTAAACCTCTTTTCAGCCTATTGTTAATTAACAAATAGGTATCAAGTCCAAATACTATTGCTAAAATTATCTTTGTACTCATACAGGTTGTTGCTGTCATCTGATTACAACTCTGAATAGTATTGGTATCACATTTCATCTATTTCCTGTAATGTTGGATGCTCTGCTTCCACATTGATCTTGCTTACCACATCCTGCGTCATGGCTACTCTGTCTATGGTGGAAATTTGGCTCCTAACTTAACCCAAAATAGAGATCAAGAACATTTTCTTAATAAAATAAAATGGACAATTCAAATGTCATTTTCCAGTAAAATGTCTCTCAAATATTTGACATTAGCATCTAATTTAGATTGTCTCTTAATCAAATTTGCAGCGGAACAAGTAACAGTCTGATACTATCAGTATATAACAATACCAATCACTCTCAGAGTCTAAACATCCAGGTAAAATTATGTTTAGCCTAAATTTTCATATGATTTGTCTCGTATACTCAGCAAGCTAGAGTTCTTATTCCTCTATGTGGGCCAGCATGAATTTGTGACTTGTGAGGCCATTGACGTTATTTCAGTGCAGAAGATAAATTTTCAACAACTATCTTAAGAAGATATTTACATCAAGACCTATTAACAGAAATTATGTTCCATTATCTAATACATGTGCTATCACCAGGTTGCTGAAATGACTCTGTCAATATCTCTCCTAAGGGTTTCACTGAAGCCTGTAAAGTAACAATGCATATACTGAAATACGTCACTAATTATAAATTATCCATGTTAATCTATGTACCTAGAAGTTGCACACAAACTGTTTAAGCTTTCACCAGTGTTTCCTATTATTTTTAAAAATGCAAAGAAATGAGCAACATTGAGATTATCCTGCTATTCAACAGCTCAGTTCCTATATGCCCATTTCCACAATAATGTCGGTCATCAGTTACAGTTACGGACGACTAAATATTAAAATGTTACCAAACAAATATACATAATTAATTAACTAACTCTTAATATATGTCATTCAGCAAATAAAAACCAGTAAACTTGTTAATGTTCTGTCAGCATTACACTTGGACTCAAACTTCTAAAAAAACAACATGGACGTTGTAACGGTTGTGTCTCCCATGTCAATTTTTGATATTATGTGTATTTGCAATTGAGATTTAAAATTTCCACTTTCAAAGCTTTTCCAGTATAAAAAGACCAAACCACATTCTAAAGGAGGATATAAATCCTTTTAACAATTTTCTAATTGGTATTAATGAGAAAAGATTTCTTTTTTCCCATTCATTAGATATACCGTCCAACCAGATTGGTAATTGGGGAAGAAATTTTAAACAGAGTTCACTTTTGTAATCCCTTTTATTTAGGAGTAGAAGTTCAAGCCAGTGAAAGCTACGTGATACACATTAATTTCACCTACCCTATTCCTCAGACTACATGATATTTCCGTCAAATTAACAGAAATCTCATATTGCGAAATGGATATTTGAAAGAGCTATTTTACTTGTTTTATTATGAATAACCAGTTTTGTTATTATTTTATTTTAACTATTGTTAAACAATATAGTTAAATTATAGGACAATTCACAATCTTAGGCCTGTTTATGTAAATAATAACACAAATAGCCATGTTCCAAAAATAATTACGGATATAGACCTGTTTCTGTCTGAAGGCGAGTTTTCAAACCTCGCCTGCATTAAAATACAAAGGCGAGTTTTGAAAACTCGCCTTCAAATAAACCCTTACTTAATTATGTAATGTATTTACTAATGTAGTTGTAAATATTAATTATAAATTAAAGTTGTTAAATAGAGATAAATACATTATACTTTATTTAATATATTAATATGATTTATACATTATATAATTTATATGTTATATAATTTTATAATTATAAATTATATATTTTTCATAATTTTTGCTATTACTTAATAATATACATTATAATGTATAAGCATATGACATATAATTATATTATATAAAGATATAAATTATATTAGTACGACCCATTACAACATAAATAGGACACGAAATAACTTAGACCCAGCGATACAACATAACTTAGACCCAACGATACAACATTACTTACTCCCAACGATACAACATAACTTCTCTCAACTGAGCATTGAGGGATTTTTGAACTGGCCCGATGCGCTGGACTGCAACGTTTGGTTGCGTTGCATTAAAAAGTTCAGACTCGACCTCTGCGGCATCTACTTGGACTCCCATTTGCGTTTCGGGCACAAATTCGACATCTTCTACGGGTTGTTTATTCGTACTCATTGTACATTTGAACCATGGTATCGTCGTCGTATGCCCAGTTAGCCATTTTGACAGTGAACTACTCTACAAAAAACCAAGGAGTGATGAAGAGAGGAAGAGAGGTTTGTTGGTCTTTAATAAGGGAGAGAGGAAGAAATGCTGGTTTGAAACATCTACGAAATAGCAACATTACATCTCTATAAAGCAGATTCTTTACAGTAATACGTCAGACGAAAGCAGATTCTCTCCTGATACGACTAGTCAGTGCAGGGTTAAAGGAGTACGTAAAGCAGATTCTCTCCTGATACAACTAGTCACTTCAGAAATTGTCCCATTAGAAACACTGTAGCACTGCTATTAAGTTAAATGCTATGATAGAGAATCTACACTGTAACCATCTATACACATTTTGGCCTGACAGGGTTAAAGGAGTACGTAAAGCGGCTTTTCTGAATCCATTCAAACCCTCATTCACAATTTCTTTTCTTCTAGCCGTCTCCTCCTTCCTCTTTCACCATGTCGAAACAGGGAAAAGAAAGTGTGGGCTCCACCGTGGACAAATTGGAAAACGACGATGAATCGGTAGTAAATCAACGACTTGGAAAAGAAAGGGTAGTTGCGGGGCGTGTTGTCGAGCCACTAATTCCTGGTGGATCCAACCCTATTTGTCGTTGTGGAGAAGCATCGGTCGTGGTTGTTTCCAAAACAAAAAAAAAATGATGGTCGTCGATATTTCGGCTGTGAAGCCTATGAGGACCACAAGGTTTTTCCTGCTGAAATTGATTGTTGTTACTTTAAGCAGTAGATTGACCCTCCGATGTGTGAAAGTGGTGTTCAGTCATCTAGACCTAGATTTTACCCACGTCCGTGGTAGGAGTATGTGGAAACTACCTTAATGTGTTTTATTTTACTTCGAATTTGATGTTCGTGTGTTCCTTTATTGTAGCTCGTATGATTGTAGTTTGAGGAGTTCTTAATGTTGTAATCGTTGTCGTCGTAAAATTCTCAGTTCTGTAATGCAATATATTAAAATTCCCAGAAGTATGAATATTGCTGATAAAAACCGTAAACCTTGTTGCAAACTTAGTGTGCATGTGATGACCCCTTAAACCAAGTAGTGTTGAATCACTCCTGATACGACTAGTCATATTCCCTACAGTATTACGCCAGACGAAACAGTGCCGTGCAACACGTAAAACAAAGTGTATCAGTGACTTTTCACATCATTCTTTGTTTTACCCTTTATTCACTTATACACTACGCAACTATATATCTCTGTCGAATTACTCACAACTTATCTTACTCCAACAACTTAGTTTCCAACCACTCTGTGCTTTACCACAACTATGACTTCTTGGTCATCATCTCCAGACTCTGAGGAAGAGGCGTACAAATAGATGGAACTTCATGCGCTTGCAGATGAACTCGAGTTTCTAAACGAACTGAACTCTCGGCTTGGACCACCGTGCGAACAACGGCCCGTCCAACCTCCACATCAAGCCCAAGTACCAAACGTTCAACACACGCATGAACAGTCCGTCGTTGTACCACGACAAGAAGTTCATTCTTATCAAGTACCACATGCTCCAATTCCTACTGAACAGGAAAGTGACTCTTATCAAGTTTGTTGCTACTGCGGTTATCCAGTTGAAGTTGTGGTTCGAGCAGATGGCAACGATATTGGTTGTCGCATTCTGCAATGTCCAACCTATCTGAATGGGTGCGATTACACGGAATGGATAGACGAACCGATAGGGCCAAGGGGAATAACATATGAAAACGAACTCGAACAACAGAATAGACAACTCTGTAACGTTTTTGAACAGTTGCGGCTTAACCGTGATGATTAAGCAGCTTCACATCCCAAGAGCATGAACGTCGGATGTAGTTTGGTTATCGTACTATTTTCCTAATTAACATTTGTTGTATTCTAAGCTATAGTATCTAGTCTCGTGTTACCATATGTTTCGTCCTGAGTTTTAGTACTAGTTTCTGTGTTATGGTCTCTTGTAATCGACTGGTCCGGGCTTCATCTCCACATACTCTGCATGACCCAATTCAATAATGTCAACAATTTACGCACCAAAACCCCCAAATCGTAAATGCGAACAATGTACACAAAATTGAACATGTATGACATAATTTCAATGTTGTGTACACAAAATTGAACATGTATGACACCCATAACCAACCATAACCAACCACAAAATTGAACATGTATAACCAACCAACCAAAATTGAAAATTAGAGTTTCGAATCTTACCGATTTCGTGTTGTACGCCGAATGTGCTAGCCATTGTTGTCTTTTACGAACGGATTGGATGAAAAATGGACGAAAATGGAGTTGATTTTAGGTTTTTTTTTTCTTTTTGCAGCAGTGAGTAAGAAGAGATATAAAGAAAGTGAAATGAAAATGGGGAAGAAGGTCTCGGGTTGGGGTGTTTTGTGTGCAGGATAATAACGAAAGCAAGTTTTGGAAACTCGCCTTCGTATTTTTCCGAAGGCGAGTTTTGAAAACTCGCCTTCGGAAACCCAGCAAACCAAAACAGGCCTATTTGTGTTATTACTTTTGAAACAGGTCCATTAGTGTTATATTTTACAAAAACAGGCTCAAGTACGTAAAAAGTCCTTAATTATATTATATTATTAAGTTAGGAAACGAGGGAAAAAGTGCAATAAATGCTTTTTATAGTATATACTATATAGTAGTTCAAAATACAATGGTCTCAGTAGTCATCTCCACGTCATGTGAAGAAGCACCGCTCATTTGACATTAACGAGAAGCGGAAGTAGCTGCAAAGCGATGCAAATGTAATAAGCTTAGAAAGCGTTGATCTCAACACTTCGCCCCTAAGAAAGTCGGCATACATCCGTGCATCTAACCAGAAATCAGTAGGTGTAGCCTTTGAAACAATGAATTATTTGAAGGAGGGATTTCTAACACAACCTCCAAATATCATATTCATATTCCTGAGTTCAGGAGGCGAACAAACTTTCAATTTCTCATATGTCTTCACAGCTGACCACTTGTCATCTCCTTCGAGCATGTTCTATTTCAGACTCTGCTTTCGATCTGCAGCAATAAGTTGCGGTGACTTCCATCGTGCTTTAGATCATCGAACTTTATTTCTATTCGAGTTAGGTCGTAATCGACGCTCATCTGCATGTCAAAGACCTGATGATTTTGTCATACCAACAGCCAATCCGACAACAAATTTTGATAAGGACTACCGTTCATAGTCCAATCTACAATGTGGTGAGTAGATGAACTGGAATATTGTTCATTGGTCGACATTCTAAAGAAATTTATATAAAAAATGTTCACAAAAGACATGTGGGATAGATATTAGTATGAAACACATATTTGACATATTTACGTAAGAAATGCGATGAAGAAATGGCTAAAATTGCAAACTGTTGAGTAGAGACTCAGATTTGCTGAAGAGAAATAAAGGAGTTCTAGAGAATATATATATAAAAAAAGGGGAAGGAGTCGTCCGTTGGAATAAGACGGTGACGCATAGTGCATCAGATGTGTCGGTTGACAACCCGTTCAATTCCAATGGCTTGTTCCAACAACCAAATCGGAGAGATCCACCTTAGCCAACTTTTCCTGCCCAAGTTTTGGCTGCAAAAGTACCTGATACTGCGTCTTTTACACAAGTTTTATGTTCAAAAGCCGCATTTTGTGGTCCCTTCATTATTGCTTCGAGGTCCCAGCCAGAGGGGATAGCAAAAATGCCTATACATTTTTTTTGCTAAGATACCTTTCCATTATTGGAAATCCTAGCATTCCTTTTACAGAAATTTACCTTTTCTGAGCCAACTCATTATCCTTTTGCACTCGCTTAACAAGACATTCAGATAAAGTAGGCTACATGTATTGAAAGTAACTTCAAAATGCAATCTAAAGGTTTTTCTCAAACTTGTTAACTTTTAAGTTATATTGAGTAACTTAACTATGAAGCTCCAAGTATCATACAGAGAAAGCTAAATGAGTAAAGGAACTAATTAACTCTGATGAAACTCCGCAACACACAATAATGATCTAATCCAAGTATTTTCACTTTCCAATTCCAAGGCTCCAAGAACACACCCCCTTGTTAACCAAAAAAAGAAAAGTATGTAATTTTTTGGAATATGAAGCATGATGTTAACATTATAGGCAGATTTTTATAATAGTTGAAATTGGGCCTGCTAGCTTAAGCCTCTTATTGCTTATTCAATTTTGCTTTATTAACCTTTTAACCTTTCATAGTTGTTAACCTGTGCCAAACATAATCCAACAAACAAATGGAAAGATAAGCTTGCAAGAAAAGCTGCCTTACAATGTAGGCAACACATTCACTATACAAGTGGGCTGGTGGGTTATCGTTGCATATTAATAATCTGATCCCATACTGTCAGCCAAATGGGCTGCAACACAAGGTTCAACACACTGAACCACCAAGAACTGGTGGCTGAGTCTGCCATAAATCCAAATCAAAGCAATGGAAACTAAAAATGGTCTGTGATATAATCATGTATGCATAAATTTTTTGACATGTGATGAGTGGCATCTAAAATAAAGCAGGAACTTAAAGCCATCACCATTGATCCTTATGTAATGCATAACAGCACTTCTCTAGAAGTAATGTTTCTGAAACAGTGCACTTCAGCATCCATCACGAGTAGGCAAAATAAAATGAATATCTAATTCTTCTCAAAAAGGGAAAATGGGTGTATCGGCCTGAAGCTAATGAATCATATTACAAAGCGACATGGCAACTGCCTGATTGGTAATAAAATAAAAAAGCAAAAGGAATAATATACCAAAACATTGCCCTCAACTAAGCATGAGATCTTCAACAACCACTGCAATCCGGTCACTCTCAAAACGCCCTTTCCCAATCCGGCCAATGTCCCTACCATCTGTACGGAATACGGTGAACATCGAAATAAAATTTACAATCTTCGTATTCATTCTCATAAGAAATCGCCCGAATTCTGACTTCTTGTCGTCGGACTGCCACGGCGGAGGTGATGATGCAGGGTTGATCGTGACGGAAGTTAACGTAGGTGAAGGCCGTAGCCAATGACGGTCGACAAGAATGATGTGTCGGTGAACAGAGCTTGGAATTATTTAAGGGATTATGTTTTTAGGGATTGAGGGGGTACAGATCCTTTGAGAGGTACGTCAGTTTTGGCGGGTTGGGTTATTAAAATGATTCATCAGGGTTGGCCTTAAAAAGGTATATTTTATTGGTTACAACTAGTAATATATTTGAATAGAAGATAATGGGGAAACGTTGAGTTTCAAAATTAACTTCCATCCCATGTTTCCAATCAAAATATGGATTCTACAGTACATATGCTTGTAGTCAAGTTTGAAAATATTTATTCAACAAAACCAAACAACTATAATTGAAAATACTTACGGTTTACGGTGCAAATTTTTATTGAATATTGACATGATTATTTCGTAAAACTTGTTTTATTTTTAAGGTCATTTTGAGTATTAAGTTTGAAATAAGAGGCAGATCCTAATCTACACCATAATCATGGCATTCTAGAATCCTAGTTATCCACATGGAATGCATTACTATCTTACTAGTTAAGTGCTTCAATTTAAGTGCGAGAAGTCACATATTTGAAGCTTGCGTAGGGTGGTTCAGACCATTGGATGTATACTGACATGTAGCATGTTGTACACTATCTAAAATTTGTTGTACATATATGCACTACCATTTGAATATTTAATTTAAGAAATTTTTTATGGAAATGGTACTTCAAATTAATTAATATTTAGGATAAATTATAACAAAGATATTAAAAGTTTTTCCCTAAATCTAAAATGGCGGATTCTTGTTTCTTCGCTAATTCTTGTTTCGATCATTCCATCTTTCCTCCTTCGAATTCATTTCCGTCTCGGATTGATTCAAGGGGCTATCGGTTTTGTTTCAGATGTGGTGATTCTTCCCACTTAGCAAAGGAGTGCAGGAATGGTATTCGCTGTTTCAACTCTGGAGGGGTGGGTCATCGCAAGTTCAATTGTCCGATGGCGGCTAGAGGGAATTCTGTTTATGATATCTTGCACTTCAACTATTTGAGAATTTGCCGCAGTATATTGTCGCTCATGGATCTTTTTGTTTTAGATTTTCCTAACAAGGAGAATGAAGGGGCTTAATGGTTGTTGTTGTTAGGATGACATTTAGAGGGTCTCGTTGATGGAATTTTGTGGAGCAAGAAGGTCATCAACAATGCTGTTTTTCCTCCTTTGTCTCGTTCGTTGGAGAGGAAAGATCATGCATTCTCCTTTAGCCTTAATCTTGTGAAACTATAAAGGTTATATTCTGAATCGGCTTCAAGGAATAAGAGGAAAGTATTTGGGTTGTTGGAAGGGATTTTGAAGCATTTTGATGTTATTAACACAGCCATTAACTGTGATCGTATAGCCGTTCCTTTCCAGAATTCTACAAAAGGCGTCGTTTCATCTAAGTTGGGTTCTGGGATGCAATCTACTAAGTTTCAGGTGGAGAATGATCGTGTTGTATTTTCGGGTTTGGCTGATGACTATATGGAGGTTCTTGAGGGAGATATGGTGGGTTTTGCTGGATTTCTTGGCACTGTTCAGCGCTCAGATCCATTATTATTTGACCCTGCGGTTCCGAAATGTTTAGGGTTCAGTGAAGAATCACGGTCTCTTGATTGTACGTCCTTCTATTATGAAAAGGATAATGACATGATGACAGGTGATGATTTGGTTGATTTTTGTGGTTATGATGTGGTCGGTGGCGATGAGGTTTCTCCTAATTATGGTTCATGTGTTGAGGACAGTTTAGTTTGGTTAGTGGCAGAGGACACTGAACTGTCGAATGGCTTTGGGGTGTTGGATATTGTTGATGATAAGGTGGATTCTAGGATGGAGGTTTTAGATGGTGGTTCTGCGGAGCATAAGGAGACCTCCCTGAAGCTTTCTTCCCCGAAAAGGAAAGGTTTTAGAGTAGGTCATGTAAAAATTGGGAGGTTTGGTAGATTGCATGATAAGTGTGGCGATAGTCAAGAGCATTGTATTGTGCAGGTGTGTCCTTCTATAAGAGAGAACACAGAAGACAGTGTGGCGGCTTCTAGTGATGTTGTGGGTAGGAGGGGCTGTCAGTTTCCTTTTTGCAGTGTTGAGTTTGTGTTGGCTAAGGGAGGAGAGGAAGGACTCTTGGGTACTTTGGAAGAACCTAAGGTTAGTTCTCCAATTTTTAGTAGAACTGCGTTTGTAGATGGGGGGTTAGATGCTAGCGTGTCTCTGCTGGAATGTTCTTTACGCGGCCTTATTTTTTCGTGGGATAGGGGTGCTTGCTCTTTGATTTTGAGTGAGTCGGGTGTGAGGTTACTCTCCATATACTTGTGTCCGTGCTTTAGTATATTTCATTTGGAGCGCGCTCTGCCATACTCAGAGTTAGTTACTGGTGATGGTCCTTGCTCTTCAGTTGGTGATGGTTTGCTAGAGATTAGAGGAGGTCATTCTCAGAGTAGAGTTGTATCCTCTTCTTCGGTCAGGAGAGGGAGATGTAGGAGAGTTATTCCCAGTTCTGGTTTGATTCGTCGCAATGCTAGGATCAGAGCTAGATCCTCTTCATCTCGAGGTAGGTTCCCAGGTCCGGATGCTAGCAGTAGCAGTTCGGATTTGGGCTCAGGTATGTCTCCTGTTTTTGGTAGTGATTATACTCCTTTTGCTTTGGGTTGCCTTTCGACTAGTCAGTTATTTCAGCTCGCTAGTGATACTGCCTTTATTTTTTCAAATATTGAGCTTAATGCAGACTTCATTAGGAGTAGGGAATTAGAGAGTTTCTTCTATGAGTCGACGAGGATTGTTAGCTGGAATATTAGGGGTTTAAATGATCCTAAAAATGTGCTAAGGTTAGGACATTTTTTTAATGATTTCCATATTGATATTGTTTTGCTTCAGGAGACTAAAATTGAGAGCCTTGATTCTAGTTTTTATGCGAGGTTAGGTGGGTCCCTTTTCCGTAATTGGGCTTGTCTTTCGGTTATAGGTAGTGCCCGGGCGGGGGGGGGGGGGGGGCTTATGATTGGTTGGAAAGATAACCAATTTAGACTTGTGCAGGAGATTCCGAAGTTATATTCTCTGCACATTATTTAAGCTTCCCTTATTGATAACTCTACTCTGGGCATTTCCAATGTGTATGGCTCTCACACTAAAATTGAGAGGAGACTCTTGTGGGTTGAATGTGCGGATTTTAGGAATCTTATCCCCAATCAGTGGATTGTGGGGGGAGATTTCATCGTCACTAGATTTTTAGGGGAGAGATCACCTCGGGAAGGTGATTTCTATGATATGGAGGAATTCAATGATTTCATTTTAGATAATAATTTGATTGAGATTCCTCTCGATAATAGATCATTCACTTGGTCGAATGTCAGAGATTGTCCTTCTTTTGCTTTATTAGATAGATTTTTTATTAGTTCTGAGGCGGAAGATAGATTTTCGATTTGTAGAGTTAAGGGCTTGCCTTTTTTGTATTCTGATCATTGTCCTATCATCCTTTCGTCTGACTCGAATATTTCTATTAGTAGCAGTTTCAAGTTTGAGAAGATATGGTTACTTGATCCTAGTTTCATTAATCTCGTTTCTGTTAAGTGGAATTCTTTGTTTTATTTTAATAATTTGTATAGGGGCAATTCTGCGTAGATTTTTGTTGCGAAGCTAGGTAAGTTAAGATTATTACTGGAGCGTTGGAATAAGTATATTTTCGGTAGTGTTAGAATCAGGAAAGACAAGATTATGTGTGAGCTGTTAGATTTGGACAAGACTAGCAAGTCCAGGATTCTTAATTCTAATGAGAGGGATAGATACTGTTACCTTAAAAATGATCTCAAGCAGATTTTAGAAAAAGAAGAGATCATGTGGAAGCAAAGATCCCGAGTTCAATGGATTAAGGAAGGGGATAATAACACAAAGTTCTTTCATAGTGTGGCTAATAAGAGGAGACATGATAATTTGATTCTATTCTATTTTTATTAATGATGTTGAATTGACCTCTCAGAGGGATTTAAATGAAGCCTTCACTAGGTATTATAAGCAGATTTTTGGTTCTAGGATTAAGAGAAGGACTAATGTCAGATGGAATGTCTTGTACCCATCTGATACTAAGGTTGATTTAGTAGATTTAGATAAGCTTTTTTCTGAGCAGGAGATTTGGAAGACTATTTGTGATATGCCTAGTGACAAAGCTCCTAGGCCTGATGGTTTTTCTGTTCTTTTTTACGAGCAGTTTTGGGAGGTTTTGAAGTTTGATTTAATTAATTAATTTAATGACTTTTATAGTGGTGATTTACGTTTAGGTAGTTTTAATTTTGCCAATGTCATCCTTATTCATAGGAGAGAGGGGGCTAATTCTCTTAAGCATTTTAGGCCTATTTCCTTAATCAATGTTTCATTTAAGATTATTTCTAAAGTTCTTGCGAACAGGCTTAGTTTTAAGATGAACGATCTTATTGATTATTCTCAAACCGCCTTCATTAAGGGCCGAAACATTATGGATGGGGTGGCAGCGGTGCAGGAGTATATTAATGTTTGCTGTAAAATTAATTTCTCTTGTGCCATTTTGAAGCTAGATTTTGAGAAGGCTTTTGATTCGATCAATTGGGATTTTATTTGCGAATTATGTCTTGCTAGAGGTTTTAGCGTTAGATAGATTAACTGGATCATGTTATTGCTTAGGTCTAGTTGCTCCAACATTGTTGTTAATGGGGTGGTGGGCAAGAAGATTCAATCTAAGAGAGGCCTTAGACAAGGTGACCCCCTATCGCCCTTTCTGTTTAATTTAGCAGCTGATGTTTTCTCTAGAATTATTAAGAGAGCTGGGAGATTAGGTGTCTTAGGTAGTGTTGGTAATAAAGAATTTAATAATGAATTATCTACTCTTCAATTTGCAGATGATACATTATTATTTTCTTCTCACTTTCCTAAGCATATTATTGTTCTTAAGTTTATTCTTTACAGTTTTGAGATGTTATCTGGTCTCAGAATCAATTTTGATAAGAGTGCTGTTATGGTCCTTAATGATTTTGGCAATGTTGAGTCTTTGGTTGCTAGTACCTTGAACTATTCTGTCATGAAATTTCCTTTTGATTATTTAGGTTTTAAGATTAGGCCTTCGAAGCTCAAGAAAGAGGATTGGTTAGTTATTATTGATAAGATCAATAATAGATTATCAGGTTGGAATAATAGATTTCTGTCTAGAGCTGGAAGATTAGTTCTTGTTAATTCGATTTTATCTGCTATTCCTTATTATTGGATGGCCGTTCATCGATTTCCTCAATGGGTTATTGAGAAAATTGACAGAATAAGGCGTAATTATCTTTGGAATGGTGTACCTATTTGTAGAGGCTTTAAATGTCTAGTCAACTGGGAGGTGTGCTGTAAGGCCAAGAAAGATGGGGGTCTGGGGATCATTAACTTATATAACTTTAATTCTTCCCTGCTAGCCAAGTGGTTATGGAGATTTAGATGCCCTGGAGTGTCGGCTACTTAGAAGATTATTGTTTCCAAGTTTTATTATTCTGGTAGTGAGTTTATTGTTGGTTCTAGTGTTGGTTGGCTTAATAGGTTATCTCTTTTTTGGAAGTCGGTTTTGAATTGTTTTGATTTTTTTAAGTTAGGTTGTAAGGTGACTGTTCACTCGGGTAACCTTACTTTCTTTTGGCATGATGCTTAGATTTCTCATGTCCCGCTTAAAATTGAATTTAGTGAGCTTTTTAATATTAGTAGTTTTAAGAATGCTTTGATTATAGATGTTTATAGAAGGGATTTAGATCCTCCGTGGGAGTTCTCTTTTGATAATATTTTAGAAGGGGGTTTGTTAAGGCAATTAGCCTTACTTAAAGCCAAGTTAGCTTTGTATCACTTGGATGAGATGAGTGATTCTATTAGTTGGGGTTTGGATAAGAGTTTAGTTTACTCTGTTAATTATATGTATAAATTTATTAATTTCTCTGGTGTTTCATTGTGCCCTTTTAAATTTCTTTGGAAATCTAATTCTCCTCCGAAAGATAAGTTTCTTTTGTGGTTAATTATTCATAAGAAACTTAATAGGGTCAATCTTTTAAAGAGGAAGAATATTATTTTTGATGTTAAGTATTGTTTTTGTAGTATTGTAAATGAAGATGTTGATCATATATTTTTCTCTTGTTTTTTTACCTTTTTTATTTTTAATATGTTTTTGAGGATTTTTGCTTTTGATTGTTTTAATTCCTTTAGTAGCTGTGTTGATTATTGGGATAATTATAGATTTGTTTTTAATTCTAGGCAGAGGTATGTGTTGGATTCTTTAGTTACTATCATTAGTTGGTTCATTTGGTTGGAGAGGAATCAGAGGTTTTTTCATTCTATTTCAGTTTCCGCTGATAATATTACCATTAGGATAGTGAATTTCTGTCTCGGTTGGATGTCTAATTCGCACTTTAAGTTTTTTGATGATTCCCGTTTTCAGTGTTTTTTGAATAAGGTTGGATTTAATTTGAGTTTATTTATTAGAATTAATAGTTATTTTAGATGTAACAGTCCTCGTCTTTGTGGTTAATTTCTTTTCCTGGTGCATATATATGTATGGATATATACCTATATATATATATTCTTAGATATACACACACACACACACACTCATATACCCATATATATATATATATGTGTGTGTGTGTGTGTGTTGGTTACTAATTGTTTGCTTAGTTTCTTTCTGTTTCAGGTTGTAGATTTAGCTGAGAAGCTCAGTGGATAGCTGTCAGGGCTAGCGATTGTTTTTTGCTCTGGTTCTTTTGTGTGTGCGGAGTTGGCGAGTTTTTTGGGTGTTTTGTTACCGTTTTTTTGTTGTATTTTACTTGGAGTGTCTAGCTCTTGTATTGGAGTAGATATACTTCAATATCGGGAGGTGGGTTTGCCAGAATTCGACATTAAAGTATGATGGGCGGTGGTTTTTCCGGAGCTCATCTATCTACTTTCCTTTACATTCTTTTTGCTGTATCAGTTTTGCTTTTTTTGGGTCTGTAATTGGATATTGTATCCTTTTATTATTATTATATATGTGCGCTCTCTTCTTCTTAAAGGATCACACATTTTTGTTTAAAAAAAAGATAAATTATAACAAAAGGTATTAACAAAAATTATTTTAATTCATCGAGCTTGCTTGAATGCTCTTTAATGATCTCCAAGGGTAATAAAACTTTTTGATATTCCAGTTTCATTCTAGCTAATTCTTTTTACTCTAATAGCCTTACGTATGCTCAAATAACTAGTTGTTTTCTATTCCAAACAACTTTTGAGCATTGCACCAAGAAACATCAAGTGCCTTAGATCCGATACCAAAAAAGATCTGGTGTACTTCTGATGTAGGGGATTGGTGTTGAGGTAGATTGTTTTAATGAAGGGAACAATTAAGTCCCCACATCAACAAGTTTTTTAGACTATTCCACTAACAAAGCTTTGTATATAATATTGTGAATTAAAATGACTTGGGCTTGCTTTGCCAAAAAATTAAAATGACTTAGGCTTGACTGAGGACTTGGATGAGTATGCATGTGGTCTTGGGCCTATTAAACATTATTATCGTCGAACAAACGGATGCGTCTGTTTGTACGCAACTGCTCCCAACGGTCGTGCCTCTTCTGCTCCTATAAAAATAGCCTGTACCTTCCTACTCCAGAATAACTTTTTCCCTTCTCCTATCTCCTCCTATACATAAATTTTCTGTCTTTTATCTTCTACCAATAAACATATTCCATTAAACCCTCAGGCATTGCGTTGCCTCTAGGTTTCGGTTTTGTTGTAACCTGTGAAGCAGTCTGTCGTTCAACCCGTTGGCAAAATCAAATGAGTGAGGGCAGATATTGCTTTAAGGAAAGCGAGCCTGCACATCAAAACTAACTCTTCCCACTTCTTCACTAATCAACAACAAACTTAAAGCGATATCCGTTATGGATAACTGTGCAGAATCCGCTTTCAAACTGATGAACGAAGACTTTGTCTGCTTGGACGGAATTAATTTCGCACGCTAGCAGGACAAGATGAAGTTCCTCCTTATTACCTTAAAGCTTCATACATACTAGATGAAAATCTTCCACTAATTCCTCCTCCAACAAACAAAGACACAGAAAAACTGAAGAAACAGAGGATAAAACGCGAGGAAGATGAACTGCTATGACGAGGCCACATTCTTAATATAGTATCCGATCGTTTGTACGACATCTACACTCCGCTGAAGTCGCCTAAAGAAATCTGGGATGCACTGGAAGAAAAATACAAAACAGAGAAAATTGGAACAAATAAGTTTCTTACCTTACCGTATTTTGAATTTGAAATGAAAGATGATGTCTCTGTTATGGACCAAATGCATGACTTACAAGTTCTGGTTGGAAAATTTACGGATTTAAAAGTGCATATTCCAGTCAACTCAAGTGGGGGCTGTTATTGCTAAACTTCCATCTAGTTGGAATAATTACCATAAAAAGCTCCTGCACATGACCGAAGAACTCACGTTGGAATGGATTGGAGAACACATACAGATTGAAGAGGAGAATATAATTCGTGATGGTGCTTTTTCAACAACAAACATGAACATTCTTACTTCTGGAAAAAAGAGAAAGAACGCTCAAAACCAGAACTTTAAGCCGAATAAGAAAACTAAGTCGGATGCCAAATCTAATCCAAAGGATAAGAAAAACAAGGCTTGCTATAACTACGGCAAACTTGGGAACTTCAAACGAGAGTGCATAGCACCTCCAAAACAAAAAGGCCAGTCTAAAAATGTAAATATGGTCAAGAACGATGAAGTCCAAGAAATCGTTGCTATGGTTTCAGATGTGCAGATCAGCATGATAACTGACTTGAACATGGCAATTGCTGAAATAAAATCTTTGGATTAGTGGTTTGATTTTGGTGCAACAGTTCATGTTTGCAACAATAGAGGGTTGTTCAAAACCTACACAGAATTGGCAGATCAATAGGAAATGCTTATGAGAAATGGAAATGGTTCGAAGGTTCTGGGAAAAGAAAATGTAGAGATACATTTTACTTCCAATAAGAAGATCACTCTAACTAACATACTCCATGTTCCTAATATTAAAAAGAATCTGGTTTCTGCATCAGTCTTGTGCAAGAGTTGTGTCAAATCTGTCTTAGAGGATGATAGATTAACTCTGTCCAAAAATGGCATGTTTGTGGGTAAAGTTTATGCATGTAATGGGATGTTCAAAGTCAGTATTAATGACATAAATGAATGTTCTACTTATATTGTTGATTATTTACCTTTATGACATGCATGTTTAGGGCATTTAAATTATAAACCTTTGAAATATATGGCAAAACATGGTTGTATTTCTGTTAATAATGATAAACATGATAAGTGCGAGATATGTATACAAGCCAAGATTACAAAGAAACCATTTCCGACCGTTGAAAGAAATTCAGAACTCTTACATCTAATTCATTTCGATATATGTGAATTACATGGAGTTTTAACTAGAGGTGGAAAAAGGTATTTCATTACCTTTATTGATGATTTTTCTAAATACACATGTGTGTATTTGCTTGGAAATAAAGATGAAGCTTTTGACATGTTTAAAAGCTATAAAACAAAAGTTGAAAATCATAAGGTTAGGAAAATAAAGGTCCTACATAGTGATAGAGGAGGAGAATACTTCTCCACTGAATTTTCTAACTTCTGTGAAGAATATGTGATTATTCATCAGCACATTGCATCATACACACCACAACGTAATAGTTTAGCGGAAAGAAAAAATAGAACTCTGATTGCTATGGTAAATTCTATGTTATTAAATGCAAAATTACCGCTTAACTTGTGGGGGGGGGGGGGGAGGGAAGCATTGTTGTCTTCATGTCATTTGCATAATAGAATCACTTCAAGGAAAACTAAAGTTTCTCCTTATGAACTATGAAATGGTCGAAAACCTAATCTACAGTATCTAAAGGTGTGGGGGTTTATTGCCTTCTATTGGGTAACAGATCCAAAACGGACTAAACTAGGTCTAAGAGCATTGAAAAGTTTGTTTGTTGGATATGCTGAAAACTCTAAAGCATATAGACTACTAGATGTATCCTCAAACATGATTGTTGAATCAAGGGATGTTGAGTTTATTGAAAATAAATTCAAGGATGATTCAACCATAAATCAGCCATTAAACCCCGACATTATCCAAACACCAATAGATGTTAGTTACTACACCTTCTGCTAGCGATAAAAGGATAGTAACAAACGAACAGACAGAAATAAGAAGGAAACAAAGAATCAGAAAAGAGAAATCTTTTGGTCCAGATTTCATATAATCGCAAGCTATAACATTCCTTGTAGAAACTCGAGATGAAGTTAGTAACAAAATTCCTATTGTACTGAATATAGAAGATGATCCAAAAACATACAAAGAAGCTATAACTTCCAGAGATTCTGCTTTTTGGAAGGATGCAACTAATGATGAAATGGATTCAATTTTATCAAACAATACTTGGGTACTAATAGACTTGCCTCAAGGGTCAAAACCTATTGGTTGCAAATGAGTGTTTCGAAGAAAACGTAATAACGATGGTAGTGTGCAAACTTTCAAGGCCATATTAGTAGCCAAAGGTTTTCGGCAAAAGGAAGGAATTAATTTCTTTGAAACAAATGCTCAGGTTGCAAGAATTACATCAATTCGAGTACTAATAGCATTAGCATCAATCTACCAGTTGCATATCTGATCCACCAAATGGATGTCAAAACAGCCTTCCTTAATGATGAACTTAATGAAGAAGTTTACATGGAACAACCAGAGGGCTTTATCCTTCCTGGGAATGAAAGAAAAGTTTGAAAACTAACAAAATCATTATATAGATTAAAACCAGCACCAAAACAGTGGCATGAAAAATTTGACTCAATTATACTTCAAAATGGTTCTATAAATAATAGTGCAGACAAATGTATCGACTCCAAGTTTACAAATGAATATGCAGTAATCATTTGTTTATATGAAGATGAATTATTAATACTCGGTACTAACATGAATGGAATACAAGACACCAAGAATTATTTGACTTCAAAATTAAAAATGAAAGATTTGAATGAAGTTGATACAATTCTGGTTATAAAAGTTAGTGGGGGCTATGCACTAAGTCAGTCACATTATATTCAAAAAGCGCTCTTGAATTTTAGACATCTAAAAGATAAAGATGCCAGTACCCCATAGACTCGAGTATCAATCTCAATAAAAAATGAAGGAAGATGTATTGCTCAACTCGAATGTGCAAGCGCTATTGGAAGTATAATGTATGCAATGCATTATACAAGACCTGACATAACATATGCAATACGCAAACTTGGACGATATACTAGTAATCCTGGTATAGATCATTGGAAAGCAATTGGAAGATTACTTGGTTATCTAAAAAGAACAAATAATCTAGGACTTGTTTACAATGGATTTCCAAGTGTATTAGAAAGATACACTAATGCAAGTTGAATAAATAGCACCGGTGATAATAAATCTACTTCGGGTTGGATTTTCACATTAGGTGGAGTGCTGTTTCTTGGATATCAAAGAAAAAAACTTGCATTTCGCACTCTATAATAGAATTAGAATTTATAGCACTTACTACCGCCGGAAAAGAGGCAGAATGGCTACGAAATACGTTACTAGATACCAAGCTATGGCCAAAACCAATGCCAGCTATATCATTACGATTTGATCGTCAGGCTACTATGCCATGAGCATATAGTAACATATACAATGGAAAATCAAGACATATAAGTCTTAGACATGAATGTGTTAGACAAATAATAAATTATGGAATAATTACTATTGTCTACATAAGATCCGACGATAATTTAGCAGACCCATTCACAAAAAGTTTTTACAAGGGAAATGGTAAGACCGACGTCAGCCAGAATGGGACTTAAACCCTATATTAATCAATGATAATGGAAACCCAACCTTAGTATTAATTATCTTAATTTTAAGGTTTAACGGGTAATAAAAAATTATCGTATGATTAGGAAGACACTAAGTCAAATTAGTGTAAACTGTTACAGGTGTGAAGATGATGAGTTGGATAACTCTTAATAAAGTTTTAGCTAATCTGGTAACAGAGACATTGAAAAGGAAAAGAACTTTACCTTTATGTACTTAGAAGTGGTGTCGCTTATAAATAAGAGTTTGTAGGGTTTAATATTGTAAAAGTTCATTAAGCCAGGATAGAGCACATGGACATAACAGTGCTCACAGGTAGGGAAATTTAATGGTAAATTGAAATTGTGTGTGTAGTATTTCCGATTTTATTACCCAAGGGAGACTTGGTTTAAGTTAAGACCACCCAACTCTTTTTTAAAGTCCTGAGATATTTACGTTAATACGTGGTTTAATCAAATAGATACGACATATGATGCATAATTTCTATCTAAGGTAAAACCGAACATCATCAATAAAACAATCTTGTGGGGGATTGTTGAGGTAGACTGTTTTAATGAAGGGAACAATTAAGTCCCACATCACCAAGTTTTTTGGACTATTCCAATGTATATACAAAACTTTGTATATGATATTGTGAATTAAAATGACTTGGGCTTGATTGAGGACTTGAATGGGTATGCATGTGGGCTTGGGACTATCAAACATTATTGTGGTCAAAAGATGGGCATTCAGGAACTTGGGGCACATGGAAGCGTGTGTGACCGTACGAAAATGACATCGTTGTTGGCAGCAGTCATATTTTTTGAATTCGAATAGACAGACGCATCTGGTTTGTATGCAACTACTCCCAACGGTCGTGCCTCTTCTACTCCTATAAAAACAGTATATATCTGCCTACTCCATAATAACTTTCGCCCTTCTCCTCTCTCCTCCTGTACATATATTTTTTGTCTTTTATCTTCTACCAATAAACAGATCCCATTAAACCCATAGGCATTGCCACGCCTCTGGGTTTCGGTTTTGTTGTATCCTGGGAAGCAGTCTGTAGTTCAACCTGTTGGCAAACTCAGACGAGTAGGGGCAGATATTGCTTTAAGGAAAGCGAGCTTGCGCCTCAAAACCAACTCTGCCTATTTCTTCACTAATAAACAACAAACGGTGCATCTAGCCAAAGATTTTGTAGCCCTAATAGTACTTAAATGTAAGTTGTGTTGCCATAATTATACAATATGTCCATTAGATTAGCCTGTAGGAAAATTGTGAAATTAATGAAAGAGGACGACGCTTTCCTCTTTTTGATTACAATCAAGTGAATTAAGCGAATTCTTCTATATAGGATCATGAGAGATAAGGATTCATACTTTGGATTATTGGAAGATTTCCTCTTACACTTTAAAGATGTCTTCTTCCTTGAAAATGAGAGCGAGGATTCTTGAGGCAAAGCTTAGCCTGAGCCGCAGAGGGTTACTACTCTCTTAATTAGAGTTTGGGAATTACAGGACAAAAATTGTGTGCTCGATGATGTGCCACTAAAAAACATAAATGAGCCCGCCTATGTTGCGAAACTAGTAGATCCTACTCGACTCGCTCTCATCATCTACCATTTAGTTTGACCACTGTCTTGACTAGCCTCCATACAGGTAATGGATAAGGTTGCCAAAACTGTTGTGTCAAATTCCATAATTTGTTTTGCCACCACTAACAAGTTCTCACTATTAGAAAATAGCGATGACGAGGATGACAAACTGGAGTGTGAAAGAAACTAGTCAGTCGAAAGCAGCGGAAAATGGTAGATTTCAATTTTTTCCGTACTTATGATATGTTGGGCCAATGAAGTTTGTGGAGTTTATCACATCAAATCGAATATAGTTTTATTTGATTTTGTTTGAAAGAAGAGTTAAGTAATCTATATTTTAACCAGTCTGATATTTATGTAAAGTTAGGAATACCAAACATAATCTGCGTATATATTTGTAACAGTTAATATTTAAATTATTTTTTGATAATGAAATCTTTCCTTTCTACCTTTTTAACTTATTCAATTAACCTTAGGTTAATATTTTACATTATTTAGACATATAAATATCTTGTTCCCTCTATTTAATTAAATTGACTGATTTAATAAACGGAATATACAACTAAATTTATACTTTGCATGTATTTTAAGTATCTCTTAATCTACTTCAGTAAAATGTGTTAGTGAAACATAAAATTAGTGCACATTGTCAATGTGTATGTTATTAGATATTGGGATTTACACAACAGAGGCATTTGCTTGGGGGTAAACGGATCGGGCTGAACTGGATGGATGTGTGTTTTAATTCTTGTCCAATAAGAAAATCGAATGGACATGGACTATACATGTTCAAGTTCTAACGTTATTCATACAAGCCAGATAAATGACGAACAAAAGTCAATAAGAAAACATCGAGCATTTATTCGAACACTTTTTTGGTCCTAATCTAGGTCCTTAATGGGGTACAAACACACGCCGGACACCTTACTATCTCGGATCAAACTAAATAAACAGACTGTCAGGTTCAATATACAACTCTTCATTTGTACCCTTAAATAAGTCTTTGTTATCCACAATATTATATAAATTACATGGAGTAATAATTGTATTATGTGTAAGAAGGGCAAAAATTCTAAAATAATTATCCAAAAGGACACACCACTGAAAAAATCTCATGAAGGACAAAAGCCCAGTCCACGAACGAGTTCACTCAAAAAACACACTTTCATCCCTTTCATTTTCATTCCGCTCAATTTCAGAAAACTCGATTTCTCGTACTCTCCAAAACAACAAAAAAACTGTCAATTGAAAATCTTATAGAATTTTCTGAAAATTGACTTTCAAAACTAGCACAAACTGAATAGGTAGAAAATCAACCTCAAATACCATTTGATCAACTTCAAATGCATGCCGAAACCCTTGAAATAAAAAAAATCAAGTCGATTCGCATGCTGAAACCCTATAAATCGATGAGCAATAAGGACAAGCCGATATGGAAACACTTTTGCAAACAAGGCTAATTGAAACTGTTGGGTACAACAATGTGTTGTATGATTTTTGTTTGATGATAACAAACATATAACATTATTTAAATGTGTTTGTAGTTGTACTATTTTGTATTTCATTTCATAGAAATAAATATTTATTGAATAATATACTATTATACACAATCCACAGTATATTTATTCAATTAGATATTTTATTTCAAAATATGAAATAGTACAACCTTCTAACTCCGCTATTGTATATACACAGTCATAATATTTTACATGAAATTATACTACTGAATTAATTTGAATACGATAGACGGTTTGATTTGAACACGATAAAATAAAATTTTATTTCAATCAAATTAGTCTATTACAAATATAAGTACAATTTTATCATTCTTTACATTCGTTTCTTACTACAACACTCTGACAATCTTATACAGTTATAATTACATTCACTAAAACTGACACAGTTTTCTTGTGCTTCAATCTAGTCCAATCATCTCCATACCTGTCATAAAAACACACACGCAGTAAACTGGAACAAAAATAAAATTAAATACAATTAAATATAAATCTATTTTAATTTTTATTTGTCTCAAATTTTTGGTGTGCGTCTCATCATTTTTCTAGACTTGGTGCTCACATCTGTTTAAGTGTACAAAGAAGAAACCAGTATCGCAACTGAGGAGCAGCCTCATGGACCAACTCGACTCAGTGCATGGAAAACACAAATGGATCAGCACAAATGTCCCGAGCCACACACACACATATACATGTACAAAATTGTGTGTGCATATATATATATATATATATATATATATATATATATATATATATGCATGTATATATGAATGACATGGCCGAGCCAAAGTGCAAACAAGAAATGACACTTGTGATACGGCAAAGTGCATCAAGCCAGTATAGTATGGTCAACCCAGATCAACAAAGCCAAATCGGTTCAGTTTCCAACATGCAAGGAGGATGCAAGCTCAAGTTTATGTGGTTCAGCAAATATGACAGTGCAGCAGTGAACACAACAGCAAAATGGTCGAGCCATGGTCAAGTGATGTCATGCATGCAGCTAAGAACAACTCAATGTCAATTCAAGTCAACATATATGAATGGTTCAACTTGGTACACAAACGAGTCGGGACAGACCAACTTTCATCACATAGCACATGTCAAGAAACAACATGGTGCAACTCAAATAAGTTTTTAAATAGGATCGCAATGCAACAATTTCATATTTAGGTGCAACAAGTTCAAACACAAATGTGTGCAACTCAGAGACATAATGGTGTAGCATGATCAAGCCCGCAAGCCAAACTACAATGGTCAAGAAATTTTAAACATACAACAATTCAGTGGAGCATAACAAAAATTTATAAGGGCTAAAGAATGGAAAATGAAGATGTCGAGACACACTACAATACATGGTGATCAAGTCCAACATTACTCAGGTCAAACCAGAATGGGTGACAAGAGAATAGCACTAAGTACAAAGCACAACAAATGGTCAAAACAACATAACCACAAGATCAAATAAATCATGTGTTAATATCACATTTTTTTGAGCCAGTTACAAATGTTTTGGGCAATACAAAATCAACATATTTGAAGAAAAATTCCAAAATAATCAACAAGCACCAAAGTGGAAAATGTCGAGGAAAATCAACGTATGATATATGTTTAATCTGTTCAAAGGGAACTAGTATAGCTACTGTTCTTATCAAGTGTGTAATACAGTAAAGCATATTCATGATCAACAAAATTATAAAGTGCAATAATCAGTTCAAAGTATATGACCACAAGCATGTATAATGCAAAGGCCACAAGGGCAGTGTCATGTTCAAGCTAAATGTCGAGGCAATAATAAATGGACATTCAAATTACCAGTTCAGGAATTAAGTCATGCTTTCGGCCAAACAATGGCAAGTATGAAGTATATCAACACAAGAGCAAGTCAGCAAGAGTTTAAATTCATAAAAATCTGGAAAATAAAAATTCTAGAAAAATATATAAGGAGTTTTTTAAGGACCAATTCAAAGCAACGAAGTCACACACAAGTATTACATAAAGGTTGAAGTTTTCAAATCCGTCAAATAGGAAGCCAAAGATTTCAAAAAGCCCCAAAATTCTCGTATGTATCATGAAAAATTCGAAGCATCGAAATCAGAGATTTTTAAGGATTTTAGTCCTATAAATACACCAATCATCACAGGCTTCATATTCATCCAAGTTCAAACACAATTAAAGAGAAATTTGAATTGAAAAATCATACCAGCATTTACTTGGATCTGAATCGAGCGAAGCTGCAAATCGAAGGACATCAGAGAGGAATGGCTGTCTTGAATCAGAAAATCGAAACCCTAATCACTGTCGCCATTTCCAGAAAGAAACCCTAGGAAGCCTTAATTTGAAGCCAGAGTAAAAGGGTCGGCTAAAAAGATTATAAAGGGGATATAAGGATTTTATTATTTATAAACTAAGGTTTAGTTTTTTTATGGGTTTTAATTTGTTTTTATTGCTTTTCAATTTGTAATTGAGTTTATAGTTTTCTAGTTTATCTCTAAAACTAGGGAGACAAATTACGGGGTTGTAATTCGGGGAAATCTGATTTCGGGGATATAAACCAGTGTAGGGTTTTGAGCGTAAGATTAGTGCAACTAGAGAGAGATTGTGAGGCCTTTTGTGTAGCTCCTAGTAGAAACTGGGTATAAGTTTTGAGTGTAGGGTTAGGACAAATAAGCTAGGAATTGTCGCAAGTTCACAGGTGTTGTAAGCGTTGTAATAGTTGACTAATGCCTAGTTGAAACCTTGGGGAATGCAGTAGTAGGCAGGGTTTTTCCGAAGCTGGGTAAATCTGTGTGTTATTTATTTTTCCGCATTTACTCTGATTATTATTTGTGTTGATATTATTTATTACTCAGCAAAAACTGCGATAAACCCTATTCACCCCTCCTCTAGGGTTAATTTAGATCCTACAAGTGGTTTCAGAGAAGATATTTTTTTAATTTTATATAACTTTAGAGTCATGAATTTCTCTAATGGTGAGTTTTCTAGGTTTTAATCTGGTGACAATTTTTCCAGTATAACCCCAGCATTTTTTGATGGAACGAATTTTTTAAATTGGAAATTAAAAATGGAATTTTATTTAAAATCTATTGATATTAGATGTTGGGATATTGTTGAAAATGGATATGATATAGTTGATAAGAATGAGATTATAATTAATTCTCGTGCTACGCACATTTTATATTCTTGTATTAATGATGATCAATATAACCATATCACCCATTGTTTAACTGCACAGGAAATCTGGAAAACTCTCGACGTATTGTATGGAAGAAAAAACAACAATAGCTCAAAACCCCCGATTGCCAACTCAGTTTCAGAATTATGCTTGATAGGATTTATAGAAGATGGGTCGGATGATGACAGTGATGAATACTCAACAGATGACGAGCACGGTGAATTTTCTTTTGAAAAGTTATTTTTTCTTTGTGATAAGTTAACCAAAACTGTTGAGAGTCTTAAAATGACAAATGAAAATTTAAAATCTGAAAATGTTGAGTTGAGCAATAAAAATCATGATTTGGAATTAAAACTCGAAAATGTTAAAAAGGTTGAAAACTCGAATTGCAAAAAATGTTTAAATTTGGAAAATGATTTAGTTCATCTTACTGAAATGTTTCAAAAGCTCGAAAAGGGAATTGTGTTTCTAAAAATAAACGAGATTGAACTGAAAACAAAAAACGAATTTTTGCAAAAGGAGTTGGATAAGTTTATGAAGGCTGAAAATTCCAAAAATGAAATTATAGAGAAAAAGAGGTTTTTTGAAAGCCGATTGATTTTGAATGAGCTTGAAATTGAAACCGAGAAAATCAGAAATCTCAAGTGCAATAATTGTACGACCCTTCAAAAAGAATTATTTGAAATAAAAGAAAATTTCAAACCCTTGAAAAAGAAAATGTGATTTTGAAAAATAACGAATTTGAAATTACTCGTATAAATCACGATTTTGAAAAAGAAATTGAAAAATTCAAGGATTTTGAAAAACATGAAATTGAAAAGCATAAATGATTTGAAAGTAAGATTTTTGAGTCCATTGCCAAAATTTAAACGCTTGAAAATGAAAATATGATTTTGAAACAAAATGATTCTGAAAAGAGGAAGATCACTATAAATCGTTGTTTGAATTTAATAAAATAAAATAGTGATCTTTAAATCTAAAATTCAACGACTTGAATCAATATTGGTTAAGTTTTCTAAAGGTGAAAAATCGTTGAATATATTGTTAAAAAACAATTTTTTTGTCAAGAGTAAGAAAGGACTCGGTTTTGAAATTTTTGATCAAATTAAAAAGCGAGATTTTAATGATTTTAAAAATCCTTCAAATAGCTTTGAAAAAGGTAAAATTGGAATTTTGAATTCTAATAATTTCAAAGGGTTTTTAAATCATAAACGAAATGAAAACTCGTTTAAGAACAGTTCAGACAAACGTGTTTGGATCCCAAAAGATAATAAGATGAATTCAAATAAGATAAAATGGGTTTGGGTTCCAAAGGGTACTTTAGTGGATAGTAATGGATTGTTATATAAACAGGTTTGGGTACCAAAATGTATGAACGAAGCTAAGAGTGGTAAAACGGTCTTTGTTAGACCACTCGATATTATAAATATTTAGATACCGAGGAGAGGCTAAGGAACAACTGTGCTTAAGATATATAAAATTCAAATTGTTTCATGTTATTGAATTATTTGGAGTTCCTTAGCCATGGATTTCAGAGTTGGAGATTCATTGATTTACATTGATAATGGTAAGTTAGGTATGACCTCTAAACTCGTGATTTTTATTTCTTTTATGCTGATTTGTATTGACACTTCCATGATATTTTTGACATATCTTGAGCATTGTTAATCGAAATTTTAAAATTTATGATGTTCCAGAAAACTAATGAAATTTCACACATCTTTGTTGTTTTGAGTGTTTCTAATTCACTTTGGAAAATATTGAAAAACCGTACTCAATTCAGCATATTACTTGAAAGCTATAATTGATTAGTTGTGGAAATTTCTTTTCTTTTCTCTGCTTGATTATATTGATCATTTTTGGATGGTTGTTGAATTTCATGGATTATAATTCTAAAAAAAAAATTCTCAAGTAGTTTAAAATAATTTGCCTTTGATTTGAATTATTGACTGGTTCTTGCGCTTGTTAGAAAACTCTGAGAAAATCACTTGTGATTCTTGCTTTGAAAATGATCTTGTGTAGCTCTGATATAGGAAATTGATTTATTTAAGTGTCTTTCTAATTGGACGACGGGTAGGAAAATCAGTGATTGGATTTCATTGAAATTCATAGGCAATTTAAATTAAATATACAAGTGATTTTAAAATAGTCTAGGAGCAATCAGAATTAGAAATATTAGATAATTTCACATTCTGCTGATTGATTTTTGAAATTGATTTTCAGCTTGCATTGATATTTCAAAAACCCCTTTTGAAATAGATACTTTTTATTTAAAATTATTTTTGATTATTTATTCAAATATTGAAATTATTGATCGATTTGAACCGTTTTGGAACTCATCAAAATTATTAATAGATTTATGAAGTTGTGATTGTAGAATCTAAATTAACCCTAGAGGGGGGGTGAATAGGGTTTATTGCATTTTTTGCTGAGTAATTAAATAATATCAACCAAAGAAAATAATCAGAGTAAATGCGGAAAATAAATAACACACAGATATACCTAGCTTCGCAAAACCCTGCCTACTGCTACATTCCCCAATGTTTCTACAAGGTATTAATCAACAATTACAACGCTTACAACACCCGTAAACTCACGGCAATTCCTAGCCTCTTTGTCCTAACCCTACGCTCAAAACTTATCCCCAGTTTCTACTAAGAGCTACACAAAAAGGCCTCACAATCTCGCTCTAGTTGCACTAATCCTACGCTCAAAACCCTGCACTGACTTCAATCCCCGGAATCAGATTTCCCCGAATTACAAATCCCATAATTCGTCTCCCTAGTTATAACGACAAACTAGAAAACTCTAAATTCGATTACAAATTGAAAATCAAATAAAAAACACTAAAAAACAGGACTTAAACTAAAACCCTAGTTTAAAATTTTAAATCATGTTAGTCCTTTTCCCTTGATTAACTTGGCCGACCACTTTTCTCCTTGATTCAACACTCCAAATATTTAGTCCCTTTATCATTCCTCTCTAAAAATGCGGCTCCTAGGATTTCCTTCTGGAAATTAAAATGGAGACAGTGATTAAGGTTTCGGTTCTTTAAATCTGAAATCTGATGCTCTCTTAAAAGTTGTTCTCGAATTCCAGTTGCAAACTCTTCTTCGATTGAGTTGATGGACTCTGATTTGGATCCAAGTTTTCTCCTTTTTCTGGTATGATTTTTAATTCGAAATTTTTCTTTTATTTGTTCGGACTTGGATGATTTAAGCCAATGATGAAGTGGTGTATATATAGGATTTAGAATCTGTATTTCTCTCTTATTTCATCTAGTGATTTGGTCTTGATATATACGAATTTTTTTTCTGGAATTTTCGTATATACTGGAACTTCCTTCAATCTTAACTTGAATGTATATTGCGTGATTTTGGGCTTGAAATCTTCATTGCTTCTGGAATATTCAATTTGTGACTTCTGGAATTTGATTAAGTTTGAAAAATTCAAATTTTTTGGAGTAACTTGCGTTAACCTGTATATTTTAAACTTGAGTTTTCATCTTTGAATCAATCCCTTGATTTTTGGAACTTTGTGTGAATTCTGGAATTTAAATCTTCCTTGTATATTTCATATATACTCCCAGAATTTAAACTCTGACTTCTGGAAATATACTTTGAAATTTGGTTTTGAATTGATCCATAAAAAAAAAACTGATACGAACAGATGCTTTATAATTTTACTTGCCATTGAACACATCTAAGGCTTGATAAAAATTTTGAACTTTAAACATGTTGTGTGTACCATAGTTTTAATGCTCGACTTTTTGTTCTTCTTCCTTGTTTGGCATCATGTTGTGTGCACCATAGTTATACTACTCGGCCTTTTGTTATTCTTCCTTGTTTGGCATTTCTTGTTATACTTGACACTTGAACATTTTGCTACTGTGTCCTTGCGTCATTCTACTTGAATTTAAGCTTACTTGTTTTGGCACATATACTTGGATCATATATTAGTGGCTGCCACTGGGTCAGATTTAATACTTGACATTGCCTTATGCATTGTATTTCGTCTTGCACTTGTTTGAACAGATACTGCACTGTTTAAACACTTGACTGCAATTGTTTTGCCATATTTTTATTTGTTGTTTCACCTGTTAAAACTGCACTGACTTTAATGATAATTGATTAGTTGCACCATTCTTGGACATGAATCAGTATTTGGATGACATTGATTCATCTCCACTGTCATGTATTTCCTGCTATGCTCCACTCTTGTGTCGATAACTTAGCTTATTTGTGCAACACTAGATATATTGAAACATGCATTAGAAAAACACAAACTCCCCTGCTTCATGTGTTGATGCTTCCCATTAACTTGTATACATGACCATAGCATTGCCATGTGAACTGATCTCTTATTTGTTCACCACGTTCTTCTTTGTTATAATATGTTTACTGCTGCTTGTGGCTGTCTTGACTTGAACATTCTTCATTCGTGTACGTTATGCTGAAGCATTGTTGACTTTAACTTACTAGCTTGCACACTCTTGCCATGCCATTTGCACTCATGTAATTGTCCACTGCTGTACCATGCATACATGTTTGTGCACTTGATCAATTTTTGCACATACACATTAAAAGCTGCACCATATCTTGTAAATGCCACTGAGTTTCTTTGCTTCATGCTAGTACACATAACAATGTGCCAAACCATTTAGTTTTATCACTTGAGTATGCTTCCATATGCTCCACATTTGCTGACCCGATATGCATGTGTATATGCTTGAGTTTCTTTACTTGTCATGTGCTCGACCACTTTGGCACATGTTAAACTGTCTTGTCATTTTCTCACGACCATTTACCATGCATATTTGAAACTGAATTTTAGTTGTACACTCGTACACTTGCACTGGGTCGAGTTGGTCCACGTAGCTGCTCCTCAGTTGCTCTCTGATTGGCGGGGCATTGCATGCGTGTATATTTATACACGTGTGTACATGCAGCCCTTCAGAATAATATTTGCATATCAGATTGAGTCAGAAAAATGATGAGAAACACACCGAAATTCTGAGGAAATAAAATTTAAAAATAAATTTTTATTTGCTTGTATTTATTTTTTATTTTTGTTCCGGTTTACTGCGTGTGTACGTTTGTGACAGGTGTACAAGTGGCTGGACTGGATTGCTAGATAGGATCTGGAGCACATCAAGACAAGTATACGTGTAAAAAAAACTGTATGAGTCTGTATATGAGTGAACGAGTTTAACTGTAGTAAGGCAATGACTATGTACAGAGTGATGAGAGTTGTAGTGAGGAATAAATGTGCAGGATGAGAAAATTGTACTGATATTTGTAGTAAACAAATTTGAATGAAATAAAATATTATTTTATTGTGTTCAAATCAAATTGTCTATCGTATTCAAATTAATTCAGTAGTACAATTCCGTGTAAAATATTGTAATTGTGAATATACAATAGTGGAGTTAGAATGTTGTACTATTTCAAATGTTTAAAATAAAATATTTAATTGAATAAATATACTGTGAATATATTCAATTGTGTATAATAGTATATTATTCAATCAATATTTATTTCTGTGAATTGGTGTAATATAAAATAGTACAATTACAAATACATTTAAATAATATTATATGTTCGTTATCATCAAACAAAAATCATACAACATATTGTTGTACCCAACAATCTCCCCCTTTTGATGATGACAAACATATACAAGATTTTGAATGTGTTATATGTGTTTGAACATGAGATATATTACTCCCCCTATTTGTATGCTCTCCCTACAACTGAACTCCCTCTATATATGTGTAAAATATAAGCAATGAAATTCAAATGACTATTCTCCCCCTAGATATCGAATTTCCAATCTTAAAATATTCTTGAATTAAATACTCATCAATCAAAATCTTGACCATTCTTACCCCTTTTGTTATCATCAAAAGAATAATAGAAAACGAAATAGTGACGAATATAGACCATAAATATAAATTCAAATTAAGAGAGAGAATATATATCGCAAATCCCATTTAATCAAACAAAAATCATAATAATATTTAAATCAGAAGCAAATTTCACTTTTAGAATGAATGAATTTATGATGGATTTTATAGAATAAGGAGAGTTCAATAAAATTGAATATTTGAATATGAATTTCAAATATTTTAAATAAGCTGAAAATGTGTTAAGCACTTGCTAACCACGCATAGCCCGAAGGTCTTTTAAATGGGATTAGTAGTAACTTAACTTTATCCTCTCTAATGAGTTCCATCCATGCACAGCCCAAAGGTCTTTTAACTGAGAATGGAAGCACATAGCGATTGAGGTAATTCAGCCACGCATAACCGCGAGGACTTTTAAATGGGAGTGAATACCAAGGATAAATTAAATAGATATATATATTTCTTTTTCTTTATTTTTATTTCCAAGATATTTTTCTTTCCAAAAATAATTTGAACTCTCCAAATTAAATAAAACCATGATGAATGACAGAAATATGATAGACATAGAAGATTATCATGAAATAAGCTCTAATTCAAAGATATTATAAAATCTGTCCAATCATCATGAGATTTTAAAATAACATCTCCTCTAGTTATGAATTATACCATAGTCACAACACATCACAATTTCATAAATCTATTAATTTTTTTGATGAGTTCCAAAATGGTTCAAATTTGTCAATAATTTCAATTTTTGAGTAAATAATCAAAAATAATTTTAAAATTTGAGAATATCAATTTCAAGAGGAGTTTTTGAAAATATCAATGCTAGCTAAAAATCAATTTCAAAAATTAACCAGTAGAATATGAAATTATCTAATATTTCTAATGCTGATAACTCCTAGACAATTTTAAAACCACTTATATATTTAATTCAAATTGCCTATGAATTTTAATGAAATCTAGTCACTAATTTTCCAACCCATCGTTTAATCACCAAGACAATTAAACGAATCAAATCAATTTCATTATCAGAGCAGCACAAGATCATTTTCAAAGCAAGAATCACAAGTGAGTTTTTCAGAGAATTTTTGAACAAACACAAGAAACAGTCAACGATCAAATCTGAAGTTAATTATTTGAAATCACTTGAGAAAAAAAAATCAAATTTTATAATCTAAGAAATTCAGCAATCAATAACGAATGATTTCAAAAACAATATAATCAAGTCAAGTAAAAATAATAATGAATTTTTCACAAATAGTCAATCATGGCTTTCAAGTAGTCTGCTGCATTGAGTTCAATTCAATATTTTCCAAAGTGAATAAGAAGAAACTCAAAACAACAAAAAATGTGTGAAATTTCATTTGCTTACAAGAACATCATAAATTTTAAAATTCCAATTTACATTGTTCAAGATATGCTCAAAAAAAATTATGATCGTGTCAATAAAATAAAAAGGAAATAAAAAGCTAATAAAATAAAAACACGAGTTTAGAGATCATACCTGACTTACCGGAATAGATGTGAACTAATGAATCTCCAACTCTGAAATCAATGGCTAAGGAACACTTGAATAATTCAATAATATGAAACAATTTGGATGTTTATCTCTCTTAAGCACAGTTATCCCTTAGCCTCCCTCGGTACCTAAATATTTATAATATCGAGTGGTCTAACAAAGACTATTTTACCACTCTTAGCTTCGTTCACATATTTTGGTACCCAAACTCGTTTATATAACAATCCATTACTATTCACTAAAGTACCCTTTGGAACCCAAATTCGTTTAAACTTAATCAAATTCATTTTATTATCTTTTGGGATCCAAACACGTTTAACTGGATTGTTTCTAAACGAGTTTTATTTTGTTTATGATTTGAAAACCCTTTAAAATTATTAGAATTTAAATTTCCAATTTGGACTTCTTCAACGCTATTTGTAGAATTTTCAAAATCACTAAAATTTAGCTTTACAAAAAGAACAATTTTCCCAAGCGGTTTGAAGGATTTTTAAAATCATTAAAATCTCGCTTTTTAATTTGATCAAAATTTTCATAACCGAGTCCTTTCTTACTCTTAACAAAAAATTGATTTTTTAACAACATATTCAACGATTTTTCACCTTTAGAAAACTTAACCAATATTGATTCAAGTCGTTAAATTTTAGATTTTAGATCACTATTTTCTCTTATTAAATTCGAACAACGATTTATAGTGATCTTCCTCTTTTCAGAATCATTTTGTTTCAAAACCATATTTTCGTTTTCAAGCGTTTTAATTTTCGCATTGGACTCAAAAATCTCACTTTCAAATCGTTTATGCTTTTCAATTTCAAGTTTTTAAAAATCCTCGAATTTTTCAATTTCTTTTTCCAAATCGTGACTTATACGAGTAATTTCAGATTCATTTTTTTTAAATCATGTCTTCATTTTCAAGGGTTTTTAAATTTTCTTTTATTTCAAACAATTCTTCTAGAAAAGTCATGCATTTATCGCATTTGAGATTTTTGATTTTCTCGGTTTTAATTTCAAGCTCATTCAAAATCGATTTGTTTTTCAATAAACCTTTTTTCTCTAAAATTTCTTGTTTGGAATTTTTAACCCTTCTTAAACCTATCTAACTCTTATTGCAAAAAATCATTTTTTGTTTTTAGTTCAATCTCGTTTATTTTTAGATACACAATTCCCTTTTCAAGCTCTTGAAATTTTTCATTAAGATGAACTAAATCATTTTCCAAATCTAAACATTTTTTGCAATTCGAGTTTTCAATCTTTTTAACGTTTTCAAGTTTTAATTCCATATCATGATTTTCATTGCTTAACTCGACATTTTCAGATTTTAAATTTTTATTTGTCAGTTTAAGACTCTTAACAATTTTAGTTAATTTGTCACAAAGAAGAATTAATTTTTCAAAAGGAAATTCACCGTGGTCGTCATCTGTTGAGTCTTCATCACTGTCATCATCTGATCCATCTTCAGTAAATCCTGTCAAGCATAATTTTGAAACTGAGTTAGCAATTGGCGGTTTTGAGAAATTGTTGTCTTTTCTGCCATACAATGCGTCGAGAGTTTTCCAGATTTCCTGTGTAGTTAAACAATGGGAGATATGGTTATGTTGATCATAATTAATATAAGAATATAAAATGTGCGTAGCACGATAATTAATTATAATGTCATTCTTATCCACTATATCATATCCATTTTCAATAATATCCCAACATCTAGTATTAACAGATTTTAAATAAAATTCCATTTTTAATTTCCAATTTAAAAAAAATCTGTTCCATCAAAAATAGTTGGTGTTATACTGTAAAAAATCTCGCTTGAAAACTCACCATTAGGGAAATCCAAGACTCTAGAGTAATTTCTAAATAAAAAATACCTGCTCTGATACCACTTGTAGGATCTAAATAAACCCTAGAGGGAGGGGGTGAATAGGGTTTATTGCTGTTTTCGCTAAGTTATTAAAAAATATCAATCACAGATAATACTCAGAGTAAATGCGGAAAATAAATAACACACAGATATACCCAGCTTCGACAAAACCCTGCCTATTACTGTATTCCCAAAGGTTTCTACTAGGTATTAGTCAACAATTCCAACGCTTATAACACCCGTAAACTCGCGACAATTCCTAGCCTCTTTGTCCTAACCCTACGCTCAAAACTTATCCCCAGTTTCTACTAGGAGCTACACAAAAGGCCTCACAATCTCGCTCTAGTTGCACTAATCCTACGCTCAAAACCCTGCACTGACTTCTATCCCCGAAATCAGATTTCCCCGAAATACAGACCCTATAATTCGTCTCCCTAGTTTTAGAGACAAACTAGAAAACTATAAATTCGATTACAAATTGAAAATCAAATAAAAAACACTAAAAAACAAGACTCAAACTAAAACCCTAGTTTAAAATTTTAGATCCTATTAGTCCTTGTCCCTTTAATAACTTGGCCGGCCACTTTTCTCCTCGATTCAACACTCCAAATATTTGTCCCCTTTATCATTCCTCTTTGAAAATGTGGCTCCTAGGGTTTCCTTCTGAAAATTAAAATGGTGACAGTGATTAGGGTTTCGGTTCTTTAAATATGAAATCCGACACTCTCTTAAAAGATGTTTTCTAATTCCAGTTGCAAGCTCTTCTTCGATTGAGTTGATGGACTCTGATTTGGATACAAGTTTTCTCCTTTTTCTGGTAGGATTTTTAATTCGAATTTTTGCTTTTATTTGTTCGAACTTGGATGATTTAAGCCAATGATGAAGTGGTGTATATATAGGATTTAGAATCTGTATTTCTCTCTGATTTCATCTGGTGATTTGGTCTTGATATATACGAAATTTTAGTTTTGGAATTTTCGTATATATTGGAACTTCCTTCGATCTTAACTTGAATGTATATTGCGTGATTTTGGGCTTGAAATCTTAATTGCTTCTGGAATATTGAATTTGTGACTTCTGGAATTTGATTAAGTTTGAAAAATTCAAACTTTGTGGAGTAACTTGCGTTAACCTATGCATACCATAGTTATACTGCTAAACTTTTTGTTATTCATCCTTGTTTGGCATCATGCTGTGTGCACCATAGTTATATTGCTCGGCTTTTTTTTATTCTTCCTTGTTTGGCATTTCTTGTTATACTTGAAACTTGAACATTTTGCTACTATGTCATTGTGTCATTCTACTTGAATTTTAGCTTACTTGTTTTGGCACATATACTTGGATCATATATTAGTGGCTGCCACTGGATCAGATTTAATACTTGACATTGCCTTATGCATTGTATTTCGTCTTGCACTTGTTTGAACAGATACTTCACTGTTCAAACACTCGACTGCAATTGTTTAGCCATATTTTTATTTGTTGTTTCACTTATTAAAACTGCACTGACTTTAATGATACCTGATTAGTTGCACCATTCTTGGACATGAATCAGTATTTGGATGGCATTGATTCATCTCCACTGTCGTGTATTTCCTGCTATGCTCTACTCTTATGTAGATAACTTGGCTTATTTGTGCAACACTATATATACTGAAACATGCATTTGAAAAACACAAACCCCCCTGCTTCATGTGTTGATGCTTCCCATTAACTTGTATACATGACCATAGCATTGCCATGTGAACTGATCTCTTATTTGTACACCAAATTCTTCTTTGTCATAATATGTTTACTGCTGCTTGTGGCTGTCTTGACTTGAACATTCTTCATCCGTGTACGTTATGCTGAAGCATTGTTGAGCTTTAACTTACTAGCTTGCACACTCTTGCTATGCCATTTGCACTCATGTAATTGTCCACTGCTGTACTATGCACACATGTTTGTGCACTTGATCAATTTTTGCACGTACCCGTTAAAATCTACACCATGTCTTGTAAATGCCACTGAGTTTCTTTGCTTCACGCTAGCACACATAACCATGTGCCGAACCATTTAGTTTTGTCACTTGAGTATGCTTCCATATGCTCCAGATTTGTGTATTTTTCATTCTGACCTAATTTGCATGTGTATATGCTTGAGTTTCTTGTCATGTGATCGACCACTTTGGCACATGTTAAACTGTCTTGTCACTTGCTCACGACCATTTACCATGAATATGTGAAACTGAATTTTAGTTGTACACTTGTACACTTGCACTGGGTCGAGTTGGTCCACGTGGCTGCTCCTCAGTTGCTCTTTGATTGGCGAGGTAGTGCATGCGTGTATATTTATACACGTGTGTACATACAACAATTCAGAATAATATTTGCATATCAGACTGAGTCAGAAAAATGATGAAAAACACACCGAAATTCCGAGGTAAATAAAATTTAAAAATAAATTTTTATTTGATTTTATTTAATTTTTGTTCCAGTTTACTGCGTATGTGTGTTTTTGTAACAGGTGTACAGGTGGCTGGACTGGATTGCTGGACAGGATCTGGAGTACATCAAGATAAGCATACGTGTAAAAAAACTGTATTAGTCTGTATATGAGTGAACGAGTGTAACTGTAGTGAGGCAGCGGCTGTGTACAGAGTGATGAGAGTTGTAGTGAGGAATAAATGTGCAAGATGAGAAAATTGTACTGATATTTGTAGTAAACAAATTTGATTGAAATAAAATATTATTTTATTGTGTTTAAATCAAATTGTCTATCGTATTCAAATTAATTCAATAGTACAATTCCATGTAAAGTATTATAACTGTGAATATACAATAGTGGAGTTAGAATGTTGTACTATTTCATATGTTTGAAATAAAATATTTAATTGAATAAATATACTGTAAATATATTCAATTGTGTATAATAGTATATTATTCAATCAATATTTATTTTTGTGAAATGATGCAATATAAAATAGAACAATTACAAACATATTTAAATAATATTATATGTTTATTATCATCAAACAAAAATCATACAACACATTGTTGTACCCAGCAATGATGAGTTGTGACTATGGTATATTTCATAACAAGATAAAATATTATTTAAATTCTCATGATGATTGAACATATTTTATAATATTTTTTTAATTAGTGCTTATTTCACGACCATCTTCTATTTCTACCATATTTCTGTTACTCATCATGGTTTTATATAATGTGGAGAGTTTAAATTATTTTTGGAAATAAGGAAAATCTTGATGAAATTATTAAATAAAAATTTGATTATTTTTATCCTTGGTATTCACTCTCATTTAAAAGTCCTCGCGGTTACGGGTGGGTGAATCACCTAAATCTCTATGTGCTTCCATTCACATTTAAAAGTCCTCGCGGTTATGCATGGATGGAACTCATAAGAGAGGATAAAGTTAAGTATTCTTCTAATCTCATTTAAAAGTCCTCGAGGTTATGCATGGTTAGAAAATACTTAACAAATTTAAGTTACTACTAACCCCATTAAAAGTCCTTGCGGTTATGCGTGGTTAGTAAGTACTTAACACATTTTGAGCTGATTTAAAATCTTTAAAAATCTTTAAAATTCATATTCAAATATTCAATTTTATTGAACTCTCCTCATTCTATAAAATCCATCGTATATCCATTCAATCTGAATGTGAATTTTGGTTCTGATTTAAAGATTATTATGATTTTTGTTTGATTAAATGAGATTGACGATATATATTCTCTCTCTTAATTTGAATTTATATTTATGTTCTATATTCGTCACTATTTCAATTTCTATTATTCTTTTGATGATAACAAAAGGGGGGGGGATGATCAAGATTTTGATTGATGAGTATTTAATTCAAGAATATTTTAAGATTGGAAATTAAATATCTAGAGGGAGAATGGTCAATTGAAATTCATTGTTTATATTTTCCACATATATAGGGGAAGTTCACTTGTAGGGGGAGCACACAAATAGGAGGAGTAATATATTTCATGATCAAACACATTCAACTTATTCAAAATATTGTATATGTTTGTCATCATCAAAAGAGGGAGATTGTTGGGTACAACAATGTGTTGTATGATTTTTGTTTGATGATAACAAACATGTAATATTATTTAAATGTGTTTGTAATTGTACTATTTTATATTTTGTTTCATAGAAATAATTATTTATTGAATAATATACTATTATACACAATTCACAGTATATTTATTCAATTAGATATTTTATTTCAAAATCTGAAATAGTACAACCTTCTAACTGCGCTATTATATATTCACAGTCATAATATTTTACATGAAATTGTACTACTGAATTAATTTGAATACGATAGATAATTTGATTTGAACACAATAAAATAATATTTTATTTCAATCAAATTTGTCTATTACAAATATAAGTACAATTTTCTCATTCTGTACATTCGTTCCTTACTACGACACTCTGACACTCTTATACAGTTACAATTACATTCACTGACACTGACACAGTCTTCTTGTGCTTCAATCCAGTCCAATCATCTCTGTACCTGTCATAAAAACACACACGTAGTTAACTGGAACAAGAATAAAATTAAATACAAGTAAATATAAATTTATTTTAATTTTTATTTGTCTCATATTTTTGGTGTTTGTCTCATCATTTTTATAGACTTGGTGCTCACTCTGTTTTAGTGTACAGAGAAGAAACCAGTATTGCAACTGAGGAGCAGCCTCGTGGACCAACTCGACTCAGTGCATGGCAAACATAAATGGATCAGCACAAATGTCCCGAGCCATACACACACATATACATATACAGAATTGTGTGTGTATATATATATATATATATATATATATATGCATGTATATATGGATGACATGGTTGAGCCAAAGTGCAAACAAGAAATGGTACTTGTGATACTGCAAAGTGCATCAAGCCAGTATAGTATGGTCAACCCAGATCAACAAAGCCAAATCGGTTCAGTTTCCAACATGCAAGGAGGATGCAAGCTCAAGTTTATGTGGTTCAACAAATATGATAGTGGAGCAGTGAACACAACAACAAAATGGTCGAGCCATGGTCAAATGATGTCATGCATGCAGCTAAGAACAATTCAATGTCAATTCAAGTCAACATATATGAATGGTTCAACTTGGTACACAAACGAGTCAGGACATACCAAGTTTCATCACATGGCACATGTCAAGAAACAACATTATGCAACTCAAACAAGTTTTTAAACAAGGTCACAATGCAGCAATTTCATATTCAGGTGCAACAAGTTCAAACAAAAATGTGTGCAACTTATAGACATAATGGTGCAGCATGATCAAGCCTATAAGCCAAACTACAATGGTTAAGCAATTTTAAACATGCAAAAATTCAGTGGAGCATAGCAGCATTTTTATAAGGGCTAAAGGATGGAAAATGAAGATGTCGAGACACACTACAATACATGGTGATCAAGTCCAGCATTGCTCAGGTCAAACCAGAATGGGTGACAAGAGAATAGCACTAAGTACAAAGCACAACAAATGGTGAAAACAACATAACCACAAGATCAAATAAATCATGTGTTCATATCACATTTTTTTGAGCTAGTTACAAATGTTTTGGGAAAAAAAAAATCAACATATTTGAAGAAAAATTCCAGAATGATCAACATGCACCAAAGTGGCAAATGTCGAGGAAAATCAAAGTATAGTATATGTTTAATCTATTCAAAGGGAACTAGTATAGCTACAGTTCTTATCAAGTGTGTAATACAGTAAAGCATAGTCGTGATCAACAAAATTATCAAGTGCAATAATCAGTTCAAAGTATATGACCACAAGCATGTATAATGCAAAGACTACAAGGGCAGTATCATGTTCAAGCTAAATGTCGAGGCAATAATAAATGGACATTCAAATTAACAATTCAGGAATTAAGTCATGCTTTTGGCCAAACAATGGCAAGTGTGAATTATATCAACACAAGAGCAAGTCAGCAAGAGTTTAAATTCATAAAAATCCAAAAAAACAAAATTCCAGAAAAATATATACAAAACTTTTTAAGGACCAATTCAAAGCAACAAAGTCACACACAAGTATTACATAAAGGTTGAAGTTTTCAAATCCATGAAATAAGAAGCCGAAGATTTCAAAAAGCCCCAAAATTCTCGTATATATCATGACAAATTCGAAGCATCGAAAACAGAGATTTTTAAGGATTTAATCATATAAATACACCAATCATCATAGGCTTCTAATCCATCCAAGTTCAAACACAATTTAAGAGAACCTCGAATTGAAAAATCATACCAACATTTACTTGGATCTGAATCGAATGGAGCTGCAAATCGAAGGACATCAGAGAGGAGAGCGGCTGTCTTGAATCCAAGAATTGAAACCTTAATCACTGTCGCCATTTCCAGAAAGAAACCCTAGGATGCCGTAATTTGAAGCCAAAGTAAAAGGGCCGACCAAAAAGATTATAAAGTGGATATAAGGATTTTATTATTTATAAAGTAGGGTTTAGTTTTTTTAAGGGTTTTAATTTGTTTTTATTTCTTTTCAATTTGTAATTGAGTTTATAGTTTTCTAGTTTGTCTGTAAAACTAGGGAGACGAATTACGGGGTTGTAATCCGGGGAAATCAGATTTCGGGGATAGAAATCAGTGCAGGGTTTTGAGCGTAGGATTAGTGCAACTAGAGAGAGATTGTGAGGCCTTTTGTGTAGCTCCTAATAGAAACTGGGGATAAGTTTTGAGCGTAGGGTCAGGAAAAATAGGCTAGGAATTATCGTAAGTTTACAGGTGTTGTAAGCGTTGTAATAGTTGACTAATACCTAGTATAAACCTTAGGGAATGAAATAGTAGACAGGGTTTTGCCGAGGCTAGGTAAATATGTGTGCTATTTATTTTTCCGCATTTACTTTGATTATTATTTGTGTTGATATTATTTTTTACTTAGCAAAAACTGCGATAAACCCTATTCACTCCCTCTAGGGTTAATTTAGATCCTACAGAAATGCCTAGAGAAACGGTAAAAGATTCAACTATACAACAACCTGAACTTGAAGAAACCGTAGAAGAGATGAAAAAAATAACTCAACAAAGTGATAGAAGGTCCCAAAAAATAAATGATGGAAAAATTACTATGACAGATTAGAAGAATACTAGAAAGAAGAGTGAACATGCTAAAAATGCAGAAGAAAATTCGGCAACAATGTTTTATCTATCATTTTCATTTACCTGATGCTTAGTGAAAAATAATTAACATGTTGCAATCCATTTTGAATTTTTTTATAAAAACTGATAGTTAGGAATGCTAAAAACAGATACCATGTTGTGATTTGTATAGAAATTAGCTTTGAAAACCGATATTTTTCAACCTAAAAACAGATATTATGTTCAATTCATACTGAAATATTCTTTGAAAATCGATGGTTATTTATTTGTAGATATCAATTATTGACTGTATTGGTATCATTTGCAGCTTAAATGTTGTAATATACAATGTCATGGTATCAGTTTAGGAAGCACACCGGTATCGGTTTTGATACTAACGTTCTATTTGCATGAATTTGGTATCAGTTTTGGAAGCACACTAGTATTAGTTTTGATACTGAGATTCTATTTATATGAATGTGGTATCAGTTTTGCAAGTTAACTAGTTTCAGTTTTGATACCGAGATTCATGGTACCAGTTTTGAAAGCATTCTGGTATCAGTTTTTGAAGCATTATGGTATCAGTTTTTCTTACTGAGCTTCTATTTACATGAATATGATGTCATTTTGGTATCTAAATAGGTACATATCAGTTTTCAATAATGATTTGAATGCCAGTGTTACCTAAATAGGTACGTATCAGCTTTCGTATTGAAATACGCTGTAAAAACTGATAATTAGGAATGCTAAAAACAAATATCATGTTGTTGCAATTCATATTGAAACACTCTTTAAAAACTGCTTAACACCTATATATACACACACACACATGATTTTGTTAATCCTCGACTAAGAGATGCAAAAGATAAAACAACAACAAAAGGCAGAAGGGAAACTGCTTATAGATGTGGGCTGCAACTAGTATATAAAGTGATACAACTTGTGAAGGAGAAGAAACCTTTAAACAAGAAACAACTAGACTTATTGAAAAGATATCCATTCTTCAATTTCTTCAACGTTTTCCATGAAGGAAAAAGAAATTTGAAAGAGTGCAAGAAACACATAGAAAATTTGGATGTAGTCTACAAGTGCTATTAAATGGAGGAAGAAGCTTTTACCTTTAGCAAAGAAAAAATGATAGTAACAACCAAAGATATTAGCTTACTTTTTGGGATGTCAATGCTTGGAAACAACATAGAGCCTATCAAAATAATGACTAATAAAACGATACCATCGGATTGTAAAAATGCATCATGGAATTTTGGGTCATCAGCCTATATGACTAGAATTTTGATAGAAAGAAGAATAAGGGAAGAAGCAAATAAAAAAAAGAAATAAATTGTTAAAGACTTGCCTTTTCTTCTCATTATGGATATTCTACTTACATTTTTCTTCCCAACAACCAACAAAAGTTGAGATAGGGACTTCTGCAGTTCTTATGTGATTTTGAAAAAATGAAGATAGTTCCTTGGCCTTTGACAATTGAAAAGAATTTTAACAAATTTGTTAAAAAATTCATTCATAATCTAAGAAACATGTCTGGATGTGCAATACTTCCACTAGTAATATATTCGTTTTTATTCAGTTTTTTTAACATTTGTGAACTTGTTACAGTTTTTACTTGTTTTTTGACATAGTATTGCATGTGTGAGAAGATGAAGCTAATGAAGCCAAGATGGAATGTTAGTGACACGTACCCAAGATTTGCAAGGTGGGATTTACAAGGCTTGAAGTAAATTGTTGTCAAATAATTTCTGGATGACATCATAGAAGGGTAGGTATCTGTTTTTTCTTCAGTTTCAAGGTATCTGTTTTAGGCTTATGTTAGTATCTATTTTAGTTAATTTTTGTCTTTGTGTTACTATTCTAGTTTGTGATATCTATTTTAGGCAAAAAGTGATATATGTTTTGTTTAATTTTTGTTTTCAGTTATTTTTACATTTTCTATGTATCGGTTTTAGGCTTATGGTAGTATGTGTTTTAGTTAACTTTTTTTCCTGTTACTATTCCGGTTTGTAGGTATCTGTTTTAGGAAAACAGCGGTATCTGTTTTCTTTAATTATTGTTCTCATTTATTGTAACAACCCGTATTTTTGAATAACATGTTATAACATAAATGGAGGCAGAATTAAACTATAAAATCTGAATCAAGGGAAACAGGCTGTGCCATTGCGTTCGTCTCGGAAAAATACGCGAAATAGAGTCCGATTTTTCGAAAATCGGAGTCCGTATGACCAAGATATGGCCTCGCGAAGTTTCACGAAAAATTCACAAATTAAAGTATACTTAATTAAGTGAAATGGGTTGCGCAGAGAAATATATATATATTGATATATATATTTATATAATTGAAAATTAAATAAATAAATATGCAAAAATGTTCAAAACAGCGAATTGGGAGAGGGGAATAACCGAACCGGCCGATTTTTGAGGTCGACCCGAGCCTGCTGGGTCGACTAGGGGTTAATCCAGGGTGTTTGGCTGTCAACCCGTGGGCCGATTCGCTCAAATGCAGATTTTGCATTTGAATGGTTCTCATGGTTCAGCTTTAATCTAAAGGCCCTAGATGGTTCCTACACTTGACTTCTTCCCCAAGACATGCTTTGATGGCTTGGATTGAATCTAGGGTTAATCCTATGGCTAATACTATCCTAAAACTCTATAAAAAGACCCCTAAACCTAGCCTAAATCACCATTATTCAATCCTACAACTAAAATATGCCAAATTTGTTCCTCTCATGGCCTCCACTCTCATGCTAAAATTTCTAAGTTAATTTCTATGAGAGATTTTGAGTTCATACAAGTGTTTTCAAACTTGTATGAGTGTTCTTAGCTTGCATTCAAGTCAAGTTGAAACATTTCTATTTCAAAGCAAGGGTTTTTATTGAATTGACTCAAGGGTTTTCATTTGGAGCTTGCATATTTGGGTTTTTGGTGCTTGCATAAGGGCTTCGTCTCAATCTTTATAATAAATATTCATTTGTGTCTTCATAGCGTAGTAAGCCCTTTTCTACTTTCTTTCTTTGAACTCTAAAGTTAAATGAACGATGCAAGTTTGGGGTTGATCATTATATGCAAGTTTGGTTGATCATTATATGCAAGTTTGGTTGGTCATTATATGCAAGTTTGGTTGATCATTATATGCAAGTTTGGTTGATCATTATATGCAAGTTTGGATGATCATTATGCAAGTTGGTTTAATCATTATGTATGACACATGTTGCTATGTTATGCAAGTTTGGGTTGATCATGTTATCATGTTATGCAAGTTAAACTTGAGGTTTTGAGCATAAAGCTCCAAGCTTTATATTAAAGGTTGCATTTTGGCAACATGAAAGTTATCATATCCCTTATGATAACTTGCATGTGAGGCAAAATGCGAACTTCTAGCAACTTCTACATGCCATTTATCACCATGTATCACTCATATGCTAAGTTTGGTTTTATGCATGCTTTTGAAGCCTAATAATGCAATATGCAAGTATATGAACATATGTACATTTCATATGCCACCATGTTAAACTTGTGGCTTCAACACCTTTATGTCATGGTTATGCCAAGTTCCCTATTTTATCCTTTATGCGTTGTTGCGATTATGTAAACGATGGTATTACGTTGGGGTTGGGTAACATAATGACATGAACATGATTTTTGTAACATGACGTGATATGTTAACTTGTAATTATGTTTTGGAAACATAATGGACATGACACTTAGAAAATATGAGTGTGGCCAACTCGAGGTTGGGTTGAGTTTGTAGCATAAATCTACCCGGACCCGCCCGGCTTAACTAGTGGCTACAAACAATAGGACCTAATGTGAGAAGTTGGTCATGTTGTGCTCGAACCCGAGGTTAGACCTAGTTGTGGTGTAAAGCTACCCGGACCCGCCCGGCTTAACTAGTAACCACAACAAAGTCTAATGTGAGAGGTTAAAGCGCATTAAGTTAATTAATGCCTCCTGATTAGGGTTAAGTCATGGTCCACTTAATACTTAACCTAATTGGGCTTGATGGATTAATCGAGGTTAAGTCCGGAGCCTTGGGTACTCTTAACCGATTTAATCCACGTTTGGATCGGGTTAACCACATTTAACCCGTTAAGAAACCCTAGTTGCGTGGTCCTTTTCAGCAGTAACCTTCTAGATGTATCATAAAACCCTAGGACTAGGCTAGGGTGGGGCACGATTGCTGGGCTGATTGTAAGAGACCAAAAGAGACGGCTGAATGATGCCCCGGTTGTTCAGGCGGACCATGGTTGTGCACATCAAGTCCGGAGTTGAACACGGTCAACGGTAGGTTTGGACTGTGCATCATGGTATGGTGTCAGAGGGTTACACCGTAGGGCCAGATACACCCTAGGGTGGACCCTGCACAGTCAACTACATTACGTGATTAAGCCGCATGACACCGACACTTGACGAGTTAGGCTTATAGGGAGCCGATCGACTAGACTGTGTAGTTGGACCTTGATTTAGGTCACCTCATTATATTGGGCCAAGCTTGGGCCAAGGGATCAATTCTTGTTTTTACTTGACATGTTAGAATGCTAGTACACCCGTGGTGCAAAAATTTAACCTTGATTATGCGATGACACCTTTATCTATCTTGTTAGTTAATCATCATGCCAGTATGTTGTTATCCTTATGTTCATCTCAGCTTCTCATGCCAGCTAACTTTATTAGTTCATAGACAGATAGTAGTAGGGCTTACCAGTCTTTTTGACTGACCTGTTTTCTTTCGCCTCTTTTCTTCCGTTTCCCCCCCTCAGGTTCTCAGGGTGGGAACATTGGAGCTTAGCTTGGATCTTTACAGCTTGCTTACTGGATTTGCTCATGTACGGTTTTGGACATTGAGCTAGCTATGGTTTATCACTTCACTTTGGGGATAGTACTCTATGTATTTCAGTTTTTCAGTTTATGCTAGACTTTGTTTGTTGGAAAATAATGCTCAAGTACTTTGTTGTAACATGACTATGGTTTTGAAATGCTACTTTAATCCGCTGCTTTAATTACTCTGTTTTACTTATATGTTCTGTCTTGTGATATCTGCATGCATGTTTACCTTATTTAAACGCCCCTCCGAAGCTAGTGTGCTTGCAAGAGTCACCCTGGCGGAGGTGGGGTGTTACATTTGGTATCAGAGCATAAGGTTTACAAGATTTGAGCAAAAGTGTTTTTGAAACTTACCTTTTGAAAAACTATTTTCAAAACCAATTAAGTATTTTCCAAGAAAAGTCTAGTTATTTTAAAAAAGGCTATTCCCCAAAAGCCATAGCACTATCCTTCGTTTCTTCGTTCTGAATCTATCTTTTTCTTCGTTTTAGTATGGCCGATCGCTTTAACATCCCGGAAGGCGTACAAGTACCCGTCTGGTTCTGGAGATTTATGGAGGCAAGGGCGAATGAAGCCGGCCCCGCGAACATTCCTCCTCCTTCCCCCGTCGCTAACATATCTCCTCCTCCCGTAGCTGAGGTTCCTCCTCCCCCTCATCATCCGCAAGAGGATTTCGCAAAGCTTTGCAAAGACTTTAAGGCGATGGGTTGCAAGAATTTTGTCGGAACGGAGACTCCCGTGGAGGCAAGAAACTGGTTAAAGGAAACTGAAGACCTCTTTGCTATCTTTGATGTGGAAGATCGTAGGAAAGTTCTGTTGGCGGTATGGCTATTGAAAGGGGAAGCTGCTTATTGGTGGGTAGTCACCACCACTACTAGACCCATTGGGACTTGGGATGACTTTAGGAGAAGGTTTGGACTAAAGTTTCTATCATCGACAGAAGAGAACCTTCAGCTAGAGAGGTTCCTATCACTAAAGCAAGGGGACATGACCGTTAGAGAATACGTGGATAAGTTTAATCAACTTGCTCAGTTCGGTCTAGAATGGGTTAACACCGCTCGGAAGAAGGCCCTACGCTTTGCTCTAGGATTAAATGAGCCCTTGCGCGGTTTGGCCATATCTCATATACCCCTGGGGGAGACCTTCGAGAGTTTAGTGAATATGACCCTACTTCAAGAAGAAGATAAGAGTGTCAAGAAGGAGGTCAAGGTAAATGAGTCCCAAGGCAAGAAGGAAGATACCGAGAAAAGAGATAAGAACAACAACAATAGCAAGGACAACAAGTCAAGAGAAAGAAGGAAGTGCAACTTCTGTGGGATTACTGGGCACATAGCCAAAGACTGCAGGAAGAAGAAGAGGAAGTTGGGCGAATGCTTTCACTGTGGAGAGCCTGGACATCTTAGCAAGGATTGCCCCAAGAAGCAAGGGCAAGGGCAGAATCAGCATGCGGGACCTTCTGGAGGGCTAGTGCATACGCTCAACATCGCTCCAGTTCTTGATCGAGGTAGTATTTCTGTAGAAAACCTTGTTTACATTTCCGATTTCCCTGTTCATACCTTGTTTAATTCTGGCGCATCGCATAGTTTTATTTCTGATATTGTTGAAAGTTCGCACCTAAGTACTAGCTTAGTTGAGGATCCCGTTTGTGTTTCAAAACCAATTGGGGGTTCCGCCCATCTGTCTATGATTTGTGTGGATTGGAAAATTTCTATCTTGGCCGTAGAATTCACGTGTAGTGCTTATGTTCTCGGGGTCACGGGATATGGTTTGGTATTGGGCATGGATTGGTTGTCCAGTTATGGAGCCATCCTCGATTGTGAGCATAGGGTGGAGAGGCTCATGACTCGCCTCGGTAACACCCTAGAAATTTCTTGTAACCCTAGAGGTCCCGTCATGTTATGTTATCTTGAATCTCTCGACTCGTCCATCGATGATCTGCAATCTGTAAGGGTGGTCCGAGACTATCCCGGTGTCTTTGAAGAAGTTAAGGGGTTACCCCCTAAACGAGAGATAGATTTCCGCATTTATCTAGTTGATAATGCCAAGCCAGTATCATTGCCCGTTAGGCACATGGCCCCTCGTGAAAGAAGGGAGCTCAGTAAGCAAATCAAGGAGTTGCTTGAGAAGAATTTTATTAGGCGAAGCATTTCTGAATGGGGTGCTCCGGTGGTATTCGCTACTAAGGCGGATGGTTCGCTTCGTCTATGTGTTGATTATCGAGAGTTGAACAAGCTGATAAAGAAGAATAGGCACCCGTTACCGAGAATTGATGATCTCTTTGACTAGCTTGTAGGTGCTTCTGTTTTCTCTCAGCTCGATCTAGCCATCGGATTCCATCAGCTTAGAGTGGCTGAGGATAGCATTGATAAAACTGCGTTTAGGACTCCAGATGGATTCTTTGAATGGCTTGTCATGCCATTCGGTTTGACTAATGCACCCGCCTACTTTGTAGATTTGATGAGTAGGGTGTTCAGGGAGTTCCTTAACAAGTTTGTTGTTGTCTTCGTGGATGATATTTTGATCTTCTCAAAGGATGAGGAAGAGCATGCTAGGCATCTCAAGGAAGTGATGAATACGCTTAGAGCGCATCAGTTGAAAGCCAAGTTCTCCAAATGTCATTTCTGGAGAAGGGAAGTTCGGTTTCTTGGACATATAGTTTCTAAGCAAGGCATAGCGGTGGATCCCGCGAAAGTGGTTGTGGAAGACTCCTAGGAGTGCAACCGAAGTAAGAAGCTTTCTCGGTTTGGCGGGCTACTATAGGAAGTTCATCAGGGACTTCGCTAAGATTTCAGCCCCTCTTACTAAGTTGACGAAGAAGAACTTATTCTGTGCATGGGACTTGGAGTGTGAGCTTGCTTTTCAAAGGCTCAAGAGAGCCCTTACCTCAGCTCCAGTTTGGCAACGTGGATTGGCACTGTTTTCAAGAGATAGTTTTATGCGTGGGATACCGTATAGTATGTAAATGAGATCCAAGATTCACTAACGAATCTTGGAAAGCTTGCATGAACCATGAGCACGCAGTTATGTTTAAGCCAAGTATTTTAGGCAAAGAATAAGTGGAAGTGGAACGAGAAGCAACGGTGAAATGAGTTCTAACTCATATTTTGGGAACAAGAATTAAGAACTACAGAATTGCGAAGATAAAAGACGGCCAGGGCACGATGGGATTAAGCACAAGAAAATGCGGCTTAGAAGATTGAAGTCTAGATACGCCCATTTAATCTCTTTCTAAGAGTATATCCTTGATCCCTATTGTTCCGTAGAGCTTACTCGCATGCTACCTTTTAAGTATATCCTCTCAGTCCTATCCTCAATCTTAGTTCTGTTACAAACCCCCTATGGAGTATGGCTAGCCTATTTGTGATATATGGTTGGGGTGAAGAAGTTCGCCACCAAACTATTTGGGCTTTATGGGATATGGGTAATAATTGATAGATTTACAAAGAGAGCCCATTTTATTCCGGTGAAAAGCAAGAGGACCGTATCGCGGCTAGCATCTGTTTATCTTCAAAAGATAGTGCGGCTGCATGGAGTTCCTTCTAGCATAGTTAGCGATCGTGACCCAATTTTCACTAGCCAGTTCTGGAACAGTTTGCAAGAAGCAATGGGTACGCGATTGAATCTGAGTACAGCCTATCACCCCCGGACGGATGGCCAAACCAAAAGGGTGAATAGAGTGCTAGAAGATCTTTTGAGGTTTTGTGTTCTCGACTTCGGTGGTACTTGGGAAGACCACCTTCCTCTTGTAGAGTTTGCTTATAATAATAACTATCAAGCCAGCATAGGGATGGCACCATTTGAAGCTTCGTATGGGAGGCCGTGCAAGCCACCAACATGTTGGTGGGAAGATGACGGATAAGCTTATAATTGAGCCCGACATGATAAGGGACACATCCGAGAGGGTTGAATTGATACGAAGACGGATAAGAACGGCCCAAGACAGACAGAAATCCTATGCAGACAAGCGAAGGACAGACTTGGAATTTAAAATTGGAGATACGGTCTTTGTGAAGATTTCTCCTTTGCGAAATATGGTTCGCTGACACCAAGGATCGTAGGACCCTTCCCTACTATAGAAAGAGTCGGGAAGATGACTTATAAGGTGGAATTGCCGAGAAGCTGGCCGGAGTGCATAATGTCTTTCATGTCTCGCATCTCCGGAAGTGTTTGCACAGACCCGCCAAAGTGGTTGAACCAGGTATTCTTGAAGACATGGAGGTAGAGGATGAAGCAACCCTGAGACGAGCTCCGATTCGTATCATGAAAATGAAGACAAAGAAGCTAAGAAGCAAAGAAGTTAAGCTTGTTAAGGCGCAATGGAGTGAAACAGAGGGAGACGCAACTTGGGAAACCAAGGAGAAGAGGCGCGTGCTTTATCCATTTCTCTTGGAGGATACATTTTCAATCTCTTTTCCTAGATTGGTATATCTTCCCTTTGCTATCCATGCTTATCTAGTTTATCTTGTTTCGTAAATCTTGTCATGAGAACCTTAGGTAGAAACCCTTGGTTGAAACATGTATTTGAAACATGTTATGTTTGATGTTTGCAAGTGGTTGCAAGTGTTTGCAAGTGGATACTCGTGGATGCATAATACACGTTAGGCACTAAGATCGGCTCACACTTTCATACCGCATATGCATGAGTGTTTATACTTATTCATGGATGAAAACTTGTTATGCTATCACGTGGATGTTGCATATGGATGAATGTTATGTGCACTCATGTAGAGATTATAAATTATGTTAGGAATTTGCATACATATATACTCATTTCACTAACATACTTTGCATTAAGGGGGTTTACTGAATCAGTAACCTCCTGATTTTCGCATTAGATAAGTACATATACACACACCTTTGCATATGATCATACAGCATTTAGAACCTTTTAAGGACAATGATTGCTCGTGGATGATGTTTTGAGTAGATGGATGATGGATGGTAGGATACGTTCTTCCTAACTTGGAGAATTCGGGGACGAAATCCTTTAAGGAGGGGAGAATGTAACAACCCGTATTTTTGAATAACATGTTATAACATAAATGGAGGCAGAATTAAACTGTAAAATCTGAATCAAGGGAAACGGGCTGTGCCATTGCGTTCGTCTCGGAAAAATACGCGAAATAGAGTCCGAGATTTCGAAAATCGGAGTCCGTATGACCAAGATATGGCCTCGCGAAGTTTCACGAAAAATTCACAAATTAAAGTATACTTAATTAAGTGAAATGGGTTGCGCAGAGAAATATATATATATATATATTGATATATATATATATATAATTGAAAATTAAATAAATAAATATGCAAAAATGTTCAAAACAGCGAATTGGGAGAGGGGAATAACTGAACCGGCCGATTTTTGAGGTCGACCCGAGCTCGCTGGGTCGACTAGGGGTTAATCCAGGGTGTTTGGCTGTCAACCCATGGGCCGATTCGCTCAAATGCAGATTTTGCATTTGAATGGTTCTCATGGTTCAGCTTTAATCTAAAGGCCCTAGATGGTTCCTACACTTGACTTCTTCCCCAAGACATGCTTTGATGGCTTGGATTGAATCTAGGGTTAATCCTATGGCTAATACTATCCTAAAACTCTATAAAAAGACCCCTAAACCTAGCCTAAATCACCATTATTCAATCCTACAACTAAACTATGCCAAATTTGTTCCTCTCATGGCCTCCACTCTCATGCTAAAATTTCTAAGTTAATTTCTATGAGAGATTTTGAGTTCATACAAGTGTTTTCAAACTTGTATGAGTGTTCTTAGCTTGCATTCAAGTCAAGTTGCAACATTTCTATTTCAAAGCAAGGGTTTTTATTGAATTGACTCAAGGGTTTTCATTTGGAGCTTGCATATTTGGGTTTTTGGTGCTTGCATAAGGGCTTCGTCTCAATCTTTATAATAAATATTCATTTGTGTCTTCATAGCGTAGTAAGCCCTTTTCTACTTTCTTTCTTTGAACTCTAAAGTTAAATGAATGATGCAAGTTTGGGGTTGATCATTATACGCAAGTTTGGTTGATCATTATATGCAAGTTTGGTTGGTCATTATATGCAAGTTTGGTTGATCATTATATGCAAGTTTGGTTGATCATTATATGCAAGTTTGGATGATCATTATGCAAGTTGGTTTAATCATTATGTATGACACATGTTGCTATGTTATGCAAGTTTGGGTTGATCATGTTATCATGTTATGCAAGATAAACTTGAGGTTTTGAGCATAAAGCTCCAAGCTTTATATTAAAGGTTGCATTTTGGCAACATGAAAGTTATCATATCCCTTATGATAACTTGCATGTGAGGCAAAATGCGAACTTCTAGCAACTTCTACATGTCATTTATCACCATGTATCACTCATATGCTAAGTTTGGTTTTATGCATGCTTTTGAAGCCTAATAATGCAATATGCAAGTATATGAACATATGTACATTTCATATGCCACCATGTTAAACTTGTGGCTTCAACACCTTTATGTCATGGTTATGCCAAGTTCCCTATTTTATCCTTTATGCGTTGTTGCGATTATGTAAACGATGGGATTACGTTGGGGTTGGGTAACATAATGACATGAACATGATTTTTGTAACATGACGTGATATGTTAACTTGTAATTATGTTTTGGAAACATAATGTACATGACACTTAGAAAATATGAGTGTGGCCAACTCGAGGTTGGGTTGAGTTTGTAGCATAAATCTACCCGGACCCGCCCGGCTTAACTAGTGGCTACAAACAATAGGACCCAATGTGAGAAGTTGGTCATGTTGTGCTCGAACCCGAGGTTAGACCTAGTTGTGGTGTAAAGCTACCCGGACCCGCCCGACTTAACTAGTAACCACAACAAAGTCTAATGTGAGAGGTTAAAGCGCATTAAGTTAATTAATGCCTCCTGATTAGGGTTAAGTCATGGTCCACTTAATACTTAACCAAATTGGGCTTGATGGATTAATCGAGGTTAAGTCAGGAGCCTTGGGTACTCCTAACCGATTTAATCCACGTTTGGATCGGATTAACCACATTTAACCCGTTAAGAAACCCTAGTTGCATGGTCCTTTTCAGCAGTAACCTTCTAGATGTATCATAAGACCCTAGGACTAGGCTAGGGTGGGGCACGATTACTGGGCTGATTGTAAGAGACCAAAAGAGACGGCTGAATGATGCCCCGGTTGTTCAGGCGGACCATGGTCGTGCACATCAAGTCCGGAGTTGAACACGGGCAACGGTAGGTTTGGACTGTGCATCATGGTATGGTGTCATAGGGTTACACCGTAGGGCCAGATACACCCTAGGGTGGACCCTGCACAGTCAACTACATTACATGATTAAGTCGCATGACACCGACACTTGACGAGTTAGGCTTATAGGGAGCCGATCGACTAGACTGTGTAGTTGGACCTTGATTTAGGTCACCTCATTATATTGGGCCAAGCTTGGGCCAAGGGATCAATTCTTGTTTTTACTTGACATGTTAGAATGCTAGTACACCCGTGGTGCAAAAATTTAACCTTGATTATGCGATGACACCTTTATCTATCTTGTTAGTTAATCATCATGCCAGTATGTTGTTATCCTTATGTTCATCTCAGCTTCTCATGCCAGCTAACTTTATTAGTTCATAGACAGATAGTAGTAGGGCTTACCAGTCTTTTTGACTGACCTGTTTTCTTTCGCCTCTTTTCTTCCGTTTCCCCCCCTCAGGTTCTCAGGGTGGGAACATTGGAGCTTAGCTTGGATCTTTACAGCTTGCTTACTGGATTTGCTCATGTACGGTTTTGGACATTGAGCTAGCTATGGTTTATCACTTCACTTTGGGGATAGTACTCTATGTATTTCAGTTTTTCAGTTTATGCTAGACTTTGTTTGTTGGAAAATAATGCTCAAGTACTTTGTTGTAATATGACTATGGTTTTGAAATGCTAGTTTAATCCGCTGCTTTATTTACTCTGTTTTACTTATATGTTCTGTCTTGTGATATCTGCATGCATGTTTACCTTGTTTAAACGCCCCTCCGAAGCTAGTGTGCTTGCAAGAGTCACCCTGGCGGAGGTGGGATGTTACATTTATTTTTTCAGTTTCTAGGTACCTGTTTTAGGAATATGCTACTATCTTTTTTAGTTAATTTTTGTTTTTTTGTTACTATTCCTGTTTTTAGTTATCTGTTTTAGGCAAACAGTGGTATTTGTTTTGTTTAATTTTTGTTTTCAGTTATTTTTACATTTTCTAGGTATCAGTTTTAGGTTTCTGTTAGTATCTATGTTAATCAATATATGCTTTCAGATTTATTGATATATATATAGAAAATACAAACTTATACCGTCCTCATATCAAAACCGATATTCTATTATTAAACAATAATTTTGATTGAAAACAATTTTGTTTTTAAAGGTGCAAGAAATTGCGGACGTATGTCCGCATAAATCAAAATTATTGGAAACAGTAACCGAAATCTCCTCAAGTTCAAAGAAAGGAAAAGAATGTCAAACAACTAGAAAAATAAAACGTGAATAACAAAAAACCATAGTGGGATCTTTGGAGAAAGAAGTCAGCATGAGAATTTTGAACATTCATATTCAAGAAATTGAAGTAGAAAATAGAAAATTGAAATAAAAATTGAAAAATGAAATTTTTTTTAGAAGAGAAGCAGAGAAAGAGATTTACAATTTGAGACAACAGTTGAAGGGCAAGAAAACAGTAATTGAAGAGACATAACTTCCAAAATCTAATTCATAAGAAACTGAAATTGATTCGCCTCCTCGACATAATGAAGAAGAAGAAGAAGAAAGAAATGACAATGTGCATGCAGAGAATGAAAATCAAGACAGTATTCATGTTGAGGATGGTGAATGTGAAGAAAGAAAAATAATGAAAGTGTGGAAAAAAAACACACCTACAGATGAACCAAAGTTCGCAAAAACGTACCACTTGAATTTGCTCCACCCACGTTTAACTTGAACATCACACAAATTATTGACGAGCTACATGCAAAAGCAACTTAGCAAGAAGAAAGGAAAGAGCCAACAAAAGATGAACCGCCTTCGTATGTAGAGAGATTAAAAGAGAGATAAAGGAAAAGAAAGAAAAATTTCATTTGATTATCCAACGATTTCAGAAAGAAGGAAAGAAAATAAATGCTAAAAATGGAAAAAATAGAAAAGAGCCACCCAAAAAAAAACGAAAAAAACAAGAGAACCAAGAAAAACAACAAGATGTAAAAACAAAACAAAATCAAGAGTAAGAACCAATTTTAGTTGAAAAGCCAATAGCTATTTTGGAACCATCATGGGTAGATTTGAAACTGTCGCATTGCGAAAGTGCAAAATATCTGAATCGGGAACAACAAACTGCGGTTAAAAAATTCTTCTCTCTTGCAAAAGCAAATAATTTGTATGTAAACATTTTATTACAGATATTAGTGGAGATTTGTTCAAAAAATAATTCTAATTCTCATTTGTACAAAACAAGGATGTTGCAAAAACTGATGACACAATTTTAGGCAGTTGTATCATTACGAAGGACATGATTGTTCATGTTATCAAAGGAAACTTCACGGATGGACAGGTACCATAATTTATGTTAGATATCTCGTCTTAGTAGTCGTTTATATTGAATAAGATTTCAATCTAATACATAAATTGTAGGATCCAGATTAACCCTAGAAGGGGGGGGGTGAATAGGGTTTATTGGAGTTTTAGGAGATATTAAAATTATTATAGCACAAATTGCAGCAGGGAAAATAAATGACATAGATTTCACCCAGCTTCGACAACCCTGCCTATGCTGCATTCCGAAGATTTCTACTAGGTATTAAAACAGATTCCCACTTACAAAACCCTGTAAACTCGCAAATCCTACTCAATCGTACACTCAAAATCCTAGGCTGATCTTTAACCCCAAAAACGGATTTTCCCCGAATTACAAACTCGTAACTCATAACCCTTATTTTAAAGTAAACTAGAAAACCTAAATAATGTTTTAGAAGAAAAAAAATTTAAACAAAAAAAAACCCTTGTGTTAAATTAAAATTATCGGCCTCCCTTTTTCACTTAAAAGTTCAGGCTTCCTCTCTTTTCTTCAATGGCCAATCAAAAATCGAATTCTAAGGTTTTGCCACCCAAATCACAACACATCATATCTCTAATACAATTTGTTCTTTGATGTCTTGAATGATTGATGCTTCTTGTCAAATTTTTGGGGAATTGCGATCAAAACCAATATGAGTCACACTGATTCTAAATTTGTTTGCTCTCGAATTTTTGTTGCTTGATTTCGATGCTTTCTTTGCTTGTGATGATGTAGATTTTTGTAGTGTTTTGAAACCTTTACCAATCGTTGATTTCATTGCTATGACTCGACCTTGATTTGTGTGTGATTTCTCGAATTGATTATTGCGTGAATACCCAAATGATTCTAGAACCATTCGATTTGTTTCCTGCCCAAATTTGTTTGCGATTAAATGGAATGTTTCTAAATTGTGGCGACCCAAACTTCCCCGTAAAGGAAAGCCCGGATTGCTTTGAGAACACGACAAATCAGAACACAAACAGAAGAACATTTCATTGCTTATTACAACAATTCCATCAGAATATAAGAGTATAACAGAGTGTAAATAAATATTATACATTAGAAAAATATCAAAGATTTAAATTACATTTAAATACATAGCAACTGAAAGAAATACGCGGATACAAAGCTTTCTGAATATCACTTCAGCTATAAACCAGGATCCTTTGAATATAATATCTGCAAAACCCAACAACTAGCTGCCCGTGTGGAAAATAAGGGAACCCAGAGTTTAGGTTAAAACAATAAACTCCAGGTAAGTCATGTGACTGGTGTGAGAACTAACATAGTTATTATTTTGATTTTTAAAGTTAGGTAAATCAAAGGACCACGCCGTATAAAACGGAACGGGTTTACCTCCAAGAATACCAGTGCATAAAACAAATAGCGTAATGCTAAATAAAGAACAATGAAGCTATTATAAGACCCATGTCCCATCACACAATGCAACGCAAGACGGAGGATAGGGTTTTCCCTTATAATAGCTAAATATGCTTGATACGTGAAATTTCATCTTTTATTGTTACTGTAAGTGAAGAAATCAATTTCAAATATAAATGTATCAATCCTAGGTGGCATGAGCGCCCCATCCCACTATGTCGCCATATATAGTATACAATCAAAACTGGAAAATGTCGTATTTGAAAACTGGATTTCCATACTGGTGGTTACTGATTCGAAAGATCGATCGCGTAGCGCAATTCCCAATGACTTACGTCGCAGGCATGCGAGAACGCCGTAATGCACAACCGCACTATCCAGGAAAACAAGTTACCGCGGCCTACGTCGCAGGCATGCGAAAACACCGCTAACTCTATCCATCAGGGAATCAGGGGGTGTGCCCTATCCCTCACCTCGGTCGACCGAATCCATGACAACCCAAAGGGTGTCTATCCTCATCTCAAAAGCATACTGATCTAACCATCAGTTTACCACCATACCGGTGTGTGAGGCTCGCGAATTAACGCTACACAAAGCCGTGCTGTATTAAAGCTACGCTTTGATCATCAACCACAAGACTCTCCTTTTCAACAAAAGCCTTGATCATTTGCCACTTAGGCATGCCACACGGGCAATTTACGCCATTCGACTGGTGTCTATCGATATACAACCTCTGATCCCGTACGTCTCAGAGAAGGGTGAAGTAAGGATTAAATTCCCCTTCACCAGGCAGATGTATATTTAATAGAGGTCAATCAGCACAGAATAAAATCCAATGTCAGACACATCATGCATTTACCAGTCCGTTCTAGGTCTGAACGAAACCGGAGGCACCTTATTCCTTGCCCGTATGTCCAATACAGGAGAGAGGCCCTCGCATAACCGTACAATCAACAAGTACGTCCGGACGGCTACCACTTTATCCCCCTTCAAGGTAGCTACTCCAATCGTCAGCATCAGTAGCACCCATCCATTCGATGTGAAAATCGTCGGTCTTGCACCGTCTTCAATTTCCTCGACTTATCGTCGAATCAGTTATTCAGAATGGGTATAAACCCGGCCTTTCTGAATAACTCGCGTATCTTATAATCAAGTGCAATAACAATACATCATACGCCTCATTCCAATCCAGAATATTCTTTTATTCAAATATTCTTTTCTTTACGAAAGGTCCCCATTAATTTTATCAAAGATAAATTCTTTAAATTTATTCTGTAATCTTCCTTTGGATATCAAACCATATTAAGGTTTTCCAAACTATTCGGGGTAAGCGAACCACACCGAAGTAATCATTTATTTTATTTCCCAATCCCAACCTATTCATCCCATGGAGCAAAACTGGTAGTACTCAATATCTAACACCACGGTGTTATCGGTAAATATTAATTACCATTTCACGTTCAAATCTAATTAAAGATTTAGCTATCGCCTGGAGTAAACTGGTGGTACTCCATTCTTGATCATTTTCTTGAATTGATAATTTTAATTATGACATTCACTTTTCAATCTAATCAAAGATTCATTAAAACTCCATTTAGTTTTAATCTTCCCAAAAATCAATATTAATGATTATTCAAAGCTAATAAATTAATCTTATCTTTAACTGGGTTAAAGAACCAATGTCATTTAAAACACGGTTCACGATAAACCCAAAATCACATTCCATTAATTATGGAATCTTCACTGAAAATCAATATTAATATGCAATCGATATCAATTTCCGTATCCGACTAATAATATAAATGGAATAACGATAAAGCCTTTTAAATTCCATATGTATTAAAAGTCTTCCGCCACAGAAGCTCACTTCGATTATTACCAAATCGAATTCCATTCAATTCCAATTTAATATATTAAATCGGAAATCTTTACTTTGGAAATTCCATAAATCTTAATTAAAAGATTATAAATTCCAAATCATATTCTTCATTGTTAATTGGGTTAAAGAACTAGTGTTATTTAAAACACCATTCACGACAAACCCAAAATCCAATTTGATATCAAATACAAGGCTCTGAATAGAAAATATATCGGCTTATATTCAATATCAAATTCTAAAATCAACAAATACCGTATTGGAATAACAATATATATATATATATATATATATATATATATATATCTTCCAAATTCCTCCGCAATGTCCGTATAATCACGGAATCCAATATCGAAATATTCCGATGATAATTTCGATTCAAATCCATTCCAATTCGTATATTGGAAATTATGGTTATTTTTAAAAACCATTTCAAATCCAATTTATTTATTTATTAATAAATAAATTATTATTCTAGTTAATGACTAGTCCATTTCGATAAAAATATATTTTTATCTTTACAAATGTGGAATTTTTCATCCAAACTCTTTCTAAATCATTTATTATGATTTTACATAATTTTTCCATATTTTTAATAATTTTATTATCGCCTGTACAGTCAGTTTCCAATAAAGGCCACCGAACTGCATCCATAGCGACCTTTTCTGAAATTTATTTGGACATATCTCCAAATCAAACCGTTAGATTTCAAACCTCTTGTGTTCATTAGAAAGCTATTTTTGATACGAACCCAACGGTTCCAGTTTTAGGAGAATTCGACGGTCGGATCTCCCGTAACGTCCACTTGAAGTTAATGGTCGAAATTCGCGAACTACCACTGCGCGGCGCGTTCTATTCAGGCCACTATAATATATATATATACATAATATATTACATATTTCATCGATTTCCATTTAAAATGAATTTTATAAATCGTTTTAAATTCGTTTCAAAAACGATTTCCACTTCCATTTCAATTCTATTTTCAAATTCAAATCCAATTTGAATATTCCGTATAATTTCATTTCAAATTCATTTCAAATAGATTTCAATTCCATTTCAATTCATTTTAATTTCATTTTAAAACGATTTCAATTCAATTCGATTTCAATTCAATTCCATTCGATTTCAATTCAATTCAATTCCATTCAATTTAAATTCAATTCAATTGAATTCAAATCCATTCAATTCAATTCCATTCGATTTCAATTCATTTCAATTCGTTTTAAATTCATTTTAAAACGATTTCAATTTGATTTTCAAATGTAAATCAAAATTTAATTTTACATATCATTTCAATATTTTTAAATATTATTTTTAAAATATTCGATAATTCTGGACTGGAATCAGACACAGTCGATTACCATATAATTTTATTTATACGGATTTCAACATCACATGTATACAATAATAACGATAAACAATCATTAAAAATTCATACAACATCCCGAGTGCATTCTACAACTGTATAAGCATTAAAATAAATAAATAACGCTTATACAATCTGTCAACCCATCGATTGACATACCGCTAATTTATTAGGATCAGTGTATGTCAAATATTATCCCAATACCCGTATGTGGTTTTCAAACAACAAATACTGTTTATTATTTATGCAGTTGGGCGATGTGTAAAATTTATCGTCCCAATCAATATCAAATAAATAAGTGTACATAAACAAACCGTATGGTTTGTAAATGAATATTTATTTCAACACAGGGCTATTTTATACAATTCATTCATACAATAAAAATGTGATTTTTATTGTTCAAATATTTTATTTCATACATGAATATTATATATATACAAAATAAAAATGATATTTTTATTATTCAAATATTTTATTCCATACAATACAATCAACAATCACAATACAGTCCATTTCACACAAAATACAATCAAACAAGTCGTCCATGGTCTGCGAACGACGGGGAGCAGTTCATATGTGCAGTTACAAAATAATTTAAATAACTATACAAAAATAATAGTGAGAAGTTCTCACATTGATTTTGATTTCTGAATTTTTGAATTTCTGTTCGGATTCGAAATTGCTTGAAATTCCAACGTGCTCCGTTTTAGACGCGGTCATTTTTGTTGTGAATCTCTTGTCCTCACGATCACAACGGATCCAGGTTCGCATTTTTCCGACCTCGTATGGAAAAGATATGGTCATTACAAACTTAATTACATATTTAAATAGTAATTAATTTAATAATTTACACTAATCACCCCATTAATATCGTCTTCCCCAAATTAACTGTTCCAGCTCTTCATCGAAGAAACTCAGCCCCTAGGGCTCGAAATCGCATGCCGTACGAGGCCTCTGCCACTGATCGGCTACCACCTCTCTCCGTCGCCTCTACGCGCTAAAGGGCTCACCGTCCGATGCCCCGCCGCCTCCTGAAATCGCCAGCGAAGTCGATGACTTCGAGCAGCTCCATCGAGCAAAATACCTCATGAAATCCCTTGCAACTGGTAGGGATTGGAAGAGCATGGAACCCCCTTTGATTTCCGCTCAATTGGTTTGGATTAAAACGCGTTGAATTGAGAGAGAATTGGGGAAAAGAAATCGAGCGTTTTCGTTCTTTATTTACTGAAGGCGGCGGCTAATTTTATGAACGAGGAAAAATTAGGTTTTCTAATATATATATTATAATTAAATTATTATTTTAATTCCAAATATACTTGTTTAACGTCACTCACCCCAAATCAACCCCGACGACTATCGCCCCTAGCTAAATACCCCCATCCCGAACACAATGGTATATGTTTCGTAAGCCAATTTGACTGTTTCGATCAGTTTTTCTTCAAATTAAAATATAAAACATTCAATTTTAGATTTGAACGTACATTTTAATTTGTTGGGGCCATATACTAACTCTAAAAATCCCAGAAAAATAAATCTAGCTATGTTTTGACGATACAGTCCTAACAAAACTAATTTCGTCCAATTTGGACACCATTTGAAAAATGACTATTTTCTGGTCGATCGAAATTGATTGAAATTGACAAAACACGTTATCCTTTACCACGCTCACATATTGATTCGGAAAATTATGAATTTTGGAATCTAGCAATAATTCGACATCCCAGATCCAAAAAAAGTGGTTTCGTCGAAAACGGAGGTCGTTTGCAAAATGGCTATTTTTACGGGCTATATTTTCCATAGTGACTATTCTGAATCTTCAGCTGGTCATAACTTTTGATTCCCGCTATGAAATTTCAATTTTTCAGATTCATTAGAAAGATATTTATAAACATATTTAAATATTTTTGGTTTTACTAAAATCCGGTTTATTTTGAATCCTGTACATTCATTCGAAATTAGAAATCGAAATTTTAAACTACCGCACCATTTTCAATACCTTTTATAATTAAATTAAATATTTATATTCCAACTTCGATTTAAATAAATATATACATTCAAATTTTATTCAAAATAAATTTCTTGTCGTTATTATTTAAAATAAATCATTTTAAATATTCAAAATTTATCAAAATGGCCAAAATAAAAATTTTAAATTGGTTCTGATTTTTTGGGTTGTTACAATCTCCCCCACTTAAAAAATCTTTTCATCCTCGAAAAGGAACGGAGCTGAAAGTTGTTTAACTAACCAAATCAACTTTCATTCTGGCTTTCATTCTTCAACTTTTCAGTTTAAGAATTTTCAAATTCTTCAAAAATTTGGCTAACACCCTAAATTTTCGCCATAACCTCCTTTGTACGGGGAGAACGGGGAAAATCCCCAAACCACCACACAGGCCCTCTCATCTCAAAAAGAAATAGAAAAAGCCAAACGGCTAGCCAATCGGCTCATAAAATCATCCAAACCCAAACAAAACAGTAAATATGTACCTATTTGTCGGGCATAAATTTTTTTTCCTCTTCTCTAGCCTCCTTGCAATGACCTGTTCAATGTATATACATGTATATGCATGCAATTTCAATAAAATTTTCAATCCAGTTCAATATTTTCATTCGATTTGGCTAATGGTTCAAAATTTTAATTAATCAAACCAATAATCGTACAACACAACCAGCAATCAATTAGTTGATATTTTTTTAAACATATAACTTCTGTATATAGTCAAAAAACATATTTTTGATGCTAAGTCACAACAATATATTCTATCTAGTTTTGGTTCTCACACCAGCCAATTGGAAATATACAGATACTCCACTTTCGAAACTCGAACACAGATGCTGATGATGCCTAAAATATCATCAGAATCATCTCCGGGTGACTAGAGTATGATTCTATATCTACCCAGTATATTTGAGACTTCAAATAAGTGTATATTCAAAAACTTCATATACTCGATAGTCCAAATTCAATATAAAGTAAATATTCAAATACAAATAATAAGGCATTAAATTTCCAAAACAATTTTTTTTTTCATTTTTATTTTATAAATAACACTCTTCTCACTCGTTCTAGGATACTACTGATCCTATCTCTAACAAGTCATTCTCATTGGATATTACTAATCCAATCTCTGATGAATCCTTTTGTTTGGTTCTAATGTGCCATGTTCTCGAGCTCTGTAAACCAAAGCTCTGATACCACCTGTGGCGACCCAAACTTCCCCGTAAAGGAAAACCCGGGTTGCTTTGAGAACACGACAAATCAGAACACAAACAGAAGAACATTTCATTGCTTATTACAAAAATTCCATCAGAATACAAGAGTATAACAGAGTATAAATAAATATTATACATCGGAAAAATATCAGAGATTTAAATTACATTTAAATACATAGCAGCGGAAAAATAACACAAAACACAACTGAAAGAAATACGCGGATACAGAGCTTTCCGAATATCACTTCAGTTGTAAACCAGGATCCTGTGAATATAATATCTGCAAAACCCAACTACTAGCTGCCTGTGTGGAAAATAAGGGCACTTAGAGTTTAGGTCAAAACAATAAATTCCAGGTCAGTCATGTGACTGGTGTGAGAACTAAAGCAGTTATTATTTTTATTTTTAAAGTTAGGTAAATCAAGGGACCATGCCGTATAACACGGAACAGATTTACCCCCAAGAATACCAGTGCATAAAACAAACAGTGCAATGCTAAATAAAGAACAATGAAGCTATTATAAGACTCAGGTCCCATCACACAATGCAACGCAAGCCGGAGGATAGGGTTTTCCCTTATAATATACAAATATGCTTGATACGTGAAATTTCATCTTTTATTATTACTATAAGTGAAGAAATCAACTTCAAATATAAATGTATCAATCCTAGGCGACATGAGCGCCCCATCCCACTATGTCGCCATATATAGTATATAACCAAAACTGGAAAATGACGTATTTGGAAATTGGATTTCCATACTGGTGGTTACTGATTCGAAAGATCGATCGCGTAGTACAATTCCCAAAGGCTTACGTCGCAGGCATGTGAAAACGCCGTAATGCACATTCGCACTATCCAGGAAAACAAGTTACCACGGCCTACGTCGTAGGCATGTGAAAACACCGCTAACTCTATCCATCAGGGAATCAGGGGGTGTGCCCTATCCCTCACCTCGGTCGACCGAATCCATGACAACCCATAGGGTGTCAATCCTCATCTCAAAAGCATACTGATCTAACCATCAGTTTACCACCATACCGGTGTGTGAGGCTCGCGGATTAACGCTACACAAAGCCATGCTATATTAAAGCTGCGCTTTGATCATCAACCACAAGACTCTACTTTTCAATAGAAGCCTTGATCATTTGCCACTTAGGCATGCCACATGGGCAATTTACGCCATGCGACTGATGTCTATCGATATACAACCTCTGATCCCGTACGTCTCAGAGAAGGGTGAAGTAAGGGAATAAATTCCTCTTCACCAGGCATATGTATATTTAATAGAGATCAATCAGCACAGAATAAAATCCAATGTCAGACACACCATCCATTTACAAGTCCGTTCTAGGTCTAAACAAAACCGGAGGCACCTTATTCCTCGCCCGTATGCCCAATACAGGAGAGAGGCCCTCGCATATCTGTATAATCAACAAGTACGTCCGGATGGCTACCACTTTAGCCCCCTTCAAGGTAGCTACTCTAATCGTGAGCATCAGTAGCACCCATCCATTCGATTTGAAGATCGTCGGTCTTGCACCGTCATCAATCTCTTGGACTTATCGTCGAATCAGTTATTCAGAATGGGTTTAAACCCGGCCTTTCTGAATAACTCGCGTATCTTATAATCAAGTGCTATAACAACACATCACACGCCTCATTCCAATCCAAAATATTCTTTTATTCAAATATTATTTTCTATTGGGAAAGGTTCCCATTAATTTTATCAAAGATAAATTCTTTAAATTTATTCTTTAATCTTCCTTTGGATATCAAACCATATTAAGGTTTTCCAAACTAGTTGGGGTTAGCGAACCACACCGAAGTAATCACTTATTTTATTTCCCAGTCTATTCATCCCATGGAGCAAAACTGGTAATACTCCATATCTAGCACCACGGTGTTATCGGTAAATATTAATTACCATTTCACGTTAAAGTCTAATTAAAGATTTAACTATCGCGTGGAGTAAAACTGGTGGTACTCCATTCTCGGTCATTTTTTTGAATTGATAATTTTAATTATCACATTCACTTTTCAATCTAATCAAAGATTCATTAAAACTCCATTTAGTTTTAATCTTCCCAAAAATCAATATTAATGATTATGCAAAGCTAAGAAATTAACCTTATCTTTAACTGGGTTAAAGAACCAATGTCATTTAAAACACGGTTCACGATAAACCCAAAATCACATTCGATTAATTATGGAATCTTCACGGAAAATCAATATTAATATGTAATCGATATCAATTTCCATATCCGACTAATAATATAAATGGAATAATGACAAAGCCTTTTAAATTCCATATGTATTAACAGTCTTCCTCCACAGAAGCTCACTTCGATTATTACCAAATCGAATTCCATTCAATTCCAATTTAATATATCAAATTGGAAATCTTTACTTTGGAAAATTCCATAAATCTTAATTAAAAGATTATAAATTGCAAATCATATTCTTCACTGTTAATTGGGTTAAAGAAGTAGTGTTATTTAAAACACCGTTCACAACAAACCCAAAATCCAATTCGATATCAAATACAAGGCTCTGAATAGAAAATATATCGGCTTATTCAATATCAAATTCTGAAATCAACAAATATCGTATTGGAATAACGATATATATATCTTCCAAATTCCTCCACAACGTCCGTATAATCACGGAATCCAATATCGAAATATTCCGATGATAATTTCGATTCGAATCCATTCCAATTCATATATTGGAAATTCTGGTTATTTTTAAAAACCATTTTCAAATCCAATTTATTTATTTATTAATAAATAAATTATTATTCTAGTTAATAACTAGTCCATTTCAATAAAAATATATTTGTATCTTTACAAATGTGGAATTTTTCATCCAAACTCTTTCCAAATCATTTATTATGATTTTACATAATTTTTTCATATTTTTAATAATTTTATTATCACCCGTATAGTCGGTTTCCAATAACGGCCACCGAATTGCATCCATAGCAATCTTTTCTGAGATTGATTTGGAATATCTCCAAATCCAACCGTTAGATTTCAAATCTCTTGTATTCATTGGAAAGCACTTTTCGATACGACCCAACGGTTTTGGTTTTAGGAGAATCCGACGGTCGGATCTCTTGTAACGTCCATTTGAAGTTAATGGTCGAAATTCGCGAACTGCCGCTGCGCGGCGTGCTCTATTCAAGCCATTATAATGTATATATATAATATATTATACATTTCATCGATTTCCATTTAAAACGAATTTTATAAATCGTTTTAAATTCGTTTCAAAAACGATTTCCACTTCCATTTCAATTCTATTTTGAAATTCAAATCCAATTTGAATATTCCATATAATTTCGTTTCAAATTCATTTCAAATAGATTCCAATTCAAATCGATTTCAATTCCATTTCAATTCGTTTTAATTTCATTTTAAAACGATTTCAATTCAAATCGATTTCAATTCAATTCCATTCGATTTCAATTCAATTCCATTCAATCTAAATTCAGTTCAATTGAATTCAGTTCCATTCAATTCAATTCCATTCGATTTCAATTCAATTCATTTTAAATTCATTTTAAAACGATTTCGATTTTCAAATTTAAATCAAAATTTAATTTTCCATATCATTTCAATATTTCCTGAATATTATTTTTAAAATATTCGATAATTCTGAGTTGGAATCAGACACAGTCGATTACCATATAATTTTATTTATATAGATTTCAACATCACATGTATAAAATAAAAACGATAAACAATCATTAAAAATGCATACAACATCCAAAGTGCATTCTACAATTGTGTAAGCATTAAAATAAATAAATAACGCTTATACAATCTGTCAACCCATCGATTGACATACCACTAATTTATTGGGATCAGTGTATGTCAAATATTGTCCTAATACCCGTGTGGGGTTTTTCAAACAACAAATACCGTTTATTATTATTGCAGTTGGGCGATGTGTAAAATTTATCATCCCAATCAGTATCAAATAAATAAGTGTACATAAACAAACCGTCCGGTTTGTAAATGAATATTTATTTCAACACAGGACTATTTAATATAGTTCATTCATACAATAAAAATGTGATTTTTATTGTTCAAATATTTTATTTCATACATGAATATTTTATATATTATATATATACAATAAAAATGGTATTTTTATTATTCAAATATTTTATTCCATACAATACAATCAACAATCAAAATATAGTCCATTTCACAGAGAATACAATCAAACAAGTCGTCCATGGTCTGTGGACGACGGGGAGCAGTTCATATGTGCAGTTAAAAAATAATTTAAATAACTGTACAAAAATAATAGTGAGAAATTCTCATATTGATTTTGATTTCTGAATTTTTGAATTTCTGTTCGGATTCGAAATTGCTTGAAATTCCAACATGCTCCGTTTTGGATGCAGTCAGTTTTGTTGTGAAGCTCTCGTCCTCACGATCACAACAGATCCAGGTTTGCATTTTTCCGACCTCGTATGGAAAAGATATGGTCATTACAAACTTAATTACATATTTAAATATTAATTAATTAAATAATTTACCCTAGTCACCCCACTAATCTCATCTTCCCCAAATTAATCGTTCCAGGTCTTCATCGAAGAAGCTCAGCCCCTAGGGCTCGAAATCGCACGCCGTACGAGGCCTTTGTTGGTAATCGGCTACCACCATGCCAACCACCTCTCTCCACCACCCCCACGCCCTGAAGGGCTCGCCGTCTGATGCCTCGCTGCCTCCTGAAATTGCCAGCGAAGTCGATGACTTCGAGCAGCTCCATCGAGCAAAATACCTCACGAAATTCCTTGCAACTGGTAGGGATTGGAAGAGCATGGAACCCCCTTCGATTTCCGCTCAATTGGTTTGGATTAAAACGCGTTGGATTATGAGAGAATTAGGGAAAAGAAATCGAGCGTTTCTGTTCGTTATTTGCTGAAGGCGACGGCTAATTTTATGAACGAGGAAAAATTAGGTTTTCTAATATATATATATATTATAATTAAATTATTATTTTAATTCCAAATATACTTGTTTAACGTCACTCACCCCAAATCAAACCCGATGACTGTCGCCATTAGCTAAATACCCCCCATCTCGAACACAATGGAATATGTTTCGTAAGCCAATTCAACTGTTTCGATCAGTTTTTCTTTAAATTAAAATATAAAACATTCAATTTTAGATTTGAACGTACATTTTAATTTGTTGGGGCCACATACTGACTCTAAAAATCCCAGAAAAATAAATCTAGCTATGTTTTGACGATATGGTCCTAGCAAAACTAATTTCGCCCAATTTGGAGACTGTTTGAAAAATGACCATTTTCTGGTCGATCCAAATTGACTGAAATTGACAAAACACGTTTTCCTTCACCACACTCACATATTGATTCAGAAAATTATGAATTTTGGAACCCAGCAATAATTCGACATCTCGGATCCAACAAAAATGGCTTTGTCGAAAACGGATGTCGTTTGCAAAATGGCTATTTTTACGGGTTATATTTTCCATAATGACTATTCTGAATCTTCAACTGGTCATAACTTTTGATTCCCGCTATGAAATTTCGATTTTTCAGATTCACTAGAAAGATATTTATAAACAGATTTAAATATTTTTGGTTTCACTAAAATCCGGTTTATTTTGAATCTGTACATTCATTTGAAATTTGAAGTCGAATTTTCAAACTACCGTGCCATTTTCAATTCCTTTTATAATTAAATTTAATATTTATATTCCAACTTCGATTTGAATAAATATATACGTTCAAATTCTATTCAAAATAAATTTCTCGTCATTATTATTTAAAATATATCATTTTAAATATTCCAAATTCATCAAAATTGCCAAAATAAAATTTTTAAATTGGTTCTGATTTTCCGGGTTGTTACATAAATCCACGAAACATTTTTGCCATCAAACAATTTTCCTCGTGTTGAATTTTTTAACTCTGGAAAAATTGTATCTGCGTGATTGGATTATTATTTGCCAAAAATAAACCCTTGTGTGATTTAAAAACTTTCTACATCGGAAGTAATTGCAATATCCACCTGACAAATTTACTCATGCCATCCATGCAGATTTATCTTCTTTCTTCTTTTAGAAGCAAATCAATTTTGAAAAAAGAATTTCCTCTTTAAAACCATTCGATTATTGCATTGGCACTTGAACTTAACTTTTGGCTTATCACTCTTCATGACTGCATACACATGTATATATATATATATACATATATACACATGTGTGTATATATATGTATATCAAGTTTGCTTATGCACCACTGTTGTTCCTATGTGTACGTGGTCATGTGACTGCACTTGAATTTGTCCTACTGCAAGCATCTTTGTGAATTTGTATGTGTGGTTGACACCCCTGTATACACTTCATATGTATCATTTCAGAATTGTCCCTTGAATTTGATACTTTCTTGATTTTCACTCGGCGTATCATTTGCCACTTTCCTTCCATATATATTTTTTGTTGTGCACAAGTTTTACTGCTCAAGAACTAATATTGTACACCATGACTGTGCCATACACTTTGTTGCATGGTTGTGATCATCTTACAGTGTTGATCCTGGCTTGCGATTTTGTATGCATTTGTGTTATGTCATTTTCTTAATCTTGGACTGCTGCTATATCTTGTTTAAATTCTTTATATAGCCAAATATATATATGTCTATATATCCATGTATATATACACAAGGATGTGTTTGTTTGTGTGTGTGTGTATGTTTATATTTTTGTGTGCACTGCTTTGGTGCTGCACTTGCTTACCACTAACCTATTTTGTGCTGCTTTGATTTGCATGCTGCTCTACCATGTATTTTAATCCTTTCACTACTTGCATGTTTGATGCTCGACCATGTGTATGTGCATGTCTGTCCTTGTGCACAGTAACCTGCTACACCATGTACATTAGCTTGTGCACTTTGCCATTTGGCATGTCCACTGAGTTTCTTGTTGCAATGTTGTGCACATGCCAGACTTGTACTTGAATTCGTTGCTGGACCTTGTTTTGGCTTGTGTTGCATGTTGTGCTCTTGTACATGGTGCAAATACACACACACGCGCACACGCACATACACACACACATATATATATATATTTAGTGTGTGTATGTATCTTATGCATGTGTAATTTATATATGTGATCTATTTGAATGGCAGACATGAATTTTCTATCAACAGACCACTATATCTGAGTTGTGGTTATTCAGAATCAGCAAATTTTAAATGTTGGTTCTGATCAGCAAACCAGTATGGTTGTTTCGGGGTTGATCAGTAGGCACAGTTTATATAACCTGCCTTGTGGTATTTACAGCGAATCACTATGAATATCACAAGCAGTTTAGACACAGATAAATGTAACTACATATCAAATAAAGTCAAGAAATATGATGAGAAACACACCGAAATTCTGAGGCAAATAAAATTTAAAATAAATTTACAGCTGTTAGAATGTAAATCAATTTTTGTTCCAATTTACTGTGCGTGGTTCTGTGACAGGTATGCAGGTGACTGGACTAACTCTGAAGTAGACTGAAGACAAGTGGGAGTGTCAATATGTGAATGAGTATGATAGAGTGCGTATGTGCTGAGTTTGTATATGATCTGAGTGACTGAGTGTTGGAGTGAGGAATTGATGTAATAAATGAAATTGAATGTTTTATATTACATTGAGATGTACAAATAGTGGAGTTAGAAGTTTTTACTATTCAATTGTTGAAATAAAATAATATATTCGAATAAAACATTGTCTGAATATTTAAATTCTTGTGTGATAGTATTATATTCGAATATAAGTATTTATTTTTGTATGTTATGTAGTAGAATAGTTCAATTGCAAACATATTTCTATTATAATATATATGTTTGTTATCATAAAAAAAAATCATATTGTTATATACTGCAATCTCCCCCTTTTGATGATGACAAACATATACAATTAAGATTTTGAAAACAATATATGAGTTTGATAGTGAAGTGCAGAACTCCCCCTATATGTATGCTTCCCCCTACAACAGAACTCCCCTTATATATGTGCATATGAGTGATGAAAAAAAATAATTGTTTGCGAACAAATAAAACAGTTGTAAATAACTGTAAAATCCGTTCGGTTTTCCTAAACAACAAGGATTGTTGTAGAGGGTGTCGAACTCTGAGACCAAAAATATTTTAATTAATAAATCCACTCAAGTTATTCCAGAATTTTGATTGAATTGCAAATTGACAGAAAATAAACAAAAAGCGAGTTTTTAACAATAAAGAAAGTAATTAGGGAGTAATGACATAGATTAGATTAATATTCATCAATAGCCAATCGAATAAATACAGATCTAATTCATGTTTCTGTCACAAACATGAATCAACGATAATTAGATTTCTAGAAACAAATATGTAAATAACAACAAGTATAGCCTATGCAGGAGCTCAGCTCTTAAACAACCATAGGCTATCAGGACAGATTCACTATTTTATTTCTAAAACCCTAAATATTAAATCTAAATCTGATAAGTGTTAGATCGAACTCGAATATACCCTGTGAAGGAGCACAGCTCTTAAACGACACAGGGTATGAAGGTTCAGATCTAACCCTTAGTTCATATCTAGATCTACATACATGAAGTTCAAATCTTTTGGCTATGCGATTCATATTGAATCATATCTATCAGCGTCATCACCCCCTAATTAAAGAGGATTAGCTAGACATAGCTAAAAGAAAAGAAAATAAAAAGAAACTAAATAACATGAACATAAATAAAATAAAATAAAATAACAACTAAGAGAAATGGAGAAGAAGAGTTTTATTCCAAGAAGAGAATTACAGAATAAAACTAAGTGTGTTTTACAATGAATGAGATAAAGCGTATTTATAGTTGATATGACAAAGGCTACTTGGCAAATTCCATAATGTGGGACTAAAGAATTAGCCCAACTAACACATAAGCTAGTGTAAATGCACCTGTAGAGTGAGAGGCCTTGCAAATGAGCTAATGTGAACGCAACATGAGTGAGATGGTCTGCAAATGAGCCAATGTGAACGCAACATGAGTCTTTAGTGAGCCAAATCTACCCAAATGAACTCTATTTGCAACCGTTCTTCAAGCTTTAAACTCTTCAAGCTTTAGTAATTTCAACTTCACTCCTTTTAAGCAAATTCTTCATGCTTTATCCATCAAATGCTCTAAACCAAGCTTTTTATCAACAATCTGAAAACACAGCTATAAATACACAATATTAATTATTTTAAATAGAAAACTAGATAAATAAGCGGATAAAATATACACATTTATGTGTATATCAAATACCCCCACACTTATCTTTTTATTCGTCCTCGAATAAACTAAACTAAGATATGTCACACTTTCGTAGGAAACACGATTGAATTTAGCGTATGCAACAAGCCGTTAAACCTCTGGGTGTCCCCAGTAGGACGAGTGTTGTCTCGTGAGGGTTTTCAGCGGATACTACCCACAAAATCCAAAGCGTCTTATGTACGCGGATTAATCAAACAATATATTTAAGGTCTTTCATATTCCAAGGATTTCACCTAACTTCAATAATAACGGTTTAGCCCCAAATTGTCCATCCCATAATTAGTGCAAAAATGAACAAAATTTTTCAAGCTGAATTGTAATTCCTTGATAACACTGTAATTGTCTTGAAGGTTAAGAGCGTGGTGTCAACCAAAGTTCTACACATCGACAATGTGCACCCAATCATTTATTCATTTTTTTTTGAATAATTTTGCACCACTGTAACTGTACTGTATTGGATGTGAGTTATGCATAGATGAAGGAAAATTTTGTAAGTTCTAAAAATGTTATAGATAAGAGGGCAAGTGTATTAGTTGAACTTCAAGCTACAAAAGATAAAGTAATACTAAGGCACATATGAACATTTTTATTTCCTTTTATCTCCTCTACTACAATCCTCACTTCCAAGTACAGTATAATGGATGTGGATGGAATGGAAATGGATGCTTCATAGTCAAGAATGATGAAGACTATTTTATTCAGAGAGACTCTCTCTTTATTTCAATTTTTTCTTTTTCTTTTTCTCTTTTTTTTTTTTTTTTTTTTTTTTTTTTTTTTTGCATGATGAATGATGAATGGAGATGGAATGATTCCATACATTATTTCATTTGATTCCTCCTCTACTAAACCAATACTTCATGAAAGGAAAGTTTTGTGCCCTATTTACTCTATTTCTATAACCCTAATTCAACACACAAGTCTGGATTGATGTTATATAAAAAGCTGAAAGGAATGATAAACAAAGTTTCGTAAGATAGATAACCCATATAAAATAAGATGTGGTATATGGTTATCCTACCTTAAAACAAGTACGGAGTGGGTAGTGTAATATTGGTATAAAAAGTGACATTTCTGAACCTTTGAAAATAAATCAGTACAAGGTTCTTGAGTATACCAATATAAGATAAACTTGTCGAATCATGGATGTAAATCGTCTAAAACTTGGGTTTGAATAATGTGGGGTATCGAAGAAGAACGCTACAATGAGTCATTTATCCTTAATTGGGCCAAGTGGATTTTAGAACTTACGATTTTGAAAATTTGAGTGGAAAAGAAAATATTATGCATGAAAACGAACTCAGAAAATCCAACAAATGTAGGTCCAAAATCATTTTTATTTCTTGATTTTTTTTTGATTATTTTTACTTGCACATTCTAACACGTATAACAAGGGTTGACACGCTTACTCCAAAACACGACTAACGTCTGCACAGTCTCAAGCTAGCATCTTCAAAAGACACATTACAATTCAATGAATAAATAATGTTCATTCCCATCACCCAAAAATTCAACTTATCAAACAAGAACCAAGGTGTTATTTATGAGTTTAAGTTAATCCTTGTTCAATGAATGACCTAGTTCATAAAATTTGATTGCTGATGTAATGTAAACTCCCCCCACACTTGAGTGTGACTGTGTCCTCACAGTCGTTAATCAGACATATCTTAGTGAAAGGGAAATAAAACAAGAGGGTCAGCACGGCTTACCGGGTACACGTGCAGAAAATACGCAGTCATCGAATAGATGAACTGGTCCACAATGGACCAATGGATCAGCCTCATCAAGATTATGAGACACAGCTGAAGCACAGAAAACCAAATCATAAAGGATTTTATATTACGTGTCTGATTTGGAAAAACAAATCTTGTTTTTTCAGAAGTTTGAGTTGCTAATTTTAAAATTTTGAGCTTACAATTGATCCTAAAATCAAATTGAATTTCTGTAATAGCTAAAGAGAGGTCATCGAGCTGGGGTTCAGTAAAAGTTTCAAAAACAAAATTTGATTTGTTCAGATGATGTATAAATTGAGAGACGTGTGCATCACTCTCACCCCACACTTGTTTTGAGAAATATTGTTCAGTTTTGTTTTGTTATTTGAAATGTTGTGGACTAAAGGTTCATTCATAAATCCAAAGTCAAAACCGAACAAATGAATTTTCAGTAAATTTCGAAATCGTGTTTTCTCAAAAACAGTGTTATTCCAGAAAGAGTTCATATGCTGTAGAAATTTATCATTGAAAAACAGGTGATCACAGTGAGGTTCAGTTGAATCGATCAAGTCGCAAGGAGTTTCAACTATTTTAGAAAAATCGTCATTGTGATTAAAATCACGTTTAGTAGTTTCGTTGTTGTCAACCTCAAGAATTTCAAGATTTTCAAATGTTTCATTTTCAATTTCAGACCCAACAACGTTATCGTCACTTAGTTCAAGAAGTTTTCGTTCATCAAAGTCATCCTCTCTTAAACAGTTATTACCAACTTCATCATTTCTTTTAGATTGACAATCTAAAGTTGCTATATTTTCAAAATTTTCAAAATTTGAGAGAGGAAGATCAAATTGAAGATTGACGTCTTTGTTTTCAAGTGAATTTAAGTTCAAATCGATTACCGAGATTTCAACAACTTCATTAAGATTTTCATCAATTTCAAAAGTTGTTAGTTGAAAATTTTCGATTTCAGTAAGAGTTGAATTTTCAGCAGAAGCATCAGTTTGAGTTTGAATTTCAGTTTCGCAGAAATCAGAGTTTTGCACCAGAGATTTTTCATAATTTTCATTTTCATCAACAGTCATATCGTCAGAATCATCAATAATCGTTATGTACTGTTGTGATGAAGTTAATGGCTGACTATTTGGTTCAAAAGAAACATTGGCAGAAACTTGTTTGTTGCTAGATTGAGATTTATAGTTGTTGAACAAGTTTGTAACTTCAGTTTGAAGGAGAGAAATTTGATAAACAATCCGATAAGAAACTTGTTCGCTATTGTCCATTCTTTGAGCCAGTTCTTCGATGTAAGTCAAGCCAAGTTTCATGGAATCCTCAAAGTCATTAACATCATTAATTCCCTCAAGTAATTGATTTTCTAGATTTTGCCAAAATTCAATGGTGTATTGAGACAGTTGTTCAATGATACGCATGTTTTCGATATCTTTATTTTCAGAAGCTTGTTTTTCATCAAAAGTTCGTGCCCATTCCTTGATTTCCTCGCGACAAGTCCAAATATCATGCATTAGTTGATCAATTTCACTCACGCTCTCTTCTATCAAATTGGTAGACACACCTGACTTCAAAATGTTGTTTTTTAGGTTCGTCGTTTCTATGTGTTCCTCACTGGTTGACCTTAAAAATTCATCCACCTCATCTCTTAGAAGTCGTTCATTATTTATTTTCCAAAACCAACATCGCCAAAAATTTAGCTTGTTCGCAACACATTTTTCATATTTGATAACCAACATTTGGCATCCACTCGTATTATGAAAATCATTTTGGTTTTCAAAAATTTCATTAAAACCCATGTTGCATTTGTTTTGATTTTCAGCACTTTGCTTAGCCATTTGCACTAGCAGTCGTCTCGCCTCAGATAAATTCTCATTAATCATAGAATGACAGTTTTCATATTGGGGTACAACCGTTTGATGAGATTGGTGGAAATTATTCGAAAAAATTTCAGCTTGAAATTCAGTCTGATTTGAATTGAAACCAAAATCATTTAAAGTTTGAAAAGAATTGCAATTTTGGTTGTACATGGGGCAAGCGCGCATGTACTAGAAGTAGAGAGTTTTTCGTCGAAAAATCAGTTGCAAAGTTGTGGCTCTAAAGAAGCTCCTAAAAAAAAATGTTAAAATTAACAACTTCGGATTATATGAATACAAGTCTGGGCCAGGTTCGGACAGGGGTTATCAGTGTGCCACGAATCACCGTAGAAACACGACTGAAGGTTTAAGAACCTGTTTGAGTTCTAGACTCTACCGTTCCTTAGACACCTCAGAGAGTATCAATCCTAATTGTCAATTTAACAAATATTTTGTCCTATGAGCTTTGGGGAATTCTCGATTCGATTTCAAAAATAAACTTTTCAATTAATCCCACATTCGTTTTAAAATTTTAAACCACACATCAACAGGCAAAATATTCAGTCACAGAATGAACAGTCTCAGAACAGTCATAGAATAGGAAATTGTAGAAATAATTTTTGTTTACAAGCAAGCCAATCTCCTGCAGAAGATTTTTACAAGCGATTTCTATATACTTTTCTTTGCAGCAGCAATCCCTGTAGAGTTTGAAAATACTCACCTTGATCGGCAGTCCGTCCAGTGCAGTTGAGTCGCGCTAGCGCGTTCACACCCCACTTGGTGTGCAACCACTCCAATCAAATCTGTTTGCAAATCACTTGGCTGAACTCTTCACTTCTCGTTGGTTTTTGAATTGATTTCATTGCTTGACTTCGATTCCTTGATTTGTTTGCTTGAGCCTTGAATTCTTTCTGCTTTGGCCTTTGTTTGAGTTCTCTCTCTCTTTTTTTACTTTTTTTTGGAAGGAAAACTGAAATGGCACTAAAACAAAAACAAAAGAAAACTAAGGCTAATAAAAAAATTTAAACAAAGAGATGAAATCTCTTTCTTCCTTTTTTTTAAGAAACACAAGAAAATATATAACATACAAAGAAAACAATTTTTTTTAAAAAAAAAAGGATTTGGGAAAAGAAAGCTAGAACCAACTTACAAAATTCAAAGAAGAGAAAAGGATTTTTTTTAAAGGGAACAGGGAGAACTGTAAACTATGAGAAGAAGAAAAAACAAAGGAAGAGGATGGGGTATTGGTTTGAGAAGTGGTTGTAGTGACTATTATTTGTGATGAAGAGGTTGGAGAGGATGGGTATATGTAGAACAGAAGAAAGAAAATTGGAAAGAATTGAAAAAGGATTTATTTTTATTTTTATTTTGGGAAAAGGAATGTATTTATACAAGGAATATTGGAAAGTAGAGAAGTTTGGAAAGAAATTAAAGAAAAGAAAGGAATTGTAATAAAAGCAATTTTTTTTCTTTTTTAGAGAATTGCTGAAAAATAGAAAGAGATTGTAGAAATTTGGAAAGAAATAATGGAAAAGAGGGGAAAGAAATTGGAAAAAGTTGGAACGAAATAAATGAAAGAAAGGGAAAGAAATAAATGAAGAAAGTATGGTAATGAATAGAAAAGAAAGTAGAAAAGGAAAGAGATCAAACTAAATTTGCAAGTTTTTTTTATTAGAATTGTTGTAAAAGTAGAGGTGTGGAAAGGTGGAAAGAAATTTGAAAGAAAAAGAAAAGAATTAAAAGAAAGGAATTGTTAGAAAAGTTGAATTTTTTTATATGGAAATGTTGAAAGGAGGAAGCAAGATGTAAATAAAAGTGGAAAGAAATAAATAAAAAAATGCAATTTTTTTTATTGTTGTCAAAATAGAAGAGAGAGAAGAGATTGTGTAGAAGAAAAATCGGAAAGAAGTAAATGAAAGATTAGGATAGAAATAGATGGAAAGAAATTGAATGGACATTAATTAGAAAAATTGGCAAAATTTTATTTTTTAGAAACTTGGAAAGAAATCAATTTGTGAAACAATTGCATGGAGGAAGAGAAATAGAAGAGAAGGAAAGAAAATCACAAAAAGATTTGTTTTTTTTTAATTTATAAAAATCGTAAAAAGGAAAAAATTTATGGAGAGATGTCAAGAAAGAAGGAAAGCAAGAAAGAAAGGAAACAAAACAAAAGGCAAGAATTTTTTTTCTCTTATTTGGTAGATATACGGTATCACAAATCAAATACCAAATCAACCAACAAGATTTTTTTTATCTATGCTAGAAAACTAAAGGGAACAAAATAAAATAAAAATATTTTTTGTGTTTTTTTTATATTAAGAAAAAGAAAATTATAACCCGAAGGATTTAAAAACAAAAATTATTTTGGTCCCCGACAACGACGCCAAAATTTGTTTGCGAACAAATCAAACAGTTGTAAACAACTGTAAAATCCGTTCGGTTTTCCTAAACAACAAGGATTGTTGTAGAGGGTGTCGAACTCTGAGACCAAAAATATTTTAATTAATAAATCCACTCAAGTTATTCTAGAATTTTGATTGAATTGCAAATTGACAGAAAATAAACAAAAAGCGAGTTTTTAACAATAAAGAAAGTAATTAGGGAGTAATGGCATAGATTAGATTAATATTCATCAATAGCCAATCGAATAAATACAGATCTAATTCATGTTTCTGTCACAAACATGAATCAACGATAATTAGATTTCTAGAAACAAATATGTAAATAACAACAAGTATAGCCTATGCAGGAGCTCAGCTCTTAAACAACCATAGGCTATCAGGACAGATTCACTATTTTATTTCTAAAACCCTAAATATTAAATCTAAATCTGATAAGTGTTAGATCGAACTCGAATATACCCTGTGAAGGAGCACAGCTCTTAAACGAAACAGGGTATGAAGGTTCAGATCTAACCCTTAGTTCATATCTAGATCTACATACATGAAGTTCAAATCTTTTGGTTATGCGATTCATATTGAATCATATCTATCAGCGTCATCACCCCCTAATTAAAGAGGATTAGCTAGACATAGCTAAAAGAAAATAAAATAAAATAAAAAGAAACTAAATAACATGAACATAAATAAAATAAAATAACAACTAAGAGAAATGGAGAAGAAGAGTTTTATTCCAAGAAGAGAATTACAGAATAAAACTAAGTGTGTTTTACAATGAATGAGATAAAGTGTATTTATAGTTGATATGACAAAGGCTACTTGGCAAATTCCATAATGTGGGACTAAAGAATTAGCCCAACTAACACATAAGCTAGTGTGAACGCAGCTGTAGAGTGAGAGGCCTTGCAAATGAGCTAATGTGAACGCAACATGAGTGAGATGGTCTGCAAATGAGCCAATGTGAACGCAACATGAGTCTTTAGTGAGCCAAATCTACCCAAATGAACTCTATTTGCAACCGTTCTTCAAGCTTTAAACTCTTCAAGCTTTAGTAATTTCAACTTCACTCTTTTTAAGCAAATTCTTCATGCTTTATCCATCAAATGCTCTAAACTAAGCTTTTTATCAACAATCTGAAAACACAGCTATAAATACACAATATTAATTATTTTAAATAGAAAACTAGATAAATAAGCGGATAAAATATACACATTTACGTGTATATCAATAATTGAATTCCCAATATTAAAAAATTCATGCGATATTCACTCATTAGTCAAAATCTTAACCATCTTCCCCTTTTGTTATCATCAAAATAAAATAGAAATAGAAATAATGATGAGATATAGACTAGAAATATAAAATCAGATCGAGAGAGAGAATGTACATCATAAATATCATTCAATCAAACAAAAATCATAATATTCTTCAAACTAGCGCCAAATTTCACATTGTAAAATTGTGGATTTTTTGATGAATTTTATAAAATGGAGGGAGTTTTAAAACATATGAGCAGAAAATAGTGATGGATTTGGATTATGGTTATAAATTCAAATCAAGTGACAAAATCAAATAATCGCGCATCCCAAAAAGTATCAACTAAAAATAATAATATATCAAAAAATATTAACACATTTAACAAAATAGAAAATGGATTGATAGGTTGGTTTTTACACAACAAGGAGGATTTCATATATACATATATATATATATATACATAAATTCTTTTCTTTTTATTTTAAGAGCACACAAACCACACATAGTCTATTAGGACTTTTAAATGGGATCTGTTTGAACTTAAATTATAAGTAATCTTTCATGCATGACCATATCTAGGTTTTTTAAATGAGAGTAGAGAAACACTAATTACATACAAAATCTCCTCAGTATATAGAACAAAAATGAATGATAGAAATGTTATAGAGATAGAGATGATCGTGAAATAAATCTCTAGATAAATTATATTATGAAATATACTCAATTATATTGGAATTTTTGAAAATTTTCAATTATCTCTTATTCTGAAAAATAATATAGTCACATTTCCATCAATTTTTTTGAAATCGTACATTTAAGATGATTTAAAAAAATAAACTCTCCACATTAAATAATACCATGATGGATGACAGAAGAATGATAAGAAAAGAAGATGTTCATGAAATAAGCATCAATTTAAAGATATTATACAAATCTGTTCTAACATCATGAGAATTTAATTAAAATATCCTCCTGTTGTGAAATATACTATAGTCACAACTCATCACAATTTGAAAAATCTGATAATAATTTTGATGAGTTCCAAATATAGTTCAATTTGGACAATAATTTCAATTTCTGAATGAATAATCAAAAATGATTTTAAAACTGAAAATATCAACTACAAGAGGGATTTTGAAAGAACTATACAAGTTGAAATTCGGTTTTAAAAAACCAATCAATAGAATGTGAAATGCTTCTAAGACAGATACCACTTGGAGCTCCTATTGCCCATAGTGGTTAATGAAAACTAAGCATAACTCTTAACTCGAGCAGTAGAAAACATTTGATACCAAATCAAACAGTCATCAAAAAAATATTTACAAATCAATTCCTTTAATCAAAGCAGCAGTATTTCAGAACAAGATTTACAAAAAAGTTTTTCACAAATATTTACAATAAGCTCAAGAGACATATCGTGATCCAAGATTAAAAATAGTTCAATTGAAATCACTTGAGGAGATGTGTAAATTCAAGATTCAATAAATCGATCACACAAGATTATCAATTTCAAATCCAAGAAGTGTGTGAAATTCAAGATATTAACAGTTTCAAATGATTTTAAAAAAATATCCAAGACAAAAGATAATGAATTAAAAATGAATTTCAAAATGCAACACAATAATCAATGTCAAATGATTTTCAATTCAAAATATTCAAGTCCATCCAAAAGACAATGAAATTATCTCAACATAAAAAATAGTAGTGTGTTGTAATGAGTGTGATTTTTCAAGTCTTTCCAAAATGAATTAAAAGAAACTCAAAACAACAAAGTTGTGTGAAATTCCATTAGCTTTTTCGAACTACAAGAATTTCTAAGAACAGTGTTCAAGGTATATATAAGATACTACAGCACTGTTAAAAATTCAGGAAATTGTCAAGAAATTAAAGTTCAAAAGAATTGCAAAAAATTTACAGTTTTAAATTCAAAATATGGAAATCATCAAAACATGAGACTTTTAGATAAATGAATTTAATTTCCATAAAATTAAGAGTTTTGCAGTTTGAAGTTAAGGAAGCTCAAAAAAGTATAAAAAATATGTGGTAGTGTCATAGCAGTTCGGTATTAACAAAAAACATAACAAGACAAATAGAAGGGAGAATAAAAATAGAAAAAGGAAAATGAGTTTAGAGATCATATTTGATTTGCAAGTGACGATGCTAATTCTCTAACTCAACAATCTTGGCTAAGGAACATATATCGATTAGCTTCAGTTCGAATATGAAACGGTCTTTGATTTTTCTAGAAAGTCATTCATCAGCAACTCTCAGGTACCTAAGTGTATATAGGATCGAGTGGTCTAACAAAAGTTGTTTTACCACTCATAGCTTCGTTCACATGTTTTGGTACACAAACTTATTTATACAAAAATCCATTAGCATCCACTAGGGTACCCAAACCAAATCCGTTTGGTCTTACTCAAACTCATCTTGTTATCTTTTGATGTCCAAACCGTTTAAATGGATTGTTACAAAACAAATTCTCATCTCCTTTGTGATTTGAAAACCCTTCGAAATCATTAGAGTCCAAATTTCCAATTCGATCTTTTCCCAAAATATTTGAAGGATTTTTAAAATCATCAAAACCAAGTCCATGTTTATTTTGAATAATTAATTGATTCTTTAATAACATATTCAATGATTTTTTTTCCATTTGAAAATCTCTTAAAACAAAATTCAAGACCGCTGATTTTAGATTTCAAAAGATTATTCTCGTTTATTAGCCTAAAGCAACGGTCGATCTCCAATTCTCTTTTCTCAACATTATTTTGTTTTAAGATCGAATTTTCAATTCAAGCAATTTTATTTTAGCATTGGACTCAGAAATCTCAAATTCAATTTTTTTTTGCTTTTCTAATTCAATTTTTTCAAATTCTTTGAATTTTTCGATTTCTTTCTCAAGCTAATTCAAAATTGATTCAGTTTTCAGCAATTTCTCTTGATCAAAAAATTTATGTTTGGAATTAATCTTATCCAACTCCTTTTGCAAAGCATCGTTTTTACAAATTAGCTCATCCTCATTTTGTTTTAAACTCATAATTCTTTTTCAAGATTTTGAAAATTTTCATTGAGATGAGCTAAATCAGTTTTCAAATTCATACAATTTTTGCAATCAGAGTTTTTAAGTTTTAATTCCAACATATTTTTTTGTGAATCAACTCACGATTTTTACATTTTAGAAGTTTGTTTTTCCATTAGATATTATCAACAATTTTAATTAAATCAGTACACATATAAACTAAATCTTTATATGAGAAATCTCCTATCTTATTGTCTGTTGAGTCTTCATTGTTCGATTCGTCTTATGTAAATCTAGTCTGGCATAATTCTGAATCTGAGTTGACTTTTTAGGTTTTGAGCAATTGTCGGTTTTTCGTCAATACTTCACCTCGAGAGTTTTCCAGATTTCTTGTGAAGTTAGACAATGAGAGATATGATTAAACTCATCAATACTAAGATAAGAAAATATAGTATGCATAGCACGAGCATCAGTTACAATCTGTGCAGTTAAAGCGCTTAGCGGTTCTGTAGTGATGGAGGTGTGAAAAGGTGTAGCAGGGATAAAGCGGGGAAATAGCAGGGATATAGAGGAGGTGTTATAAGGTACATCATATGTAAAAGTAAGTCTTTTAAAATTAATTAATTATCATTCTCACATTATTTATGCAGAAAAAACTAATATCTATTAGTCTTATATAACAAAGGCAAAGAATACCTTAGTTACACAATTTAGAATTGATAATTATAATAGATTTCTACCATATATTAGACAACTATGTGTTAAAATTATCTCTTTACAGTTATTTTATTGATTTTTTTTTTCAAAAAAGGGACTAGTCAAATCAGGCTTCGTATATTAACATTGCTAAAAAAGTGCTAAAAAGCGTTGATTACCGAGTGTAGCGCAAAATAGCGGGGATTAATGTGAATCTATTATATCGTCATTAAATAGAAATAACATAGTGGATTGAAGGGCGCTACAAGTTATAATGGGGATTTTGCGGGGCTTTAGCTGGGCTTTAACTGCATAGGTTACCATATCATTCTTATTTACCATTTCATATGCGTTTTTAATAAAATTCCAATATCTAATATTAACATATTTTAAATAGAATTCCATTTTGGATTTCCAATTTAAAAAATATGTCCCATCAAAAATAGTCGGAATATTATTGGACTGACACTCCCTAGACCGGCAACTAGGGAAAAACATGACTCTAGAGTTAATAAAAATACCAGGATCTATTACCACTTGTAGGATCTAGATTATCACTAGAAGGGGTGAATATGGTTTATTGGAGTTTTAGGAGATATTGAATAATTACAACATAGATTGCAACAGAGAAAATAAATGTAGAAAATAAATGACATAGATTTTACCCATCTTCGGCAAACCCTGCCTACTGCTGCATTCCCAAGATTTCTATTAGGTATTAAAATAGTTTCCCGCTTACAAAACCCTGTAAACTCGCAAACCCTGCTACTGCTCTAATCCTACGCTCAAAACCCTAGACTGGTCTTTATCCTCAAGATTAGATTTTCTCCGAACTATAAACCTGTAATTCGTAATCTTTAGTTTAAAGTAAACTAAAAAATCTATAAAATATTTTTGAAGAAAACTTAAAAAAAAAAAACCTTGTGTTAAATTAAATTGGCCGACCTCCCCTTTTTTCAATTAAACAAATTGTAACAACCCGAATTTTAATAACGTGTTAAGACAAGAATCAACGCAGAATTGAATCATAAAATCTGAATCAGGATAAACGGGTTGCGCCATTGCGTTCGTCTTGGAAAAATACGCGAAATAGAGTCCGAGTTTTCGAGAATCGGAGTCCGTATGACCAATTTATGGCCCGTCGAAGTTTTCAGAAAATTCCAAGTTCAAAAACAGTTCGAAATTCAAATCTGGAGCCAAACGGACTGGGCGGGAAAATTACCACCCAAGCCCCAGGTCGACTGGGGTGTCGACTGGGGAGTCGACACGCCCAGGGGGCAGGTCGACTGCCCAGTCGACACGGGTGTCGACCTGGGTGGTCCGGCCACTTTGTTCTGGGTGCACCTACTGCTGTCTTGGCTCGGTTTTATGGGCCTGTGTCGGATTTTGAGGGCTCAGATCTATCCTAGGGTTTATCCTATGGCCTAAACTACTCCTAATCTCTATAAAAACACCCTAGGTCCTAACTTAAATCACTCAAAATCAATCTAACAACGAAGTGCTGCCCAAATCCCTCTTGATCATGGCCTCCATCTCCAACTCCAAGAGTTTATGCATTCAAATCGGATCCAAATCAAAGGTGCTAGCTTGCTACATCAAATCAAGGGAATGGATCAACGTTGCTATGCAAATATCATGATGATTCTACGACAAGACGATTCATGCTCATAATCCCTTAGCCATGCTATGTAAGTTCTAGCTACTTGTAGATCTAAACGATAGTTCTAATGTGACATGGAATAAAATGCGATGAACATAAGTATGCTAGCCTATATGAACCTTGTCATGCCTCTTTTTCTTGAACCTATGACTTTAGGCTATGTTTAGTGACTAAATCAAGTTACTCATGTTGCATTGGACTTAGTTTGCCATGCAAGATTGAACCTTTATTTGTGGGATGTTGGCATGAACACTTGGAACCATTTTGACTTGTGAAATATGTGCATGAATTTGACTTGGGGCTTATGCATGTAAAAGAACCCAAAACCCCTTATGGTTTCATGTTTATGTGAGGCCAAACCCCTTATGATATTATGCATGTTTTAGGCCAAACCCCTTATGATACCGTGAATGTTTGTGGCCAACCCCTTTATGACATCGTGCATGTTTTGAGGCCAATATGCAATATGCTAGTTATGTGAACAACTTTGCCTCAATTTTCACCATGTTTAACTTGTGATTCATCTTTGCCATCTTGTACCCATCTTTGTCATATTATTCCAAATATGTTGATTCGCTTTCATGTGCGTTGGGGACACGTTTTGGGTAGTTTAGGCAAACTTGAAAATGGGCTATGAACTTGACATGGAATTACATGGAACATGTAATGATAATAAACGTGAATAGGACACGAAAACTTGACATGGGGTTACATGAAAACATAGGCTTAAAAAGGGGTCTAAACTTGACATGAACATGACACATAGAAAAACATGGAAGTGGCCAACTCGAGGTTGGGTTGAGTTTGTAGCATAAATCTGCCCGGACCCGCCCGGCAAATCCAGTGGCTACAAACAATAGGACTCAATGTGGGTAGTTGGTCATATCGCGCTTGAAACCCGAGGTTAGACTAGGTTGTGGTGTAAATCTGCCCGGACCCGCCCGGCGTAACCAGTAACCACAACAACGTCTAATGTGAGAGGTTGAGAGTGCATTAATTCAATTAATGCCACATGATAAGGTTAAGTAAATCTGACTAATGACACTTAACCGATATGAGATGAATGGGTAGGTTAAGTGAAATCGGACTTGATTTCTTAATGACACTTAACCGTATAATACAGTTAGGGGATGGGGTTAAGCTAATCCATACTTAACTAATCCGACACGGTAGTTAGATGGAGTTAAGTTAACCTAGACTTAACTAATCTAAACACGGTAATTAGATGGAGTTAAGTTAACCTAGATTTAACTAATCTAAACACGGTAATTCGATGGGGTTAAGTTAAATACTTAAACAATCTAAACATGATAATTCAATGAGGTTAAGTAACCAAACCTTAACCAATTTAACATGATAATTCAATGAGGTTAAGTAACTTATACTTAACCAATTATACATGATGATTTGATGAGGTTAAGTAACCTATACTTAACCAATCTAATATGAGAACTTGATAGGGTTAAGTGTAACAACCCGGATTTTTACAACATGCTAAGACGAGAATCCAGGAAGAATTTAATTATAAATCTGAATCAAGGGAAACGGGCTATTCCATTGTGTTCGTCTCGGAAAAATAAGCGAAATAGAGTCCGAGTTTTCGAAAATCGGAGTCCGTATGACCAAGTTATGGCCCGTCAAAGTTTTCAGAAAATTTCAAGTTCAAAAACAGTTCAAATTTGAATTCAGATTTCAAATTCAGCCAAGCAGAAGAGGCGGGAAAAATTCCCGCCACCCCAAGTCGACTGGGGAGTCGACTTGGGAGTCGACACCACCCAGGTGGTGTCGACTGCCCAGTCGACACCCCTGTTGACCTGGGTGGTCCGACCATTTGGGCCTGGGTGCACCTGACTTGTTCCTCAAGACATGCTTTAGGGCTGGTGATGGATTTTGAGGGTTCAGATCTATCCTAGGGTTTATCCTATGGCCTAAACTACTCCTAATCTCTATAAAAACACCCTAGGACCTAACCTAAATCACTCAAAATCAATCTAACAACGAAGTTCTGCCCAAATCCCTCTTGATCATGGCCTCCATCTCCAACTTCAAGAGCCTATGCATTCAAACTAGATCCAAGACGAAGGTGCAAGCTTTCTACACCAAATCAAGGGTTTTGATCATCATCTCAACATGGATTCTTCGACAAGACGATTCATGCTCCTAAATCTCTTGCCATTCTATGTAAGTTCTAGCTACTTCTAGATCTAAACGTTAGTTTTAATGATGGCATGGAATAAAACGAGATTAAACTAAGTATGCTAGCCTATATGAACCTTGTCATGCCTCTTTTGCTTGAACCTATGACTTTTGGATATGCTTAGTGACTAAATCATGCTATTCATGTTATGATTAACCTAGTTTATCTTGCAAGTTTGAATCTTTATCTATGGAATGCTAGCATGAACCTTTGGGAACCATTTGACTAGTGAAACATTGGCAAAGACTTGACTTGGGGCTTATGCATGTAAATGAACCCAAACCCCTTATGTTATCATGCATGCTTGTGGTCAAATTCTCTTATGATGCTATGCATGGTTGTGGCCAAATTCCCTTATGATACTATGCATGTTTATGGCCAAATTCCCTTATGATACTATGCATGCTAGTGGCCAAATTCTCTTATGATACTATGCATATTTTGAGGCCAAACCCCTTATGATACCATGCATGTTTGTGGCCAATCCCTTTTTGACATCGTGCATGTTGTGAGGCCAATATGTAGCATAGTACCCTTACTATGTTGACTCGCTTTTACTTGGGTTGGAAACACGCTTTGGGGTAGGTTAGACGTGCGTGATTATGACATGATAATTTGACATGGGATTTCATGGAAATATGGCACTTATGATACACCTAAATGTGGGCATGACATGTGGGGTAAACATGGGACTTGAAACTAGACACGTGTGGGTTGTAAGTGTAATATGACACTAGATCAAACATGAAAGTGGCCAACTCGAGGTTGGGTTGAGTTTGTAGCATAAATCTACCTGGACCCACCCGGCTTAACTAGTGGCTACAAACAATAGGATCCAATGTGAGAAGTTGGTCATGTCGCACTTAAGACCCGAGGTTAGACTAGGTTGTGGTGTAAAACTACCCGGACCCGCCCGGCTTAACTAGTAAACACAACAAGGTCTAATGTGAGTGGTTGAGAGTGCATTAATTAAATTAATGCCACATGATAAGGTTAAGTAAATTTGACTAATGACACTTAACCGATATGACACGAATGGGTAGGTTAAGTGGGACCGGGCTTGATTTCTTGATGACACTTAACCATATAAGACAATTAGGGGATGGGGTTAAGTAATTTACGCTTAACTAATCCGACTTGGTAATTAGATGGGGTTAAGAAATTTACAATTAACTAATCCGACTTGGTAATTAGATGGGGTTAAGTAATTTAGACTTAACTAATCTAAACACGGTAATTAGATGGGGTTAAGTAACCTATACTTAACTAATCTAAACACGGTAATTCGATGGGGTTAAGTTAAACACTTAACCAATCTAAACTTGGTAATTCAATGAGGTTAAGCAACCAATACTTAACCAACTTAACATGATAATTTAATGGGGATAAGTAACTTACAATTAACCTATTATACATGATGATTTGATGAGGTTAAGTAACCTATACTTAACCAATCTAACATGTGGACTTGATAGGGTTAAGTCACAAGACCTTTTGAATATACTTAACCCTTGTAGTACGATTAGTGGATGAGGTTAAGCTAACCCATACTTAACCAATCCGACTCGATGATCTGATGCGATTAAGATAATCTATGCTTAATCAATCTAACACGATAATCTGATAGGGTTAAGACAAACCAATACTTAACCAATTTGACTTGATAGGGTTAAGTCATGCGCTTCTTGGTATACTTAACCAACTTGTAGGGCTAAGCCTTGAACTTAAATACTTAGCCAATCTTGACATGATTCGTAGGCGGGCTAAGTCATGAACCTGAATAACAACACTTAACCCAATAGACAAAACCCTAGTTAGAGGAACTAGGTAGAAAATCGTGGTTAATCAAGGGTAACGGGGAAAAGAAGCTAAGTGGTAAACCTTAATTAAGTATAACTAAGTAATAATTCTTAGCCAAGGACATGGGAATAGTTCATGAATGGATGAGTAACCCGATATGGTAGGTCATCGCTTAAACACACGAGGAGGAGCAAATTATCCGACTTGGATAAAGGCTCCAACGAACTGGGTGACGAAGCGGTAGCTTCGGGGGACGTGAGGGTACTCTTGGTATCCCTCTGTGAGGTGGCAGGTGGTCCATGAAACCCGGCCTCACAGAGGTTAAGGTCTGCGATAGAAGAGCCAAAAGTATGCCTTGGTTGCTATGAGAGCGACCTAAAGACTGGGATGGATTAGCGTGGAGTCGACGATACTTGATTTTTCCCTGGATAGCACGTCGCCGACTACCTACCATCTTTAGTCAATCGTGTACGAACGGAAAGGCAGAGAACTCCCAACAGACCATGTTCTTTCTATCGAGTCACGGGTGAGGTTGGCCCATAGGATAGTGGGGCTATAGTGGGGTCGGGATGTAGTTCTCATACATGATTTTTCCTGGATTGCCTTTCAGTAGTTGAGGGAGGGGTCATGTGGGACCATAGCCACGGGTACAAAAACAGACCTTGATATCTGCATCAGCAGACGACTTAAAGCTCCCGAACGAATTTCGTATTTCTTGATTTGCTCTGGCACGGAACTCGGATGGCACATTGAGATACATGTGCGCCTAGACATGGAAAACGATTCACGAAATATACGTGGGACAAAGGGCGTGGTTGACGGGTGGCATAATCCCTAGTGGTCCTAGGTGGCATAAATCCTAAGTGAACACGCGATAGTTCATGGTAAGAAAACATAACTAGATCAAGGGTAGCAGTCCAAAACAACTTCAAGGATAAAATGGTACTACGTTGAGGTGGTATAGATTTACATGGGAAAGTCCGTACGGCCTACGCCAAAGGACTGAACTTATACATGGAAAGAAACATACGAGTTGGGAAAACCTACATATGCTATATATTAGGTTGACATGGACCATTACATGACGTTGGGCAAGGGACATTCATAGTTAACACATGACGCGGGTTGGGATACTAGTACGAGAGGTGCAGAGCAAATATACATGATAAATACCCTGGGATGTTATACATGATAGATTCCTTGGGATAGTATACTTGATAGAAACCTGACGATGTGATACCTTGATTTATCTTGACACGTAGTTTATCATGATACCTTAGTTTATCTTGCTACAGTAGTTCATCCAGTTATCTTGGTTTAGCTTATCTATCTTGTCGTCATCCTTATGTTTACTTTCAGTTTATGCATGTCATGTTACCTTTACCTGTTTTTATACTGGAAGTAGATAGGACTTACCGTCTTTATGACTGACCCCGTTTTGTTTCGCCTCTTTGTCTTCCGTTTCCCCCCCAGGTTTTCAGGGAGGAAGTGATGTTGTTTAGTTCGGACGTCTTATGCTTGAAGGTCATCATGTATAGCTTGGTCTTCTCTTGGCTATGGCTGCTTCCCCGCTTTATTTTGGGGAATAATTTATGAAAAGGTTTTATGCTTCTTTACTATTGCAAGACAGGTTTTGATGTACTCTGATGTAAAAGGCTTTAGACCTTATTTTATAAGGTAATGAAATTTGTTTTACTTCCGCTGTTTTATATATGTTCTTTCTTGTAATATTTCTGTGCATGTTTACCTCGATAATGCTTCACCAAACCTAGTGCATTCCCTTTGTGAGTGACCCTAGCGGAGGTGGGGTGTTACATTTGGTATCAGAGCAGAAGGTTACCAGACTGGGCAAAAGTTTTTAAAACCTTCTGAAAACTAATTGAGAAACCGTTTACAAAGAAGCATTTTTCAAGAAAAGTTTTTAAAGGCTATTCCCCAAAAGCCATTAGCATTATCCTTTGTTTCTTTGATCGAATCTCTTTTCCTTTCTTTCCTCCATCTGTAGTCACAGTAGTTTTAACTGCGACTAATCCTTGTCTAGCTATGTAAGTGTTTTCCCATGCGATGGAGGAAGTTCTCGAGAGACCTGTTACCGAAGTTATAAGAAGGGATAATAAGAGCAAGGATAAAGGACACGGGCTTAAGAATAAACAACTTGTTGGTATGGCTTGATCCACAAAGGAAGATAAGGACAAGATCAGCGAGAGGGCAATTGTATGCTCTCATTTCTAGCGTACCTAAGAGGAATGGTACCGTTTCTGTTAAAGGCTTAGCCTTTCTTTTCTATCGTCCCGTCTAGACTTTGTTTTGATCATCGCGTCATTTAAGTCTGCCTCGATAGTTAAGTCTCTGCACCTTAGTACTAGCATGGTAGAAGATCCCACTTTTGTCCCAAAATCTGGTTGGAGAGTCGGTCCATTTATTCATGACTTGTTTGGAATTGAGAGTGTAAATGCCAAGTGTTGAGATTAGAAGCAATGCTTCTATTGTTGAGCTATGGATGGATTCTAGGGATGAAGTGGTTATCCAGTAAGGGATGCCATTCTCGATTTTGAAAGGAGGGTAGTTAAACTCTTAACTTGCCTTGGAAATACCCTCGAAGTCTCGTGTAACCTTTTAGGTTATGTCATGGTTAGTTGCGTAGAATCTCTTGATGCATTTATCAGAAATCTCTGATCCGATCGAGTAATGTTCGCCAATAAGGCGGATGGTTCATTCTGCTTAAGCATGGGCTTTAGGAATCACCCTAGTAAGTACACGGGGCAACATAGCTGGCATCGGTTGTTTTCAAGGGAAAGTTCTTCTACGTGGAATACCTCTTAGTAGGTAAACGAGATCCAAGATTCGCTAGTGAATTGTTGGAAAGCCTGCATGAAACCATGAGTACGCAGTTATGGTTGAGCCAAGTATTCTAGAAAAGAATAAGTGAAAGTGAAACGAGAGGCGACAGTGAAATGAGTTCCGACTCATACCTTGGAAATAGGAATGAAGGAGCTACGAAATCATGAAGTCAAAGGCGGTCAAGGCACAATGGAATTAAGCTCATGGAAATGCGGCTTAGACACGCGCATCATGTCTCTTTTTAAGAGTATATCGTTGATCCCTGGTTCTCCTGTAGAGCTTGCTTGCATGCTATCGCTTGGTGGATATCCTCTCGGTCCTGTTTCTGTTGCAAACCCCATAAGGAGTTTGTCTTGTTTATCTTCTCGACCTTATCTTGGGAACCTTAGGTAGAACCCTATGGATGTAAACATGTATTTGAAACATGTTATGATTGATATGGTTGCAAATGGTTGCAAGCGGTTGCTCGTGGATGCGCGAATACACATTAGATACTAGATTGACGCGGTCACGTTTCATGTTGCATATGCACGAGTATTTATACTTGTTTATGGATGAATTTGAATGTATTATCATGCAGATGTTGCATATGGATGAATGTTTGTGCACACATATAGTACTTATATTACTAGGACTATTTGCATACATGTTGGACTCATGGCACTAAACATATCTTGCATTAGAAAGATCATTCAGGCCTGATCATTAGCATTAGCTAAGGAGCATATACACACACGTTCTGCATATGTTCATATGGCATTAGAAATCGTCTAAGGACAATGGTTGCCTGTGGATGATGTTTTGAGTAGACGGATGATGGATGGTAGGATACGTTCTTCCTAACTTGGAGATTTCGGCGACGAAATCCTTTAAGTTGGAGAGGATGTAACAACCCAGATTTTTACAACATGCTAAGACGAGAATCCAGGCAGAATTTAATTATAAAGTCCGAATCAAGGGAAAGGGCTATGCCATTGCGTTCGTCTCGGAAAAATACGCGAAATAGAGTCCGAGTTTTCGAAAATCGGAGTCCGTATGACCAAGTTATGGCCCGTCAAAGTTTTCAGAAAATTTCAAGTTCAAAAACAGTTCAAATTTGAATTCAGATTTCAAATTCAGCCAAGCAGAAGAGGCGGGAAAAATTCCCGTCATCCCAAGTCGACTGGGGAGTCGACTTGGGAGTCGACACCCCCCAGGTGGTGTCGACTGCCTAGTCGACACCCCTGTCGACCTGGGTGGTCCGACCACTTGGGCCTGGGTGCACCTGACTTGTTCCTCAAGACATGCTTTAGGGCTGGTGACGGATTTTGAGGGTTCAGATCTATCCTAGGGTTTATCCTATGGCCTAAACTACTCCTAATCTCTATAAAAACACCCTAGGACCTAACCTGCATCACTCAAAATCAATCTAACAACGAAGTGCTGCCCAAATCCCTCTTGATCATAGCCTCCATCTCCAACTTCAAGAGTCTATGCATTCAAACTAGATCCAAGACGAAGGTGCAAGCTTTCTACACCAAATCAAGGGTTTTGATCATCATCTCAACATGGATTCTTCGACAAGACGATTCATGCTCCTAAATCTCTTGCCATGCTATGTAAGTTCTAGCTACTTCTAGATCTAAACGGTAGTTTTAATGATGGCATGGAATAAAACGAGATTAAATTAAGTATGCTAGCCTATATGAACCTTGTCATGCCTCTTTTGCTTGAACCTATGACTTTTGGCTATGCTTAGTGACTAAATCATGCTATTCATGTTATGATTAACCTAGTTTATCTGGCAAGTTTGAATCTTTATCTATGGAATGCTAGCATGAACCTTTGGGAACCATTTGACTTGTGAAACATTGGCAAAGACTTGACTTGGGGCTTATGCATGTAAATGAACCAAAACCCCTTATGTTATCATGCATGCTTGTGGTCAAATTCTCTTATGATGCTATGCATGGTTGTGGCCAAATTCCCTTATGATAATATGCATGTTTATGGCCAAATTCCCTTATGATACTATGCATGCTAGTGGCCAAATTCTCTTATGATGCTATGCATATTTTGAGGCCAAACCCCTTATGATACCATGCATGTTTGTGGCCAATCCCATTTTGACATCGTGCATGTTGTGAGGCCAATATGTAGCATAGTACCCTTACTATGTTGACTCGCTTTTACTTGGGTTGGAAACACGCTTTGGGGTAGGTTAGACGTGCGTGATTATGACATAATAATTTGACATGGGATTTCATGGAAATATGGCACTTATGATACACCTAAATGTGGGAATGACATGTGGGGTAAACATGGGACTTAAAACTAGACACGTGTGGGTTGTAAGTGTAATATGACACTAGACCAAACATGAAAGTGGCCAACTCGAGGTTGGGTTGAGTTTGTAGCATAAATCTACCCGGAACCGCCCGGCTTAACTAGTGGCTACAAACAATAGGATCCAATGTGTGAAGTTGGTCATGTCGCGCTTAAGACCCAAGGTTAGACTAGGTTGTGGTGTAAAACTACCCGGAACCGCTCGGCTTAACTAGTAACCACAACAAGGTTTAATGTGAGAGGTTGAGAGTGCATTAATTAAATTAATGCCACATGATAAGGTTAAGTAAATTGGACTAATGACACTTAACCGATATGACACGAATTGGTAGGTTAAGTGGGACCGGGCTTGATTTCTTAATGACACTTAACCATACAAGACAATTAGGGGATGGGGTTAAGTAATTTACGCTTAACTAATCCGACTTGGTAATTAGATGGGGATCAGAAATTTACACTTAACTAATCCAACTTGGTAATTAGATGGGGTTAAGTAATTTAGACTTAACTAATCTAAACACGGTAATTAGACGGGGTTAAGTAACCTATACTTAACTAATCTAAACACGGTAATTCGATGGGGTTAAGTTAAACACTTAACCAATCTAAACTTGGTAATTCAATGAGGTTAAGCAATCAATACTTAACCAACTTAACATGATAATTTAATGGGGATAAGTAACTTATAATTAACCAATTATACATGATGATTTGATGAGGTTAAGTAACCTATACTTAACCAATCTAACATGTGGACTTGATAGGGTTAAGTCACAAGACCTTTTGAATATACTTAACCCTTGTAGTACGATTAGTGGATGAGGTTAAGCTAACCCATACTTAACCAATTCGACTCGATGATCTGATGCGATTAAGATAATCTATGCTTAATCAATCTAACACGATAATCTGATAGGGTTAAGACAAACCAATACTTAACCAATTTGACTTGATAGGGTTAAGTCATGCGCTTCTTGGTATACTTAACCAACTTGTAGGGCTAAGCCTTGAACTTAAATACTTAGCCAATCTTGACATGATTCGTAGGCGGGCTAAGTCATGAACCTGAATAACAACACTTAACCCAATAGACAAAACCCTAGTTAGAGGAACTAGGTAGAAAATCGTGGTTAATCAAGGGTAACGGGGAAAAGAAGCTAAGTGGTAAACCTTAGTTAAGTATAACTAAGTAATAATTCTTAGCCAAGGACATGGGACTAGTTCATGAATGGATGAGTAACCCGATATGGTAGGTCATCGCTTAAACACACGAGGAGGAGAAAATTATCCGACTTGGATAAAGGCTCCAACGAACTGGGTGACGAAGCGGTAGCTTCGGGGGACGTGAGGGTACTCTTGGTATCCCTCTGTGAGGTGGCAGGTGGTCCATGAAACCCGACCTCACAGAGGTTAAGGTCGGCGATAGAAGAGCCAAGAGTATGCCTTGGTTGCTATGCGAGCGACCTAAAGACTGGGATGGATTAGCGTGGAGTCGACGATACTTGATTTTGCCCTGGATAGCACGTCGCCGACTACCTACCATCTTTAGTCAATCGTGTATGAACGGAAAGGCAGAGAACTCCCAACAGACCATGTTCTTGCTATCGAATCATGGGTGAGGTTGACCCATAGGAAAGTGGGGCTATAGTGGGGCCGGGATGTAGTTCTCATACATGATTTTTCTTGGATTGCCTTTCAGTAGTTGAGGGAGGGGTCACGTGGGACCATAGCCACGGGTACAAAAGCAGACCTTGATATCTGCATCAGCAGACGACTTAAAGCTCCCGACCGAGTTCCGTATTTCTTGATTTGCTCTGGCACGGAACTCGGATGGCACATTGAGATACATGTGCGCCTAGACATGGAAAACGATTCACGAAATATACGTGGGACAAAGGGCGTGGTTGACGGGTGTCATAATCCCTAGTGGTCCTAGGTGGCATAAATCCTAAGTGAACACGCGATAGTTCATGGTAAGAAAACATAACTAGATCAAGGGTAGCAGTCCAGAACAACTTCAAGGATAAAATGGTACTACGTTGAGGTGGTATAGATTTACATGGGAAAGCCCGTACGGCCTACGGCAAAGGACTGAACTTATACATGGAAAGAAACATACGAGTTGGGAAAACCTACATATTCTATATATTAGGTTGACATGGACCATTACATGACATTGGGAAAGGGACATTCATAGTTAACACATGACGCGGGTTGGGATACTAGTACGAGAGGTGCAGAGCAAATATACATGATAAATACCCTGGGATGTTATACATGATAGATACCTTGGGATAGTATACTTGATAGAAACCTGACGATGTGATACCTTGATTTATCTTGACACGTAGTTTATCATGATACCTTAGTTTATCTTGCTACAGTAGTTCATCCAGTTATCTTGGTTTAGCTTATCTATCTTGTCGTCATCCTTATGTTTACTTTCAGTTTATGCATGTCATTTTACCTTTACCTGTTTTTATACTGGAAGTAGATAGGACTTACCAGTCTTTATGACTGACCCCGTTTTGTTTCGCCTCTTTGTCTTCTATTTCCCCCCTAGGTTTTCAGGGAGGAAATGATGTTGTTTAGTTCGGACCTCTTATGCTTGAAGGTCATCATGTATAGCTTGGTCTTCTCTTGGCTATGGCTGCTTCACCGCTTTATTTTGGGGAATAATTTATGAAAAGGTTTTATGCTTCTTTACTATTGCAAGACAGGTTTTGATGTACTCTGATGTAAAAGTCTTTAGACCTTATTTTATAAGGTAATGAAATTTGTTTTACTTCCGCTATTTTATATATGTTCTGTCTTGTAATATTTCTGTGCATGTTTACCTCGATAATGCTTCACCAAACCTAGTGCATTCCCTTTGTGAGTGACCCTAGCGGAGTTGGGGTGTTACATTAAGTCACAAGACCGTTTAAATATACTTAACCATTGTAATACGATTAGTGGATGGGGTTAAGCTAACCCATACTTAACCAATCCGACTCGATAATATGATGGGGTTAAGATAATCTATGCTTAACCAATCTAACACGATAATCTGATTAGGTCAAGACAAACTAATACTTAACCAATCTGACTTGATAATTGAATAGGGTTAAGTCATGAGCTTCTTGGTATACTTAACCAACTTGTAGGGCTAAGTCTTGAGCTTAAATATTTAGCCAATCTTGACATGATTCGTAGGCGGGTTAAGTCATGAACTGGAATGACAACACTTAACCCATTATACAAAACCCTAGTTCAGGGGACTAGGTGGAAAATCGTAGTTAACAAGGATAACGGGAAAGGGAACTAAGTGATAAACCTTAGTTTAGGATAACTAAGTAATAATTCTTAGTCAAGGGATTTGGACCAGTTCAAAGATAGATGAGTAACCCGATACGGTAGGTCATCGCTTAAACACACGAGGAGGAGCAAGTTATCTGACTTAGATAAAGGCTCCAACGAACTGGGTGACGAAGCAGTAGCTTCGGGGGGGACGTGAGGGTACTCTTGGTATCCCTCTGTGAGGTTGCAGATGATCCACCTGGGCTCACAGAGGTTAAGGTCTGCGGTAGAAGAACCAAGAGTATGCCTTGGTTGCTGTGCGAGCAACCTAAAGATGGGGATGGATTAGCGTGGAGTCGAGGATACTTGATTTTTGCCCTGGATAGCGCGTCGTCGACTACCTACCATCTTTAGTCAATCGTGTACGAACGGAAAGGCAGAGAACTCCCAACAGACCATGTTCTTGCTATCGAGTCATGGGTGAGGTTGGCCAATAGGAAAGTGGGGCATAGTGGGGTCGGGATGTAGTTCTCATACATGATTTTTCTTGGATTGCCTTTCAGTAGTTGAGGGAGGGGTCACGTGGGACCATAGCCACGGATACAAAAACAGACCTTGATATCTGCATCAGCAGACGACTTAAAGCTCCCGACCGAGTTCTGTATTTCTCGATTTGCCCTGGCATGGAACTCGGATGGCACATTGAGATACATGTGCGTCTAGACATGGAAAACGATTCACGATTTATACGTGGGACAAAGGGCGTGGTTGACGGGTGGCATAATCCCTAGTGGTCCTAGGTGGCTAAAACCCAAACCAAGTTACGGAAACGTTCATTAGGTAGCATAATCCCTAGCGGTCCTAGGTGGCATAAATCCTAAGTGAGCGCGCGATAGTTCATGGTAAGAAAACATAATCAGATCAAGGGTAGCAGTCCAAAACAACATCAAGGATAAAATGGTACTACGTTGAGGTGGTATAGATTTACATGGGAAAGCCCGTACGGCCTACGGCAAAGGACTGAACTTATACATAGAAAGAAACATACGAGTTGGGAGAACCTACATATGCTATATATTAGGTTGACATGGGCCATTACATGACATTGGGCAAGGGACATTCATAGTTAATACATGACGCGGGTTGGGATACTAGTACGAGAGGTGCAGAGCAAATATACATGTTAGAACCATGAGAAATATACTTGATAGTAACCTCAGGATGCTATACATGATAGATGCCTTGGGATAGTATACTTGATAAAAACCTGACGATGTGATACCTTGACTTATCTTGACACCGTAGTTTATCATGATACCTTAGTTTATCTTGATACAGTAGTTCAGCCTGTTATCTTGATTTAGCTTATCTATCTTGTAATCATCCTTATGTTTACTTTCAGTTTATGCATGTCATGTTACCTTTACCTGTTTTTATACTGGAAGTAGATAGGACTTACCAGTCTTTATGAGTGACCCCGTTTTGTTTCGCCTCTTTGTCTTCCGTTCCCCCCCCAGGTTTTCAGGGAAGAAACACTGTTGTTTAGTTCGGACCTCTTCTGCTTGAAGGTCATCATATATGGCTTGGACTTCTTTCGGCTATGGCTGCTTTACCGGTTTGTTTTGGGGGAATAATTTATAAAAATGTCTTATGCTTCTTTACTATTTGCAAGACAGGTTTCTATGTACTCAGATGTAAAAAGCTTTAGACCTTGATGTTTTATAAAGTAATGAAATTTGTTTTACTTCTGCTGTTTTATATGTTTTGTCTTGTAGTATTTCTGTGCATGTTTACCAATAATGCCCCTCCAAACCTAGTGCATTCCTTTGTGAGTGACCCTGGCGGAGGTGGGGTGTGACATTTGGTATCAGAGCAGAAGGTTACCAGACTGGGCAAAAGTTTTTAAAACCTTCTGAAAACTATTTGAGAAGCCGTTTACAAAGAAGCATTTTTCAAGAAAAGTTTTTAAAGGCTATTCCCCAAAAGCCATTAGCACTATCCTTTGTTTCCTTGATTGAACCTCTTTTCCTTTCTTTCCTCCATCTATAGTCACAGTAGTTTTAACTGCGACTAATCCTTGTCCAGCTACGTAAGTGTTTTCCCATGCGATGGAGGAAGTTCTCGAGAGACCTGTTACCGAAGTTATAAGAAGGGATAATAAGAGCAAGGATAAAGGACACGAGCTTAAGAATAAGCAACTTGTTGTTATGGCTTGATCCACAAAGGAAGATAAGGACAAGATCAACGAGAGGGCAATTGTATGCTCTCATTTCTAGCGTACCTAAGAGGGATGGTACCGTTTCTGTTGAAGGTTTAGCCTTTCTTTTCTATCATCCCGTCTAGACTTTGTCTTGATCATCGCATCATTTAAGTCCGCTTCGATAGTTGAGTCTCTGGACCTTAGTACTAGCATAGTAGAGGATCCCATTTTGTCTCAAATCTTGTTGGTGAATCAGTCCATTTATTCACGACTTGTTTGGATTTGAGAATGTCTATGCCAAGAGTTGAGTTTGGAAGTAATGCTTATGTTTTGGGCCATGGATGGATTCTAGGGATGAAGTGGTTATCCAGTAAGGGGTGCCACCCTCGGTTTTGATAGGAGGGTAGTTAGATTCTTGACTGGCCTTGGTAATACCCTCGAAGTCTCGTATAACCTTTTGGGTTTTGTCATGGTTAGTTACCTAGAATCTCTTGATGCATTTATCGGAAATCTCTGATCCGATCAAGTAACGTTCGCCAATAAGGCGAATGGTTCATTCCGCTTAAGCATGGGTTATAGGAATCACCCTAGTAAGTGCACGTGGTAACATGGATTGGCATCGGTAAACGAGATCCAGAATTCACTAGTGGATTTTGGAGAGCTTGCATGAGTATGCAAATATGTTTGAGCCGAGCATACTAGGGAAAGAATAAGTGAAAGTAAAACGAGAGGCGACAGAGAAATGAGTTCCAACTCATACCTTGGAAATAGGAATCAAGGAGCTACGAAATCATGAAGTCAAAAGGCGGTCAAGGCACAATGGAATTAAGCTCAATGAAATGCGGCTTAGACGCGCGCATCATGTCCCTTTTTAAGAGTACATCTTTGAACATTGGTCCACCTGTAGAGCTTGCTTGCATGCTATCGCTTGGTGGATATCCTCTCGATCCTGTTTCCGTTGCAAACCCCGTAATGAGTTTATCTTGTTTATCTCCTCGATCCTATCTTGGGAACCTTAGGTAGAACCCTATGGATGTAAACATGTATTTGAAACATGTTATGATTGATATGGTTGCAAATGGTTGCAAGTGGTTGCTCGTGGATGCGCGAATACACACTAGATACTAGATCGACTCAGTCACATTTCATGTTGCATATGCACGAGTATTTATACTTGTTTATGGATGAAATTGAATATGTTATCATGTGGATGTTGCATGTGGATGAATGGTTGTGCACACATATAGGGTTTATATGACTAGGACTATTTGCATACATGTTGGACTCATGGCACTAAACATATTTTGCATTAGAAAGATCATTCAGGCCTGATCATTAGCATTAGCTAAGAAACATATACACACACTTTCTGCATGTGTTCCTAAAGCATTAGGAGTCTTCTAAGGACCATGGTTGCCTGTGGATGATGTTTTGAGTAGATGGATGATGGATGGTAGGATACGTTCTTCCTAACTTGGAGATTTCAGGGACGAAATCCTTAAAGGAAGGGAGAATGTAACAACCCGAATTTTAATAACGTGTTAAGACAAGAATCAAGGCAGAATTGAATCATAAAATCGGAATCAGGAGAAACGGGTTGTGTCATTGCGTTCGTCTCGGAAAAATACGCGAAATAGAGTCCGAGTTTTCGAGAATCGGAGTCCGTATGACCAAGTTATGGCCCGTCGAAGTTTTCAGAAAATTCCAAGTTCAAAAACAGTTCGAAATTCAAATCTGGAGCCAAACGGACTGGGCGGGAAAATTCCCGCCCAAGCCCCAGGTTGACTGGGGTGTCGACTGGGGAGTCGACACGCCCAGGGGGCAGGTCGACTGCCCAGTCGACACGGGTGTCGACCTGGGTGGTCCGGGCACTTTGGCCTGGGTGCACCTGCTGCTGTCTTGGCTCGGTTTTATGGGCCTGTGACGGATTTTGAGGGCTCAGATCTATCCTAGGGTTTATCCTATGACCTAAACTACTCCTAATCTCTATAAAAACACCCTAGGTCCTAACCTAAATCACTCAAAATCAATCTAACAACGAAGTGCTGCCCAAATCCCTCTTGATCATGGCCTCCATCTCCAACTCCAAGAGTTTATGCATTCAAATCGGATCTGAATCAAAGGTGCTAGCTTGCTACATCAAATCAAGGGAATGGATCAACGTTGCTACGCAAATTTCATGACGATTCTACGACAAGACGATTCATGCTCATAATCCCTTAGCCTCGCTATGTAAGTTCTAGCTACTTGTAGATCTAAACGATAGTTCTAATGTGACATGGAATAAAATGCGATGAACATAAGTATGCTAGCCTATATGAACCTTGTCATGCATCTTTTGCTTGAACCTATGACTTTAGGCTATGTTTAGTGACTAAATCAAGTCACTCATGTTGCATTGGACTTAGTTTGCCATGCAAGATTGAACCTTTATTTGTGGGATGTTGGCATGAACACTTGGAACCATTTTGACTTGTGAAATATGTGCATGAATTTGACTTGGGGCTTATGCATGTAAAAGAACCCAAAACCCCTTATGATTTCATGTTTATGCGAGGCCAAACCCCTTATGATATTATGCATGTTTGATGCCAAACCCCTTATGATACCGTGCATGTTTGTGGCCAACCCCTTTATGACATCGTGCATGTTTTGAGGCCAATATGCAATATGCTAGTTATGTGAACACCTTTGCCTCAATTTTCACCATGTTTAACTTGTGATTCATCTTTGCCATCTTGTACCCATCTTTGTCATATTATTCCAAATATGTTGATTCGCTTTCATGTGCGTTGGGGACACATTTTGGGTAGTTTAGGCAAACTTGAAAATGGGCTATGAACTTGACATGGAATTACATGGAACATGTAATGATAATAAACGTGAATAGGACACGAAAACTTGACATGGGGTTACATGAAAACATAGGCTTAAAAAGGGGTCTAAACTTGACATGAACATGACACATAGAAAAACTTGGAAGTGGCCAACTCGAGGTTGGGTTGAGTTTGTAGCATAAATCTGCCCGGACCCGCCCGGCAAATCCAGTGGCTACAAACAATAGGACCCAATGTGGGTAGTTGGTCATATCACGCTTGAAACCCGAGGTTAGACTAGGTTGTGGTGTAAATCTGCCCGGACCCGCCCGGCGTAACCAGTAACCACAACAACGTCTAATGTGAGAGGTTGAGAGTGCATTAATTCAATTAATGCCACATGATAAGGTTAAGTAAATCTGACTAATGACACTTAACCGATATGACATGAATGGGTAGGTTAAGTGAAATCGGACTTGATTTCTTAATGACACTTAACCGTAAAATACAGTTAGGGGATGGGGTTAAGCTAATCCATACTTAACTAATCTGACACGGTAGTTAGATGGAGTTAAGTTAACCTAGACTTAACTAATCTAAACACGGTAATTAGATGGAGTTAAGTTAACCTAGACTTAACTAATCTAAACACGGTAATTCAATGGGGTTAAGTTAAATACTTAAACAATCTAAACATGATAATTCAATGAGGTTAAGTAACTTATACTTAACCAATTATACATGATGATTTGATGAGGTTAAGTAACCTATACTTAACCAATCTAATATGAGAACTTGATAGGGTTAAGTCACAAGACCGTTTAAATGTACTTAACCATTGTAATACGATTAGTGGATGGGGTTAAGCTAACCCATACTTAACCAATCCGACTCGATAATCTGATGGGGTTAAGATAATCTATGCTTAACCAATCTAACATGATAATCTGATAAGGTCAAGACAAACTAATACTTAACCAATCTGACTTGATAATTGAATAGGGTTAAGTCATGAGCTTCTTGGTATACTTAACCAACTTGTAGGGCTAAGTCTTGAGCTTAAATATTTAGCCAATCTTGACAAGATTCGTAGGCGGGTTAAGTCATGAACTGGAATGACAACACTTAACCCATTATACAAAACCCTAGTTCAGGGGACTAGGTGGAAAATCGTAGTTAACAAGGATAACGGGAAAGGGAACTAAGTGATAAACCTTAGTTTAGGATAACTAAGTAATAATTCTTAGTCAAGGGATTTGGACCAGTTCACAATAGATGAGTAACCCGATACGGTAGGTCATCGCTTAAACACACGAGGAGGAGCAAGTTATCTGACTTAGATAAAGACTCCAATGAACTGGGTGACGAAGCAGTAGCTTCGGGGGGACGTGAGGGTACTCTTGGTATCCCTCTGTGAGGTTGCAGATGATCCGCCTGGGCTCACAGAGGTTAAGGTCTACGGTAGAAGAACCAAGAGTATGCCTTGGTTGCTGTGCGAGCAACCTAAAGACGGGGATGGATTAGCGTGGAGTCGACGATACTTGATTTTTGCCCTGGATAGCGCGTCGTCGACTACCTACCATCTTTAGTCAATCGTGTATGAACGGAAAGGCAGAGAACTCCCAACAGACCATGTTCTTGCTAGGGTGCGTTTTTTAGAGGTCCCTATTAAGTTTCAAAATATAAAAAAAACCCGGTCATAAACTTATTGTAAATTAGGTCCTTGTTTTCATAACTTATAAAATAATAATTAAAAAAAAATCGTAAATTAGTAATAAAATATATTACGCATTATAAAAAAAATTCAGTTCAAAAAACAACAAAAATAATGTCAGAAAGAAGAAAACAGCAAAAAAACAGAAAAAACTGCAGTTAAATGCATAATATTATGCACCTTTTTGATTTTATTGCATGCATATATGCAATTATTGCAGTTCTTCTAGCGGATAGATTTAACATAATTTTTCAGTTCATTTTTATTTGCATCCAAACGTGCAAATTTGTCAAAAAAATGCACACATGTGTGAAACATTTTTATAGGATAAAAAGTAGGGACCTAATTTATAAAAAAAAACAAAGTTCTGAAATTTTTTAAACCCGCCCCCTATTTTATTTTTCCGCCTTTTTGTATTTTTTTTTAAAAAAATGTGCGTACGTTCATTAAAAAAAAAAAATTTCTAAAGTATGGAAATAATGTCAGGAATCTACGGAAATCGAAAAAAAATAGTTGCATACATTTATGCAATTATTACTGATAATTGCATATATATATGCAACTTTTCTGTAAGCTGTTTTCAGATTAAAATCTGAAAATAAACCTGCACAAATGTATTTAAGTATTTGAAATTTTTGCGCACATGTATGCATTTATTTGCATGAATAAAAATCAACGAAGATGTATGTAGTGAAAAATATGCACGGATGTATGCAGGAAAGTGATATATGTGCATACTATTATGCATTTAACTGGAAATTTCGTTTATTTTTGGTTTTTTTGATTTTTGACGCCTTCGTTGATGGTTTTTTGTTCTGAATTTTTTAGTGTTTACATGTTTTATTTAAATACGAATTTACGTGATTTTTTTATATTTTTTTTATATTTTTTTGATGACTTTTCAGAAAATAGGGACCTAATTTACAATAAGTTTATGACCGGATGTAAGCCTAATTAAGTTTCAAAATAGGGATGTGAGCCTAATATTCACTTCTTGCTATCGAGTCATGGGTGAGGTTGGCCAATAGTAAAGTGGGGCATAGTGGGGCCGGGATGTAGTTCTCATACATGATTTTTCTTGGATTGCCTTTCAGTAGTTGAGGGAGGGGTCACGTGGGACCATATCCACGGATACAAAAACAGACCTTGATATCTGCATCAGCAGACGACTTAAAACTCCCGACCGAGTTCCGTATTTCTCGATTTGCCCTGGCACGGAACTCGGATGGCACATTGAGATACATGTGCGTCTAGACATGGAAAACGATTCACGATTTATACGTGGGACAAAGGGCGTGGTTGACGGGTGGCATAATCCCTAGTGGTCCTAGGTGGCTAAAACCCAAACCAAGTTACGGAAACATTCATTAGGTAGCATAATCCCTAGCGGTCCTAGGTGGCATAAATCCTAAGTGAGCGCGCGATAGTTCATGGTAAGAAAACATAACCAGATCAAGGGTAGCAGTCCAAAACAACATAAAGGATAAAATGGTACTACGTTGAGGTGGTATAGATTTACATGGGAAAGCCCGTACGGCCTACGGAAAAGGACTGAACTTATACATAGAAAGAAACATACGAGTTGGGAGAACCTACATATGTTATATATTAGGTTGACATGGGCCATTACATGACATTGGGCAAGGGACATTCATAGTTAATACATGACGCGGGTTGGGATACTAGTACGAGAAGTGCAGAGCAAATATACATGTTAGAACCATGAGAAATATACTTGATAGTAACCTCGGGATGTTATACATGATAGATACCTTGGGATAGTATACTTGATAAAAACCTGACGATGTGATACCTTGACTTATCTTGACACCGTAGTTTATCATGATACCTTAGTTTATCTTGATACAGTAGTTCAGCCTGTTATCTTGGTTTAGCTTATCTATCTTGTAGTCATCCTTATGTTTACTTTCAGTTTATGCTTGTTGTTGGCTAGCTTTTTGACCAAGCCACCAAGGCTCACTCATAAGAAGAAAGTATGAAACTGCGTTCCTTAAGACCATGAAGGATCGGATCGCACCAGAGAGTCGCCCTTCACGGATCGCCCCTCACCGGATCGCCCCCCATCGGATCGCCCCCGTTGCAACAACGATCCGACTACTTCTACACGACTTGATCCGTACATACACTGCTACCCAACACAGACCGATCTGATCCTCTGATGCACAGCGAAGCCTCTGACCTGTTCAAGCATGAGCTAGTCTTCGGCGATCCGAGATGCACGAATCCAGCGACACGTGTCCCCAACTGTCACTTTGATTAATTCCTCCCCCTTGCTCGATCCGATATTTAAGGGGATCGCGACACCTGTACACAACGGCTAATTTGACTAATTCTTCGTCAAACTGCGATACGGTCCGATATTCTCGGGATTTGTGCCACATGTGACCGCGATCCGCCTGACAAAATCAGCTATAAATAGCCCAGAGCTTGGCATTTTTCAGGATCCTTTAGCAGTATTGAGCATTGATTCCACCATTACTATCATACCACTATTTCTTGTCAGTTTTATTACGAGATTACTGAGAGAAATCACAATTGTAAGAGTGAGTTTGAGAGAGATCATTGATTGTACTAGCATTCAAAGTATAATCGATAACATATAAAGTGGACGTAGGCTTGTTAACGTCGAACCACTATAAATTCTGTGTGTTTTCTGCTTTTTCTTCATTCCCCAGTTGTAATTCTTTAAGAATCAGAACAATTTGGGTGTTAGGTCCAAATTTTGATCTAACATTTTGGTGCTTTCACTGAGAACACAGTCTCAAAACTTCACTATTCAGTTTTTTTTGAAGATTCCAGCGACATCTGATATCATTGCTGGAAAGAGGTCTAAGGAAGTACGAGCTTCACGAACAAATGAAATCGCGAATGAAGCAGTTGAAGAAAGTGTGCACGAGCTGGCCAATGAGGGATTTTTGGATCGCGGAGCGCCGAGGGCGAACCGATCCGATGAAGGTGCCACGCTCCGAGTCGACGAGGACGAGGCGATTCGGACTGTTGAAGGGGTTGTTACTCGATCCCGTGATAACGCCTCGGATCCTCCTCATACCATGACCACGAACCTACCCCAGGGGGGCGTAACAAATCGCCGATCTCGATCCACAGTGATCCGAATTGATGACCAGACTACAACTCGACCTAGAAAGGAGCCTATGGCTCGCTCCTACCATCCTGGCCCCTCCGCTCGACCTGGCTCAAGCTCTTTGCGCATAAGAGAAAATGATGATGATCAATATGACCCTTCTGCTCCCGTTACTGAGGGGGGTCTCTCTCGCTTTTCCGAAATGTGGGAAAGGCTGTTTGATGAATTGGCTGCTCAAAGGCAGGAAAGCTCCGGTCTACGACAGAATTTGACCGCTATGGATAGAAGGCTTAATGATCTTGCAAGGCAAAGGACGCCACCAGTTCGTCCGCTCACCCCAGAATACTCTTCTTCGTCAGAGGAATCGCCGAGGCCTCCGCGGCGACCGTATGAGAGGCCCGAAAACATAGAGCATCTTCGATTTGGAACCCTGCCATCACGGGAAGAAGAGGCACTGGGTGCAGGGCCCTCAAACCGTAATGTGAGCGATCACGCCGCAACTCCCAGAGCTCGAGGTGTGGACAGCCCTGTACAGAACAGACTACCTCATCCCCGTCGCCGTGCAAATGCTCATGGTAACAGGGGGCAACGAAGCCCAATCCGAGCCCGGGATTTCGTGACCGCTCCCGGAAGAGAGATTAGAGAACGCCACCGAGCAAGAAGCGCTGACCCCGAACCTCCGTTGACCAGTGCAAATGTTGCAGCTATGATCCATCAAATTCTGGCAGATAGCCGTGGACAACGGAATGAAGATTGGGGAATTGACCGCAGTCATACCCCTTTCACTGATGATATTATAGATGCGACTTTCCCGAGGCGCTTCAACATGCCGCAGATGAACTGTTACGCGGGTAGATCTGATCCCGTCCAGCATCTGATGAGATATTATTGGTCAATGACCGCTGCCGCAGCCTCTGACGCTGTCAAGTGTAAAGCATTTCCCATATTCTTGGAGGATGTAGCATTATTATGGTTTACTCGCTTACCAGCAAGATCAATTTCCAGCTTCAGGGAGTTGAGTGAAAGGTTCGTGGAACAGTTCCGCATCTATGCACAGAAGACGAAGAGTGTGATCGACTTGTTCCTTGTCAAGTAACGACCAGGCGAGAGTTTGAGGGTGTATCTAGACCGTTTCAACCTGGCCGCTACTGAAGTCAAAGATCCTCATGAGCCAACTGTTGTGGCAGCCCTAATTGATGGGGTAGATAAAGACACCGAATTTGGGAGATATCTGGCCGGCAAACCACCCCATACTAGAGAGTTATTCTACGAAAAAGCTAATGTACATTTACGTCGGTAGGAAGTATATGCTAACCGAAAGGCAAAAACGGCCGATAAAGAGGAAATCCAGAGCAATGTCGCCATCAAGCAGACAGAAGACAGCTCGGGGAAGGTCGAGGTTAATGTCGGAAATCGGAATCAGGGTGGTCGTCAGTCAGGAAACAATGATAATAACAGTAATGGAAACAACCGGAAGAGGAATCGAGGGAACGACTCCCAGAGAAGGACTCGTCCTAGGTCTTTTGAGAGTTATACGCCAATAAACGATACTTTGGAAAATATCTTCATGGATTCGTACAACGTCCTCCAAAATAAAAGGCCACCTCCCAGAGAGTCGACGGAGAAAGAACGCGAAACGAGGAAGTTTTGTCTCTTTCATCAGATTCATGGCCATTCGACAAATGAATGCCGTCACCTAAGAGATGTAGTCGAGAGGCTTCTCCGAGAAGGAAAATTGGATGAATACAGAGTAACGCCCAGAGACAGGGGGCAAGCCGTACAGGCCCCAAATCAGAACCAGAATCAGCCTGCTGTCAGGCCAACTGCCCAGCAAAAGGGAAAGGACCTTGTTATCAATACGATAATCGGAGGGCTGTATCTCGCCGGACATGGTTCCAAGGCATTGGACCAGTATATCAATGCAGCCAAGCAACACCTCGAGGTAGGAGAGTGTAGCAACCCCGAGGACAACGTCCTGGTAAAGCAACAAAAGATGATGTCCGACGATGTCGTTTTCCGCGAACGAGAAAGCATTGGAGTCCATGCTCCGACTGAAGACCCATTTGTAATCACAGTACCTATTGGCCCGGCCACTGTTCATAAAGTTTTGGTGGATAACGGGAGTTCCGTCAATATTCTTTTCAAAAGGACATTCGACCAGATGAACCTCTAGATAAAAGACTTGAAGCCCTGTCAGGGATGGATCCGTGGATTTAACGGAGCATCCACCGCTCCAATGGGTTATGTAGAATTACCAGTTACGCTTGGGGAAGGAGAACGCCAGAGAGTGAGAATCCTTCCCTTCGTGGTTTTGGATGTTGAATCACCCTATAATGCCTTCTTGGGCCGACCGACCCTCGCAAAGTTTAGAGCCTGTATAGCCCCCTGGTGCTTATTATTGAAATTCCCTACGGAAGCTGGTGTTGGTATTGTCAGAGGAGATCAGGTTGCCGCACGAGCATGTTATGTTGCAGAGCTAAAGTTACTCCGCAATGGAGGGGACATAGAAACCAAGGGCGCTTCTCCCCCCGTACGGGCGGCGACCTTATAGCAATTAAAGAGGATAATAGTAGGAGAGTCGCCCAGAGAATTGCCCGAGGATATGGATCCCAGAGGGGACGAAGAACCTGGGGGCAGAATGGCGACTCCCAATGAGACAACTGTGGATGTACCGATCGATGATAGTGACCCAGAGAAGGTCCTTAAGATTGGATCCCAGTTAAATCCGAATCTAGCTAAAGAACTAACGAATTTCTTAAAAAATAATTTGGATGTATTTGCTTGGACCCACGCAGACATGTGCGGGATATCTCCATCAATCATGAGCCATTCATTAAGCATTAACCCTAAACATCCTCCGGTAAAACAAAAAAGGCGAATGTTGGGCCCAGAGAAGTCCGCTGCCTTGAAAGAAGAAGTTGGAAAGCTAAAAAGTAATGGATTTATCAGAGACTCAATATACCCAGACTGGATTTCAAATCCAGTCCTGGTAAAGAAGGCCAACGGGAAGTGGCGAACGTGTATCGATTTCTCGGATTTGAATAAAGCCTGCTCAAAGGATAGTTTTCCGTTACCCCGGATCGATCAGTTGGTGGACTCAACGGCGAGCCATGAACTTCTCTCCTTTATGGATGCTTATTCAGGATATAACCAGATTCCAATGCACGTTCCAGATCAAGAACACACTAGCTTTATTACGGATCTGGGATTATATTGCTATGTAGTAATGCCCTTTGGCTTGAAGAACGCAGGCGCTACATATCAACGGTTAGTGAACAGAATGTTCTATAACCAGATTGGGATAACAATGGAAGTATACGTTGACGACATGTTGGTTAAGTCCAAGCAATCCTCTAATCACACTACGGACTTGGCAGAGATGTTTGGCATTCTTCGAAAGTACGGGATGAAACTCAACCCAACAAAATGTTCATTCGGGGTCGCCTCCGTAAAATTCTTGGGATTCATCGTTAGTTCTCGTGGGATTGAGATTAATCCAGACCAGATCGCAGCAATCAGAGACATTCAGGAACCTAGGCAAATTAAAGATGTGCAAAGCCTTGCAGGGAAAGTAGCCGCACTAAGCAGATTTATCTCCAGGGCAACGGAAAAATGCATCCCATTCTTCGAATTGATAAAGCGAGGAAAACGCCACTTCAAATGGACGCCCGACTGCATAGAAGCGTTTCAGAACTTGCTGAGACACCTGGAGAAACCTCTGATACTATCTAAGTCGATGGATCACGAGGACTTATTCGTGTACTTGGCAGTGTCGTCCCACGCGATTAGCTCAGCATTGGTAGGAGAAGAAGATAAGGTCCAAAGACCTGTGTATTACGTGAGCAAAAAATTGACGGCAGCAAAGCGTAATTATCCAAGGATAGAAAAG